>NC_069414.1:6714231-6839231 GCF_026875155.1 Cherax quadricarinatus
TCATATGTTGTCGGACACAAAGGGAGATCGTGATGTGTGTGTAGATTTGTGAGACGCTTTTAGCTGATGACGCCCCGAAGAAAGTCAAGATACGCGTATAGCGAATATTTCAGAGTCTGTTGTGGCACATGTGCAAATTTTTCGTACTCGTTATATGAGGGGGGATGATTGGAAAGATTAAAGAGTATGGTTTGCTTTCCCTGGTTATGTGACTTTTTATAAAACAAAAGGCAAAAATCGTAGGTCATGGGTGCGAATGGGACGTATTTTTATGATGGGAAAAAGAGTTCACTGTGCAAGATTTGTGCGTTTTGATGGCAGGGAGAGTATGCGGGCTGGAAACCTTGTGGTAGGGGAGGGAGGGGGGTTTGTAGTTTGCGTGTTAGCGTTCGGTTTTTGCCCTTTGGTGTGTGGGGTGTGTGTGTCTATAAGGAAGCAGCCCAGAACCTTTGTGGATTTTTCCTGGTGTTGGGTATTTATTGTTGTAATATTTTTTGTGTGTTGAGTGTGTGTGGGTTGGGTTTTCTTTATCTGACCATGACAGGTAAATTCATGTAATTTTTATGTAATCTAGTTTTGTTTTTTTTGTGAGCCTTGAAAATCTCTACAATACTCCTTTTTAAAAAAAAAATGTGGAAAGTAAGAGTACTTGATATGGTTTTGTTACGTAAGGTTGTTATATTTGTGGGCGAGTATAATGGGGATGGTTTTTATTGTTAAGTTTCCTGGGACCATGATCTGCATGGGATGAGTTTTGTAATTTGACTCCTTTCAAGTATGGTGTGTGTGTGTGTGGTGTGTGTTATTTTTGTGATGGTACTATTATGAAGAATCGGTATTTGTGCAGGAGATTTTGGGTATTTTCGTGATTTTGTATAGTGGATTTCAGCCAATATGTACCCGGTTTTCAAGTTGGCACATACGGGAAAGACTTTTTTTTAGTTAACCGTTTATTAGAGACATATGGTGCCAATATATTTTTTTTGTTTTTTTTTCTTCTGCCTTTGGGGTGTAGAGGGGTTTTTTTTTTTTGTATGATTAATATATTAAGCTTTTGTTTTAAAAAAAAATAAAAAAAAAAATTCCTTGTGGTATTTTAACGTGCCTCCCTGAAAAAGGGGAAGTTTTTACTTTTTACAATTTTTGCCCCCCTAGACAGTGGCTAGGGTGACGTGCTGTCAGAGACCCCCAACCTTTCCCATATTTTTCTGCATGGGTTTTTTTGGGCCGTGTAGCCTTGCGCAAACGCACTTCAGTTCCCTGACTGCAGTAGTGTGATGTGGTGCTTGTCGCGCCCCGTCGTCAGCCCCGGATTTAAATCCCTTATCAAATGGCGTTCAGTTCAGACGCAGGTTTTAAAACTGTCGGGGTTGAAATTCTCAGTGGGGCAATAACGCCAGCTTTGCCCCGGTTTTACTACCTAAAATCATCAGAGACACGTTATGGCATTCAGGATGGCGAGTTGTACGGAGTAGCATTGAAGGGAGCAGTAGATTTTTTTGTGAAATTGCTTCAGCAACGGTTTACGAGTCGTTGGTCAACCGTTTTCAGGACGTAATTTCTTGAGGGCAACACCAGCTGTGCGTGTGAGGATGATCGATGTATCCAGACATTATACATGGATTAAAACTGCGTAATGTCCCCTTTGAGGCTGATGAGACAGATATCAAAAAAAGTTTTTGAGGAATACGGAATTGTTCATTTGGCCCAGCATGGTAAGTGGGTGATGGGTGCCTACACAGGTATGCCGGAGGGCACTTTTAACCTAAAAATGACATTGCGAAACCCCATACCGTCTTAGTGTACCTAAAGGAATTCAGGACACAGGTCATGGTTTTCATACGCCGGGCAAAGGCGTACATGCCGACTATGTGGGGAATATGATCACATAGCGCGGAGTGTGGGAACGGCAACGAGCTCCTGGCCCAGGGGGGGAGACATCAGCTTCTACACGGAGGGAGCAGGTGATGATCAACGACGTGAAGGAGGGCGTGGTCGTCTATGGAGCGAAATAGTGGATGAGGCGCATAAGGCTGGGGAGAGGGTGAGGCCCTTGACCAGTTCCTGGCCAGAGACACTTCCAGTGGATCGGGTTGCGCAAAAAGTACAGGAGGAAGTGTTGGAAATTGAGGAGGAATTAGCCGGGGTTTTCTGAATCCTTGTCACCGCCTGAGGAGGGGCTGCTCCTGGAAAGGTGGTAGAAGACGGGGTTGAAGGCTGTGGTGCATCAACAGAACTATTCGGACGACGGAAGTGACAGCGTGACTGAGGTGTCACCGAGATCTTTTGCCACTGTGTACAGTGGAGGTTGAGGTACATTGTGAGGCATCCCCAGACCAAGCCAGGGGAGGATGCGCCTGCCACAAGAAGAGAGCCGCTGCGTTGGATCAGATGATGTCCTAACGCCAGCACAGCGGACTGGGAAGCAAATATGGGCAGAAGGTAAAGGGTTTAGTGGTGGCCATGACAGGAGGCACCGAAAAAAGGGGGGGGGAGAGAGGGAAGTGTGCAGGTGACAAGTGGTCCCACACGTTCTGGTGCCCATAGGAAGATTTAAAGAGAGGAGGCAGGGGGGGGAAACTTTAATAGCCTCCGGTGTATGACAGTAAACGTTAATGGTTTGTGTAATAGTGTAAAGAGAGAATGGTTTAGAATGTTTTCTGAATAAATTTAGAGTGGATTTTTGTGTTCCTTCAGGGGGCATAATTTTAAGGAGGGTAGGGTGTTGGAGATGGAGGGGTTTCGAGTGGTAACCCTGCCTTTCTGCCCGTTTTGAAAGGAGGGGTGGGTTATAATCAGGGAGGCGAGCCGTTGTTTTGCAGAGAAGTGGGGGGGGGGAGGGGGAAAGGTGTTGCGCATAGATGGTTTTGTGGATGGGAAAACGTGTGGCCTTTATTAGCGTATAGGGCCCCTGCAGAGAATATCGTACAGGTTGAAGCGGGAGTTTGTGTGTGAGGACTTTGTGTTTTTCTTCCGGCATTACCGGAGGTGGCAATAGTAGGAGGTGATTGGAACTGCGTCATTAGGAGGGCTGATTTTGGAACCGAAAGGGGCAGGTTATGTGTCGGTGGCCCTACGAGATTTATTGAGGGATATTAGGTTAAGGGCCGCATTTCGAGGGAGGGGCGTGGGAGACACAGCATACATTTGTTAGGAGAGGGGCATGCAGCGAGGTTAGATAGAGTGTATCTTTTCACGGGGTTTTTAGTGAGATCTTTCAAAACTGTTTGAAGTAGCATGGTCAGATCATAGAGCAGTGTTGGTGGAGGTGGGTGGGGGAGCTTGCGGAAATATACAGGAGTTACTGGAAATTAAATATAAGTGCATTGAGTGATGAGGAGGGGGGTTAGTGGGGGTTTTCTGTCCTATGGAAGGAGCTTAGCGAGGAGGCAAGGGAGTGGTAGATGTCGTACAATGGTGGGATTGTGTAGCCAAGGAAAGGATAAGGAAATATTATGTGGGGGTGGGCAAACGTATAAATGATTTAAAATATGGCCTTTCAAACTATTTAGAGGACAGGTTAAGGGGCTTGTTATGGGAAGGGGCTGTGGGGGGCAACTATCCTATGGAGAAATTGTCGGGTCAAGGGGAGCTGAGGGGTTACAAAATGAGAGGGGTTTCAAGTGGGGTAAGGGTGCAGGCAGGGGGGAGAGGAGGTGCTTTGGGGGAGAAGCATCGGTGTGGTTGCGGGCGCCAAAAAAAAGACAGCGGGGTTACAGCTATTCCCAGGGGTTTGAGGTACATGAGATGGGGGGGGTTATAGAAAGGGTCAGGAGATACGACTTGAAAGGAATGGTGGTATCGGATAAAAAGGTAGAAGGGTATTGGGCGTTTGGGGGAAGGGGGAGAATGTGGATTTAGAGAAGGTGTGTTAGTAGTGACGTGAATTTGGGAATAAATGAAAAAAGGATTTTGGGGGGGTAATAACGGAAGAGGAAATAGGTTGGCTTTAAGGGGAATGAGGAAGGGCAAAGCACCCGGGGAAAAGACGGTCTCCCGGGTGAATTTTACTCCCAAAATTGGGAGGTATAAGGGGATTCAGGGTTTGGTTTTTAATCAGATGAAGGAGAAAGGGTGTGATGGTGTGGTTTTCGCTTCTTATGACCAGAGCTTTGTAGATATGGTAAGGAAGAAGGTTGGGTAAGGATAGAAATAATTGGAAAAGGGTGGGAGAAGGGGAGAGAGTTAGGATATCAAGGTAAGTGTCCCCAACCTACTTTGGTGTAATTTAAAAAGTGTACGACGTGAAAATGATAAGATATTTTTAATGGGTAAAGAGACTAACCCATCATGAGTCACATAGATATAACAGATATCAAAAGTACATGACTCTGAATTGGTAGTAATAATACGAAGTTGCAATTGTGCTTTTTTTTATTTTTATTTATTTTTTTTTTTTTTTTTTTTTTTTTTTTTGCCGATTGCACAACGGTATATTTATGCGACAAATGAAAGGCAATAATTTTCTGGCCAGTTTTATAGAAGTTCGAAACAATGGCATTCTGTTTCTTACAGATGTGTCGGCAGCAAATAAGAGCATAATTTTTAAATTAGGAAAGTTATAATAATATGTCTCCCTAATTGGGGGCGATGATGTTCTCATTAATAGCATAGAAGGGTTCTGGTGGTATCCATCTTCTTCATCAGGAAGGTTGCTCAATATCATGGTCGAGTGGTAAATCATCTTTATGAATAAAACGAACGGTACCCTCTGTGGGAGAGTCAATTCTTTGAGTCCTGTAGTAGAGTATTGATGGTAAAATCTGTGGTATTTCCCCTATGGGTAAGTGATGTTCTCAATCTAGGCATGTATAGTTTCCTTGCATTGTATTAGAGGTGTTTCTTTTTTAAAGTGACGAGCGTACATTTATGCAGTAATGTCCATGCGTATGTGTAAATCTGCCATTTTAACTCTGTCCTCCTCCTGGTATCGAGTAATGAAGCGAAGAGCTCTATTCCTGGATCCCTTTGTGGTCGTAGCATGTTGGTCTTTTGTTGTTAATGACATTGGGACACAAGGTATTCCGAGTTACATATTTCTAATTATCAATTTATACAGATTGTTTTTGACATGTTGAAGGTGCTTCTGATTGAATCGAAAGAGACTGCTAAGACCCGGGCTTTGGCTATGTTGATCTTTTTAAGTTTACATGAGATGTAGTGGAGGCCAGCCTTTCTATTTCATATTCCCAAGATCTTGTTAGGGTTTCTAAAGGCTAAAGGTGTACCTTTGATGGAGATACCCCCTTTATCTTCGAATTGTTGATTGCAAAACAGCCTATCGTGCTAACAAGGACCTTGTCAAGGATTATCGTAATTCTCCAATTTTATTCCCAATTTGTCTGTTCGACGAAGTTCAATATTCATTTTTTCTATGACTCTCTCATACTTGTATTTATCCTGTTACCCGGAGTTTTGATGAGACGACATGAATAACCATCAACTGCAAAACTGTGTCACAACTGTATCATTAACTCTGGTTGAGGAAGGTCATTCCACATAAATGTTGACAGAAGTGGAACTGAGACAAGAACCTTGTGGGACACCAGCTGTCGGTAGAAAAGGTCACTGCCGACCTGCCATGAAAGGTGGAAATGATTTTCTTATGAGTTAAGAAATTATCATATTAATCTAAGAAAATTCCAGTTATGGACTGGTAGGTCAATTGAGGATTGTATATAAGGTGCCATCATGCCAAAAGCTATCAAAAGCCTTATGAACATCTCTGTGGCTTTTAAGACTTGCTACAGTATCGAAAAAACATTTAATTGCATGAATATGTGTAACCTCTATGTGTTCGAAAAGCCAAATTGTTTATTCATTAAAAATGTTAATAAAAGACACATATAGTAGGTCAGTCTGTTGGAAATTACTTCTCAAGAACTTTTTCCATGACTTCAATATCGATATAGGTCTAAAGTTTCCCAGGATGGTGAATGTCCCTTTATTGGGCTTACCTAGAAAGATCATCCTAGCAGTCTTAAAACACCACTGGAAAAAGGTCCTGAGGAGCCAAAGATGGCATTAAAGAAAAACACCAAAGACTGTTTACAATTCTTCGTGGGAGGAACTTTATTTTTTCATTGTTATCCCAGAGAGGCCATGGGGCTCTATTGTCTCAATCTTCCAATAACCTGACTCATCTCTAGTAATTTAATAGGTCTAGTAAGCGGGTGGGTATCATCAAGATTTGAAGTAACGATGAAGGAAGTGGTTGTTAGATCATCCAAATTCTCATCTCACCGAATTCATTAACCAACTGATAATGATTACTGTGTTTAAAATTGACGACTGTTATTTTGTGGGAGAGAATTTTCTCCCCATGACATCAACCCATCAAATTAGCCTGGACCTGTGGATATCAAGTTTAATTTTCAACATCTTCATCAACCTCATCAGTGAATGTATCAAACTATGGGTAGATTGGGAGCCCTTGTGTGCTTTTTGCCCCTAAAAGTTTATCGTGATCTTACTCCAAATTGCTGGTTCACCGTTTTGTACTGATTACTTGAAGAACTAGCACTTTCCATAAGTCCCGTTTTGTGATGACTAATCATGTAACTCTAATTAATTCTTGCCTTAATCGGGTGCAGTGTACTGCTTGGTGGGTTGTCGCGTCTGAAGCTGCCTTCGACCATTCTGCTTGATAATTTCTTCTTAAATTGTCACTTAATTTCCATAGTAGGTTTATATGTTGGTAAATCTTTTGTGGAAGCTAATTGACAAGTTTGCATTATTAGCTTCAATTATCCGATATGCAGGGAACCCTGATTGCATCATCAATAGAAGTGGAAGGTAGAATTTCCAATGACAAAATTTCAACTCCACCCAGAAATGCCCTGAAGGGGTCAATCCCTAGGGTGTTTAAGATTGGGTTTAGTGAGGTACAGGTATTCTAAAATGGAGAGTTTGTAGTTGTATTATAACAGGATATGGGTCAGATCCGAACATGTCCCACCAGGAGATATACGACAGTGAAAGATGTCACAGTCTCTGATTTGTTTTTCTAGCTGTCATGATATTAAAGAGGGTTGTTTTTCCTTTAAGTCACCCAGTGGAATACCATCTCCACAGTTTTAAGAGGGCATGGAGTGATGAGCGTTTAAAATCTCCTGATAGAACTGTTGGAATATATCTGCTTAATATATCTAAGTAGAGGAATTGACTCTATAATATTGTTGTCTTGGGGGGAAAAAATCCAGTGACCTATCACTAGTTGACCATGCTTAAACGTTGTCATAATCTATTGCAAAGAATGTTAACTTCAATCAACATGAATATTTTTAAATGTATAGCCTAATTTAACTAAGATGGCAACACCACTAAAAGGTCCTCTCGATTTCTCCACAGTACAGTAACCACGTAATTTTACTAAGTTGATCAACTCTTTCAACTGGTCTCGCTCAAGAGTATAACATCGGATTGAAAATTATGTATTTCAACTCAAGAAGTTAACGGTTATTAAAGTAATGTTTGAACATATAAGTTAGGAAAATTGTAATCCCCATTATTCACATTGCACTTCGGCTCGTGTACTGCGGCGGTCTGAACGCCTGCAAGTAGTGTCATGTGTGGTAATCCCACACTATTCTGCAGGACTCGTCAAGGGGATAGGAACTTGCTTGCGAAGGTGCTTGTAGTATTAACAAAAATGCCAACATCTTCACTAGAGGTAGTAATATAAACAGTATTTCATTAGAATCGTTAGAGTCATCAACAGAAACCGAGGTATGATATTCCCAGTTTTACAGGAAGCAAGAGGCTCGTGAGAGTAATGGGAGACTGTGGAGGCTCCAAGGGAAAATTAGGTAGGCAAGGTGATATTACCCTGGAAAGTTCCTATTCAATCAGGATCATCACAATAGCGGGTGAGAGTAGGCCACCAATTTTACAGGGACCATTGTTATTTCAGCGTGTTAACTTATCGGGTTGAGGGAGTTGACAACCGGGTATGCGATTGTGGGGCGATCCCTGGGCCAGGGATGACTTAGGCTTACTTACTCCTTTTAGATTAAGAGTATGTTCGTAACTGCTTGTTATGAGAAGGCAGGGTCATAATAGCCTTCAACATTATTCTTCGGGATAGTGTATGGGGAGAGATCCCATTCGCCATTAACAGATCAGTTAAAACCTGAAGAGCAGAGTATGAATGTCACCACGCTGCTAAGTCTTCTGGCCAGCATATACAATAGAAGTGCTCTCGTCATATCCCCGGCTTGTGGATACCCTGAGACATAATGAGACTGAACCTTGTTGTTGCTGGTTGTGTATGTTGTAGGTGATGGGTAGATTGGGGCCTCCAAGAGGGTCAGAATTCCCAAACATTGGAACCATTGGGTAGAGACCTGAGGAGTCCCACTAGGAAATCCATGTCATAGCTTGGAAAGGAAATTTGGGACATCGTTTGGCGGTGCCTGTGGTGGTATCTTCCTAGAAGTGGACATTTCCTGGTTCTTCATAATTTTCCTGCATTTCCTTTTTTTTTCCTTTCAGGCAAATATCAGAAACAGCATGATGTTTTTCCATTGCAGAGACACAATTTGGTGTATTTTTTTATGTACTACAATCTCGATACGAATGTTTGCCAGAGCCAAATGCTACAAATCAGCCCTTGAGTACTGCATTTGTTTTTTATGATATGACCAAAGGCATAACACTTAAAACATGGTGTCACACTGACAAATTTCGTTTACAAGTAGAGATTTGTGTCAGGCGTACATCTGTGCCAAAACATTTGAAGCATTTTGACAACACAAGTTTGGCCTCCCTCAGGTGTCTCAAGTATTAATTTATAAGGTTAACCTTGTTGTTGTAAGGATTAGAGAATTTTAATTGCTCTACAGCCCTAAATACGAATTCTCTGTATTAAAGTCCATCACGAACAATTTCATTCACAGAGCATGTCTTCATAAAACTGTTATTCTGGCCACAACCCAGTCCTCTGAGCTTGATAGCTCTCAGGTGCAAACTGGGGTAAACACAGAAGTCTTCATGTTATATATCCAGGACACATGCTTCAGCAGTTGAAGTAACTCTTCATCCGAAGAAGAGGAGAAGTAGCTGCTCCAGCGTGGGATTGAAAAACATCCCTGGAGCAACCAGTTGAGTTGGAGCAAATACAATGTTAGAATTTCTTTCCATGGACATTTGATTACCATCAATGCGTAATCTTACACGTATCCTCGCCATGATGTCTAGGAAGGAGCATCTGGCAGAGGAGTTGCTTAACAAAAAGGGATCTTTCCTTAATGTTAGCCTAACATCCTATTTCAGCTGACTTATGAAGGTCAGCCCCTAAGATAGCCTACCCTCGAGTGGTGAGGGGGAAAGGGCCCAAGGCAAAGATCGGCCGGATTTTAAAAAACCACACGGGCTACCGGATGGTCAAAATGCCTTGTGTTAACTCGCCAAAGGGAAGTTGCCGAAAAAGAAGATAGGAAAGTCAGAAGGATAGCAATGTATGTAGTGTGTTAAGTGTGTGGGCCAGTGTTGATGTTTGGGTGAGGGGAGGATGGGGAAGGATGGGGGTATGGGGATGAGAGGGGTGAACAAGCAAGCAAGTCACCGCCTTACCCTCTTGATGGGATGGGGCTCGAAGTAACTGCAAGCAAGTCTCCTCTCAGCTCTGGTGAAGAACTACTCAGGATAACCCAAGAAAATTCTCGAGCAACAGTGTTCAGAGTTGCTCAGCTGAAGAGCAGGAACGACGACGTCTTCTCTCCACGGTGGCTGGGCTGCTTCTCCTGTGATGGGGGACAAGCAAGCAACAGCAGTTGTAGTGTTGGTCCAGAAGGGTAAGGGGCAGCACACCCTCAAGGAGTACCGTGCCATATCTCTGTTATGTGCTGATTATAAGTTGTTCGCTAAAGTCTTGAGTAATCGGTAATAAGTAAACAGCGGCAGCGGCAGCAGCGGCATCCTACCAGCTCTTCTTCCTCAAAAAACCATCGCTCATCAAAACTTGTGATGGCCTAAGTGAAAGTTCAACTACATGAACCCACGTAGACCACAAAATGACCCAAGAATACTAAGAATGTAACCCAAATCTTGACAAAAATAGAAGATCTAAGGAAGACAGCCCTGCTAACCCAAACACTGCCTCCGCTGCCAGACAACCACTTAACCCAAGCTCCGAGAAAACAAGCCTTCTCCATTGCTACACAGTATCTACTTCAGTGATACTATGAAAGGATATCGCAAAAGAAACAACATCAGTAATAAAAGAATAACAGCAAGGACCCTAGAACTCAACTTGTCTATCCAGCAGGACGCCGGTGTATCAATCAACCCCCCCTCACCGCCGCCACCCAGGGAACAACAACAACAACAAACATGGCTGACTCCCCCTCCAACTCCACTCTCTTCAAAGGATTCACCCATAATTACTCAGGTATGATTATTCCTGACAATATCAAGGACTACATCGTTGCTCTAGAAAACGAAATCAAAGATATCAAAGCAACACTCGAGCGACGAGAATCCAAGATAACCAACCTCGAGAACAAGATCCAAAACCTTGAAGAGAAGATTACATTGGGAAGTGTTGACACAGAAAATACTCTGAAAGCAGCTATAGCCAGTCACACCGAACAAATAACTATAATAAATATGAAGGTTGAAGAAGCAATCAAGGACTGGAATCAGAACATGCACACTCGACAAAATGAATACCTTGATTTCCAAGACGACAAAACTGAACAAGATAAGTTGTCTGATGCAGTTATAATAAACAGTCCTCACATTCCTAGTGACATAACTCAAGTGCAGTGCAAAGAAACTGCTGTCAGGATAATACAGGACCACGTACAAGTCATCGTGCAAAACAATGAAATCAAAGAAACACGTTTGTTAGGAAAACCAGGAAGTAAACACAGTATAATGATCCGACTTCATTCATACGATAAAAGAAAGGACCTAATTAAATCAGCAATTACAATGAAAAATGGAGTGTACATAAATGAGTGTCTAACAAAAAAACGTCAAAACCTTCTGTTCAGGCTGAGAAAACTTAAACAGGAAAACAAAATACATCAGTGTTTCACGCGAGATGGGAAAATACTAGTAAGGAAAACATCAACAGGACAACAATATACCTATCTCAAACGACACGATTTCTCTACCTTCCTTAGAAAAGCTGACATTTCTGTAACAGATTAGATAAGTGTCCTTAATACATATATACGTGTGGTGCATATAGTGTACGTTACTATTATATTCGTGCATTATTATTTTATTATTTTTCATCACTAAGCTAATGCCAACTACCTCCAATACTTTTTTACTTCTTTCTTACTGCTATTAATTGCTCATAATTTTATGTTACAAGTCAAATCTTACTCCAAATTAATATTATTCATTGTTCTTACCTGTCCATTTAATTTTGTTTACCAATACTTGTGTTTTAGTCACTTTTTATTGTGTGTGCAATTAGTGTATATTCCAATTACTTTTTTGCAAGTACCAAAACTATCTTTTGCTAGCTAGTACCAATTACTCAATTTTTTTTTACTTTCTATTGTGCAATAAACTGTCAACTTATTTAATATTACAAATCAGATCTTACTCCTAAACCAATATTATTTCATAGTGACTATCTGTCCATTTAACTTGTTTACCATTACTTAATTGTAGTCCTTATATATATATTTTTTTTCCATTTATTTTAGCTTTATATAACTACCTTAGCTCATATATTCACAATTGTTAAATAATCAAGGTGCTATTCTCAGGTGCTAAATTTTAATAAGTTCACTATTTTGCCATTATACTCCATAGCTCATTTATTTGATTACCACTTTATTGTTCACCACAACTTTATTAGTCCCTTTTATATTATAATTTTATATTATAATTCTAACTTTAAAGAATTTAAACCTTTTAAAGGGTACAAACCTACATCATTTCCCCCAAGGGCCCTTTTTTTTTGATCTCATTTTATTTGTTAAACCCCAACAAATTATTTTAGCCCCCTTTTAAAATTGTCTCCTTTATTTTAGCTTTAAAAAAAAACCCCTTAGCTCATTTTTTTTAACATTTGTTAAAAAATTTTTCAGGGCTTTTTTTTTTTTATTTAAAGAATATTTTACTTTTTTTTTTTTATTTTAATTTCCCTAACTATGGGTTTTCACTACAAATCTTTGATTACAAGCATTGATCCTAAATCCCAAAACCCTTTTTTTAATGACTTAAAATTTTCCCAAACATTTAAACGGGTAATTACTAAAACAGCAAAACCAATAAAAAGGGCACTTCCAGAGCCAACAACAACAAAAAACCTATTTTTTTAAACCCCCAAAATCAGATTTTTTAAAAAGCAAGCATTATGATGACCCCTAGCATTAACAAAATTCCTTGCATGCCAAAAGCCCCATCTTTAAACTAACTGAAACCTGGCAAAAGGGGCCAAAATATAACAGATGCAAATCCTTTTCCGGGTTACACACCCATACACAACTTAAAGCCAGCCCCAAAAAGGGGGGTTTGCACTGCTATATCCCTACTCAAACCAACTAAAGTATCACTAATACTTGCAAAAGGGGAATAACAGGGGGAAAAAATAATAGCTAAATTAAAATTTCCAAAATACCTAAAAAAAAACCCCCCTAAACAGTGATAAAAAACTACAGATTTCCACAATCAAACATTACCCAAATTTTAGAAAAAACCCTAGGAAGTAGATAACTGAGGGCACGAAAAACAAAGTTTCCCCTTACAACCCTCAGGTGCCCTTAAATTATAAATTTTGCAAGAAAGGGCCCCCCACATTTTTACAAAATTTCAAAAACCCAAAATAAATAACTGCATTTTTGCAAACCAAAAAATAAAAAAAAACCCAAACCCAAGAGTTACAGAGACTATTTTTCCCCTACTTTTAAAAATTCCCAAAACAAAAATTTACAGAAAATAACCACAAAAACCCTACCCTATTTTCCTCATAACAACTTTTGGGGTAAAATACCCCAAGACACTACTAAAGTCACCTTCAAACTTCCCCAATGAGGGAGCCTTTTTTAAAAATTCAAACACGTAAAAAAACATTGGGCGGGACACTGAGCTAGAAAAAACTATACAGAATTTACGAAAGTTTTTAAATAATTTTCTAAAAAAACCCAATACCTTTATAACAAGCACTGCCCTAAAAAAAATAAACCCGATGACAGCTAAGAGGGCTGAACATCCCCGGGTAAACACCCACATTCTCAAAACCATAAAAACAAAACACCGATATGAAAAAAAATACAGAATTGGGGCCCCATTTAAACCCAAAACCCAAAAAAAAACGGTTAACCCCGTCAAAACCTAAAAACCCCCGATAAGAAGGGGCCAAAAAAAAATTTTATTTAAAAAAAAACAGATTATCCAACTTTAAAGAAGAATTTTAAAAAAAAACCTGGGAAAACCCTTCAAAATTCTGGGAACAAAAAAGAAAAATCAAGACATAGCGGGAAAAAAAATTTCCAAAACCCAAAGAACCCCAAATCCCCCCAACAAAACAGCAAACAACCAATGATTTCTTCCTTTCCCCTATAGGGCAAAACCCTTTCCCAAAAAAATCCCAAGCTCAGATTTTCCCCACCCCAAAAGACTACCTCCCCGGCAACTACCCGAACCATCGTTTCCCACCCACTAAAACCCCTAAAAATCCCCTTATTATTTAATGCCCCAAAAAAACCCAAAGGGAGGAGATTTAAATACCTTAAAAACCCTTTATATACCAAAAAAAACATCAAAAAGTACTTCACCAATCAATTTCAACACCTTTAAAAAATCCATTGAATCCTCCAAACCCTTTCCCCACAGTTCCCCAAAAATGCAAGGGCCACCCCGAAAACCATAAAGGAGGGGACCCAGAGTTAATAAAAAAGGTCAATATCCAATTTTTAAACCCTCCTCCCTTAAAAATCTTCGAAAAATTAAATTTTATAAACAAATCTAACTTTTTCCCACCTTATCTCCCAAAAAAAATTTTTCAACCCCGCCAATTTTTGGGTTCCAGGGGCCCCAATTTAAAAAAACTAATGATTTTATTTTAACACATGGGGAACAAAAATATACACTGCAATAGAGAAAAAAGAAGTCCCCCCCTGGGGGTCTCATTGCCCTTTCGTAAAGCTTTTGATACAGTTGGGCCAAGACTTTTTCCCCCCACTAAAAATTTTCACAACCCCTATGGATTAAAAGGGCACTCCCTCAAATAACCCCCAAGTCTTTCCTCAGCAACAAAACCAAAATTTTTTGGGACCAAATGGGGCAAACTCCCCCGCTCAAACCCTTTTCAGGGGGTGTCCCACAGGGAAATGTCCTTGGCCCTCTTCCCCTTTCTCCTATACATAAATGACCACCCAAAAACTTCGCCCAAATTTCCAAACCCAAAACTTTTTTCAGAGACACCACATACTTTTTCCCCCCACCCGAGCCCAGTCACCCTAAACCAATACGTAAAAAACCGAATTAAAAAACAGAAAATATCTACCCCGGGGTGAGGACTAAAAAACTTACAAATAAACCTTGACAAAAACCCCACTTCCCTTCAGTTTTGGGAACAGACTACAGGAAAGGGACCCCTAACAAAAAACGATAAAGGATCACCTATCAAAAACAACAGAAGGGGAAAATTTTTTTTGGGAAAAAAAAAAAAACCCCCTGATAATAGACTCAAATTTCATAACATAACAACAAATTTCTAGAAAATCCAAGACTGAGGCATACTATCGATAGATTACGGTACTATGTTCCACACAACCCTCCTGGCCTTTACATTTTATTCCCACCACTAAGGAATTTGTATGGGCTCAACAACAATTAACCATTTGACCACTAATTACCCAACAAAGTGCAGTTTTGATGATATACAAATTCACTTAAGGCAGCACACATCCCCAATATTAAAACACTCAAACCTTCATAAAAACCCCTTATTATTGCACCTATTACAACAAGAACACTTAACTCTGACATTAACCCCCCTCAAACATCTCCTTTGCCACCTCACAGAACACATGACCATAACACAAGGCCAGATCACTCTTTGATGTCCTCTGCCACTCACGCTATGCAAAAACTAAAAGCACATAAAAGGCCCTAAAATCGGGAATTCATTCCCTGTAAATAAAAAAAGAAACACTACCTGTTTAAAAAATTCAAGCCCTTCTCAAAATCACTTACTCATAAAAACCAAAAAACAAAACTAAAACCTTATAAATTTAAAACCAAAAATGTTACTCACAATTATATCACATAAATTTTTAAACCAGGACCCAATCTAATTTTGTTTTTTTTTTTAAATACACTACCTAACAAAAACCCTCCTTTCACTAAATTTTACAGCAATCATGCAAACCATATACCTTCTTTGTAATACTCTTTTGTGCTTTAGGGTTATCTGTTTACAATAATGTCTTATACTGATTTCATCTTTTGCTTAGTTAACTTAATTTAATTTTTTAAGCCACCCCGTAAGCTAGCATATAATGGCTTTGGGCAGTGCTCTTACCTTATTTTTTTGTACCCTGTTTATGAAAAATTTTCAAATAAATAAAAAAATAAATAAATAAATGGGGGTAGGAGAGTGGTTTCGAAACGCAGTATGTTTTCCGGGAAGGGTCATGATTGAGGGTAAAGGAAACTGAGAATTTTTGGGGAGTCAAAAGGGGGGGGGGGGGGGGGGGCGGCGTTGTTCCCTAACGGCAGGGGCCATGACAGGGGGGAAGGGGGGAGCATTGGAACTATCTTAGGGGGCAGGGTTATGGGGGGAAATATTAATTGGGTAACCCCCATTGTACAAGAGCTAAGAGAGGGCAATTAATGGAGCTTGGGAGGGGATTGTAAGGGGAGGGGGCTTAGGGAGGGGGGTCCCATTACAAATTTTTTGCGGGGATTCAGGGCCCCTTCAAAATGGTTTTTAACGTTTTTAAGTACACGAGTGGAGGTGTGGGGGGGTCGGGGAAAATGTGGCCCTGGGAAAAATAGGGAAATTAGACGATACAAAAGTCTTGGTTTTTAGAGGGATGCGTTGGGTGTTTTTTGGGTGATGTTTTTGCAACATTCGGAAATGTAAAGGATCAGGTAAAAGAAGAATCATATCATGGGGGGGGGATGGGGGGGAAGGGGGGGGAATGTAACGTTGTGAGGAAAAAAAACTGTGTCCCTTTAAAAAAAATTTGTGGTACACCTATAAGGATGACTTGGGTGCTGCTCGAGAGGAAAACCGAGTAGATTAATGGAAAAGGGGTTTAGGGGGGTCTGGGGGCATTGCGACCTCATCATCTGACTCCGTCAAAGAGTGATTGTTTTAAATTATTATTGTATAGTAAAATTGGCACGAAGAGCCTGTTCCCATTAACAGGGGCGGTGATTGTGGGAATTCTGGACGGTGTTCAACTTTTGTGGGTTCGGGTGCATGGCTGAGGAAGGGTTTTAAGTTACCTGTGCGCCAGGGGGTTTTGGGGGTTTGGATCTGAAAAGGGAGATTTAAATTGTTTTCTTAAATGGGGGGGGTTTGTACGAAGGTATGTTGGAGGCAGCTGGGGAAAAAACATGATAGGTTGGGTAATTGATGGGGTGTGGAGTTGAGGGAATGTGAAAATGTTTTGAGGGGTTTTATGTTGGTTAAGAACCTAGGAAAAAATTTGAGTAGGGGGTTTTGTGTAACTGCTTGAACAGGGTTGTTGTACCATTGAGGGGTTGGTTTCCCCCTGTACGCATGGGAAAAGTTTTGGTATAGGTTTTTGAAGTTGACGTTTTTAAAACCAGGGAAGGGGGGTAAGTATTGTTTTTTTTGCAGGGATACTACCGCGGGGGAGGGAAATAAAACCCAAGGGTAATTGTGGGTGGAAAAGGGTGGAATCTGGGAGGAGAGACGGGGTTCCATGCAGTATACTTTTGTGGGGGGGCTGGAGGGGTTAGGGATTGTTTTAAAAAGGGTTTTTTACAGGGGGGGGGGGGCCAAGGGGTGTCGGTTCGCGTGCACTAACCTAGAGTGGGGGGGTTCGATGAAGTGTT
This sequence comes from Cherax quadricarinatus, assembly GCF_026875155.1. NCBI lineage: Eukaryota > Metazoa > Arthropoda > Malacostraca > Decapoda > Parastacidae > Cherax > Cherax quadricarinatus. Next base: position 6,731,233 of record NC_069414.1, read on the forward strand.
ATAAGACTTTGGATTACATAATAGTGGATTATATATATATATCGTGGGGGAGAGGGGGGGGGGGGATTTTGAGGTGCGGAGCGGGTACTAGCGGGAACGGTTTATCGTACATTTTCGAATAGAGAACTGTATGGGAAAGGGGGTGGAGAAAGGGTTTTTCGGAAGGGAAAGAATGTTAACGTTAGGGTTTCTCATCAATCTTTCGAATTGGGGTGAGTGATAAGGGGGGGGGGGTTGGGGAACATACGGGAAGGGGTTTTTTTAGGGGGGCACAGCGGGGGCGCCTTCTGGGGGGGGGTGGGTGAGGGGTAGTGGGTAAGAAGGGTAGATGTTGCCATACTGTATTAGCTTGCAAGTGGCACAGAAAAAAAAGGTGATATCAAGTAATTACGTATAACGAAAGGAGAAATTTTGTGTTTGATGTGTCAGGGGCGCATGACCCTTTTTCTGTATTAAGTGGGAATGGTGTCAAAATTATAGTTTTAAAACCGTGAAGAGCTTTAGGGGTTATGTAATGTGCTTTTAACCTTTATTGGGGATTTTTTCATGTCGAAATCGATCGCAAGAGAGGTTATTTAAATTTTTGTTGTTTTTGGGGGTTTTGTTTGGGTTTTTAGCATTTTCTGATTTATTCTACTTATAAATGTGTCTCCCGTTTATGAGAGATGGAACGCTAAGCTTCCTAAATTTTTAATGCCTCGTTAAAAATTTGTAATGGGAGAGTATGGTTTTGCCCCCTTACAATAATAAGCTGGGGCCCTGAAGAGGCCGTATTAATATTTACTAATTTTTTATTAATATTTATTTAGAAAGTGTGGGGCTAGGATTTTCCTTTTTTTTATGCAAAAGGGGAGTAGTGGCACGTATTATGTTTTTTAGGTAATTCTTATTGTATAGGGTTAATTTTGGGAAGTCATGTATTTTTTTTTTTTTAACTGAGATTGGATGTAGCTTTCCCCTCGTTTATCTACTGTAAAGGGTTTGTAAACCCTTTTTCATATTCACATATATGTTAACTATACAAATCTGAAAGGTTTATATAATTTTATTTATAATAGTTTATAAAAGTTAAATAGTTTATATTGTTTATATTATAGTAGTATGTTATATGGAAAAATTTGTGAGTGTAATTGGGTAACTGTTAGTGTATTGTTGTGGGAAAATTGTTAGTGTATTTTGTGTAGGATTGTTAGTGTATGTTGTTTTAGGATTGTTAGTGTAGGGTTGTGGTAGGATTGTTAGTGTATGTTGTGTAGGATTGTTAGTGTATGTTGTGTAGGATTGTTAGTGTATGTTGTGTAGGATTGTTAGTGTATGTTGTGTAGGATTGAGGATCCTACTGTACCCATTTTATATCTTTTTATTTAATATTAAGCTGTAAAGTTTTTAAATAAAATATAAAAAAAAAACCTTTCCCAGTGGTTTGCCTGTCAGCATAATGACCACAGGATTGATGAAACTTGTAAACACACTCGGAACTGAACTGCTGAAGGGAGCTGTAACTACACGCATGGACAAATGTACTACTACCCACCATCATTAGAGACACATGTGGAATAGCAGACGAGGATCTCTACGGTATAGCGATGAATGGGACTAAACGATTGTTTGTCAAGTTGTTATCTGCTCAAGTGTACAACGAGGTAGTTGACAAATTTCAAGACGTAGTGACGGAGGTGAATGCAGATGTCAAAGTGCGACTGGTTGATGTGTCCAAACGATACACATGAGTGAAACTACGTAATGTTCCCTTTGAGGCAACCGACGATGACTTACGGCAAAAGTTCAACCGGTTTTGTAGGATGCATGTGGTGCAACCGGGAGCATGGATGACTGGCGTGTATGCTGGTTTCCCTGAGGGGACGTACTCTCTCAAAATGTCTCTGAAGTACCCTGTACCATCCTACGTAGTGCTGCCAGATTTTGGAACGCAGCTAATGGTATCCTACGCAGGACAACGACGGACCTGTAGGATTTGCGAGGGGTATGGACACGGCCGGATTTATAAAGGGGCAAAGGGCACAAATGCTCCGAACCCCTGCAATAGGGCCTCCCTGCAATAAGGCCCCCTCAATAAGGGCCTCCCTGCAATAGGGGCCCCCTGCAATAGGGTCTCCCCTGCAATAGGGGCCCCCTGCAATAAAGGGCCCCCCTGCAATAGGGGCTCCCTGCAATAGGGACCCCCCTGCAATAGGGGCACCCTTGCAATAGGGGCCCCCTGCCAGAGGGGCCCCCAGATAAAGGACTTCCTTCCTAACAAAATATAATAAAAAATAGTTTAATTAATAAAAGGAATTAAATAAAGTATGTGTAAGGGGCACCAGAAAATAGAAAGAAAGGGGCCCCCACCCCCTTTCCCTTTGAATAACTTGACTTACCGATTTCTGATTAGCGTCAGTTTAGAGGTAAATGACCAGACCATGAGGTCAGAGTATGCACGCGCATGTGTGTAGTCACCAAGTTGTGCTTGGTGACTCACAGCTCCTGGCCCTGCCTCTTCACTGGCCACTGCTAGATCACTTCCTGCTCCATGGGCTTTATCATACCTCTTCTTAAAGTTATGTATAGATCCTGCCTCCACAACATCACTTCCCAGACTATTCCACTTCCTGACAACTGTGTGACTGAAAAAATGCTTCCTAACAACCCTGTGATTCATGTGAGTCTTCAACTTCCAACTGTGACCCATTTAATTATGTGTCCCATCTCTGGAACATCTTGTCTCTGTCTACCTTGTCGATTCCTCTCGGTACTTTATATGTCGTTATCATATCCCGTCATCTCTCCTGTCTTCCAGTGTCATCAGGTCGACTTCACTTAACCTCTCCTCGTAGGATATATCCCTTATCTTCGGGACTAGTTTTGTTGCAAACCTTTGCACTTTCTCTAGCTTCCTTACATGCATGGGTTCCAAATTGGTACTATATACTCCAGTATGGGCCTAACGTACACAGTGTACAGGGTCCTGAATGATTTCTTATTAAAATGTCAGATTGCTGATTTTAGGTTGGCTAGGTGCCTGCTTGCTGCAGCAGTTATTTGGTTGATGTGCACCTCCGGAGATGTGCCCCAAGATCCTTGTCTTTGAGTGAGGTTTGTAGTCTCTGGCACCCTAGACTGTACTCCGTCTGCAGTCTTCTTTGCTCTTCCCCAATCTTAATGACTTTGCATTTGGTGGGGTTGAACTCCAGGAACCTGTTGCTGGCCCACGCCTGCAGCCTGTCCAGATCTCTTTGTAGTTCTGCCTGGTCCTCGTCCGATTGAATTCTCATCAACTTCCCATCATCTGCAAACAGGAACACTTCAGAGTCTATTCCTTCTGTCATGTCGTTTACAAATACCAGAAACAGCACCAGTCCTAAGACTGACCCCTGTGGAACCCCGCTCGTTACAGGTGACCACTCTGACACCTCGCCATGTACCATGACTCGCTGTCTTCCTGACATGTATTCCCTGATCCATTGTAGTGCCTTCCCTGTTATCCCTGCCTAGTTCTCTTCGCTTCTTCGGTTGTATATATTATGTCGAACACTTGATTTTGAACCCCTCCTCTCCGTCTTTTTTGGAGTCCCTTCTGTCTCCACTGTGAACACTTCTTTGAAACTCATCTTGAGCTCCACACATACTTCGCAGTCATTTCTTGTGATCTCTTCTCCTTCCTTCCTGAGCCTGATTACCTGGCCCTTGAGTGTTGTTTTCCTCCTGATGTGGCTGTACAACAGCTTCGGGTCAGATTTGGCTCTCGCTGCTATGTTGTTTTCGTATTGCCGTTGGGCCTCCCTTCTTACATGTGCATATTCATTTCTGGCTTCGAGTGCTCTCCACTTTTGTGTGCCTATTATAAAAACATCGCTAAGGTGTTGGGCAATCAAGTAAAGTGTGTAGTGGGTCCTGTAGTCACACTTGGACAGTATGGTATTCGGGTTGATCCATGTTATTAGGTTATTCAATTATTGTGGATTTTGTGAGTACACTGCAAGAGACGGCGAGGAAGTGGTATTTGCCCTTGATTAGCAGGGGGCATATGATTCGGTGGAAAGGGAAGCAAAGCATTGCATCTTACTTAAGCAGGGCTTTGGGAAGGAAATGGTAAGGTGAGTGGATACAATATATAACGGGGCAATGGCTAGAATTCAGGTTAACGGTCGATTCGGTTGGGTTGTCCATTGTCTCAGATGCTCTTCGCTTGTGTGCAGGACCCTTTCTGTAGGAAGGTGAGAGACAGTGTCTTTGGTAGTAGGATGAGTGTAAGTAGGAGAGTTTATTCAGTGATTGTGAGATATGTAGATGACATGACGTTATTAGTGAATAAGCACACGAACCTTCTCGCACTGGAAGGGGAAGTGGAAAGGTTTGGGAAAGTGACGGGTATGGAAGTGAACGTAGATTAATGTAAGATATTGGGTCTTGGTGAGTGGGAACACCGTAGGTACTGGGGTTGCTTATTAACGACGAATGTGGAGCGATCATTAAAGATCTGTGGGATTGTGTATGCGGGTGATAGAGAAGAGGCGAGGGTGGTAAATTCGGAAAGAGTTGAGAATAGTATTGTTAATCGAATACAAGGACTCGAGCCTAATCATTTAACACTCGTGCAGAGGGCCATTATTGTAAATACTGTCCTGTACAGTAAGGCATGTCATGTAGCAGCCGTGTACCCTTTAACTACCGCTGTGATACCAAGGATTCAGGATATGATTTTTAGGTTCTTGTGGTTCTCAAAGTGTGAATGGTTGTGGAGGGAGGATATCATCTTGCCAGTGGAAGGGAACGTTTGGCGTTATTTGATCTTCGAAAACGTGTATTTTTTTTTTTATATTTTATTTAAAACGTAATATTACAATATAAAAAATAAATATATAGAAAACCACCATCCCTTAACAAACAGGTAACCAAAATAGAATTTATAAGCACAGTACACCATATGAATTGATCTACATTCCGACAGTCACTATATACACTTGGAGCCACCTAGGATGTTCATCATGCATAAGTAAACATCAGATAAGAGCTTTGTGACCCACATGTGTCATCTTACTACAAAAATGCACTAAAAGACATGCTATAATAAATCATATACCACTATCTCCTCCACCACAATAGATATTATATACTCACATAGCTAGACCTATAGCATATATGTTTAGGAACATATTTTATAATACTTAAAACATTATGACAAAATAATATTACAAAACATCAATACACAAATAATATAATTACCATACAAACATGCATCCTTATACCTGGACTAAATTTCCCTTGTATCGTAACTCTCACAGCATGACAATACACGAGGTCCTATGATCCTTCTAACACAACCATCTTACATCACTTTTGTCAATGATAATACACGAGATCCTATGAACCTTCTAACACAACCATCTTACATCACTTTTGTCAATGATAATACACGAGGTCCTATGAACCTTCTAACACAACCATCTTACATCACTTTTGTCAATGATAATACACGAGGTCCTATGAACCTTCTAACACAACCATCTTACATCACTTTTGTCAATGCTAATACACGAGGTTCAGTGAACCTTCTAACACAACCATCTTACATCACTTTTGTCAATGATAATACACGAGGTCCTATGAACCTTCTAACACAACCATCTTACATCACTTTTGTCAATGATAATACACGAGGTTCTATGAACCTTCTAACCCAACCATCTTACATCACTTTTGTCTGTTATATACAAAGTACCACTAAACACCACCTTGACCATCCCTCAGATGCCTTCCACTCAAGGCTTCCTAACCATAATATTGCCACTTACGGCGTACATTACACATTACATAATAATGACGGTATTTATACCAGAGTTATCAATACTAAATTAGATATTTAGCAAAGTGTCGCATAACACTGAAGAATTTTTATTTATATGTTATTTAAAATCATACATAAGACAATATGTTAAGTTTATATTTCCAACACTTGTGACAATTACCAATAAAATTTGTAGTATTGTTCATGGAATAGAATTTCTTAATTAAAATTCCCCCCTCCACCTCAAAGTAAAAAAACTAGTTTCACCAACAGATTGGCATATATACAAACATTTACTAATGTTCATCAGAGGTTACATTACTATTTTGACAATGGAGTGTCTCACCACCCCAAAAAGTATTTACATTATAATATTTCCCTAAAAAAAAAACAGAAATTTTGCTATCCATGAAAGTTTTTTAAATAACCACTAAATTGTTCATCTGTTATATTATGAACTAAGCCATAAAGATAACTTAACCCTGGACACCATTTTACCTTACATCTCATCTTGATTTCCTCACAATAACGCCAAAACACAGGGAACTTTCTTATCTTTAAGAACATTACTTTCACACACCTCACACTGCATTTACACACATTCACCTCCATACCCAAAACCATTCACACTTGCACACACAGTTTTACTTGTTCCATTCCTGCAACAGCAACGAAACTTTATACCATTACACAAAGTTATTGAAAACAAGCGATGTAAATCCACATTTAAAAATCATCTATAAACCTTGTACTCAGTAACAGCACAACACTGTTTATTCATAATTATTCAAAAAGCCATATACAGTAGGCCAAAACAATGGCCACCACAAAACTACCAATCACACGGTCTCGCTGATGTTAACATACACATTATAACATTGGAATCAACCAATCTCTAGACATGCATACTGCATGTAACTTAGCATTATTAACCTCCTAATTTTTTAACAAGGCCTTGAATTATACATTCATAACCAGAAGAACAACCTTAGACACTGGAATCAGACAAGTTATCACCCTACCATATTCCCATACACTCCATACCATCCACCCTCTCGTTCGCTAAAACCGTCCCCATACACACCACCACCACCACCTAAAACCCTTGAAAAACCGACTACCAAAGGAAACCAGTCCCCTACATGGTTATCACTGCGCCAATTGCAGGAGACGACTGACCGTAAGCTCTCGGTAGTTCTCTGGAAAACATGCTCCCCACTGACTCCCATAAATAAGTTTGTTCCTACCAGCAGTCCTGTATACACATGCCGCAATTGCCTTAATTCGAATCCTACCCCCAGCATCTCTCATTCCCCAGGAAATATACAGAAAATCCACTACCACATACATAATCGCCCTTTTTACCTCCCTTGATACCCCTTTCACCTCTAATGTTAAACCTCGCAGGGTATCTACATTACCCCCACCCAGCAGACGAAAAACCCTCGCCAACCACATCCGTACCTCCCTCAATGCTTCACAAAAATAAACTGCATGAAATGCTGTTTCCAGCTCGCCACACTGACTGCAGGACGGTTCCCGCACCAAACCCATTAAACTCAAAACTGATTTCGAAGCTAGGATCCCCATCATGAATCTGTATACTAACTCCCGTACCCTAGGCATTAACCTGAGCCTTCGGAAGTCCTCCCATATCGTCCCCCAATCATACAATGGATAGACCAATACGCCCTGCAGGATTTCTGTCCTCCTACTCAGTGATACCAAATGCCCCACTTTAAGTCGCAACACATTTTTGACCAATAACAAAACCCTCAGCATATCTTCACATTCAATTAACTCTTTACCTCTCCACCATCTCTGCACATCCACCATCACCTTCCCCACTCTAACCCCTCTTTCCCCTCCAGCCCTGACGAATCTCTGTTTTACATATATGGCTTTCACCCTCGGCCCCAAAGCTAAAAGGCCCACTCCCCCTCTGCGCACATTCGACATCACCACCTCCTTGCTCAGCCATGCCCTCCCAAAACCCCAAACATAACGTAAAGCTCGTCTCTGTATTTCTTGTACGTCCTGTGTCCTCAAAGGATACACTTCCCCTATACCCCAAACCTTACTATAAACCAGCGTATTAACTATTACCGCCCTCTGCTGTAATGTAACATCTCCCGCCCGTAAACCCCATAACCTACTCACTGCTTTCTCCACCTCCCTCTCTGAATTTACCTGTCTAGCCTCCTGCGTGTTCGCCATGTATAAAACTCCACAAATCTTCAAATTATCCACCACTGCCCCACCCAAACTCCAACCCCAAGCCCCCCCCACCCAAGCACCTACCTCCAGTAAACATGATTTTGCCCTATTTACTCTCATGCCAGACGCATCCCCAAAAATCCCCAACACCCTCCCCACCATACGCAATCCCTCCACCCCTTCTATCAGGATAGTGGTGTCATCCACATACCCCACAATGCCTAAGCACCCCTCCCTCTCCCCATTTAATGTCCCCATCCCCTCAACGAGCCCATAGAACGGATGCTGCATGCACGCAAACAGAATTTGAGAAAGAGGGCACCCCTGCCTCAATCCCCTCTCCATTTTAACCAGCCTTCCCAATCTGCCATTAACTTGGACCATCACCATAGCCGATGAATATAGCATATCGACCCACCGCGCCACTCCCAGTCCAAACCCCAGACGCAACAAACAAGCCCTCAAAAATTTTCTAGCCACACAGTCATATGCATTCTCCCAATCAATACCCAAAAGTCCTCCCCCCTTGCAACCCTCCAAAAAGTCCCTTATGCACCCATGCCCAACTCTCATACTTCTTCCTGGTACCCACCTGACCCTTATGTATAACCTCACCAATCACCTTCTTCATCCTATTACCTAATATCTTTGCAAAAATCTTGTAGTCGGAACACATTAGTGAAATAGCTCTATACGCACTTAAAACTCTCCCCACTTGCTTTTTGCCAACCAACACAACCACTCCAATGCTTTGTGTCTGACCTAGCTTGCCCCCTCCTGCAGCATACAATTCATGACCCCCACCAGACAAGTCTTAATATGCTCCCAATGAACTCTATAAAAATCATTTGAAATCCCATCGATGCCCAGCGCTTTGCCAGTACTCATGTTGAACACTGCCTCCTCAACTTCCCCCATGCTAATCTCTCCTCCCATCTCCATCCCCTCCTCCCCTTTCTGCCCTAACCCACACCCCTCCTCAACACTTCCTCAAATGCACTGCCCTCCCCTCCCTTTCTCCATTTCTCTCGAAACCAGAAATCAGCATAATTACTCATGCCTTCTGTAGTAGTAAGCACCTGACCCTTATGATATCCACCCATATCCTCACTCACCTCTAATTGCAAAATAGTTGACTCCTGCCTTACCCAAAAAGTCTTAAAACACTTCCTGAAGGTTTATTCCCCCACAATACAGCCTCCAATCCCGCCCTCACACACACCACATCAAATCTGTCATTATGTATTTCTGCCAGTCTACCTCTAAGTTGCTCCATGGTCCTGTACTGCCTCCCCTCTCCCTGCTCATAACACTCATTCAGTTGATATTCCAAATAATTCTGTAACCCATACCTCCACCTGGCCTCTTCCCGTCCCCTGTTTTTAAAGAATCCAGCAATACCCAGCTTAGCTCGCTTCTCCCACCATTCCAAGACACACGACCCCACTTCCCTTGATCCTCAAAAAAAGTGCCACCAATCCCCAAAAGCATCACACCCCCCCTCCCCCTTCACGAGTCTCGCATTTAATTTCCAATAACCAGTGCGTATCCTAACCATACCCTCCCAATCAAGATCCGCAATAACCGCCCAATGGTCAGAAAACCCCACATCAAAAGTCCTAACTCCCAGAACGCGTATTGCCTCTGTAGCATAGAGCCTATCCAGTCATGCAGCATAACCCCTTCGTACAAACGTATACTCAACCCTCCAACCACCCCTCCCCACTACATCTAAAATGCTCACATCCCCCAACACATTGCATAAAAACCCCAACACAAACCCCGCCCCCCTCAGTTCCACATCACCCTGGCGTATGACACAATTCCAATCTCCTCCTATCACAGTGACTAAAGGCAATCCCCTCAAATAAAAAAGCAAAAGACCCCTCAGGAAAGTTACCTTAACTGTTGCATTTCCATCCGCCGGCATGTATACTCCTATAAAACAAACCCTTGTCTCACCCCACTCTCCCTCTACCCGCACCACTCTCCCACCCCCACCCTCCTCCCACCCCAACACACACAAGGGACTGGTTTCCTTCACAGCCACAGCAACCCCCCTTTTTAACCTCACCGATCCACTCACATACAACTTATATCCCTTCAAATGCAGCTCACATTCAAACTTGTAATTATGCTCCTGTATGAAACAAATATCCACATCAAATCTCCTCAAAAACCATTCCATCCACACCCTCTTAACCTCGGCTCTCAGGCAGTTAACATTAGTAGTGACCACCTTGAATTATTACAATAAAGGCGGCTTCCCCGCCGCCTGTGAAGATTGCTTGAAAGACTTGGCTGTTGACTATAGCCACGTTTGGCACCTGGTCTATCTAGACCTCCGATCCCCCCCTTTTCCTTTGACCCTTTCAGCACCACAGAACCGGTGCCACCATTCTCCGGGAGATCTATCACGTTCTTCCAAGTTTTCTTTCCAGATCTCTGCCTGGGCGTTAAGACATCTTCCATATCAGACGTCCCAGTTGCTCGTTTACGTGAGCCTCCTTCTCCACACGGTGCCTCAGCGTCCATGTCCTCCTGGTGCACCTCAACCACCACCGTGTGCTGCTTACTCTCATTGCACAAGGTGTCCTCACACTCCTGTGCAGCTACTACCCCCACCATTGCCCTCCCGTCCTTCTCCCCTTCCTGACTAGTTTCCACCTCCCCCAGGAAGTCTTTCAAGACCTCGTCCAACAGACCATCCTGTTGCAAGTCACTCCTGCCAACAATCGCATTTGTAGATGTTCACTCAGACACAGTTCCCACAGGTAATGTGGCGCACGGTCCCATCTCCGACTCCACTCTGTCGACTTCTTCACTCCAACTTCCGGATGCCTGGCCTGCAGCTTCACCTGTCCCAGGTGCCAAAGAGCCCAGCTGTTGTTCCACCATTATTGGCGCCTGTTCCCTCCTTCCCTGCCGTTGATGACATTGGGCCGCCATATGGTCGTAAGACCTGCACAGCCTACATGTCCTGCACTATCCTGCATAATATACATAAACCTGGGTTCTGAATTCTTCCATCTGAACGTACGATGGTATAGGTTGTCTCAATGTCATCTTCAAGGTGAAAGATCCCTCTGGCAGCCCCATATAAGGCCCATCCTTCCACACTCCCAACTCCCCTGAATGGATCTTGCCATATCTACGGAATACCGCCACAACATCACATTCCAAGCCCTCAAAGGGGACATTTCTCACCTTTACCCATGTTACATAGCTTGATACGCAATGTAGGCAGACCTCAACTGCAGAATTAACGGTCATTCTCTTTCTTGAAACGCATCGACTATGCTGGAGTAAAACCCAACACTCTTGAACTTGATGAATATCCTTGACACTCCATTCACTGCTACACCATAGAGCTCGTCGTTTGGAATGCCGTACACATCGCGGATGATACTTGGCAGAAGCACCTGCATTGTAGAACTGCTCAGGGTACCACGTACCAGCTCCACACAGACAGTATTTACCCGGCGTCCATGTCTGTCCGCCATTTTGATTGCTCAAAACAGGAAAACTGCGCAGGAAAACCAACTGAAGCAGGAGCGTCTGCACAGCAGGTCCACACGGCCCGAGAGCGATGAGGACAATAAAAACGTGTATTGTGTGTTTGTTAAAAGGGCATTGCTGCATACAGGGCCATTCAAAGAGGAATGTCTTGAGCGTGTGTATGCTGTGTTATTTAGGACTTTTAGAGGGACAGATTTTCAAGATTGTTTGCGGCTGTTGAGAGTGATGATGTCGGTGAGAGAGCCGGAACAAATTAAGATTAGGATCTTGTATAACATATTGATGGGAGATTTAAGGGCTCCTGTAGTTTCCTTATATCGTATTAGATTAGATTCGGATCTTGCCACCGAAGTGGCTAGTTTATTGTGCACTCCATAATCCATCCTGTGGACGGTAGTGCAAGAGCATATGGATACACAAAAGGTCTAGGAACTAGGCCCCAAAAGGGTTAACAGGGTGTACATATGGATTTATATCTACATATCTACAGTTCACTTATCTGTTACAAGTAAATTTAGGAAATTTGCTAATTATATATGGTGTCTTATTTTCATTAATATATATTGACATGTCACATAGGTTATCATACTCTATGTCTCTGTATTCCCCAATAAGTGGACAAATAAGCGCATAGTGTTCAAGACAGTGACCATATGCCTGATCACAGAATTTGCATTTAGTTTGATCATCATCTGTGTGTCTCCCAAACTGCCAGAAGTACTTGTAACCAAGCCTAAGCCTGGCTACTACAACATCAGTCAGTCTGTTCACATTGCAAGTTGTTCCATAAACATACTTATCTACGTTCATGTTATCATAGTGGGTTATAGATCTACTCAGGCTTCTAACTGCATTCCTATAACAATCATTTTCATTGTTTACTTCTCTTCTAATGTTATTCCTAATGCTAGACACAGATATACCAAAATTATATTCTACATTCTCCTTCTGGCTAACATATCAACTTTATCATGAAGGAATAATCCAATGTGTGATGGGATCCATAGCAATTGTACATTAATTCATTTGTCCCGGATTTTTGAGTATCTATACCTGGCTTCTCCAATGATCATGTTGTTGGAGTCATTATACGAGTCAAGACCTTCACTGATGACAGAATCAGTAATGATGATAGAGTCAAGCTCAGTGTCAAAAGTTAGCTTTAGCGCCATTAAGATTGCAAACAATTCTGATTGCAGTGTAGACGCCAAGTTGTTAATTCTTATGCCTTGTTCAACAAATTTATTATCATTCTTAATAAGGGAGGTGGCAACAAGAGCAGATGCAGCCCTGCCAGAAGACTCCTGTTTAGATCCAGCAGTGTATATTACTTGTGATAACTTATTACTGCCAGCTATCCTATGAATGACTGGGGGAGCATTTGGAGCAAATTTGCGAAATTACGCATCCCTCCGAGAGAACGAGAGATTATGTATAAGTTTTTACATGGAACTCTACCTGCTAGAGTGTTGTTATTGTATCAGAAGCTGGTGGTGGAGGATGAAGCTTGTAGAGTTTGTGGGGATGATGAGATGGCATTTATGTAGTGTACTTCTGTGAGTGTTATGTAGTGTACTTAGGTGAGTGTTATGTAGTGTACTTAGGTGGGTGTTATGTAGTGTACTTCTGTGGGTGTTATGTAGTGTACTTCTGTGGGTGTTATGTAGTGTACTTCTGTGAGTGTTATGAGGGTTTGAGGCGATGGCTCGCTCGTGTGTTAATTTTGTTGACAAATAGTAGAAATATTTTAGTATTGAGGGCGCTGAGTTTGGATTTGAGTGGGGTTAGTGAAACAGCGGCGAGAGCTGCAGCGTACGTATGTTGTTGATTATAACAATATCATGTGGACTTTTCGTGAGGGAGGAGGAGATATGGAAGTACGACGTCGTGTCCTGGCGGCGAAGTTTTATAGAACTGTTCAATTCAATTCAATTCAAGTTTATTCTCTATAATGGTTACAATGTGGGGTTTACAGGTTTTGGGTATTGTGTGGTTTACATGTTATAAAATACTAATTACAGAGGGGGCCACTAGGACACCTAGCATGGCTAGGCATTTCGGGCAGACTTAGATTAATTCTTAACATTAAATCCTTACAGATTATGGTATTAAGGCTAAGTGACTACATCATAATTTGTGAGTTTAGCAATGTGAATGCTTTTGTTTTAGCACAATACAAAGTGTCTATATTGGAGTATCATAGGCAAACTTATGATTAGTTAGGATTTATTATTTTAAGATTAAGATTAGTATTTCTGGGTTTATAGTCAGTGGGTGAGTGAGTGTAATTGTGAACCACCAGGTGGTTATCATGGAGTTAGTTGTCGGGGTGGATCAGGGAGATAAGATGTTTTCCTTTGAAATACATTGAATTTTTGTAAAGGTTTAGTCGGACACGGGGAATGTCATAGAGATGTTTGTGTCTGGTGTTATGCCTGTGGATCCTGTCACAACTATCAAGAAAGCATTTTAGGTCAAGGTTAATATTGGAATTTAAGGTCGTGTAGATATAGATTGCACAGTAGTAAGTGTGGATGTTCTGAACAGGGAGTAAGTTCAGATCTATGAAGAGTGTAGATGTGTAGGAATAAGTTGTTACATGGGAGTAAGCGGGGGAAGAGTTTCACCAGGGATTATTTGAGCGTTATTAATGTCCCGGATATGTTAACATTATGACACTAGTGGAGCCCTTGTCTGGAGGGTACTGGTCTACTGGTGGGGGGGGGGTGGAGGGGGGAGAATGGGGTAACGGAGTTACACATACATTGCTACTTATTTAATCACGCATTAGAAATGCATTTAACCCATCCATTACACATATCTCCGTTTGCATTTAAAATATATACAAACAAAAATAATGAGTGACAATGTTCTCTTAACTTTCATCAATTTTCTCAAAAACTAACAAAAGAAACCGAGTGTCTTGCACATACATTGTTCTAATATCCTACACACACCTCCACATATGTACTATTTATCCCCCCCCCTCACCTAGTTTACACATCATAATAATACTTGCACAGAACACTACAGTGGGCGTCCATGCAGACAGTATAGAAAATACATCAACAACAAATTCTGTTCAATAATCAATTTAAACATGTTACTTATTACACACCTTAAAAAGACATTTACATCAATCCAGTCTTAATCCAGACTCTAAGGCCGATACCCATATTAGTAAGACATGTTCTCTGTTATATTTTAGACCTTCCAGAATATTTCCATCACCGTCGAACCCAAACTTCCTTAAACATTCCTTCTCCGCCACGTTGCTCGTTACAAAATCACATGTACCACGAATACAATTTTATCAAGGCAATCCCCAATCCCTGTTGCAAATACTACAACACCCAGCTATTCTCCATAAAAAAAATCCCCCAATCCTCCACTTATGTACACAATAATGTTGTGCATCAGTTACTCTCAAACATAAAATACATCCTCAGAATCGCATAACATACCTTCACGTGTAATAAAGTTGGTATAATTACCGACAATATGTAAAGTAAAAGGACACAAGTGCAACTAATGTGACATTTATTGTGGCAACGTTTCGCTCTCCAGGAGCTTTATCAAGCCATTACAAACAATACATGGACACAGAGGGTATATAAAGGCTCAGAGTGAGGTGTAATACTAGTCGGACACCGCAACATAATGGACATTTCATGCAGACGTTATTTGGACACCCTTCTTCGTGCTCACAGCTATCGCAACAGACACAACTTCCTACAAGATTGCCTGGCAGAGAAGGTGATCCCTAAGTCTACTCCTGCACAACTCTCCAACTCCAAGCACCCCTTCTCTCCAGCTACCCAAGCTTACTTAACTGAATGTGCCGAAGAACTTTCTAACATCGCTAAGGAAACCTTTGAAACTGCAAGGAATATGAGGGCCAACACACTGCTGAGCATATTCTCAGCACAGTCACCACAGCTAACCTCCAACAGAAGATCAAACTCAATCGCAAACTTCAGTACCTCTGCACTAACAGTCGATGGAAGGAAATGGGACGCGAATCCCTGATAAACAACTTATCGTCACGCACCTTAACCGACTACGAGAAACAAGCACTGAGTCTGGGACTCAAATTTACCACCAACATACGCAAACCTAACTATCAACTCAATCTAGTTACCAGGAACCATAGACACAGTGACAGCAACTTCCAGAAGGGTTATATACAGGGCCTTCTCACTGCAGCTTTATGTGAACCTTCTTCTTCTAATCTTCCTAGACGATACATCACTGCCCTTAAGAACCTCGCCAACGACCCCAACATTATCGTCACCACCGCCGACAAAGGAGGTGGAGTCGTCATCCTCAACACCAGTGACTACAACACTAAAATGATGGACCTTTTGAATGATCAATCTACATACGAACCCATCAGCACTCAACAGTGGGAGACGCTCACCAAAGATTTTCTGTACAAAACCAGACAAATACTCAAACGCACTAGAGAAGGGAAGAAACTTCTGTACTTGTTACCAAGCAACCCTAAACCAGCACACATGTATGGTTTACCCAAGACCCATAAACACAATATTCCACTCAGACCAATCACGTCAGGAATAGGCAGTGCTCCACACAAACTAGCCGGAGTTCTTGCCAAACATCTTTCCTGCCTTCTGGGGACCATCAGCCCCGCTCATCTTAAACACTCAGGCGACCTTCTCAACCGCATCCGTAACCTCTCCATCCGTAACAAGAAACTAAGCAGTTTGGATGTGACTTCCCTCTTCACGAAAGTACCTACCAAAAAAGCCATCGAGGTTCTACGACGTAAAGTCAATCAGTACCTTAATCTTCCTCTACCTCCCGGAGATTTTGTTGACTTAATTGAACTCTGTGTTAATTTCAACTGTTTTTCTTTCAATAACAAGCTCTACAAACAAACCTAAGGCATGGGAATGGGGTCCCCAATAAGTGCCGTCCTAGCCAACTTATACATGGAACACCTAGAGTCCGAACACTTCGCCAACATCATCCCTTCAAGCGTCACTTGGTTACGTTACGTGGACGATGTCCTCGTAATAACTCCAAAACGTTTTGATGTACGGGATCTTCAGGCAAGGCTCAACGCAGTTGAACCGGGCGATCCAGTTTACACTGGAGAAGAGTCCCAATGCAAGCTACCTTTCCTCGACGTCCTCATTCACAAAGTAGACAACAACCTAAGATTTCAAGTTATCGGAAACCCACCAATAAAAATGATCTAAAACACACTTCTATTCCAGTCAAGATACCAAGACCAAAAGAGGCACCCATCATCGGGTTTTTCCTAAGAGCATACCGAATTTGTAGTCCTGAGTTTCTTGACGAGAAATGTACATACATTCACCAAACATTCACTGAGTTACATTTTCCTCCATTTTCATCAAAGACTGCAAGAAAAGAGCTCTTCAGATCATAAATTCTCCACGCATCAACACCACTCCCAGCAAAGTTATAATTCTTCCCAACAGCCAGGTTGCAATGAACGTCTCAAAAGTACTTTCACAAGCTAACACCAGAGTCGCCATCGCTTCTAGCACTTCAATAAAGGATATAACCAGGACAAAATCCAAGCACCACGAACCAGTCAATGCAGGAGTTTACACTATACCCTGTGGAGGCTGTGACAAGATTTACGTAGGTGAAACAGCCAGAAACCTCGACACCCGCCTCAATGAACACATTTACGCATGTAGGAACGATAACTTGAACAACGCCTGTGTACAACACCGAAATTCCAAACCCGTCATTTCATGAAATTCAGAGACGCCCAATTGTGATCAAAACGAAACTAATTTCCGCAGACGCAAGTGCCTTGAATCAGCACTGATCGCTGTTTCGAATACAATTAAACAAAACAGCGGCAGCTTCACCATCTCCGAAGTCTTAGCAAGAATCCTCCTGAAAACAGTAAACCCTGCCATCACATAGTCTCTCCTGTTATACTACACAAAGCACATTACAGAGAGTGAACACTGAAACAAGCTGCCTCTTTCCAGTCTATATTTGTCCAACCTATTTTTATGTTACCCAAGTAATAGCTTTTATATCCTTTTACTCATGTACGAATTAATTGCTCTACCATATTGTATTACTTTTGTCACTGCCACTACTACTACTACTACTACTACTACTACTACCACTAGTGAACATCGAAATGGTACCTCACTAGTATTCACCTCACTCTGAGCCTTTATATACCCTCTGTGTCCATGTATTGTTTGTAATGGCTTGATAAAGCTCCTGGAGAGCGAAACGTTGCCACAATAAATATCACATAAATATCACTTGTGTCCTTTTACTTTACATACCTTCACGTACATATAACCAAGGCATTTAAAACCTATTCACACAAAGTACATGAAACACAAGGACACTGGTGATACATGTATATATTAACAAACCATTTACATAGATATCCAGACTAAATCCTGTGTCATATAACACCGCAACCAATTGGACATGAATAAGAATGCATAAACAATAACTTTCCACGTGCATAGATATATTTAGACATGTAAGGAAACCCTATCATCTCTACCCAACATTTATACTACCCAATAAACTACCCTTTTTTAAATTAAATAACTTTCACACACACAATTTTCCCCATACTTTATATATTCCTGGTGTGAAGATAGCAGACAAATATGCACAAATACATTCATGTACCCTACCACATTATGTTAGTCTATATTTACAATGCTATAACACTGATGTGCTATTTCATACACAAATTATGGCAACTTTATAGCACCTTAATAGGTCTGGTAAGCTCCCTCTCACACCTTATTGACCATCCACTAATCAGCATTTTACATTTGGAAAATGTAAAATTAAAACATAAAAATCCAGCATTCCACTAACAATTTCTTGCGAGCACTCTTCCCTTGCCCCTTTTTAGAGCCACCCCCCAACCCTTACTACACAAAAATCGACCCCCGTCACAGTCATCCCCAACTTTACGGAAAATCTAACCCCCACCTTTTCTATACAATACCTATTCCTACACCTCTTTCTATGAAGCGCTCGCAAAAGGCTTGTACCTTTTCCGCCCCCCTCCCCCTCGCCCACAATACATAAAACATAATCCGCCACTAAATACAAGACAGCCCTACTCACACAATACACAACTTTGGGACTGTAACCTTAACTTAACGGAATGCCCCCTTTTACTTTCCATCAACAACAAAAAACACCCCCCCCTCCACCAACCCCCCCAAAACACACCAGTACATTCCGGGAAACCCCTTACCTGTAATAAGTACCTCAACATACCCATGCACTCCTCTAAATTGGTTTAGAAAGACACGAAAGCAAACACTATAACATATTTTTTAAAAAAACGTTTCGGTCCTGGGACCTTGTCATTTCAACATACAGAGGTAAAAGCATTATATAATGGCGGAGAGTGAGTGTGACGCAGTGCCCTAAAGAATGTATAAGAACAAAAAAAGGGGGAAACTGAGAGGCCACGGCCATGCGGGCGGTCCTTACAAAACAACCTTCCCTTTGGATGGGACGGGGAGACGATAAAAATCATGTGACTCCTGGTGTTGGGTTGGTGCGTTAAAGTACATGTATGCCAATGTTTTTGAAATTTTGTATTTTCCAGTGTTGCGTTCTTATTTCGGTGACGGCGATTAGTGGGGCTTCAAGGCACCGTCGCGTCTGGGTCGGGGTTCGGTGAAACGAGTTTGCCTTTCCAGTTCATCAAAGCCCCGTGGAGTCCTGGGAGGACACAGGCGACCAACATGTCTCTGTTAGAGGCATTTCGTGTTCATTCGGGCGGACTCAAGACTCGCCGTCTCCCCCTAATATTTCTTGGGACAGAACCCCCAGGGGATAGGTAGACTCCGCGTAGAAATTAGAGGTGTGGGGCTGCGTTTCGAGGAGGTCTTTTATAGATGATGTTTTATGGGGAAACGTTTTTTTACTCATAGCAATGCCCGGGGAGTATTTTGGGGAACATCGCCACTGGGAGTACTATGAACTGTTTAGGGGGCTGTTCCCTGGGCGGTTTGTTGAGGTAGCTTGTGCCTTGATCTGCAACTCGGAGAAGAAAGATGGGAACTGAAACGTGTAAAGGTTGTGTTATGTAAGTGCATTCTTTTTTCTAAAACAAGGGCTGGAGATGCGAAGACTTCAAGAAGAAACCAATGAGGACTCCTCTCTTATGCGGGTGCTTGGGGGAATAAAAAAGTAAAGATCGCCTTGTTGGTAGGTTTTCTTAAAAACTTTTAAAAAAATTTGTCACTGTGGGAATCTCACGTAGAACGTCGAGGAAAAGGGAAATTTGCCATCATTTTTGAGTTCAAATGTAAACTTTATTGATGGTTCAACTGCATTTATCTTTTTGGAAGGGCCTGGTATTGAGACGTCTCGGATAAAAAACCAATATACATCAACGTATCTTAGCCAGGAAACGGTGTTTGGGGAAGAGGTGCTGATTTCTCTGTCTCCAGGTTTTTTCCATGAAGAGGTTGGCAAGCACAGCCTGAACGGGGGTCCCATTTCCATCCCAAAGCATTGTTTGTAACAGTTTCCGTACTTTAAGAAGTTTAAATTAAAACAAAGTTCCCCTAGATTGAAAATCTAAAGAGTAAAGGGAGGCGTGGTTTTCAGTGAGCCTCTTCTCAGAAGTTTATGCAGCTCATAGGAACTTTGTAAAGAGGGCTGTGACATCGAAGGAACCACGCTTTTGTTTTTTCATTCGGTTGGAAATTCGGGAGAAGGGCACCTGAGGTTTGGGTGGCTTGACTGATGGGCCCCAAAACGCTGAAAAATATTTGGCAAGGGGCCCCTAGTCTGGTTTGGTGCACCCCTATGCCCCAAGTGATAGGGGCCCTAGTGGGGTGCCCCGGTTTGTGTTCTTAGAAGGCCAACAGGCGTGCGGTTTTGGTTGACCGGGAAAAGTTTAAGTAGTTTTTTGCCCCGTTTATTTTTTGTAAGATCACGAGCCTTTTGAAAGGAAAGTTGGGTACTTTTAATAAACACTGATTCCGATACAGGCTGGTATGTTTGCATCGTTGAGAAGATTTAAGACTTTTTTTGTTGTAGTCGACAGTGTTAGTAACACCACACCCCCTCCTTTGTAGCGGCTTAATACGATATCATGTTGTTGGGCCCAAATTCCTGAGTCTTGGAGTTCTTCTGAATGCCGTCTTTAAGGGGTCAGAGCCAGCAGTGATAATTCCTTGGCAAAACCCTTTTGAAACTCGGAGTCTCCAAAAGGTTGGTTCTTGGTTACCATATCCACCAGATTATGTTTCTTGTTGATGCCAGTAGTAAACTTGAGCCCTAGGCTGAGGGCTTCTGTCTCGGTGACGGTTAGTGTATAGGAAGATAAGTTATTTATGATTTCTGGTCGTCCCATTTCGCTCCATTTGCTGTGTGAGCACAGGTCTTGTAGTTTTCGTGATAGCTTCAATTTCTGTTGGATGTTGGCAGTGGTAACTTGGCTGAGTATATATTCTGCCGTCCTTCTGTCAGGAGTAGGAAGTGAAGCACGAATCTGAGCGGCACGTAATGAGGCCTCCTTCTGAGCAAGTCGCAGTTCATCAGAGCTTTCTCTAAGATAGGCGTAAACAGCAGGAGAGAAAGGGTGTCTAGATGTGGTCAGTTGTCGAGGAGTGGACCGTGGTACCACCATCTCAGCAACGATGATATCGTCATTACAGCCGCTGACAAAGGAGGTGGTGTGGTGTTACTCAACACTGTCGACTACAACAATAAAGTCTTAAATCTTCTCAACGATGCCAACACATACCAGCCTGTATCGGAATCAGTGCTACTTCAAAGTACCCAGACTTTCCTTCAAAAGGCTCGTAGCATCTTACGAAAATCAGAACAAGGCAAAAAACTACTTAAACTTTTACCAGGTCAACCGAAACCAGCACGCCTGTATGGTCTTCCTAAGACACACAAACCTAGCATCCCACTACGGCCTATCACTTCGGGCATAGGGAGTGCACCACACAGACTAGCCGGCCACCTTGCCAAATACCTTTCAGCGCTTCTGGGCACCATCAGTCAAGCCCACCTCAAACACTCAGGTGACCTTCTCTCCCGAATTTCCAACCTGAATGTCAAAAACAAAAGCGTGGCTTCCTTCGATGTCACAGCCCTCTTTACCAACGTTCCTACTGACGCTGCAATCAACATTCTGAGACAGAGACTCACTGAAAACCACGACCTCCCTTTACCTCTTCTAGATTTCATCAATCTAGTGGAACTTTGTGTTAATTTCAACTTCTTCAAGTATCAGGACAACTGTTACAAACAATGCTTTGGGATGGCAATGGGCAGCCCGCTCAGTGCTGTGCTTGCCAACCTCTTCATGGAAAACCTGGAGACAGAGAAATTCAGCACCCTCATTCCCAACACCGTTACCTGGCTAAGATACGTTGATGATATATTGGTTTTCTATCCGAGACGTCTCAATATCCAGGCCCTTCTCAACAAGATCAATGTAGTTGAAACCATCAATAAAGTTTACACTTGAACTCGAAAATGTTGCAAACTTCCTTTCCTCGACGTTCTACTGTGCAGATCTCCCGACATGACAAACTTCTCTTCAAAGTGTATAGAAAACCTACCAACAAGGACGATCTTATACATTTTTATTACACACCAAGACACCCGCACTAAGAGAGGAGTCCTCATTGGCTTCTTCTTGAGAGCTCTTCGCATCTCCAGCCCTTGTTTTCTAGAAGAAGAATGCACTTACATAACACATGCCTTTACACGTCTTCAGTTCCCATCTTTCTTCATCCGAGATTGCAGACTCAAGGCACAAGCTATCCTCAACAAACCGCCCATGGAACAGCCCCCTAAACAGTTCATAGTACTCCCATGTGGCGATGTTGCCACGAATACTCGCCGGGCACTTGCTATGAGTAACATCAACGTTTCCACCATAAACACATCATCTATCAAAGACCTCACTACAAACGCAGCCCCACACCTCTAACTTCTACAGCAGGAGTCTACACTATCCCCTGTGGGTTCTGTCCCAAGAAATATGTAAGGCGAGACAGGCAGAGATCTTGCAGTCCGCCTGAATGAACACCGAAATGCCTCTAACAGAGACGATGTAAGGTACGCCTGTGTCCTCCACAGTAGACTCCACGGGGCATTTGAATGAACTGGAACGAGGCAAAACTCGTTCTCACCGAACCAGACCTCAGACGCCGACGGTGCCTAGAAGCCTCACTAATCGCCGTCACCGACACTATAGAACGCAACACTGGAAACTACAAAATTTCAAAAACATTGGCATACATGATACTTAAGCAGCACCAACCCAACAACACAGGAGTCACATGATTTCATCGTCTACCCGTCCTCATCACAGGTAGAGGTTGTTTTGATAAGGACCTGCCTCGCATGGGCCAGTAGGCCTCCTACAGTGTTCCTCCATTCTTATGACATTCCTCAGGTCACGTGCGTCACATCTCACTCTCCGCCTATATATATAATGTCTTTCTACCTCTGTATGTTAGAAGTGATCAAGGTCCCAGGACCGAAACGTTTTCTAATAAATATGTTATAGTGTTTGCTTACGTGTCTTTCTAAACCAACTTGTCGGTATTTATTACCAAGGTTTATACCACTCCTCTAAATCCCTACCCCCACCAACCCCGCACATCATCCATCGCCGCCCCCATCCTAACGCCTCGTTCCCCACCCAATCTAAGATAACAATACTTCACATACTCTTCAACCTGCTCTCCAAATGAATTAACCCCAAACCTCCCATCACTATCGATGTCATCACAACAGTCTCTCACAACCAATTACAACCATATCCCCATATAAAACGCAGTACTTTCCTTCGCAATCTCCTTACATCTTCTGCCAACAAAGGACACATCACCACCACATGCCACAATTTAGTATATGAGTGTGTTAACCACAATGACCCTCTGATGTAACGTCAAACCACTCGATCTTATTCCTCCCAACCTACGTACTGCCACTTTCAGAATTTGCCTCTCTAGCCCCATTTGCATCCCCCCTGTATAACACTCCACTAATTTTCACTAGCTCTACCACTTGCAAGCCATACCGAGTCCCCATTCCCCCCCCCCTTCCCATCCACGTACTCACCTCAAGTAATTTCGATTTTACACCATTAACACACAAATGTGTTGCTCCACTAAATATCTGTGATTCTGCCAACACTCCTTAACCCCGCCTCTCCCCCACTAAGACTGCTGTGTCGTCGACATAACCTACTATACCCGTTGCACCCCTATTCCATACCCCTCCTCACCCACCCCTACATTTATCCTATATAAAGGGTCTTGCAGACATGCAAACAGGATCTGAGACATAGGGCATCCCTGCCTCAGTCTCCGATCCATACTAGCTATCGTCCCCATCCTATCATTTATTTGCACTTGGATATTCGCGCCTCTGTATAATTCCACCCACTTCACAACCTCCTCACCAAAACCCAGTCTCCTCATAATCATCCATAAAGTCTCTCTACACAATCATAGGCCGCCTTCCAATCCAATGCAAGTACACCTCCTCCACCCATCCTACGATCCTCTATATAGTCCTTTATCCTTCCATGTCCACTAAACATTGTTCGTCCTGGCACACCTGCCCCTCATCAATAACCTTCCCTACAACTCTACACAATCTATTACCTAAAACTTTAGCAGCAATTTATAATCCCTGCACATTAATGACAATCCTCTATAATCCACTATGCTACTCTGTACCTCTCCTTTAAGTACCAGGACGATGACCCTTGTTCTTTGTGTCACACTCATACATCCCTTATCCTTCATCTCATTCACCAACTGCACCAAGAATTCTTTCAGGACCTCCCATTTTTTCAAATAAAAATCATTTGGTATTCAATTTATCCCAGGTGTTTTCCCTACACTCATTCCCTTTAACACCATCCACACTTCCTCTTCATCTATGGACCCCTCTATTACTGCCCTAACTTCCGACCCCAGGGTCCTCTGTATCCCCTCCTCTAAAATCTTCAGATCCTCCATCTTTCTTTCTCCCCGTCTCAAATGGATCTCAAACCACTTATCAGCAAAACCATTCATACCGTCCGTTGTAACTAACCATTGTCCTATCTTATACCCTCCCACATCCTTATGTACATCCAACTTCATTATGGTCATTATCCTTTGCCATAGCCTTAAGCGCCTCAATACACATTTCGATGGTTTATTCCCCCATAAAACGTCCTCCAGCCCTCCTCTCGCCATCAAACCTTGCATTTCCAGCAATTGCACTTTTATTCTCCCAGCCACATCCACCGGATATACCTCGCCACAAATAACATAAAAAGGCACAATACCGTGACTGGAACGATACACAAATAACCCGCACATAGAAGAGAGGACCTTACGACAACGTTTCGGTCCGACTTGGACCATTTACAAAGTCACACTAACGAGAAGTAGAGCAGGAAGAGGCAGTGGTGGTAGTAGTAGTAGTAGTAGTAGTAGTAGTAGTAGTAATAGTAGTAGTAGTAGTAGTAGTAGTGGTAGAAGTGGTAGTAGTAGTGGTGGAGATGGAAGGAAGAAGCAATGGAGAAGTAAGGAGGAGGAGCCAGTCAAATACAAAGAAAGGGGAGCACTGCAAGGGAGCTAGGTGCCCACAGAGGGAGAGCAAGAACACAGAGGTGGGGGAGGGGAAAATAATGAAATAAATAAATAACGAAGGAACAGAAACACAGGACAGAAGAAAGAAAGACAACCCAGAAGAGAAAGAAGGAAAGAGGAAAGGGGAAGAGGGAGAAGAAGAAAAAGGAGGAATCAGGTTAAGTCACGAGTGTTTTGAAGTTTGGAGCATTTTACAATGTAGTGGGAGAGGAAGGCATCTA
Source organism: Cherax quadricarinatus (assembly GCF_026875155.1). Taxonomy (NCBI): domain Eukaryota; kingdom Metazoa; phylum Arthropoda; class Malacostraca; order Decapoda; family Parastacidae; genus Cherax; species Cherax quadricarinatus. The sequence continues at coordinate 6,756,615 of NC_069414.1, forward strand.
CAGAGACGAAGCCACGACTAAGATTCATACAAGGAAAGTTGTGTATTAGGGAGGATTCAACAAGATGGCGGCTGTTAAAGTTGGAAGTAGGAAGACAGTTTTAGCAGAAGACCAGTCTATAGGATGGCTGTGATCTCTGACGTGACAGAAAAGAGCATTGTTAGTGTCGGCAAGCCTAACACTAATTTTGTGCTCCCTAAGTCTGTCAGAAAGAGATCGGCCAGTTTCTCCAAAGTATTGAAGAGGACAGGAGGAGCAAGAAATAGAGTAGACACCAGGAACATCTGCCTATATATACCTATCCTGCTCTACTTCTCGTTAGTGTGACTTTGTAAATGGTCCAAGACGGACCGAAACGTCGTCGTAAGCTCCTCTCTTCTATGTGTGGGTTATTTGTGTTTACCTCACTACCACCTCATAAAACGTTTTCAACTGCCCTTCCAAATACCTCTGCAACCCATATTTCCAATGACTTATCTCCCTTCCCTTTCTCATATAAAAACCACGTATTCCAGGCTTAGCATACTCCTCCCACCATCGGAGTATATCCCCCCTTCCTTCCATTAGACCACTCATTCGTCCACCACTCAACAAAACTATCACCTTCCACTGACTCTTTTAACATTAAGTTTCCAATAACTAGGATAATGCCTTGGTAAACCACCCCACCCTACATCCGCCACCACCCCTCTATGGTCTGAAAAAACGACTTCCATAACTTCTGAGTTAGCAATTGATATCCTCGGGGAAGCATAAATACGATCTAATCGTGCCGCATATCCCCTCCACACACAAGTATGCTCCACTTTCCACCCCCCCACACAACATCCACCATTCCAGCTCCCCCTAAAACATCCCGCAAAACCCCTAACACACACCTTGCACCCCTCGGCTCCACATCCTTTCTACGAATCACACTATTCCAGTCTCCTCCTAATAATGAATAAACAGGCAACCCCAGCATATGATGTATTATAGTGTCCTGAACAAAATCTTTTCTTACACGCCTATTACTATCTGCCGGCATATATACACTCACAAAACACACTCGTACCCCACCCCATCTCCCATTCACCCTCACTATTCTCCCATTTTCCCCCCTTTCCTCCCAGTGTAACATTCGAAAAAACTGGCCTCAACTATTAATACAGCTGCACCTCCCTTAATCTTTCCCGTATACTTTGCATATACTTTACACCCATCCACCAACAAATCTCTTCCATACTTAAAATTATGCTCCTGTAGAAATATTACTCATATGCTATAGCTCTGCAAAAATTCACTAAACCATCTGCGCTTTACATTGGCCCTTAGGCCATTCACATTTAATGTTAAACACTTAAAAATGCTTTCGGGGGCTTACCTGTTGTCCTGTGTCCTTGTGTTTCTTTACACTTCTGCACACAGGTAACCTATACTTATCACTGTTCCCTTTCCTAGCCTCACCTTTCCCCTGCCCACCCCACCCCCCGAGACTTTTCTTGGTGCATCCACCAAGTGTTTCTTACCAGGTCTCTGGGCAGGTGTAAGGACATCGGTATCAGAAGCACCAGCCTCCCTCTTATGAGATGCTTCAACTATTTGCATGTCCTCACCTTCACCTCCCTCCCTGTGCACCTCAACCTTTGCCTCACAAACCATTGGAGGTTGCTCATCCCTACTACTCGCATTACCTACCTCTCGAACCCTACCCTTCTCCACAGATTCCCCATCCTTTATCATACTCTGAGTACTTTCCTCATTATGATCAACCAGTAAGCCTTGCAACACGGAGTGTGTAGCAACCGACACGCCATTACCCAATTCCTCTGAACCCACCTCTTCCTCCATTTTCATGGTCTCAGTTACCCGAGACACTTCCGGTAACATTACACACTCCTCAGGATTTTCCTCCACTTTTTCACTCCATGTCTCACGAGCACCATGATGCTCTCCTGAAGTCTTGGTCATCACTTCTCTATCCTTCGCCAGTCCTTGCACAGCACCTTTAGTCTCAGGTGTTGATCTTCGAGGACACTGCACAGCCATATGTTCATAGGCTCCACACAATCGACATATTCGTCTCTGGCCCGCATATGTTACATATACCCGAGTCCTAAAGTCGCTCAATACCCCATATGACGGTAGGGATCTGCGGAAAGACATCTTAAGAGTAAAGGATCCCTCATGGAGGCCAGCGTACATACCCGCAGACCACCTTCCAACTGTTGCAAGATGTATTACACAATACTCTTCAAACGTTGCTCGTATGTCCTCTTCATCTGCCTCAAACGGTACATTTCTTAACTTGACCCAAGTGTAATACTTGGATACGTCCCTCATCCGTACCTCCAAACCTGGGTTAACAATCATACACACATCCTGGCACTTCTCCACCATCTTGTCGTAGATTGCAACAGTCACAAACTTCAAATATCCTTGTAGCTCCATTTAATGCGATGCCATACAGGTCGTCATTATTGATGCAGTAGGTATCGTGCAAGATGGCAGGCAACATAATAGATGCATTCGAGTTATACACCGTGCATTTTAACACCTCGATACACACAGTGTATCGAGGTGTATGGAATTGCCTTAAACAGAGCTACAAGGATCTTTGTGAAATTCGTGACGGCTGCGATATATGACAAGATGGTGGAAAAGTACCGAGATATGTGTATGTTGGTCAACCCTGGTTTAGAAGTATGACTGAAGTACGTATCCAAGTATTATACCTGGGTAAAGTTATGGAATGTCCCCTTTGAGGCGGATGAAGAAGATATAAAAGCAACGTTCGGAGAGTATGGTGTTATACATCAAGCAACAGTTGGACGGTTGTCTGAAGGTATGTATGCTGGACTGCCTGAGGGCTCCTTTACCCTTAAGATGTCTTTGCGCAAATCTATACCATCATATGTGGCATTGAGTGACTTTAGAACTCAGGTATATGTCATATATGCGGGGCAGAGAAGAGCCTGTAGACTGTGTGGAGCGAATGATCATATGGCTGCGATGTGTCTTCATCGATAGTCACTTGAGAAACATGGAGATGGGAAAGGAGTGGAGAAGGAGAGAGAGGTGACGACCCAGTCTACAGAGGAGCATCTTCGGGCTCGTAGAACATGGAGTGAAATCGTGGAGGACAATCCGGTGGAATGTAACATTACTGGACTCTGGTTATTGAGACCATGTGTATTGAGGATGAGGTGAAACGAGTGGAATTGGGTAGTGAAGTTTCGGATGCAATAAACACTGTTATACAGGGATTTTTGGATGAATAGAATGAGGATGGGACACTACGTATGATGTCGGATAGGACATCTGTAAATACGGGTGGAATTCATGGGGGAGGGTAGCGTGGGTGGTGGGGATGGGCAACCACAGAGGATTTGTGAGGCTGTGGTTGAAGTGCACAAGGTTGAAAGTGCAGATGAGGGCATGCACATAGTTGAGGCATCACCCAAGAGAGAGGCAGGTACTTCTGATAGTGATGATGTCCTAACACCTGTACAAAGATCTGGTAAGAAACAGTCAGTGGATGTACCGAAAAAAGTATCGGGGGGGGGGGCAGAGGAAAGGTGAAGAAAGGAAAGGGCAATGTGCAAAAACATAATGACCCGTATGGACATCGGTCGATTGGTAAGTCCCCAATAGCATTTTTAAGTGCCTAACATTAAATGTAAATGACCTAAGGGCCGGTGTAAAGTGCATGATCTTTAGGGACTTTTTAAAGAGACGGATTACAGGTCATATTTTTACAAGAGCATAATTTTAAGTACGAAAGGGATTTGTTTATGCTGGGTATACTGGGAAGCTTAAGGGAGGTGCTGCTGTATTAATAGCAGAGGCCAGTCCTTTTCAATTGTAACATTGGGAAGAAGAAGGAGATGGGAGAGTAGTGAGGGTGGATGGGACATGGAGTGGGGTACGTGTGTGTTTTGTGAGTGTATACATGCTGGTGGACAGCAATAGGCGTGTTGGAGAGGATTTTGTACGGGACACACTAATTTATCATATGTGGGGGGTTACCAGTTTATTCATTATTTGGAGGGGATTGGAATAGTGTGATAAGTAGGATGTGGAGAGGAGGGGGTGCAGGGTGTGTGTATTGGGGGTCCTACAGGATGTTTTAGGGGAGCAGGCTTAGTGGATGTAGTAAGGGGGGAGGGGTGGAATGTGGAGCATACTTATGTGAGGAGAGGATATGCAGCATGATTAGATCGTATTTATCCTTCTCCGGGGATACAGGTTGCTAACACGGAAATTATGAATGTTGTGTTTTCAGATCAAAGAGGGGTGGTAGTGGACGTGGGATGTTGTGGTTTACCAAAGCGTTACATGAGTTATTGGAAACTTAATGTGAACTTGTTAGACGAGTTGGAAGATGCCATTAGTTTTGTTAAGTGGTGGACAAAGAGTGGCCCAAGGGGGGAAAAGGGAGGTGATATCACGAAATGGGGGAAAGCCAAACCAGGAATCGAAATTTTACATGGGAAAGGAAAAGGGAGGAATAAATTGAAATTGGATTACAGGGTTTTTGGAAGGTCATTAAACAGTTTTTGGAAGGGTTTTTAAGGGGTAAACCCTGTCCATGAGACTGGGCACCAAAGTGAAATTTGGGGGAAAATGAAAAATGAAAGATTTGATGGTGACGATTGAGGGGTGGGTTGGAGGATTTTTATAGGAGATAACCATCTCCCTTTTTACTGCGGTGCTTAAGATACGGCAGAGGATAATGACAATGATAAAGGGGACGACATACGGATTTGGGAGGGTAAAAGGGTGGGACAAGGTTAGTAACTACAGAAGATATTTTTTTGCTGAAAGTAGTTTGGACATGTAGGAGAATTAGCGAAAAAGAATGACTTTAAGAGTGTTCAGTCTGAGTGGGAAAGGGAAGGCGGGGTAGGGGGTCGGCCAAAAGGGAAAGGGTTTGGGGGAGGGGGTAAAGGAGGTTTTGTGTGCGAGGGGGTTGGACTTTCCCGCAGGGATGCGTGAGGTGTTTGATAGAGTGAAAGGAGACAAATGGTTTTTTAATACTTTACTGCGTTGGAGTGGGGAGCAAAGTAAATTTTGGGGATTCGGGAAACCCGGGAGGCCGGCTGAGTTGGGATGGGAATACAGGCCTGCACTCTGAAGGGGGGTGTTAAGTTGCAGTTTAAAACTGTAGGTAAAGCACCCTTTGCAAGACGTGGAGTGAATGTGTGAAAGTTTTTTTTTTTTCGGCCCCGCTTTGGGGGGAACGGCCCCTGTGATTAAAAAAAAAAAAAAATAGTTTGGATATTAAAAAAGGGGGAAAAAGAAAGTGGGGGGCCGAAGATTTTAGAGAAGGGGAAACAGAGAAACCGGAGTCCAAATAGAGCGGTGATAGGGGACCTAAGATGAAGAGGAAGTGTGGATGGCATTAAAGGGGTTTAGTGTCGGAAAAACCCGGGGGTAGATGGAAAACCCCAAAAAAATTTTTAATTGAGCAACTGGAGGTTTTAAGGGTTCCCGGGGCAGTTGGTAATAAGATAAGGTAAGGGGAAGATGAATGACCAAAAAAAAGGTGTTGTAGTTTGGTTCCCAAAAGGGGAAGTACAGAGTAGCACCCGATTAAGAGGTTTTCATTAGTGCGGGGGTTTTAAATTTTTTTGCCAAGATTTTAGGTAATAGGTTACGTAAAGTAATCAGTAATCAGAAGGGTGTGCCAGGGCGAACAATATTTAGTGGGCATGGGAGGATAAACTATTATATAGAGGATTGTAGGATGGGTGGAGGGGGTGTTCTTGCTTTGGATTGGAAGGCGGCCTATGATTGTGTAGAGAGAGAGACATGGATAATTATGAGGAGGATGGGTTTTGGTGAAGAAATTGTGTGGTGGGTGGAAACTTTATATAGCGGTACAGAAATTAGAGTGCAAATAAATGGAAGGGTAGGGAAGATGGTTAGTATGGGTAGGGGACTGAGGCAGGGATGCCCCATGTCTCAGATCCTATTTGCATGTGTGCAAGACCCATTATATAGGTTGATTAATGTGGGGGTGGGTGAGGGGGAGGTAAGGCATAGGGGTGCTACGGGTATAGTTGGTTATGTCGATGATACAGCGGTCTTAGTCGGGGGAGAGGAGGGTTGGTAGAGTGTAGGCAGAATCGTCGAAATATTTAGTGGAACGACAGGTATGTGTGTTAATAGTGAAAAGTCGAGATTACTGGAGGTTGGATCGTGGGTGGGAGGGAAAATGGGGATTAGGTATAGATGGCAGGTGGTAGAGCAGGTAAAAATTTGCAGAGTGTTATATAGAGGGGCAGAGCTGGGGGCTAGAGAGGCAAATTCTGAAAGGGTTGTGCAAGGGGCCTTGCAAAGGTTAACACAATCACACATCATAGGGTCCATTATGAATTGCAAAAATATCCTATTATCCTGAAGTATACAATGCTACATAACCGTCTTGGCATTTATCAAGCTCAACAATATAACAATGACATTCTCGATAAAATCAGCTACTGCGCCCTACCTGCTATCTTCATCAGAAACACAGCATAGATATCATACAAACCCTCACCCTACTCACCCCACACAAAAAATTCCCCCCAAAAAACACACACACATACACGCCACTACCCTGACAAGAGCAAGTCGAAGGTAGAAGCCCAGCTGCCTGCATTCCCTGCAGGCTAAGTACACATACTACCTTTAAGAAAAGGCCAGACTAAGGATGCAGTGTGCACTAAACTGAACATACCATAACTCCTTACAAGGAAGACAATAAACATAATAAGTGAATTATGAAAGCATATCACATATGTTAACACATCTAGGAGGCTATACACACTCACTCTACACAAACCCCAATCAAAACAAGGTGTCTAATGGATCTTGTCTGACCCATCAGGCCTCCCTGCTGTAATACATGCACATCACACACACCCAGACAGAAAAGACCTCCCCCCTAAGTACCTTAATACCCTCAATCCCCCACACACAGACACTCAGACCTCTGTGACACACTCCTCATGCACACAGTCGCACCCCCTTCCTGGGGGAGACCAGCCTGTCTTTACTCTTGACAATCTATAAATCCCATAAATCCATCAAATTAAAATCCCTATAACCCACTGGAAAATTCCTCTCCCACCTCCCCCCATATAGTTCTCTGTTGCGATACATCTATAAAAGGTCGCAGCTAGAGCCATCCTATGTTCTCCCACCCCTTTATCTCCCATTGCCCAAGAGATAAAGACAAAATCCACAACTAAATATGCTACCGCTCTTTGAACCTTCCCCCTAACCCCACCTACATCTAAACTTAGCGCTCTCAAAACCGACAACCCTCCCCCCCCCCACAAACCAGAACACTCTCCCCATCCATTTTCGCACAACCCCTAGACGTTCGCAAAAGTAAACTACATGGAAAGCCTACTCGTCTGCCTCACACTCTTGACATACCCCACCCTCCCTGATTCGTCTATTGCGTAAAACCACACCGGACAGCAAGATCCCATGGAGGACGCTATACATTACCTCCCTCACAGGTGGCCGGATGGACAACCTTTTCAACAGTCCTCAAATGTCTTCCCATGCATACATCGGGTACGCCCCTTCCACAGCCACTGCCTCCCTGGGCCATACCGCCCTCTCTATGGACCCAACTCTCATGTTCTTTGGATCTCTAATGAGCATTAATACATGCAACATTTAACAATCTTGCAAATCCCGTCCTCACCACCACCTCCGAATATCCTCTCACAAAATACCCAACCCCCGCCCCCCACCCCACTCACCCCACTGCTCTTCAACCTACATTCCATGGGAATTAACCCCAGCCCTCCCTTGTCTACCGGGAGCATTACCACCCCCCTTCTTAACCAGTCACATCCAAAACCCCAAATAAATTGGAAAACCCTACTCAACAATTTCTGAACATCCCCATACACCAAAGGGTACATTGCTGCTATGTGCCATATTTTGCTAAATAGAAGTACATTGACCACATTGACCCTCTGGTGTAGAGTGAGATAGGTCTGGTGTAGCGTGAGATAGGTCTGGTGTAGTGTGAGATAGATCTGGTGTAGTGTGAGATAGGTCTGGTGTAGCGTGAGATAGGTCGGCCGCAAATCATCTAATCTTCCCAGTACTCTATCGACTACACACCATGAATTAATCTCCCTCCCTCGCCATCTGTGCATCGCTTATATACACAACCCTACAAATCTTTAACCGATCTGCAACACACCACCACACCCCATCACCCCCACCCCCCTGCCCATTCCATGCCCCTAACCCCATGAGCTTTGATTCATCCACGTTCGCCGCCACACACACAATAAATAGACCAATGGAACACTGAACATGTGAGGGAAAAGTTCAATAGATAGGAGTAGAGAGGGAATATATAGTAACAATAGTTTCATTGCCGGCTACTCGTTAAGGTAGGGTCAGTCTAGCTCCCGATATTCCCGCCTTTTCTCCCCCAACCCCTAAATTGATAGTTTGTCTGCCGGCTACTAGTTAAGGTAGGGTAAGTCACGCTCCCATTTTTCCCGCCTTTTCTCCCCCACCCCTAAAGTGATAGTTTGATTGCTGGCTGCTTGTTAATGTAGGGTCAGTCTAGCTCCCGCTATCCCTTCCCCTCCCTCTTCCCCCCCCCTCGAAAGGTGACGTGTGGGGCTCTGGTCAAACAGTAAATCACTCGACTCACAGCTCCCAACACTACTCTTGGATGTCAGGGAGGGTCACCTGGCAATCAACGAGCAGAACAGGAGAAGGACTAACGTCCAGAGACTTCTCCATTTTGTATTGAACTACCTGTGCACCTGTATGAAAGTGCAGGACGTAATTCCACAGCATTGCAGCGGTAAAGAACCTGCTTTCCTGTCATCGGGATAATAATCACGGCGATTCTCTGTGAAGAACTAGCCAGTGGATGGTCACCAACTCCTGCGACCTCCCCCCCCTTTTCATCAGCAACAGCTACGGTTTCAACAACAGTGTCACCAACACCAGACACCCTTGTAGATATTAGCGTTCAGTTCAAATGTTATTTTATTCATTTCATTTTTCATTTTTCTTTCAAATAGGATATACCTTTCATGTTTTGTTGTTTTATGTTTGATTTAATAAATAGTGTTTATCTTTGTGAATTATTATTTCTTTTTCTATTCATTAATTTTCCTGAGGAGGAGCCAGCCTGAGTAATACTGTCTGAAGTTGTTACAGGGCTGAGTAAGCCTTCACAAGTGGCGACCTTGCCCGGATTCGACTCTACTGAATCAAGATTCAACTCCATCTCGAATCTATCATTGGAACTTCAACGCCGCATACCACAGACGGTTACCACCGGCCATGAGTAATCATTCTCTATGGTAGGACTACAGTTACGGTATTTTAAAAGTTTTTGGGGGATTGTTATAGTCTCAATTTATTGTAAGTCAAGTCAGGCAGGATATAATATTTAATTCTGCCACCTAATTGTATGTGAGCTTGAAACACTTTGGAGGATTAGACTCTAGGGACCCGAGATTTTCCAGTGACAACTTGTTTCACTGGCTCTTCATTTTTATCAAGGGAAACTGTCATAGGACACTCTTGATTTGTTGGTGAGAAGATTGGATGGTCAAGTGACCCCATTCTACTTACTGTTTGCTCGGAGCCGGCAAAGAAACCCTTCGTTTTCATTAATACACATTGTTTAATTGAGAAAGGGATCGAGCCCTCTGGTTTATTTACAGTTTGAGCGGAGCAGGAAATTAAAAACCCCCCGTTTTCTTTAATACCCGTTTCATTTCCCCTGATGGGTTTAAGTTATTCTTGCAAGCATGGATGAATCCCATTTTTGGATAAAACACTGGAAGTAAGTTAGGAATAACAGGGAAAAAAATTAGAATCTTTCATTAGTGCTAAGATCCAGGAAAGACTTGAAAGAGAGGAATTGGGGAGAGAAGAAAGACAGCTAGAAAGGGAAAGAGAAGAGAATAAGGAGAGAGAAAGAATTGAAAGAGAAGAGAAAAAGGAGAAAGAGAACTTTGAAAGACGGGGAGAAAAAGGAGGAGAGAGAGAATTGAGAGAGAAAAAATCCAAGAAAGACAGTTAGGAAAGAGAGCGAGAAGACCAAAAAGGGGCGTGATAGACTTGATCGTGAGGAAAAAAAAGTGTACGTGAAGAACAGGTAAATTAAGAGGAACTTAAAGGAAAGAGCAAAGGATGGGAGAAGTTGGGGGGAAAAAGCTAGAGAACGTGAGGAAAGAGCTAGAGAGCATGAGTTAATAGAGAGAGAAAAGGATCGCGAACTCGAAAAATCTCGCCTTGAATTGGAGAATAAAAGTTAACTTTTACACAAAAAACAATTAGAGGAAGGAGTAATGGAACAAGTGCAGTCAGTGCACATATTCCAACCCTAATTTACCTCCCTTCACAGAGGGGGAAGAATAACTTCATACATTACCAGGTTTGAAAATCCCGCTACCCTCTGTGAATGGCCCTGCTGACACCTGGGCTACCAGGTTGGGAAATGTTATTTTCTGGTCCCAGCCTTGGGAATATCTATGCAATTTTGTCGCAGGATATCATATTGTAATTATAACCTACTAAAGGGAGGGAATCCTTAAAGCATTCAAAAAAACCATAATTCTTACAGGAAAGATTTCAGGTATGCCACCTTACAGCCTGGCCAGACTTTAAAACAGTTACAGGTAGCCACTCTTTTTTTTTTGTTCGACTTTTGGATAGAGAGTTCAGGAATTGATCACAGTTATGAATCTTTAGAGATTTCATGGTTGCTGACCAGTTCCTGACAGCTCTTCCTCACCAGATACAAACATTCATTAGAGAACTAACCTGATTAAAGCTGAGGAAGTTTGCTGAGGCTGCTGACCTGTATGCTGAGGCTCACAATTTCCTTTTAAAAAGGGCCCTAAGGGGATCGAACCCTAAGGGAAAGGGGGTTCATCAGACCTTAAGAAAATCAAGCCTCTAGTGGAAAGTAAAATGACTTCTTTTTTTCCCTGTTTGTCATTTGTGTGGTGTTAAGGGACATAAACGTCCAGATTGTCCTTCTAAGAAGGTTCAAAAAGTTGGAAGATGTTTTAAAGACTGTAATGACCAAGCACCCTTCTGTTCAGGAACAGTTTATGGACTTAATGTATTACCATTTTACGAGACATTGGAGCACATGTATAGTCATTTCTGATAAGCTGTTCCCTAACCTTAAAGAAAACTCTTTCCCTCTGCTATACTTTCGGGACTACTTGGGCCGTACGGACACTTTTCCTACCATCCGTTTTTAAACATTAGGTCTAAATGGTTCACAGGTTGGTCTGAAGCCGTACTAGCTCCCATCACTTCTTGCTCCTTTACTAAAAAGGTAATGTAAAGGTGGCCATTCTTCCTTCTGAGGTTGACCTTTATCACCCAAAGATGGATATAAGTGTTTCAGATCCTTTTTCTGTGGAGTCAGAGAAGCCCCTCGAAAGTTCAGATGAGACAATGTCTCGTGAAAATTCATGTGGGTTTAAAAATCAGTGATGCTACTCTCGAAAGCGAGGTAGTAGGATCACCGGTTCACTTTTTAGATGAAAGTGAAGATATCACCTCCGATACCATAAATGTCTTGACTAGGGCTCAGCCCAAAAAGGCCTGGGGTTTTCCCCTACTGGTCCATCCTTTGATTTTTCCCTGACTTTTAAGCCTCTAGATATATCGAAGGACTCCTTTGTCAATTTCCAACGTAATTGCCCTTCTCTTCAGAATTGCCATAATGCCCCCTAAACAAAATCAAGTTATCCAAAGGAAAACTTTTCATATAAATTTGAATATATAAAAGGTATCTTGTACAAGTCAGTATTCAAATTAAATTCGGATGAGATTGACTATTCCATCTTAGTTTTTTCCAAGTCAATGCAGAGAGCTGTTCTTAAAATGGCTCATGACCTGCCAGTGGCCGGACATTTCTCGCATCGTAAAACCTTTAAATAAAATTGGGGAAACCTATTTTGGCCAAAAATGTCCTCAGAATCACTCCCTATTGTTAGATCGGGGTTAAAGTTTTGCCAACTTGTCATCCTCCCGAGGGTACCAGGCGAGTACCTTTGGTCAAAATGCCTATCTTTACGGTCCCGTTTGAAAGAGTAGCTATTGCATCGTTGGTCCTTTATCTCCACTTTCATCTGGGGGCATAGATGTATATTAACATTAGTTGATTATGCTTCGATTTTTCCCCTGAAGCCGTTCCCTTAAAGACCAAAAACTCTACAGAGGTGGCTGAAGCCCTTTTTTCCATCTTCTCCAGAGTGGGCATCCTAGAGAAATTTTGTTTTGACCGTGGGACACAATTCACATCTGATTAATGCAACATCTATACCAATTCGGGAGTGAAGCCTCTCTTTTACCACACCCTTCATCCCAGCTGTAATGGGAGGATTGAGCGCCAGCATTCGATTCTCAAGTCCATTTTAAGAAAACTTTGCTCCTTAAACCTAAGGAGTGGCATTGTTAAACCCACCCTGTGCTTTGTTTGCCACGAGGGAAGTTTCCAGTGGGCCCCTTTGGGGTTTTCACCTTTTGAAACTTCTCTATGGTAGACAGGCCAGAGGCCCCTTGTCCATCCTTCATGACTTATGGACTAATGAGGAGGTAAATGCTGAGGTTCAGTCTTCTTACCAGTTTCTCCTTTGACCTTAGATTTCCAAACTTGAGGAGACCTCTGACATAGTTTCGAAAAACCTAAGCTTGTCAATGGACCAGTACAAAAAATATTTTGATTTCCAAAAGTCAGGGGGGAGAAAATTTTAAAGTGGGGGATGAAGTTCTTTGGGACTTTTGCCTATCAAGTCAAATAAATTATTAGTAGCATGGAAAGGTCCATATAAAGTATTAAAAATTGTGGGAAAGTTGACTACCTCATAGAAGTCAAGGGGAAACCTAAGCTTTATCATATCAACATCCTTAAGAAATATTACCGAAGAAATTCGGTTAACTGCCTTAAACAACTTTGACTTGTTTTTCCACACAAACTTGATAAGACAACTGAAGGAATGTAAGTGTGCATAATTGACACCTCTAAGATAGACTATGATGAAGAACTACATGATTGGTGACTCTTGACCACTCGGGCGCAACCAACATTAATTTAAAGAATCTTTGGATGCCATAAGGACATGAACTACTTCAATGTGTGAGTAACTTTTCAGACGTCTTACGATATTCCAGGTGTTACCTCCACGGTAGTCCATAGATTGACTTATTGACGGACAATCCTATCAAACGGAAATTATACCCAGTTCCAGTTCACCTTAGGGATGCATTTGACGAGAGGTAGAACAAATTGTTTTAAAAATAAAGATCATTGAAACCTTCAATTTCTTATATTGTTCACCAGTAGTCATGGTTTAAGAAGGAGGATAATTCTATAGACTTGCTATTGACTTCAGAAGCCTTATGCTATAACTCGGTGGGATGCTGAGCCTATGCCCTTAATAGATAGTGATCTACACAAAATTTTATGACTCTTCCTTCTTTTCAGAGATTGATATTGTGCCCGGCATATCATCAAGTAATGTTAGATCCTTTTCTAAGCAGTACACCCCTTTTCCTACACACCAAAGGGGCTGATGCAATATAGAACTATGCCTTCGGTTTGGTAACTGCCTGTGCTACCTACGTGAGGGCTGATGAGAAAGGTCTTGGGTTTAAAATGCCAAATGTTTCAGTTATTTTGATAACATTTTTCGTAATGACATCTACGTGGGGCGAACATATCCAAACATTAACATCAGTTTTTCGTAGGGTTACGCACATGGCCTCACTGCCAAGCCGAAGAAATGCTTTCCCTTTGGGGATAACAAGATTAGATATCTTGGACTGATACTTTCTAATAACTCTTGCAGCCTCTTCCCCGTAAGATCAAAGCTTTATTAGGATTTTAAATTCCCCAAAACCAAAAAAACTCATGCGTAGCTTTCTTGGTTCTGTAAATTTTTTTTTGCACGGTTTTATCCCGAATCTTGCTGATCTTACAGGCATCTTATCGGACTTCCTTAAAAAAGTCTGTGAAGGAACCTCTTGAACTTTCCGCGTAGCTCGGGAAAAGTTTAATGAGGGTTAAAAGCATCTTTGCGAAAAGACCCTATACTTAAGATTCCAGACCCTTAAAAAAACATTTTGTTTGAGAACTGATGCCTCCAAAACTGGCTTAGGTGCTGTGTTTTCTACAATACCATGATGGTACTCCCTTCCCTGTATGCTTCCTAAGCCGGAAAATCCTTCCCGCAGAAAAACACAGATACTCCACAATAGAAAAGGAATGTTTAGCCCTTGTGTTTGGTGTATCTCCAAACTTAAATTTTATTTGCTGGGAAAAGAATTTATTTAGAAATGGACCACAAACCTTTGATATACCTAGAAACTTTTAAGGGAACCAACAGTCGCCTCTTGAGGTGGACATTGGCACTACGGCTTTTAAGTTTTCCCTACTGTGTATATCAATGGTTCATCCAATTATTCTCTGACTGGTTAAGTCGTGACAGTCAGTAGAAGATTTGTTGCCTTACGCGACTTCCACATGTTAGAACTTTTTCCTCGCCTATTCTTTTATACTCCTTGACTATAAGTCTTGGTTTGGGGGGAGTGTGAGGGGAAAAGTTCAATAGATAGGAGTAGAGGGGGGAATATATAGTAACAATAGTTTCATTGCCGGCTACTCGTTAAAGTGGGTCAGTCTAGTCCCGATATTCCCGCCTTTTCTCCCCCAACCCCTAAATTGATAGTTTGTTTTTGCCGGCTACTAGTTAAGGTAGGGTTTAAATCACGCTCCCGTTTCTCCCCGCCCCTTTTTTCCCCCCCCCTAAAGTGATAGTTTGCTTGCCGGCTGCTTGTTAACGTAGGGTCAGTCTAGCTCCCGCTATCCCTTCCCCTCCCTCTTCCCACCCCCCTCGAAAGGTGACGTGTGGGGCTCTGGTCAAACAGTAAATCACTCGACTCACAGCTCCCAACACTACTCTTGGATGTCAGAGAGGGTCACCTGGCAATCAACGAGCAGAACAGGAGAAGGACTAACGTCCAGAGACTTCTCCATTTTGTATTGAACTACCTGTGCACCTGTATGAAAGTGCAGGACGTAACTCCACAGCATTGCAGCGGTAAAGAACCTGCTTTCCTGTCATCAGGATAAAAATCACGGCGATTCTCTGTGAAGAACTAGCCAGTGATGGTCACCAACTCCTGTGACCTCCCCCCCTTTTCATCAGCAACGGCTACGGTTTCAACAACAGTGTCACCAACACCAGACACCCTTGTAGATATTAGCGTTGAGTTCAAATGTTACTTTATTCATTTCATTTTTCATTTTTCTTTCAAATAGGATATACCTTTCATGTTTTGTTGTTTTATGTTTGATTTAATAAATAGTGTTTATCTTTGTGAATTATTATTTCTTTTTCTATTCATTAATTTTCCTGAGGAGGAGCCAACCTGAGTAATACTGTCTGAAGTTGTTACAGGGCTGAGTAAGCCTTCACAGAACACATGCATCTAACGTCCCCTGACAGGTAAATACAACTTGACTCACTCACCCCCACTCAGGAACTGGACACCCCATCACTGACAATGACATTAAAACACAAGTCCAACACCTCCCTCCAAAAGCCCCAGCTGCTTCCGGCATAAACCACCTCATCCTAAAACACCTTCCTGACTCTATCATCTTCGCCTACACCAACGTCCTCAATGCATCACTAGCGTCTTGCTACTTCCCCCCCCCCTCTTCAAAGCAGCCACAGCTATCCTCATTCCAAAACCCAACAATGACCACTCTGACCCAAAAAAACTACCGCCCCATCAGCTTGCTCGAAGTACTGGGAAAGATCTTTGAAAGAGTCATAAACTCACGCCTACGCAGACATCTTGAAACTAACTCCCTCCTACATGATGGCCAATTGGTTTCAGAACTAACCGATCCACTCAAGATGCACTCAACTTAATTCTCAACTACATCCATATAAACCAAAACCAGGGGAAAAAGACAGCCCTAGTAGCCAAAGATGTAGAGAAAGCTTTAGACACAGTGTGGCAAAATGGCTTAAAGTACAAGCTCTGTTCCAACTTCGACCTCCCTCTGACCATCTGTAAGTTACTTTGTAACTTCCTAGATGGTAGGACTATGAGGATAAAGTTTCAAGGATGCTTTTCTTAGTACTTCCCACTACATGCAGGAGTCCTACAGGGATCAGTCCTTTCCCCCACCCTCTACATCCTCTACACCAATGACATCCCAACACCAGTTTTTGACAATACCATCACCCTTGCGTATGCAGACGACATCACCCAACTCACCACCCACAGACAAATAACCTCACTAACCCAAAGAACACAAGACGAAGTAGATCAGATCGCGAAATGGGAACAAAAATGGAGAATTAAAACCGACCCTGCAAAATCCAAGATCACCTACTTCCACTACAGGAAACACGAACCACCTCCCCCAGTAGAACTCGGGACAGTGGATACCCGCACCAACATCCCCGTCTCTCAGACAACCAACGTCCTAGGAGTGACTCTAGACCACAACTTGCGAATGCACACACACATTAACCAAAAGCACGCCATTGCAACCAAGGCCCTGTCGGGGATATCCAAACTATGGCAAGCTTCCACGTGAACAAAACCACCTATACAAAGCCCTCATTCGCCCACTAATCACTTACTGCCTACTAGCCCTCTCCCTAGCGGCTGTGACAAACCGACTAAAACTACAACGTATCCAGAACAAAGCTCTACGCTGCTTGTTCGACATCCGCTGGGATGAATTCCTCACAAGCGAGTCCATCCACGCCCGTGCGAACATCCCTGCTCTAAACGTGTACTCGAAAATACTTACTGACAAACAGACAGATTAGAGACCCGACATGACTACTGGACCTCATACCTAGACGACGAAATACGCAGACCTGCAAACACACACAACCTCTTCTACTCATTACTAGCCCCTTACCCAATTCCTTTATACAAATAACCCTTCTGCAATCTTGACTCACTAACCTGTATTCACAGGTGGGGACCTTAAATATTGCCCATGTACCTGCGATCCACGCTTTGCCCCCCCGTCCCCCCAAGTCCCGAAGCTGCACCCATTCTCCTGAATCACTATCAGCTCAGCAACTGAGTTAAGCCTTGGTTCTTTCCCTTATACTAACAACCATCCTCTAACCAACCTATTCTTCCCCTATCCCCATCCCCACTTCCCCACTCACCCCTATTGGTGTCTTACCTAGAATATCTTGTCTTGTCACGTTCACCGCCATACCCAATGCCGCCCCAAAAACATTCACGACCCTCCCCACACTCTCCAATACCTCCCTTCTTCTCACTAGGACTGTCGTATCAACGTAGCCTATGATACCAGGTCTCCCACCACTCTGATCATCCCTCACCCCCTCCCTCATGCACTGTTCCACTGCCCTGTAAAAAGGGTTCTGTAAACATGCAAATAGCATATGTGATAGAGGACAACCCTGTTGCAAACCCCTGTCCAGCCACACACGCGACCCCACCCTCCCATTTATCTGCACACACATGCCCACTCCCTGATACAAAGTACTCGCCCATCGCACAATTTCCTCCCCTAACCCCTGCCACCTCATGATTCTCCACAATGCATTCCCCTCGACACTATCATACGCCACCCTCTAATCCAATATATTTCTATATCGTGGGCGATGAGGGAGGTGGTGGGGGGAGGAAAGAACAAGGGCTTTAGCCGGACATTTCTATAAAACAAAGTGTAGGAATGAGGCAGTGTATGCACGGAGATTGGCTATCAATTTTCCAGTATCGTATAGTGGTATGACTGTGAGAGAGCTGCGCGATTTAGTTATGTAATGGTTGGGTTGAGTGGTCTCTGTATAAGGGGGGGGGGAGAGTTAATAAATGGAATTAGAATTGCTAGAATATCTTGAACTGATTTCATTGTAGTATTGTTTCCATGGACAGTCAATGGGAAGCGAGAGGCGGCTTACCAATTCGATTAGGAGCTATAATGTTATATTATCTTATTTTGTGTGTGAAAGAGTAAGTCTGATATTGCTCTGAAACTTGTCAATATACATCTATATCTTGTTGAACACGATAATAAAAATACGTGTCTACTTATATATATGTGGGAATATGTATTAAGTGTGTGTGTTCCAATATGTAGTGTACTGTTTCTAGTTAGTTAGTTAAAGATTAGCCGGTATTCTCCCGGCCCGGGCCTTTTCCAAGTGGTGGCCCGGCCTTGGCTCCCTCTTTAGGGAGTGTCTGAGACCTAAGTCTCCCATGGGAGGAGGCACAAGTACCTCCTCATCTTTGGGACCAACTGTCCCCAGGCCTAGCCACAAGCTAGGCCTCTCTGGTCTGCCATCCCCGCCCCAAGGGGGCTAATGGGAATGACAGTCTTATGAGCTAAAGGCTCGGGCTCAGGCACCTACCCTACCCTAGAAGGGTTAGGCATGGTATCGATCTATTGTTTCTATATTAATTGGCATTCTTCACTAGTGTTATTATCTATATATTGTCATAAAGTTTAATTATGTTATTCTTTTATAAGTTAAGTGAACATTGTAAGATGTGACATCTAGTGCAAGTGGTATTTATTTTTTGCAATGGGGAAAATGGGGGGGGGGGGGGATGTAAGTAATTATGACTGGATCATAACGACTTGTAACTGAATGTGTGTACACTGTATTTAGAAGACGGGAAGGAGTATGAGGATTGTCAATATTTGTATTAATTCTAAGTAAATTTCATAGAATTCTGTGTAATGACAATGCACACCTGTTAGTCGGGTGATAAGTATAACTGAAATATTCATGCATATTGTCATATATTTTGATTGATGAAATGTATAATCTTGTGTAATCTTGTATATAGCATTGATGTAAAGTGATAAAAAGCTTATGGGATGAGAGATATTTTGTGTCAGCACAAAGATAAACGTGTAGTGTGTATTTCAAAAATTAAAATTTATATTTTCTGTGGAGGAGCCGATAAGGGATTATTTTATTTATTAATGTATTGTAATGTGTTTTTAAATAAAATATAAAAAAAAATACTGATTTGGTTGTTAAGGTTGGTGAGAGCGGACAGCTGTTGTGTGTGTGTGTGTGTGTGGGGAGGGTCCGTGTGTGTGTGTGTGGGGAGGGTCCGTGTGTGTGTGTGTGGGGAGGGTCCGTGTGTGTGTGTGTGTGGGGAGGGTCCAAGTGTGTGTGTGTGTGGGGAGGGTCCAAGTGTGTGTGTGTGTGGGGAGGGTCCAAGTGTGTGTGTGTGTGGGGAGGGTCCGTGTGTGTGTGTGGGGAGGGTCCGTGTGTGTGTGTGGGGAGGGTCCGTGTGTGTGTGTGGGGAGGGTCCAAGTGTGTGTGTGTGTGGGGAGGGTCCGTGTGTGTGTGTGGGGAGGGTCCGTGTGTGTGTGTGGGGAGGGTCCGTGTGTGTGTGTGTGGGGAGGGTCCAAGTGTGTGTGTGTGTGGGGAGGGTCCAAGTGTGTGTGTGTGTGGGGAGGGTCCGTGTGTGTGTGTGGGGAGGGTCCGTGTGTGTGTGTGGGGAGGGTCCGTGTGTGTGTGTGGGGAGGGTCCAAGTGTGTGTGTGTGTGGGGAGGGTCCAAGTGTGTGTGTGTGTGGGGAGGGTCCGTGTGTGTGTGTGTGGGGAGGGTCCAAGTGTGTGTGTGTGTGGGGAGGGTCCAAGTGTGTGTGTGTGGGGAGGGTCCAAGTGTGTGTGTGGGGAGGGTCCAAGTGTGTGTGTGGGGAGGGTCCAAGTGTGTGTGTGGGGAGGGTCCAAGTGTGAGCTGTATCGTGTTAGCTTCAGCAATATGAACACCTCTGATTTTGTACCATAGGGGATTTAATGGTTAGGGTGTGGATTGTGTTGTTAGGAAGGATTAGCGCCATTATGAGTGGACTGGAGCTGTACCAGTAGACATTTTTGTTACATGTAACCATACGTGTCTACCTATATATGTATATGTATTTTGCGTATAATTTTAAATGAACAATGTACCATTATCACAACAGTAAGGTATTAACATAATGGTATGTTTAGGTATTACTTGTATATATAGTGTGAGATATTGCTTGGGTTGTTTTGAGTTTATATATATTGTGTTACTGATGTTTTCCATGTTAAGTTCATTATACATGTTTAAGTGAACGAGATTTTGATATTGTGTAAAACCAGGTGAAAGTGGAGAGTTTTGACTTGTGTGGGGCAGGAGTGTAAGCAATACTGACTTTGTACTATTATATTGTTTTATTAAAACCTTTGTACTTGTGTAGCACTGTACTTAGCAGTGCGTAGGTTGTTATAGGTTAGTTTTAGTGTCATTATGTATGATGTCTTTATTCAGTAGATTGTGTAGTGACAATGTTGATTTTTTGTTCATCACCAGTATTATTGTTACATATTAATATGTGTACCTATGTATATTTGCACATGAGGAAATAATAAAATAAAAGAAACATCTTACATGATAAAGTTTGAGAATACCGCTGCGCTCTGGGAGTAACACCTGGACTACCACATTATGTATGTTGTTTTCTGGTTCTGATTTAAATATCTATGTCACTTTATCTCACGATATTATCTCTGACTATAACGTGTTAAAAAAAAATACTCAAAGCTTTTCAAAAGACCCGGAATTCCCATAGAAAAGAATTCTGGTACGCAGCACTAAAATAAGGCCAGAATTTTCAACAATTCCAGATTACACTCTCTCTTGAGTGAAGAGTGGAAGCCTGAATAATTGGTAGTATAATTAACTGAATGTTTGTTGGGCATTGGGCACGTATCGTTACATCTCTACCCACCTCCCTGTTCTCCACACAGTGAGAGTTAACATGGGACCTTCCAGACACCTTCACATTACTTGACTTTCTCCTCCTATCAAGCTCATGCATATATTAGCTTCACTTTACGAAATTAATTTATGTATTTTGTTTTTCATTAATTGCTTCACTTAGGAAAATTTCATGTTTGATTGTTTTACATTTTATATAATTATTTTTGCATAGTTTAAATAAATTTTTTTATTTTCCTCTGTTATAGCTAATTATTCTATATTTTTTTACATGAGGAATTGTCCTTTCATATACCCTTCGGGGGTCTGAAAAACACTGTTATGCCTTACACCTATCTCTAGTACCCCAGGGAGGAAGGAGGAGCAGCTGTCAGCTTCACGGAGTCCCAAGAGTACAGAAAACACGGTGAACTTGCCCCTCTTTGTATGTTTGTTGCCATAGGCTTGGGGACTCTTGTCCCATGGGAAAAGTGGGCATTTGCGTTCCTTAAGAAACTTGACAAAAGACTAATCAGGGGAACTAGGGATCCCAGGGCGGCTAGTTTTCGGCATCAGCCACTCAGCGCTGCAGTTCAGAGGAGTAATGACTCCTGTGTCCTGGGTATGCGCCCCAGCTCCAAGGAGCTGTATGAGATTTTCAAGTAATCTGTGATAAACACGTAGCAATATGTACTTGAAATGTATCCCTCAAATCTCGTGAACTGTATATGCCATCTTTTCACCAGCAATGTATCCAGCCGGGATTAGATCCTGCGACACATTTTCCCATCTCAAGAGACAGAACAACGTTCACATCGTTCACATCGCCTTAACCACTTAACCAGCGATCCTTCGAAGACCATGCACCCAGCAGAGCTGGGTGTTGTTCATGATCTGAGGACCTCGGATCGTGAACAACACCTGGTTAACACAATGTGAACGTTGTTCTGTTTCTTATGGCAGTGCAAACTATCGCAGACAGGCGATCTTAACTACGCATGAGAAGCCACGGGAGTTGGGTATCTTTATCTTAAGTACTTTTACACTTCTCAGTGTGTCATCAAGAGTTATGCAATGTTGCAAAAGAGCAACTAAAGCAGGGAGGGAGTTCTCAAAGTAGTGCAGATATGTCACCGGCCCCGGTTACCCTTAGAATTCTAAGGGTAACCGTGGCTGGTGACGCATCTGCACTAAGCTATCTGAGAATTCTCTCCCTGCTTTAGTTGCTCTCTTGGAACATTGCACAACTCCTGATGACGCACTGAGAAGTGTGAAAGTACTTGAGCTAAAGTTTTCCACCCCCGTGGCTTGTCTTGCATAGTTAAGGTTGTTTGCGCATTATAATATATATATATATATATATATATATAATATATATATATATATATTATATATATATATTATATAATATATATATTATATATATATATATATAAATATTTACTGGGAAACATTTAGTGAATAATGATTAAAAAACAGCTGTAGTATAATGAATCAAAGGAAGTTAGATTAAGAATACTTAACTCATAATTTAGAGAATGATGAAGAATGACTTGATAAATAACATTAGCATAGCTACAAAATACTAAAGCAGAATGTGCAGCAGAACTTTCAAATTGAACAAATTAAGCCTAAAAAATATTTTTTTAATTTATTAGTTTAAGATCATATTTGCGCATGACTGATGCACCATGTAAGTAATGACTTGGAAGTAAATACTGTGATGTAGAGCAGCATGATAAGTACATTGATCTAGTGTTCTTCTTGTGTGTTGCTACTTAACTCTGGTACCAACTGTAGTAATAGCACTTGGTGCAGTAGTTTTGTACTTACATTACTTGCTCTGTAACATAAATACATGTTGAAGCATAATACTCCCTCACTCAACCCAACGATCGAAAGTACCAAGTTAGACTCAATTATGTTTTTTATATTACTGTTTTATTCAACAAAGTTCATTAGAAGCACAAACAATTTACCTCTTCACAGCACCTTGTTCCAATATCTGATTGCTACACCTGCTTGTCATAAATATAAGTAGCACTTAAATAGCCATGAATCTGTTCCGAGAGTTATTTAATGTTGTTCCTTAGAATATTATTATTTTTATTAGGAGAGTTAACCCAACAAGGGTCATGCAGCTCCTGGGAAATGGGAAGAAAGCAAGAAGGTAGTTCCAATTTCCTCAGTTAAGTGTCCTTCGCTAGCAACACGATTTCTTCCATAAAGAAGATGTACCTCATATAAACAGTAATCTCCTGCAGTAATGCGGGTCTAAGGATCTCATCCTTGTAAGTTCTTGTAGTTGTGTAACATTTGTTTGTAACTTGTCGATTATAATGATCAAGAAAATTATAATGGTAATGAATAACAACAAAGAAAATGAGCATTGCAGTGTACATTGAAATGAAAATGCTTCTGCTTAAACTATCTTAAACAGCAGTTTAAAGTAATGTGATTGGATTTACTTTCCCAAATGAAGAAATGATCAACATCTGAACTCATACAAATGAATATGTCTGAATTCATGTTACAATATAGAGAAAGTACTTGCAAAATGATACGAACCCTTGGACGGTGGTGGGTGTTGAAAAGTCACTCAGCGTTGAATTGGTCTGTAGGTACTCCCTCGTCACTGTCTTATTTATGAAAGAGTCTGTAGCTGAAAAGTTACTGAAGGAGATAACAGTGAAGTTGTCAAGAGAAGCCAGGTTTACAGGACAACCCGAGGTAGATAATGGCAGGTACCGTGGCGCTGATCCATACATATAATTGCCTGCAACTACCCACGCACTCAAAACAAATGCGGTGAGTCCTCCAGCCATGGCGCCCTGTGTTACCATAAATATAAGAACAACTTCCTGAGAATAAATATTTTCTACAGAAATATATTGCAATAACACTCTCAGGAATCAGAAAATATCATGACTATTACTAATGATAGTAATCACACTACGTTCCCTTACCTTGGCGTTGACCCACGGGGTCAAGATGCCAGCAAGAAAAATGCCATTTAGCGGACCACATATGATCCCACTGAACATAACCACCACTTGCAGCACACCTCCCAACTTTTCCATCAGTATTCCTACGCCGGTGCCAATTAGCCCAATTATCAGCGCTGGAGAAACGAAACATGAATATTAGATGTATAATTTGCACCTGGTAAATGTTGATGCACTGCTTATTTAGGAATATGTAAGAATACGTTAAAAATTTTAAGCTGATCAGTATAGGCATTCTTTAATTAATTTTTGAATGGAGATCAATATCCCAATTTATTAAATAAAACAAAAAATTTGTGACTTATGTATCCCAATAACAATGTGAATCTTTCTTTTGGAAAACACAACAAGGTTATAAAATCAGAGCTGATCAAAAGAGACATACAATAATTATCACAATGATTACAACGATGCCAAGTTTTTTGTACTAATTTAGTAAAAATGCACCAGCAGAGAATGCAGTCACAAAAAATCCTAGAAAACAAAAACTTCAATCTGTGCAGATTCTATGCCTTGGGTCCTCTTCAAGGGGGCTCCTTGTTGTGGTGAAGAGGCTCTTGGTCTGAGGAATTAGACCTGTCGGTCTCCTTCCTCAGACCGAACCTAATTACCCCCCAATCCCCCCTTTCCTATCCCATCCTCCCCAACCTCCCCTTTTTCCTTTCCTCCTCTTCCTCCCCACCCCTCCCTTTTGCCCTTCCTTTTGGCCTTTGGGATTTTTTCCCACAGGCACGCTAGTTCCTAGGTAGGGGAAAGGGTACCGGGGTCCATCCCTTTCCGTTGAGGTTCTTGGCGGTGGCATAGTTTGCTGTGGAATCGGGAATTGCCTGGGGGGATGTCCCGATCCCTCTTCCGGTATCCCGGAGGGTGGTTTTGGGTGTCTCTCGGGCGACGGTTGTATCTCTGGAAGCCTCCTTTCGGATTCCGGGGGGTGGTGGCTGAGGGAGGTATGCTTTCTGGTGGTATCCGCCGCCTCTCTTTTTTCTCACCGAGGTAGCTGGCAGGCTGTGAGGTTGCTATTCCCGGATGCTGGTTTACTGGATGATGGGCGGGTTATGGCACGGGTTCCATGCTGCATCTGCGCTACTTGTGGTGCTGAGGTCCTCTTGGGTGCAGAGCGGAGATTTCTGGCCCTTTCATCCTCTAGGAACTATCTCCCGGTCCCTCCTTTTTTTTATTCTTTTTTTATTTTTATTTTCTTTTACTTCTTTCTTTTTTTTTCTTAAAACAAAAGAAAGAAGTAACCTAACCATGGCAACAGTCTAGTCCTGCCCTGCTACCCCAAGCACTTCTTGATACGCACTCGTTCGGACCCCGCCTTCATCCTTGGACTCATCTTGGGGACCATACTCATGCCTCTGTACTTCTTGCCGGTGTGTTTTCCTACCTGCTTCGGTACTGAGGTCTGACTGACTCCTTTGATTTCTCTGACCTCCGCTCTCTTTGACTATGCTTTCCGGCCTCTCCTCTTGGTGCGGCAATTTTTGAAATCGCGGGCTAATTCCACGTCGGACCAACTTGTGTCCACGCATAAAAACACCAACGACAGATACCTGCTGATGATATTCTCCACATTTCTCTTCTTCTCAGAAAAGATCGAACCGTCCTCAATCCTTTCCATGCTCAGTTTCAGAAAGCCACCTCCCAGGTTTCTGCCTCTTCTTTCCCCTTCCACGCTTCTTCTCCAGTTCCTCACCCTATCGCCCCCTACCTTGGTATCAAGCCATTACAGTTCCAATTCTTTTAACTCAGCCTCCCTTCCATCTCCAATTTTTCTCCCATACGACGTCTCTGATTCTGAAAACACTTGAAGAAGTCTTGAAGATATTGGCAGAGAACCAAACCTTCAATGGACACTGATCCCCCTCTGTTTCATTCTCTATCTCTCTTCCATCTGTGCAATGCTTTCTTCACAGACACCGTTCCTTTGCTGCTTGAAACGGTTTTGCGCTGCCTCTGCATGTGGACTTTTCTAACCCTCTTAGTCCATAGGGAACCTTACCTGCGGATTTCAGTATCTTTTCATTGCCTATCATGGCATATTTACAGTGGAATCCACGCGGCCTGTCCTCAGGGGTATCGGTTTGTGAGCTTCAGTGTTATTCTCGAAGTTTTCCCACTGTTGGTTGTTTGCTTCAGGAACCAAAAATATCACTTGTGTTATCTATTCCATCTCAGGCTTAATTTATTGTATTCTTCAGAATCTTGGTGATGGACCTTTAATGAAAGTGCCCTTCTTTATGCACTGATATTCCGTACCTCAGCTATTTGTTCGTACTTCGCTGCTTTCACGGCAGCGTATCCACTTGCATAGGTGGTATACATCTGTTCTTTTTTTCTTCCTTTCGGGCTTTAGCTATTAGGATATTGGCCTTTCTTTGTTTCGTCATTACCGCCACCACTTCTGTTACTTGGCGGTTGTTATGCCATCATATCTCTGGGGGGTTCTCACTGTTGATTCCCGTGGATTTCAGTTAGCAGGCTTTTCTTGCTACCACCCTCATGTTTTAAATATCCCCCAGGTACTCACACCCATTTTGATCCTCGGATCACTCTCTCTTGCATCAATCTCTCTGGCTGTCTTCCTCCCGCATTAGACTTCACTGGTCTGTTCTCCGGAGTTACATGGTCAGTGATTCAGTTCGCAATCATTCTTTACTTCCCCTTCATATCACACCTCTTCGTATCCCATGCTGGCAATTGATCAGGCAAATTGGGAACCTTACTCAAATAACTGTTTTTAGTGAGGTTCCTTCTTCTTCCCTCCATTGATGAGCTTTTACTCTCTTCTCGTCCTCTGTTTTAACCGCAGCTTTTTTCTTTACCGAACTTCGGGCAGGGCATTCTCAGAAATGCATGCCTTGGTGGTCTCCGGCTTGTGCTCGTGCAGTACGTTTGAAAGCGCTGCATGGGGGCAGGTACTGGTACAATAGAACACGGAATTACTTCTTGATTTTAAGCAGAAGTGTGCAATCGCTCGCTGTGTCATCGTGATAGCTAAAGCACTTGCTGGGAGATTTATGTCTCCACTATCACTCTGGCTTCCTCTATGGTGCAGTCTGGAAAAAGGACGAAAATGAGTGGGAAAATATTTGACCGGCTTGTTCGGCGGGTTTGAGGTGTTTGTTTTAGCAATACCCACTAGATGTTGCTAATGAAATGGCATCATCTGGTCCTATTTCTCAGGGGTCCATCGTATGCCCCGCGTTTCTTTCGCAAAGTCTGCCAGAGAGTTGCAACTTGGACTTTTCTTTTCAGAGGAAGAAAGGTATAATGTGCCTTTTACCATCTTCAAGAAACTGGAGGCAACACTCTCAGCGTGCGATCACGGCAGCAGGGCCCGACGGACATTCATATTCGCATGCTAAACATTTTCATCAGTCACCCCTTGCAGTCTAATACTCCTTTTCAATCTTATTTTGGTCCAAAGGGAGTTCTTACACTGCTGTGGGAATTATGACCATTGTTCTCCCTTTCCGCAAACAGGGCACTCGGGACATGAAGCCTCCCACTATCGTCCCATTGCTCTACAGTGCAGTTGCAAAGTGATGGATACCACCTGGGGTAAATAGGTCGTTTAGTGTGCATTTAGAGGACACCACAACAGTCTCT
Organism: Cherax quadricarinatus; assembly: GCF_026875155.1. Classification (NCBI taxonomy): domain Eukaryota; kingdom Metazoa; phylum Arthropoda; class Malacostraca; order Decapoda; family Parastacidae; genus Cherax; species Cherax quadricarinatus. The sequence continues at coordinate 6,783,984 of NC_069414.1, forward strand.
CACTTGTCAATATGGCTTTCGTAAGGGACGTTCTACCATAGACCCCTTACTCGCTTGGTTACGTATGTTCGTTACATGCCTTTGCGAAATAACACTCAGTTATTGGCCATATTTGTTGAACCTGAGAAGGCATTATGAATAACTTGGAGGTATAATATTTTGGCCTAGCCCATCTTAGACCCGAGGCATTCTCACATCAGACCGTGTTTCCAATTGGGCACACCATGAGTTTAAAATTTGCCAGCACAAAATCCCCAAAAGACTTTCACTAGACACTCAGTCATCTCAGTATCTTTGTACCTCTATGGCTCCGTAAAACCTGAACGTTATACAGTCAGGTTTTGGGCTCCTCTTTGACGTCGTTATCTGGAAACCACACATTACCTCTCTGAAGGCAACTTGTCACAGCTGGCTGAACATTCTAAAACCCTTGCTCATTCTGTCATGGGGAAGCTGATCGTTCGAACTCCCCTTCGCTTCATTCCACCTCATTTTATCGAAACTTGATGATGGTGACCAGATCAGTCAGCGGCTATCCTGCTACTTCTTAGCCTTAACCCATTATCACCATGGATTACGTTTATGCCTTGGTGCTTTCGCTCTTCCCTGTTGAGGCCCTCTATGCAGAAGTGAACGTTCCATCCTTATCCGTTGCCGTGATGCCCGTTGCTTCGATACTAATGTACATCTCATGATCTCCGCAATCCTTCCATTTATAGAATGGTCACTGATATTATAGACATTCTTTATTTGTTCGCCGGCCTGTTTACTCCGTCCTTTCTCTTCACCTTCATTCGCTCTAGTCTTCTCTTCATTTACACTTCTATTGTTCATGTGCATTCACTTTTCCCTACCCCCTGGAAGTTCCAGCTGTTCGGTCTGTCTTTCTCTCTCCCTTGCTCGAAAGCCCACTGTCTACTGTCGCTTCCCGCTCTCTTTTTCTTGACCACTTCCACTGTCATTCTCATGCCATTGCTGCATACACAGATGGCTCTGTGTTTTCTTGATGGCATAGGATTCGCAGCAGTGTTTCCGGACAGCGTCGTACGGGGGATTTACTATCATCGGTAGTATTTTTACTGCTGAATTGTATGCCATTCTTGCAGCCATATCTTATTGCATCTATTGCTGTGTCATCATTTGTGGTTGGCTCCGACTCCTTAGTGCTTCATGGCTATACAGAAATTTGTACTCTCACCTTAGTCCTCTGTATCCAACTTTGGCTACGCTGTCTGATCTTTACCAAGCATAGAGATATTGTTTTTTGTTGGGTCCCAGCTTATGTTGACGTACAGGGCAATGAACAGGCCGACACTGCTGCGCGTGTCAGCAGTAATGACCTACAGTATTTTCATATAGAGGTATCCATTTCCGGACTATTTTGCTGCAATAGCTACCACCTTCACCTGTTCGGCAACAACTTTTAGTCTACTATGTCGGGTAACAAACTTCAATATATTAAACCGACATACAGGTTATGGCGTTTCTTCTTGTCACCAGTGTTCGAGGTGGGAGTCCTCTCTACGTCTTTGCATTGGCCATACTCGTCTTACTCATGGATTTCTCATGGAGAGGCGCCCTGCTCTTCTGTGAGCATAGCAGGCTCCCTTTTCAGTCAGCCACATTCTGTTGGACTGCCCACTTTATCAACGAGCATGCAGAATTTGCCTCCGTTGCGTCGTCTTACTCGCTGTCTCTCTTTACCTTCCCTCTCTCGCTGATGGTCCACCTATCATCCGGGACTACTCATTGATTTTTGCGACAACAACTGACTTACTACTAAACTTTGATGCTTCAGCCCTTTCTCCTCAATCTCTTGGGTACCTTACCCCTGTGCACTAACCCCCCTGCCCCACGTTTTCTGTAACCTATGATAATCCCTCCCCCCTTCTGCCGCCAATACCTTCGCTTTCCTTCTCTACTCAGCGGCTATATAGGCTGTGGCTTAGCGCTTCTGTTTTAAATTTAAAATAATAATAATAATATGCTTGGTATCTGCAGGCAAGATATATCTGGAAAATGAGGTGGGACAAGACTTTGACCATCCATAAAATGCCGCACCCCCACAACGACAAGGAGGGTGCAACTCCCCTTCTGTAAACTTTTTTCACCCCGGAATGTTGTCACTCGTCAGAATCATGATACAACGTATACTGCCAGGCACTCATCTAATAGTGGCCAAGAAGACCTCTGACCAGCCGGACCATTGGAAACAAAAGAAGTTTCAATTGGAAACTTGAAAAATAACAACAAAATACTTTCTCTTTATGACCAAATCTAATGCGGTATTTTAATGCCAGGAACGAAAAAAGACTGGCTGAAGAAATGACAGAAATCTTACACACCTACCTGAAAACATTCTCAAGCAGAGAATCAGTCAATGACCTGCATTAATCCAGAAAAATAATGCCAGATAATAAAACCCCCTAAATTCATGATTACGACTTTATTTAGCAAACACACAGGGTCTAAAGCATCAACAAACAACAAAATTCCATAACATCAGGAAACTGCTTATGGAGTCTATGCAATGCTACAGCTTTCACCAGTGACCCACATTATGGATCATTTTGACAAAGGAAATATGGATTCCCGGTTCTATCTATTTCATGTGCGTCAGACTAAATAGGAACAGGGATGGGAGGGGGAAGGGTTGGCGTGTAACGTCAAGAGTCGCTCATTTGATTATCAGATACATAAGCACCTTAGATGATGTAATTGAAGTTTTGGGGAGTAAGATGAAACCAAACTTTGTTATGTGGTTGTATACAAGCTTCCGGATGCAACTTCCTAGCAGTTCCAGGAACAGCTTTTGAAAACTGACCACTGTCTGGAAAATCTCCCAACTCCTGCCTTAACATCTTGCTACTGGGAGATTTCAACTTGAGACACCTAAAATGGAGGAGTGTAGCAAATAATATTTTAGCAGAGATCACCCTAGAAGGCAGCTCAGATGAAAATTCACATACACACGAGCTATTAAATCTCTGCACCAAATTCACTTTAAGCAGGCAAATATTAGAACCTACAAGACTAGAAAATATGTTGGCCCTCATCGTCGCTAACAACGACGATCTGATACAATTCACTCAGATCACAACATAATAGAGGTACAGACGAAGGCAAAGAATCACAGAGCTGCTGAGAGGGAAAAATACATCTGTAATACGAAAGGAGGCACTGGTCAAAGAAATAGAAAATATCGAACTTTAGCTATGAATTTACAGGAGACAAGATATATAGGAGAACAAAAGCTCTAAAAGGAAACTGAAAAAAAAAATGTTCTCTATATGCCAAATCTAAGGGGTAAAACACATCCAATATGGGGTCTGCATAGGCGAGAGGGACCTAACAGAAGACAGCACAATGAAATGACTGAGATGATAAAAAGTCCAGTATGACCAGACTAAGGGTCGAAATCTTTATGACGAGATCAAAATTAGTCATTCAAAATCTCTGTATTATCTAGCACCACAAGACACTGAAAAGGCAATAAATGACATGCCAGGCACTCTGCCAGGGCCAGATCATATAAAGTCCATGTTCATCAAGAACTGCAAGAAGCCTCTGTCACGTGCCTTCGCATTTTTTGGAGAGGGAGGATGTACGCTGGGGTCATCCCACACTCAACTAAAAATACAGACATTGCCCCACTCTGCACGGTGGCAGCAAAAGCAATTGCAAAAGAACTACAGAAACCGATAGCACGAAATCCCATTAATACATCCTTGAAAGGTTTCTAAGAAGCAGAGGACTGTCATCACTAGATACCATCATTACACAGGCCCAGAGCGACACGGGTTTAGATCGTGTCACTCTGTCTGTCCCAGCTTACGGGACCAGTTGACAAGGTTTTTGGATGCTAAAGAGGATAACAAAACTTGCAGAGTAGTAGACCACAGATTTTGTAAAAAGCCTTCGACAGTGTGATACGGTGTAATAGCACACAAAAATGCGTGATTCAAGGAATACAGGGAAAGTAGATAGATGTATCTATAACTTCCTAGAAATATGCACATCAGGAGTAATAATAAACCGAAGTAATGTTGAGGCAGCTATGTGAAATGCTCTGTTCCACAAGACAATACTCGCTTCCCATCATATTCATGTCTTCATATTTGACATAGACAGAGATTGTAAGCTAGCTCTGTGTCTTCCTTTGCGATGACACGGGGGTCGTCCCACAGTTACTAAAAACAACAGACATAGCCCCATCACAAAGGGGGAGTAATAAAAGAACAGCAAGAACTACAGACCGATAGCACTAACATCCCATATCATTAAAAAATCTTTGAAAGGGTCCTAAGAAGCAAGATCCACCACCCATCTAGAAAACCTTCTGTTAAAAAACCAGGGCATCATGGGTTTGGAACAGGTCGCTCCTGTCTTCTCAACTATTGGATCACTACGAAAGGTCCCTAGATGCACTAGAAGACAAAAAGGAATGCAGATGTCATATTTACAGACTTTGCAAAAGCCTTCGGACAAGTGTTGACCTGGTGTACTAGCGACAAAATGCGTGCCTAATGGAAATAACAGGAAAAGTCGGTCGATTGGGATTTATAATTTCCTCACTACAGGAACAGAGCGTAGTCGTCAACAGAGTAAAGTTACGAGGCAGCTACTGTGAAAGCTCTGTTCCCCAAGGCACAGTACTCGCTATCATCTTGTTCTATCCTCATATCCGACATACGACAAGATGTCAGCCACAAGCAACCGTGAGTCTTCCTTTGCAGATGGGTCACCGAATCTGCATGACAGTGTCTTCCCTTGAGACATGCAGGCTCCAGGCAGGGACATCACCAAATTTTCAGTGGGCTGCAGAAAACAATATGAAGTTCAACGATGAATATTTAGTTACTCGATATGGAAACATGAGGAAATTTAATTCTTCATCAGAGTACATAAACAAACTCTGGCCCACAAATAGCGCGGCAACACCAAACGTCAAAGACCTGGGAGTGATCATGTCGGAGGATTCACTTCAAGGACCCATATCATTGTATCAATCGTATTCTGCTAGAAAAATTGACAGGATGGATATTGAGAAACTTCAAAAATAGGGAGGCCAAGCCATGATGACACTTTCAGGTCCTTGTTCATCTAGGCTGGAATATTGCTGCACACTACAGCACTTTCAAGGCAGGTAAAATTGCTGACTAGAAAATGTACAGAGAACCTTCACGGGCGCGCATAAACAGAGATAAAACCACTCAATTACTGGGAGCGCTTGAGGTTCCTAACCTGCATTCCTGGAAACGCAGGCGGATGAACTTGATTATATAAACGTGGAAAAACTAGAGAGAATAGTACAAATTTGACACGTAAACACTCACTACGAAAGAAATAAGACTTGCCAGACGATGCAAACATCCCCCCAATGAAAAGCAAGGGTGGTCACTAGCACGTTAGAGACCATTACAATAAGTGTCAGGGGCCGAGACTTTTCACTGCCTCCAGCATACATATGGGGGATTACCAACAGACCCCTGGCAGTCTTCAAGCTGGCACTGGGACAAGCACATAAATTCGGTTCCTGACCAGCGGGCTGTGGCTCGTACGTTGGTTGGTGCAGCCAGCGTTCAGCCTGGTTGAACAGGCTCTGATCACCAGAGTGGCCTGGTCACAGGACCGGGCCGCGGGGAGTTGACCCCGGAAACTCTCTCAGGTAAACTCCAGGTAAACACCCGGATCACATGGCAGTGACTCTCGAAGGACACCGCGAGACTCAAGCAGACAATCAACCAAATCTTTCAAAAGGCCACCAAAACAGTATGATGTTCCAATTGAAGTGAAATTCAACTACTAACACTGGGAAAATCAGAGAAATTAAAACAGTATCAGGTTATACAACAAAAGTTAACCATATCATAGAGCGAAAAAGTAATGTGAAGGACCTGGGTGTGATAATGACAGAGGATCTCCCTTCAAACACCACAACACTGTTTCTACTGCATGTGCTAGAAAGTGAGAGATGGATATTGAGAACCTTCAAAACTAAGAGGGACATCAATACCATGGATTGATTCTCTTTAAATTCGTCTTGTTCTCTTTAGCTGGTATATACAGTACACTAACTGTCCCTTCAAGGCAGGCGAAAATTGTGACTTAGAGGAGTGTTCAAAGAAATTTCACGGCAACATAAGTACAATAATGCACCTAAATTCTGGGAAACGTTTTGAAGTCCGTGATTTGTATTCCCTGGAATGCAGGCGAGAAAGATACATGATATTTACACTTGGAAATCTAGAGAGAATGGTACCGAACTTGACACGAAAACTCATCATATGGAAGCACAGCCTCGACAGGAGATGCAACATTTCCCGATGAAAAGCAGGGGTGCACGAGTACACTGAGGAGAAACACTGTAGTGTTAGGGCCCAAAGACTGTTCAACTGCCCTCCCAGCATACATAAGGGAGATTAAATAGACCCTGGCTGTCTTCAAGAAGGCGCGGCCAGGCACATAATGTCAGATCTGAACCAGCGGCTGTGGTTCGTATGTAAGCTGTATGTTGCATTGTGGCCAGCAAAAAACAGCATGGTTGATCAGTCCTGAACACAAGAGGCGACTGGTCCCAGGACCTGGCCGCCTGACCATTGACCCTGAACAACCCTATCTGGTTACTAGGTAACAACTTTTCCTTCTTATAAACAAAATGAAATATTTCTGTCTGTGAGATGCAACTGTGTAAAAATTTTAAGCGTTTCACAGAGATAAACTTTACGTAATTTATTTAATATGATTTTACACATTTTTTTTATTCTTAAAAATGTAAATGTTAACCTTAAAACACTTCATTGTGACTCAGGCGTCACAGTCGAAGTAGGAATCAACGTTGTAGATATTTAAGCAAACAGCAGAGCTTTGTGAAGCCAAATGGTAATGGATTCTTCAATATTGGGGACAGAAATCTACATTACAATAGTTGTAGGAATTTTGTAATAATTTCGTAAGCGAAATGAAAGTTGAAGGTGACTGGAGGAAGCTTTCTCATCCTTATAATCGAAATAAAAATACAATTGCTGGAGAAATTAAAATAGAGAACACCTCAAGGTTCCTTTCAAGAAATAATTATTTCATTACCGATCAGTGACACCTAAAACTGCTGTGAGACCTATCGTGGCATATAATGTTTACATCCTACAAATATGCAGTATGGATATCGTGCAACATTGGGTATCTTTATTGTAGGGACGTTTCGCATCCAGTGCTTTAGCAATACAAATTCTTAGGACATAACTTGAAGGACCAGTAGATCTATGTACAGAAAAGATGAGGTAATCAGTCCCTCTACCTTGGAGTAGGTGCGAAGAGACACCATCGTCGTGGAGATACTGAAGCCAGAAGAAAGGATGCTGGCGCTTATATAGTATGTCAGGTGTAGCAGACGAGGGCATTTCATGGTAGGCGGGATTCCCCAGTGGAAGTAGTAGGTCCTTCCCAAAGAGATGGGTTCAGTTGTAGTTGTTAGTTGTCGTAGTCGTGCAGGTTATGTACATGTCCTCAGAATCAAGATTCCCTTGAATGTTGCAGAGTCTGACAAGTTTGTGTAAGAATTGGTATATTAATACGACAGATAAAAATTAAGACACCCTATACCATTATATGACCATTCTTACACAATTGGCAGGACACTGCAACATCAAGGAATCTTGATTTGAGGTCATTACTGGACCTTCACGGCTACAGAACAACTACTACTACAACTAAACCCATCTCTGTTGGGAAGGACTACTTCCTGGGCATCCCGCCTAAAGTGAATATGCCCTCGTTATGTACAACTGAGTTACTTTATAAGCGCAGGCTCCTTTCTTCTGCTTGAATCTCCAGACTATGTGCTCTTCGCACCTACTCCTATGGTTGAGGGATGCTTACTATCTTCTGTATATGGTTACTGTTTCAAGTTATGTCCTAGAATTTGTATTGATATAGCATGGATGGCGAAACGTTTTCTACAAATAAAGATACCCAGATGTTGCACATGTGTCTTAATTTTATTTGTCGGTATTATATACATTCTGACAACAGTCTGTATATTCGTTTTTTTTATGCTTAATTAAAGGAACGAACGTTGAGACAAAAAAAAGTTCAATGTAAAAATACTAGAAAAATAATTTTGGAGAGATGCTAAGACAAGCAAGAAGTTTTGAGACTGTGAATGGATAAGCTTCATTATCGGTATCGTTTCTGCTATAATACCAACTTACAGTTTAAATTATATACTGACTTTCGAGGTTTTTGTTGCTCTTGATCATCAATGTTCTGAAGTATGGAAGGGAAACTTAATGACATTCCTCCAGAGTAAGCAGGCAGCTGAGTTCAGCATTGACCCACACTGCTGTATACCAGAAATAAACCTCATTATAACGAGAGAGAAACACTGCACAGGTAACATTAAAATTGGGTAAATTAAGATATATGACTAATTTAAATTGACAAGATGGACGAGACAAGAGTTCCTGAGATTGGCACAGCAACAAGGGTCACAATTGGAAGTGAAGACTATATGAGTTTCACCGGGATGTTAGAAGTATTTCTTTAGTCTCGAATTTGTCGGAAGTAGAACAGTCTGGAAATTGAGCGTGGAGCCGGAACATACAAGCTTAAGAAAGAGGTATGAATGGGCTCATGGAGCAGTGAGAAAGAGGACCTAGGAACGACCAGTGAGGAGGCCAGCAGATATGAATTGACCACGCAACCAAAAATAGGAGAGTACACACACCAACACACAACCACACCACAACACACATTCAATAAGAACATGCGGATAGTCGGAGGTTTCGAAACCACGGTTGTTTTAGCCTGCTAATAGCGCGCAAAATAAAATTCACAGACGCTTAACACCACTGGACATACAATCCTACAAACAACTTGACCTAGCGAACTAGGCTTTCTTCAAGTTGCGAGGACATACGATGGTGTGATTGCATCGTATTTTCGCAACTTGAGGAAAGCCCAGTTCGCCTACTAAGCTCAGTTGTTTTAACATTGTATGGTACAGTGGTTTCACGCGTCGTGAATTTTCGCTCACATGAGGCGGGCTAAAACAACAGGGGTTCGGTTCGATCCTCCAGCTAACCGCAGTGTTGTTATTGACTAAATACTACTTGTTCGTGGATATAAATACACTACGAACCTTATACCGCCTCAGGAGACAACACAACGTGATTTCATTGCTATATAGACTGCTTGTTGAAGTGGGTATTCAAACAGGAGGAGGCTGAAATTAATCTTCGAGATACCACTGCCACGACTGTCATCAGATCACGCGAAAAACATGTAGCTTAGCTGCATACATGATTCTTGTAGGATCGCTGGCTCAAGTGGTAAGGCGATGTGTACATTGGGCTGTCTCAGGAGGCAATATAAGGTTCGTAGGATCGAGTCCTACCTGCCGCAGTTTAGGTAAATGATAAATATATATATTAGTATATATATATATTTATATATATATATATATATATATATATCTTCTGAGGATTAGAAACCCATGTCGTTTGGCCCACTCATGGGAGCGAAAATCCACATGGCGCTTAACCAAAGGACCACAAGTCTTTACAGAAAAAGCACCCAGCAGAATATAGGGTTTTACATTGTCTAAGGAACTAAAATGGTGTGAGTGGCCTTCTGAGCTAATTTCATTGTAATTCCTTTTGTGTATAGTCTTCACGTCAGTATTATATATATTTGTAACTCGAGAGTGGTTATTAAATCCTTGACAAACACTGCGAATAGCCGAGGATTCGAACCCATCGGCCGTCTTCCAACCAAGGTATGGTGCCAGGAAATGAGAAATTTCCCATCATTCACTCCATCACTTTCTTGCCGAGGCGCGCGGTTAACGTCAGATATAAACTGCAACATAAAAACAGAGAAAATATTTGTCTCGACCTGAGTCTTGTCAACTAAAGAAACCTCGACTAATCTGGAGATCACTGAGAGCTTGTTGGCCAAGTTATCCAATCCAAATAGTTTTAATATACTGGGTGTACAGACATGGATAAACTCGTAAAAGTCCGATTTGTCGTTCTGCCGATATAATGGATTAGGGAAACACCTGTCTAATCTAGAATTGTGGTAACCTAAGCTATATTATTTTTTGACGATGATCATACTTATGATTCGAAGGGATTGCGTTTTTAGTTTTTTTTAATAATGACACAGTTTTGCCAAGAGTATATACATTCCCAGAGAGGAAATTAGGTCAAATACTAAAACGATCCCAAATGGGTTAACAGGATGGCTAAACATCTATTAAGGGAGAAAAGAGGAATTTTTAGGCCTATCAACAGAGGTAGGGTAACCTTAGTGACATATGTTCGTTTAAAAAAAAGGGAAGTAAAAATGGGGTTAGGAAAGGCTAAAGTGGACTATGAAATTAGAGTTGCGAATGATCAAAGACTATCAAAGGGTTTCTGTTCAAGTGTATAGGACGAAGGTGGAAGGAAAAAAGTAGGACCTCTGAAAATGGGATGGACAGCTGGACGGATAATGAATGGAAAATGTGATCCTTATTTAATGACTATTTTTTGTTTTACACAAGAAGACGTAAATGAGATCCAAAAATCAAACAATTATTCTGTTCCTAGAAATTCGAATTAAACGAATAATATTCTGTCACGAGGGACGTGGTTATCAAACAATAGATGAATGAAAAAAAATAAGTCCCGGGACCAGAACGAGTTGTTTTCCACCGAACTTAAAGAATGCAAGATTGGAACTTAGCAGCATGAACGAGCGTGTTTAATGCTCATCTAATAATGGATAAGTCATTCCATCATTTTACCGTCCAATAAAATTTGAGGTCTATACAAGGCAAAATATTAGAGTCCAATTGAGTGATATCATTAGAAGTCACTTGAAGCGAATAAATTGAATTAATGAATATAAGCAGGGGTTCACGGGAGTGTCGTTCCTGCATGACAATAAAATATGTTACATAAAACATTTGAGCAGTAGATGTAAAGGAATTTGATATTGTTTATTTGGCTTTCAGTAAAGCCTCGAATTAAATACCTTCACAAAAGACTCTTAAGAAAAAAGTGGCAGCTCATGGTGTAGAGGTAATAAAGTTCTAGATGGATTAGAGGCATCGCTTTCCAATAGAAAGCAGAGAGTTTCTATTACTGGGGTCAAATCTAAATGGGGATTAATCACTAGTGGCGTTCCACAAGGATCAGTTTTAGTCCCATTATTGTTCATAATTTACATTAATGACCTTGATGAAGGAATTACAAGTGACATGAACAAATCTGCTGATGATACAAAAATAGGCCGTATGATTCATTCTGAGGAAGATAGCAGTGAACTCCAGGAGGATTTGGACAAACTAAAATCTTGGTCTGAAAGGTGGATGGATATAGATTCATTGGAGAACATACTGAGAAGAATGACTAAAATGATTTACTGTATAAGGAATCTCCTGTATGAAGATAGACTTAGAGCCTTGAATCTTCTCTCTCTGGAGAGACGTAGAATGAGGGGAGATATCGAAGTGTATAAGTGGATGATGCGCATAAACAAAAGTGATATTAATAAGGTACTGAGGATGTCGAACCAGGTAAGAACCAGAAATAATGGATTTAATTTGGATAAATTTAGATTTAGAAAGGAAATATGTAAGTACTGGCTTTCGAACAGAGTTGTGGATGCGTGGAATAATCTTTCGAGCAGGGAGATAGAAGCTAGGACCTTGGGTGGCTTTAAAAAGTGATTGGACAAATAATGTGTGGGAGTGGCTGGGTTTGATTGGTGTCGTGGGTACGGGAGTAAATACTTGGGTAGCTTTAGGTAGTGGTGGTTTTGATAAGGACCTGCCTTGTATGGGCCAATAGGCCTTCTGCAGTGTTCCTCCATTCTTCTGTTCTTATTATATTCACGTCATGCATTGCCCTCAGACATGATATCTCCACTGCCTCCAGCTTTCTCCTTGTATCATTCACCACCCATGTTTCACACCCATATAAGAGTGTTGGTATAACTACACTCTCATACAATCCTCTCTGTGCTTCCATGGACAAAGTTCTTTGTCTCCACAGATTCCTAAGTGCACCACTCACCTTTTCCCTCCTCATCAATTCTATGATTCACCTCATTTTTCATAGACCCATCTACTGCCGACACGTTTGCTCCTAAATATCTGAATACATTGACCTCCTCCTTACTCTCTCCCTCCAATCTGATATCCAGTCATTCGTCACCTATTTTTTTTGTTATCCTCATCACCTTACTCTTTCCTACATTCACTTTTAATTTTCTTCTTTTACATACTCTGCTAAACTCATCCACCAACCTCTGCAACCTCTCTTCAGAATCTCCCAAAAGCACAGTGTCATCAGCAAAGAGCAACTGTGACAACTTCCACTTTGTTAGATTCTTTATCTTTTAACCCCACACCTCTGGCCAACACCCGAGCATTCACTTCTGGTAACTGCCTTGCTAGAGGTGCAAATACACTACTGTTAAAAAACTGCAATATCAACACCTCTCCTTCAGAGTGCAGACACTGTACTTCCCACCTCCAGGACTCAACTCTGGCTTCCAGTTTCCCTGAATCTCTTCATAAATGTTACCTTGCTCACACTCCAACAGCACGTCAAGTCATTAAAACCATTCGTTTCCATTTGCTCTCATAACTCGCTCATGCAAGCCTGCTGGAAATCCACGCCCCTCGCACGCAAAACCATCTTCACCCCCTCCCTCCATCCTATCCTAGGCCGACCCCTACCCCGCCTTCTTTCCACTACAGATTAATACACTCTCCAAGTCAATATATTTTGTTCTATCCTCTCGAAATGTCCAAACCACTTCAACAACCCCTCCTCAGCCCTCTGAATAATACTTTTAGTAACCCGCACTATCTAATTTCCAAACTACGGATTCTCTGCAATATACATCTCACATTGCCTTCAGACATGACATCTCCACTGCCTCCAGACTTCTGCTTGTTGCAATGCTCACCATCCTTCCATCACACCCATATAAGAGCATTGGTATAACTATACTCACATACATTCCCCTCTTTGTTTCCATGGAAGACCTTCTTTGTCTCCACAGACTGTTTAACCATTCAGGATCATTTTTGTATGATCTAATTTCCCTATTTGGAATATAAGTTGTCTGTGCAGCTAGAACTATGCCCTGAAAAATGCCATATTGGCAGTCATCACCAACTACCTGACCCAGAGTCAGATCATTCCATTTCAACCCACCCAGGTAATTTTTCAGTCCTATAAAATTGGCTAAGCAGAAGTTAGGGACAGAGACTTGATTGCAGTTATTTAAGTAAGTTCATAATATATTGAAACTGAGTGATTTGTGGTCGCTTTCCCCAGGCTTATCATTAACCTCATGATCATTAATTAGTGATTCCTTGTTGGCAAGAGCCAAGTCAAGCAGGTTATTTCCTCTATTTGGTTCTGCACAGTTTTAAAATGCAGTCTTGAATCGTATCAAGAAAGTCGCTAGAATCCAGATTTCTTGTCAAATTGCTCCAATCAGTATGTCTTAAGTTAAAACCTCCCATTAATACAATATTTTCGTTTCTAGACGCCTTATGAATTTAATCTCATAGAAGTTGTCTGCACTCTTTATCAAGGTTTGGGGGCCTGTAAATCACACCCAAAATTAGTTTTTTACGATACTCGAAAAACTGCAAAAAGTAGTTTCTGTGGCCGACGCTTCTAATTTAATATCTTGTCTCTGACATACATCGCCACCCTACCATCCTTCCTAGTGACCCTCTCAGTGTGGAAAAATTTATAGTCTTGTATGAGACATTCAGATATATATATATATATATATATATATATATATATATATATAATATATATATATATATATATATATATATATATATATATATATATATATATGTTGCAGGTGTATGGTGTAGGAGAGGTAGGTTACTGAAAGCAGTGAAGAGTTTTTACGAGGATAGTGAGGCTCAAGTTAGAGTACATAGGAAAGAGGGAAATTATTTCCCAGTAAAAGTAGGCCTTAGACAAGGATGTGTGATGTTACCATGGTTGTTTAATATATTTATAGATGGGGTTGTAAGAGAAGTAAATGCGAGGGTCTTGACAAGAGGCGTGGAGTTAAAAGATAAAGAATCACACATAAAGTGGGAGTTGTCACAGTTGCTCTTTGCTGATGACACTGTGCTCTTGGGAGATTCTGAAGAGAAGTTGCAGAGATTGGTGGATGAATTTGGTAGGATGTGCAAAAGAAGAAAATTAAAAGTGAATACAGGAAAGAGTAAGGTTATGAGGATAACAAAAATATTAGGTGATGAAAGATTGGATATCAGATTGGAGGGAGAGAGTATGGAGGAGGTGAATGTATTCAGATATTTGGGAGTGGACGTGTCAGCGGATGGGTCTATGAAGGATGAGGTGAATCATAGAATTGATGGGGGGAAAAGGGTGAGTGGTGCACTTAGGAGTCTGTGGAGACAAAGAACTTTGTCCTTGGAGGCAAAGAGGGGAATGTATGAGAGTATAGTTTTTCCAACACTCTTATATGGGTGTGAAGCATGGGTGATGAATGTAGCAGCGAGGAGAAGGCTGGAGGCAGTGGAGATGTCATGTCTGAGGGCAATGTGCGGTTGTGAATATAATGCAGAGATTCGTAGTTTGGAAGTTAGGAGGAGGTGCGGGATTACAAAACTGTTGTCCAGAGGGCTGAGGAGGGTTGTTGAGGTGGTTCGGACATGTAGAGAGAATGGAGCGAAACAGAATGACTTCAAGAGTGTATCAGTCTGTAGTGGAAGGAAGGCGGGGTAGGGGTCGGCCTAGGAAAGGGGTTGGAGGGAGGGGGTAAAGGAGGTTTTGTGTGCGAGGGGCTTGGACTTCCAGCAGGCGTGCGTGAGCGTGTTTGATAGGAGTGAATGGAGACGAATGGTTTTTAATACTTGACGTGTGTTGGGGAGAGTGAGCAAAGTAACATTTATGAAGGGGTTCAGGGAAACGGCAGGCCGGACTTGAGTCCTGGAGATGGGAAGTACAGTGCCTGCACTCTGAAGGAGGGGTGTTAATGTTGCAGTTTAAAAACTGTAGTGTAAAGCACCCTTCTGGCAAGACAGTGATGGAGTGAATGATGGTGAAAGTTTTTCTTTTTCGGGCCACCCTGCCTTGGTGGGAATCGGCCAGTGTGTTAATAAAAAAATTAATAAATATATAGTTTTGGAGTGGTTGGTGCAATTATTTAATAAATGTATGGAAGAGGGTAAGGTACCTAGGGATTGGCAGAGAGCATGCATAGTTCCTTTTTTATAAAGGCAAAGGGGATAAAGAGAGTGCAAAAATTATAGGGGGATAAGTCTGTTGAGTGTACCTGGTAAAGTGTATGGTAGAGTTATAATTGAAGAATTAAGAGTAAGACGGAGAATAGGATAGCAGATGAACAAGGAGGCTTTAGGAAAGGTAGGGGGTGTTGTGGACCAGGTGTTTACAGTGAAAATATAAGTGAACAGTATTTAGATAAGGCTAAAGAGGTCTTTGTGGCATTTATGGATTTGGAAAAGGCATATGACAGGGTGGATAGGGGGGCAATGTGGCAGATGTTGCAAGTGTATGGTGTAGGAGGTAGGTTACTGAAAGCAGTGAAGAGTTTTTACGAGGATAGTGAGGCTCAAGTTAGAGTATGTAGGAAAGAGGGAAATTTTTTCCCAGTAAAAGTAGGCCTTAGACAAGGATGTGTGATGTCACCGTGGTTGTTTAATATATTATAGATGGGGTTGTAAGAGAAGTAAATGCGAGGGTCTTGGCAAGAGGCGTGGAGTTAAAAGATAAAGAATCACACCCCAAAGTGGGAGTTGTCACAGCTGCTCTTTGCTGATGGACACTGTGCTCTTGGGAGATTCTGAAGAGAAGCTGCAGAGATTGGTGGATGAATTGGTAGGGTGTGCAAAAGAAGAAAATTAAAGGTGAATACAGGAAAGAGTAAGGTTATGAGGATAACAAAAAGATTAGGTGATGAAAGATTGAATATCAGATTGGAGGGAGAGAGTATGGAGGAGGTGAACGTATTCAGATATTTGGGGGTGGACGTGTCAGCGGATGGGTCTATGCAAGATGAGGTGAATCATAGAATTGATAGAGGGAAAAAAGAGTGAGTGGTGCACTTAGGAGTCTGTGGAGACAAAGAACTTTGTCCTTGGAGGCAAAGAGGGGAATGTATGAGAGTATAGTTTTAAACCCAAAGCTCTTATATGGGTGTGAAGCGTGGGTGATGAATGTTGCAGCGAGGAGAAGGCTGGAGGCAGTGGAGATGTCATGTCTGAGGGCAATGTGTGGTGTGAATATAATGCAGAGAATTCGTAGTTTGGAAGTTAGGAGTGAGGGGCGGGATTACCAAAACTGTTGTCCAGAGGGCTGAGGAAGGGTTGTTGAGGTGGTTCGGACATGTAGAGAGAATGGAGCGAAACAGAATGACTTCAAGAGTGTATCAGTCTGTAGTGGAAGGAAGGCGGGGTAGGGGTCGGCCTAGGAAGGGTTGGAGGGAGGGGGTAAAGGAGGTTTTGTGTGCGAGGGGCTTGGACTTCCAGCAGGCATGCGTGAGCGTGTTTGATAGGAGTGAATGGAGACAAATGGTTTTTAATACTTGACGTGCTGTTGGAGTGTGAGCAAAGTAACATTTATGAAGGGATTCAGGGAAACCGGCAGGCCGGACTTGAGTCCTGGAGATGGGAAGTACAGTGCCTGCACTCTGAAGGAGGGGTGTTAATGTTGCAGTTTAAAAACTGTAGTGTAAAGCACCCTTCTGGCAAGACAGTGATGGAGTGAATGATGGTGAAAGTTTTTCTTTTTCGGGCCACCCTGCCTTGGTGGGAATCGGCCAGTGTGATAATAATAATAATAATAATATATATATATATATATATATATATATATATATATATATATATATTACCTATCTCTCTCTCTACATATATATATATATATATATATATATATATATATATATATATATATATATATATTATAATATATATATATATATATATACCTATCTCTCTCTCTACATATATATATATATATATATATATATATATATATATATATATATATATATATAATAATATATATTATATATATATATTATATATATATATATACCTATCTCTCTCTCTACCTATATATATATATATAATATATATTATATATATATATATATATATATATATATATTATACCTATCTCTCTCTACCCATCTCTCTCTCTACCTATCTCTCCTCTCTCCATCTCTCCCCTCTCTTTCTCTCTCAATGCCTATCTCTCTCTCTACCTCTCTCTACCCCTCTCTCTCTCTCTCTCTCTCTCCTCTCTCTCTCTCTCTCTCTCTCTCTCTCTCTCTCCCTATCTCTCTCACTACATATTTCTCTCTACCTATAGCTCTCTCTTTACCTATCTCTCTCTCTCTACCTATCTCTCTCACAACCTATCTCTCTCTCTACGTATCTCTCTCTCTACCTATCTCTGCCTATCTCTCTCTTTACTTATCTCTCTCTCTCCCCTTCCCATCTCTCCCCTCTAACATCTCTTCAATCTAACACCTCCCCCCTCTAACATCTCTCCCCCTCTCATTATCTCTCCCCTCTCCCATTTCCCATCTCTCTCTCTCCCCTCTCTCTCCCTCTCTCTCCCCTCTCTCTCCCCTCCTCCCCTCTCTCTCCCCCTATCCTCTCTCTCCCCTCTCTCTCTTCCATCTCCCCCTCTCTTCCCTTCTCCCCTGTCTCTCCCTCTCTCTCCCCTCTGTTTCCCCCTGTCTCTCTCCCATTTCTTCTCTCTCTCTCCTCTCTCTCTCTCTCTCTCTCTCTCTCTCCTCTCTCTCTCTCTCTCTCTCTCTCTCTTCTCTCTCTCTCTCTCTCTCTCTCGCTCTCTCTCCTCTCTCTCTCTCCTCTCTCTCCTCTCTCATCTCTCTCTCTCTCTCTCTCTTTGCTCTCTCTCTCTCCCCCTTTTCCCTTCTCACTCTCCCCCTCTCTCCTTCTACCTTTTCCTTCTCTCTCTTTCCCTCTCTCTTTCCCCCTTTGACCTTCTCACACCCCCCCTCTTTCTCTTCTTCTACCTTTCCCTTCTCTCTCTTTCTCTCTCTCTCTCTCTCTCTCTCTCTCACTCTTTTCTCTTTCAAGAAAAGAAAAAAAGAAAAAAGAAAGGGAAAAAAGAAGGAAAAAACAAAAAGAAAAAAATGGTGAGGACTCGCAGGAACCAGGGATCAGATGAGAATGGTTCTGGTAGGGAGGAGTGGATGGAGGAGCAGTGGAAAAGGATGGAACAAGAGTGGGAGACAAAATTAGGAGAGCTTTCTGAAAAAATGGAGACAGAGATTTCTGTGAAATTAAAAGAGGTTGGAGAAAGAGAAGAATAATTGGGAGACACAAGTCGAAACTGCAGTAGCCAGGATAAGGGGCCTAGAAGTTGAGGTAAACAGGCTGAAGCAAGTTACAGGGGCATTGACCAGAGAACACACACCATATGAAGCTGAGAGGCTGAACAGGAAGGAAGGAGATATGAAATATGCTAAAGTCATATCAACCTGCCAAGAAGGGCCAAGGAGTGAAAGGGGAGAGCAGCTGGGTGCAGATGGAGAGGGTGATAGGTCAAAGGCAGAGGTACAACCATGCTACCAAAAGCCACTGGAAAAAAACAAGGGAGAAAATGACCACGTACAGATTGGAACCAGGGTCACAGAGGGAGAGGCATTGGGAGGAGGAAAGGGCAAAATCAGTGTTTATTCATGGACTTCAGGAGAGAGAGGAAAGGACACACACTGAAAGATGGCAGCAAGAAAGAAAGGAGATTGAGAACATTATCACAAAAATAGGTGAAGGAGACATGGGCTAGATTGTAAATTTTCAGAGTATAGGGGGGTACTTGAAGGGGAGAAAACGACTGATCAAGGTGATTCTCAGGACAGAAACAGTGCAGAACAGGATCCTCCAAGAGAAACCACAGTTGAAATACTCAGAAGAGTACAAGAGGGTGTTCCTAGATAGAGACTGAACACAAACAGAAAAACAGCAGCTGAGGGAGAGGACAAAAAAGCAAAAGGAGCTAGGAAAGGAGACAAGGATTTAACCAGCAGAGGTCAATCAGAGTAGAACAGAGCAGCAAGGGCAAGCAGACACAGAACTATCCTCAGAACCCCACAACCTATCACACCATCCCAACACAAACTACAATCCATACTCATAGCTTCCACCCAACACCCAGCTATAGAATCCCACAGTATGCTACCAGGCTCCCACCCTCACAGGCCCCCTAAACCACAGTGTTGGAAAGGAAACTGAAGGTATGGTACACAAATGCTGATGGAATAACAATAAGTGGGAGGAGTGGCACAAAAGAGTCAAAGAGGCATCACTGGACATCAAAGCTCTCACAGAAACCAAGCTTACAGGTATGATAACAGATGACATCTTTCCAGTGGGATACCAGACCCTGAGGAAAGACAGAGGGAACAGGGGGGGTGGAGGAGTGGCGCTGCTGATCAAAAACTGATGGAATTTTGATGAGCTGGAGAAAGAAGGCAACGGAGAAGCAAGCAATTACATAGCGGGAACGCTTCACTCTGGAGGTCCCAAGGTGGTAATTGCAGTGATGTATAACCCACTACAGAACAGCAGGAGGCCAAGGCAAGAGTATGACGAGAACAATAGAGCGATGGTTGACACACTGGCTGCAGTGGCCAGAAGAGCTCATGCATGCAGGGCAAAGTTCCTGATCATGGGTGACTTTAACCACAAGGAGGTCGATTGGGAGAACTTGGAGCCACATGGGGGCCAAGATACATGGAGGGCTAAGATGATGGAGGTGGTACTTGAAAACTTCATGTACCAACATGTAAGGGACACTACAAGAGAGAGAGGAGAGGATGAACTAGCAAGACTGGACCTAGTACTAACCTTGAGTACTGCAGACATTGAGGACATCACATATGAAAGACCCCTTGGGGCCAGCGATCATGTGATTTTAAGCTTCGAATACATGGTAGAGCTACAAGTGGAGGGGGAAACAGGAAGGCCAGGACGAATGAAGCCAAACTACAAGAAAGGGGACTACAAGGGAATGAGAAACTTCCTGAACGGGGTTCAGTGGGACAGAGAACTGACAGGGAAACCATTTAATGAGATGATGGAATATGTAGCAACAATGTGCAAGGAAGCTGAGGAGAGGTTTGTACCCAAGGGTAACAGGAATAATGAAAAAGACAGGATGAGCCCATGGTTCACCCAAAGGTGCAGGGAGGCAAAAACCAAGTGTGTTAGGGAATGGAAGAAATATAGAAGGCAAAGGACCCAGGAGAATTAGGAGAGCAGACGTAGAGCCAGAAACGAATATGCACAGATAAGAAGGGAGGCCCAACGACAATATGAAAACGACATAGCAGCAAAAGCCAAATCTGACCTGAAGCTGTTATACAGCCACATCAGGAGGAAAACAACAGTCAAGGACCAGGTAATCAGGCTAAGGAAGGAAGGAGGAGAGACAACAAGAAATGACACACAGAACCGAGGAAGAAGTGAAGAGGCTTCTGAGTGAGCTAGATACCTCAAAGGCAATGGGGCCGGATAACATCCCTCCATGGGTCCTGAGAGAGGGAGCAGAGGCGCTATGTGTACCACTAACAACAATATTCAATACATCTATCGAAACAGGGAGATTGCCTGAGGCATGGAAGACAGCAAGTGTAGTCCCAATCTTTAAAAAAGGAGACAGACATGAAGCACTAAACTACAGACAAGTGTCACTGACATGTATAGTATGCAAAGTCATGGAGAAGATTATCAGGAGAAGAGTGGTGGAACACCTAGAAAGGAATGATCTCATCAACAGCAGCCAACATGGTTTCAGGGACGGGAAATCCTGTGTCACAAACCTAATGAGTTCTATGACATGGTGACAGCAGTAAGAGAGGGGTGGGTGGATTGCATTTTCTTGGACTGCAAGAAGGTGTTTGACACAGTTCCACACAAGAGATTAATGAAGAAACTGGAGGACCAAGCAGGGATAACAGGGGAGGCACTACAATGGATCAGGGAATACTTGTCGGAAAGACAGCAACGAGTCATGGTATGTGGCGAGATGTCATAGTGGGCAGCTGTGACCAGCGGGGTCCCACAGGGGCCAGTCTTAGGACCAGTGCTGTTTCTGATATTTGTGAACGACATGACTGAAGGAATAGACTCCGAAGTATCCCTGTTTCCAGATGACGTTAAGTTGATGAGAAGAATTCATTCGATCAAAGACCAGACAGAACTACAAAGGAATCTGGACAGGCTGCAGACCTGGTCTAGCAATTGGCTTCTGAAGTTCAACCCCACCTAGTGCAAAGTCATGAAGATTGGGGAAGGGCAAAGAAGACTGCAGATGGAGTACAGTCAAGGGGGACAGAGACTACAAACCTCACTCAAGGAAAAAGATCTTGGGGTGATATAACACCAGGCACATCTCCTGAAGCGCACATCAACCAAATAACTGCTGCAGCATATGGGTGCCTGGCAAACCTCAGAACAGCATTCTGACATCTTAATAAGGAGTCGTTCAGGACCCTGTACACTGTGTAGGTTATGCCCATATTGGAGTATGCGGCACTAGTTTGGAACCCACACCTAGCCAAGCATGTAAAGAAACTAGAGAAAGTGCAAAGGTTTGCCACAAGACTAGTCCCAGAGCTAAGAGGTATGTCCTACGAGGAGAGGTTAAGGGAAATCAACCTGACGACACTGGAGGACAGGAGAGATAGGGGGGACATGATAACGACTGAGAGGAATTGACAAGGTGGACAAAGACAGGATGTTCCAGAGACTGGACACAGCAACAAGGGGACACAGTTGGAAGCTGAAGACACAGATGAATCACAGGGATGTTAGGAAGTATATCTTCAGCCACAGAGTATTCAGGAAGTGGAATAGTTTGGGAAGAGATGTAGTGGAGGCAGGATCCATACATAGCTTTAAGCAGAGGTATGATAAAGCTCCTGGTTCAGGGAGAGTGACCTAGTGGCCACCAGTGAAGAGGCAGGGCCAGGAGCTTGGACTCGACCCCTGCAACCTCAACTAGGTGAGTACAACTAGGTGAGTACACACATGCACGCACGCACACACACACACACACACACACACACACACACACACATGCACGGACACACACACACACACATAAACAGGACACACACGCACTACAAAACCTAACCGAGAAAAAAAAAAAAAAATAATGGGGCCCTGAAGGGAAGACAAAGGTTGAGAGGAATATGGACCTGGGAATGATGAATTGATGGAAGAAGAATGTAAAAGAATGGAACAAAAGTGGGAGAGCAAACTAGGCAAGCTTTCTGTGAAAATAGAGAACATTGAGGCAGAGAAGAAGAAGAAATAGGAGTAGCAGGCTGATGCCACAGAAGCCAAGATATGGGCCCGACAATATGAAGTAAATATACTGAAGTGAGTTACAGGGCTATTGCTCAGAGGACACATGGCATCTGAAGCCCGTACACCCATATTAAATGAGGAGTCCAATGGAAAGGAAGGAGACAAGACTTTTGCTAAGGCTCAATCAGTCTACCAAACAAGGTCAAGAAATGAAGGGGGAGAACTGTTAGGAGCAGGGATAACAATAAGTGAAGGGGGTGCAGGTAAGAAAAGGACAGGTCCCATCCAGAGGCACGACCAAGCTACCAAGAGTTACAGGAAAAAGTAAGAATTGAGATTCAGGTGACACTGTACTCACTGTCACTATCATTCAGTGTGTGAAGGCTTTCTCAGGCCTGTAACAACTTCAGTAAGTATTATCTGCAAGTGCTATCTACAAGTGTGACCCAGAGACACAGAGGGAAAGGCAATGGGTGGAGGAGAGGGAGGGGTCGATTTTTATTCATGGGCTTCAGGAGAGCGAAAGGAGGACACACAATGAAAGACACCAGAAAGAAAAACAAGAGATTAAAAACATCATTAAAGAAATAGGTGAGGAGGACATGACTGAGATAATAAATTTTCAGAGAATACGGGGGTACATGAGGGAGAGAAATCGGCTGATTAAGTTGATTTTCAAGACAGAAACAGTATGGAAAAGGATGCTGCAAGAAAAATTACTGCTGAAGGAATCATCAACATACAAGGTGTTCCTAGACCATGACAGAACGAGAATAGAATGACAGCAAGCTGAGGGAGAGGACACAAACGAAAGATGCTAGAGAGAGAGACAAGGATAGAGTCAGCAGAGGACAACCAGAGATGGGCAGAGAAACAAGCACAAACACACACAGACCGACCCTCACAACTCCAGAGCCCAATTCACACTCACAGCCCCCACCCCATACTATGTAGTAGAATCCCACAGCACACTGCCAGGTCCCCCATTCTCACAACCCCCACAGAACACAATGGTGGAGAGTAAACTGAAGGTATGGTATATCAACACTAATGGAATAATGAATAAGTGAGAGGAGTGGCATGAAAGAATCAAAGAAGCATCACAGAACATCATAGCTCTCATAGAAACCAAGCTCAATGGAATAATAACAGATGCCATCTTTCTAAATGGATATCAGATCCTGTGGAAACACAATGGGAACAGGAGGGGAGGTGGAGTGGCACTGCTCATCAGAAATTAATGGGATTTTGAGGAGTTGGAGAGAGAAGACAGAAGAAGCAAGGGACGGCATAATAGGACCACTTCAGACTGGAGGTCCCAAGGTGGTGATTGCAGTGATGTACAACCCACCCAAGAATAACAGGAGGCCAGGACAAGAATATGATGAGAGTAACAGAGAGATGATTGCCACACTAACTGAAGTAGCCAGAAGGGCCTGTGTGGACAGGGCAAAGCTATTGATTATAGGTGACTTCAGTTACAAGGAAATTGACTGGAAAACCCTGGAGCCACATGGGGGCCCAGAAACGTGAATGACAATCATATGGAGGTGGTCCTGGAGAACCTTGTGCATAAACGCGTTAAGGAAACTACCAAAGAGAGAGGAGAAGATGAACCAGCAAGATTGGACCTAGTATTCACCTTGAGCAGTGCACATATGAAAGGTCCCTCGGAGCTAGTTATGACATAGTAGAGTTACAAGTGAAGAGGGAGCCAGGAAGGGCAGGACGAATGAAGCCAAACCATAAGAGAGGAGACTACACAGGCATGAGGAATTTCCTGTACAAGGTCCAATGGGACAGAGAATTGGCAGGAAAACAGTAAATGCAAAGATGTAATATGTGACAACAATATGCAAGAAAGCGGAGGAGAGGTTTGTACCCAAGGGCAACAGACATAACAAGAAGGCCTTGGATGAGCCCTTGGCTCACCCAGAGGTGTAGAGTGAGTGACTAAAATCAAGTGTGCTAGAGAATGGAAGAAGTATAGAAGGCAAAGCACCCAGGAGAACAAAGAGAGTATCGAAGAGCAAGAAATGAATATGCAGAAGTAAGGAGGGAGGCCCAACGACATTACGAAAATAACATAGCAACAAAAGCCAAGTCTGACCGGAAGCTGTTGTACAGTCATATCATGAAGAAAACAGCAGTCAATGACCAGGTAATCAGGCTGAGGTAAAAAGGAGGGTAAGTTTACAAGAAGCAACCTTGAAGTATGTGAGAAGCTCAACATGAGACTCAAAGAAGTATTCACAGGGGAAATAGAAGGGACTCCAGAAAGACAGAGGGGTGGTGTACACAACCAAGTGTTGGACACAATACATAAACCGAGAAGGAAGTGAAGAGGCTGCTAAGTAAGCTAGATTCCTCAAAGGCAGCTGGGCCGGATGACATCTCTCCATGGGTCCTGAAAGAGGGAGCAGAGGCACTATGAGTACAACTAACAACAATTTTCAACACACTATCGAAAAGGGCGAGTATCTGAGGTATGGAAGACAGCAAACATAGTCCCAGTTTTTAAAAAAGGAGACAGACACGAATCATAAAACTACAGACTAGTATCACTAACATGTATAGTATTCAAAGTCATGGAGAAGATTATCAGAAGAATGGTGGAGCACCTAGAAAGGGATGAGCTTATTAATGACAACCAGCACGGTTTCAGGGACGGGAAATCCTCTGTCACAGAACTAATCGATTTCTATAACAGGGTGACAGCAGTAAGACAAGAGAGAGAGGGATGGGTAAATTACATTTTCTTCGACTGTAAGAAGGCTTTTGACATAGTTCCACACAAGAGATTGTTGCAATAGCTGGATGACCAGGCAGGTATAACAGGGAAGACACTGCAATGGATCAGAATTCCTGACAGTTAAGCAACAACGAGTCATGGTACGTGACAAGGTATCAGTGACAAGCAGGGTTCCACAGGGGTCAATCCTAGGACCGGTGCTGTTTCTGGTAGACATGATGTGAAGTTAACGAGAAGAATTCAATCGGATGAGGACCAGGCAGAACTACAAAGGAATCTAGACAGGCTGAAGGGCTGGTCCAGATTCTCGCTCCTGAAATTCAACCCATCCAAGTGTAAAGACATGAAGATTGGGGAAGGCAAAGAAGGATGCAGACGGAGTACAGTCTAAGGGGCCAGAGACCACAAACCTATTCAAGGAAAAAGATCTTTTGCTGACCATAACACCAGACGCATCTGAGGCTCACAACAACCAAATAACTGCTGCAGCATTGGGGTGACTAAGCCTAAGATTAGCATTCAGGCATCTCAATAAGGAGGTATTCTGCACTCTGCACACCGTGTATGTCAGGGCCATATTTGAGTTTGTAGCTCCAGTTTGGAACCCACACTTAACCAAGGTGTAAAGGTTTATAACAAACTAGTCCCGGAACTATGGGGTATATCCTACAAGGAGCGGTTAAGGGAACTCGACCTGATGACACTGGAGGACAGAAGAGATAAGGGGATATGATAACATATAACATATTGAGAGGAATCGACAAGGTGAGACAGAGACAGGATGTTCCAGAGATGGGACACAGCAACAAGTGGTCACAGTTGGAAGTTGAAGTGTCAGATGAATCACAGGGACGTTAGGAAGTATTTCTTCAGTCAGAGTTGTCAGGAATGGAATAGTCTGGGAAGTGATGTAGTGGAGGCAGGATCGATATATAGCTTTAAGAAGAGGTATAATGAAGCTCTTGGAAAAGGAAGAGTGACCTAGTAGCGACCAGTGAAGAGGAGGGGTCAGGAGGTGTGAATCGACCCCTGCAACCACAACTAGGTGAGTACACTCATACACTCACTCACGAACACACGTAGCAAACGACCACATAAAAACATAAGTTTTTCTTCTTATGTTGATGAAAAAAAATGGATTGTCAAAGATCAGAGAACCAGGGATCTGGTGGATGTGCCTGGGAGGGAAGAATGGGTGGTAGAGCTCGTGAAAAAGGAAGAAGAGTGGGGAAGGAAGCTAGAAGAGCTTGGCAGGAAAATGCAGGAGAGGATCTCTGCAGAGAGCAGGAAATGGGAGGTACAAGCCACCAGGGAAAAGCTAAGAAAAAGAGCTTAAAAGAGATACTGAAGAATTAAAACAGTCTAAAGATCCAAAGAATAGTAGGACAGGGGCTTTGGGGACTTTTTACATCAGTCCAAAAGGGGGGGAGTAGGGAACACGGGTTTTATACGTTGCTGAAGGACTTTTAACTATTTTGGACCCTGAGAAAAGACGAGAGCATCCAGGAGCAAATGAGGGGACTGAAGGAATGAAAGAGCTAACATTCGGGGGCCCTAACAGACCTGGCAATGCCCAGGAAAATGAAAGGGAAAATTTACAGATCACGAGACGGGGGGACATCAGTAGAGAAGAGTTTAAGGAAGGAATCTGCAATGGAGGCAAAAAAAAATCGCCCTCAGGGAGAAAAGGGGAAATCAGGGGGAGGTAAAAAGGGAGGGGTATTTTCTTTATGGTCTTCAGGAAGCTGAAGGGGAAATTTATGAAGATTTAAGCAGGGGAAAAAAAGCAAGTGAAAATATGAAAGCAAACGAGAGGACTCATAAACCGTTGATCTGAGAATAGTGGGGTTTGACAGGGGAAAAAACAAGCCAATAAAAGGTTTTTCAAGGCAGTTTGGCTCAAAACAGGATCCTGCAGGTCCTAAGGGACACTCGAATACTGGGGGGCGTCCCTTCCCACGATGAACTCAAGAAGGAAGAAACTAAAAGGAGCTACAAAGAAAAGGAGGAAAGAGGGGGGAAAGACGAGATGAGAAGGAGAATCCACCCTCAGGAGGAAGAGCAAAACAACCCCCCTTAAAAACCACCTACAGAAGGCCCTCAACCATGAAAACCCCCAATGCAACCAAAAAATCTAAACCAAAAACCTACACCCCATACCCCTGCCCCTACCCCCTCATCACAAACTCCCCTTACAACAACTCCTCTTGTTTCCCCCCAAGTCTCCTGCTCCTCCCCCCCCCAGGGTTCTCCCCAGACTGCAGTTTGGAGAAAAAGCTAAAGGGTTTGGGTTAGAATGCAAAATAGAATAACAAATAAGTGGAAGGGGGGCATAAAAAGAATCAGTTGCCCCACCCAGATATCAGATTCTGGGGGAAAGATAGAGGGAACAGAGGGGAAGAGGAGTTGCATGCCACTAAAACTGTAGGATTTTAAAAATGGAAGAATAAACCAAAAAGGGTAAAGGGACTCCATTGTAGATATAATTCGTCTGGGGGACATAAAAGGGGTCATTCAGTTGTACAACCTGCCACGAAAAAGCAGGGGCAAAAAGGGAAGAATACAAAGGAGGTAAAAAAAGCAATGGCGGAATACTGGGTGAGGGGGCCAGAAAAGTTCACACGAGTCGGAAAGTTTTAGTTTTGGGGACTGATGGGAAAACCTAGGCCCCATGGGGGTCCCGAAAAAATGGAGAGCCAAAAATGGATGTGATACTGGGGAAAACCCCTGCACAACTGTTAGGGGGCAACCAGAGATAAAGGTAAGGATGAACCAGCAAGACTGGACACATATTTCCCTTTGGGCCCTTTGGGCTCCTGAATTTAAAACCCTGCCAAAAGCAAAGTCATGAATCGGGGAAGGGCAAATAGACCCCAGACAGAGTTAGGGTACTGGCCAAAACTGCAACTTCAACCCTGAAAAAAGGGTCATGGGGTGGGGTATAATACCCAGCACATCTCCTGAGGTGCACATCCACCAGATAAAAGCTGCAGCACATGGGAGCCTGGCAAACCTAAGAATAGAGTTCTGATACCTCAGTAAAGAATCGTTCAAGACTCTATACACTGTGTACGTCAGGTCTGTACTGGAGTATGCAGCACCAATTTGCAGTGCCACACCTGGTCAAGCATGTCAAGAAATTACAGAAAGTGCAAAAGTTTGCAACAAGACCAGTTATAGAGCTAAGAGGAATGCCCAACGAAGAAAGGTAAAAGGAAATTGGCCTGAGGACACTAGAAGACAGGAGGGCTATAGGATACATGATAACGACATACAAAGTACTGCGAGGAATTGATAAGGTGGATAGAAACAGGATGTTTCGAAGATGGGACACAGAAACAAGGGGCCACAATTGAAAGGTGAAGACACAGATGAGCCAAATAGATTTTTTTTTATTTATTAACACACTGGCCGATTCCCACCAAGGCAGGGTGGCCCGAAAAAGAAAAACTTTCACCATCATTCACTCCATCACTATCTTGCCAGAAGGGTGCTATACACTACAGTTTTTAAACTGCTTCAGAGTGCAGGCACTGTACTTCCCATCCGAAGGACTCAAGTTGGGCCTGATGGTTTCCTTGAATTCCTTCATAAATGTTACTTTGCTCACACTTCAATAGCACGTCAAGTATTAAAAACCATTTGTCTACATTCACTCCTATCAAACACGCTCACGCATGCCCGCTGGAAGTCCAAGCCCCTCGCACACAAAACCTCCTTTACCCCCTCCCTCCAACTTTTCCTAGGCCGACCACTACCCCGCCTTCCTTCCACTACAGACTGATACACTCTTGAAGTCATTCTGTTTCTCTCCATTCTCTCTACATGTTCGAACCACCTCAACAACCCTTCCTCAGCCTCTGGACAACAGTTTAGGTAATCCAGCACCTCCTCCTAACTTCCAAACTAAGAATTCTCTGATTATATTCACACAACACATTGCCCTCAGCATGACATCTCCACTGCCTCCCGCCTTCTCCTCGCTGCAACATTCATCACCCACGCTTCACACCCATATAAGAGCATTGGTTTAAAAATATACTCTCATACATTCCCTCTTTTCCTCCAAGGACAAAGTTTTTTGTCTCCACAGACTCAAAAGTGCACCGTTCACCTTTTCCTCTCATCAATTCTATGTTTCACCTCACTTTCATAGACCCATCCACTGACACGTCCACTCCCAATATCTGAAAACATTCATCTCCTCCATACTCTCTCCCTCCAATCTGATACCCAAATCTTTCATCACCTAATCTTTTTGTTATCCTCATAACCTTACTATTTCCTGTATTCACTTTTAATTTTTCTTCTTTTGCATACCCTCCAAATTCATCCACCAACCTCTGCAACTTCTCTTCAGAATCTCCCAAGAGCACAGTGTCATCAGCAAAGAGCAACTGTGACAACTCCCACTTTATGTGTGATTTTTTATCTTTCAACTCCACGCCGCTTCCCAAAGACCCTCGCATTTATACTCTTACAACCCCATCTATAAATACATTAAACAACCACGGTTACATCACACATCCTTGTCTAAGGCCTACTTTTACTGGGAAATAACTTGAGCCTCACTATCATGGTAAAAGCTCTTCACTACCTTCAGTAACCTACCACCTACTCCATACAGCTGCAACATCTGCCACATTGCCTCCCTATCCACCCTGTCATAGCCTTTCCAAACCCATAAATGCCCAAAGCCCTCCTTAGCCTTATCTAAATTTTTCATTATTGTTTCACTGTAAACACCTGGTCCACACACCCCCTACCTTTCCTAAAGCCTCCTTGTTCATCTGCTATCCTATTCTCCGTCATACTCTTAATTCTTTCAATAATAACTCTACCATACAATTTACCAGGTATACTCAACAGACTTATCCCCCTATATTTTTGCACTTCTTTTGTCCCCTTTGCCTTTTACAAAGGAACTATGCATTGCTCTCTGCCAACCCCTGGTACCTTACCCTCTTCCCTACATTTATTAAATAATTTGAACCAACCACTCCAAAACTTATCCCCCCCTGATTTTAACATTTCTATCTTTATCCCATCAATCCCCGGCTGCCTTACCTCCTTTCATTTTACCCGCTGCCTCACGAACTTTGACCACACTCACAACTGGCTCTTCCTCTCTCCTACAAGATGTTATTCCTCCTTGCCCAATACACATAATCACAGGGTTCCCTACTTCATCAACATTTAACAATTCCTCAAAATATTCCCTCAAACTTCCAAAAAAACCTCAACTCCCATTAATAACACTCTTCTCTTTTTTTTAACGCAAATCCATTTGTTCTCTAGGCTTCCTTTCTTTTAAATCACACCAAAATTTTTTTATTTTCAACAAAATTTGTTATAAATCTCACCCACTCTCTCATTTTCTCTTTTTTATATTGCTTCACACTCTCGAAACCTCTTCTTTTTCTCCATATACTCTTCCCCCCTTGCTCACTTCTACTTTGTAAAAAACTTTCATATGCTAATTTTTTCCCCTTACACTCTTTTTCATTTCTTCACCAATTCTTTTTCCCCTCCTGCACAAATTTCCTTTAACCACAAACTCTCTGAACACTCAAACCCTCTTTTTTTAAACCACCCTACGTTTCGCCCCCATGCCTAGCTCTCATTCCCTCTACCCTCCTTTTGCGTTTATAACTTCCATAATGCCCCTCTTTTAGTTTTAAACCCTTCACATCTCTTTCTTTGGTTTTTATTCTCCTTTACCCCCACTCCCCTTTTACTACGTGTTGTACAACAAAAAAGTGATCTGATATTCGTGGCCCTTTTTATAAACATGTACATCCTGAAGTTTTTTTTTACCAATACAAAAAAAACAAATTACTGTCATTTCGAGCTACATCATATCTTTTTATCAATTTATCCCCTTTTTTTTAAAATTGTATTTCCTATTACTAAACCCCCTTTTTCTGCAAAATTCAATCAAAGGGCTCCCATTAACATTTTTCACCGGACCCAAACTTACCTACCACACCCCCTTAAAAGTTTTTATTAGCATTCAGGTCCCCTACCACAATTTCTTCTCACTTGGTTTTTAAAGATTCCTAGAATTCATTAAATCTCCCCCAAAAACTCTCTCTCTCCTCTACTTCATGTCTTATCCACGTGCTAACGCTTTTTGTCCCACTTTTCGCATCCAAACCCTTTTCTTTAATCCGCATAATCCTTGAATTTTCACACTCATATTCTCTTTTCTCCTTCCATAACTGATCCTTCAACATTACTGCTACCCCTTCCTTAGCTCTAACTCTCTCAGATACTCCAGATTTAATCACATTTATTTCCCCCCACCGAAACTCCCCTACCCCCTTCAGCTTTGTTTCGATTGGGCCAGGACATCCAGTTTCTCTTCAGAATCTCCCAAGAGCACACTGTCATCAGCAAAGAGCAACTGTGACAACTCCCACTTTATGTGTGATTCTTCATCATTTAACTCCACGCCTCTTGCCAAGACCTTCGCATTTACTTCTCTTACAACCCCATCTATAAATACATTAAACATCACGATGACATCACACATCCTTGTCAAAGGCCTACTTTTACTGGGAAATAATCTCCCTCTTTCCTACATACTCTAACTTGAGCCTCACTATCCTCGTAAAAACTCTTCACTGCTTTCAGTAACCTACGTCGTACACCATACACCTGTAACATCTGCCATATTGCCCTCCTGTCCACCCTGTCATACGCCTTTTCAAAATCCATAAATGCCACAAAACCTCTTTAGCCTTGTCTAAATACTGTTCAGTTATATGTTTCACTGTAAACACCTGGACCACACACCCCCTACCTTTCCTAAAGCCTCCTTGTTCATCTGCTATCCTATTCTCCGTCTTACTCTTAATTCTTTCAATAATAACTCTACCATACAATTTACCAGGTATACTCAACGGACTTATCCCCCTATAATTTTTGCACTCCAAAACTTTTTCTTATTTTCAACAAAATTTGTTGATAACATCTCACCCACTCTCTCATTTGCTCTCTTTTTACTTGCTTCACCACTTTTTAACCTCTCTCTTTTTCTCCTATACCTTCCCCCCTTGATCACTTTTTTTGAAAAAAATTTCATATGCTAACTTTTTCCCCCTTATTATCCTTTACTATCTTTCCACCAACCCTCCTCTTCCCCCCCGCCCCCATTTCCGTAACCACAAACTTCTGCGAACACACTAACATACATTTTTAAACCTTCCCCATCCCTCTTCGCCCCATTGCCTATTCTCATTGCCCATCTATCCCAAATGTTGTTTATATCTTTCCTAACTGCCTCCTTTTTTATTTTATAAACATTCCCCTCCTCTTCCCTGTGCTTCTTTTCCCCTTGTATCTCATTACCCTTTACTCTCAATGTAGAAAATTTAAAGTGACTGAATATTGTGGCCCTCTAAAACATGACTCCTGAAATCTACTTTAAAGTCTTTTTTTACCAATAATAATCAAAAATACTGTCATTTTGCCCTAACATATCTTGTATACTTTTTTATCTTTTTTTTTCTTAAAAAAAATGTATTTCCTTAAAAAAAACCCCTTTTTTACAAAATTTAATCAAATGGCTCCCCTTTAAATTTTTCACCGGGAAACCCCCCAAATTACCTACCACACCCTTCCCAAAAATTTTCTCCACTTTAGCATTCGGGCCCCCACCACAATTACTCCCACTTTGGGTTCAAGGTCCTAACTTCACTTAACACTCGCAAAATCTTCTCTCCACATTTCCCCTCATCCCAGGGCATTTTTTTAAAAGCTTTTTATACCCACTTTTTGATCCACCCTTTTCTTTTAAACCACTAAACCCTTTAATTTACACTTATATTTCTTTTCTCCTTCCTAACTTTCCAACATTATTGCTCGCTTTTCCCTTTGCTCTAACTCTCTCAGATACCCAGATTTAATGCCTTTTTTCCCCCCACCAAAACCCCCTTCCCCCTTCAGCTTTTTTTTGCTTTGTGCCAGGAATAAACTTTTTTTTCAGAATTCCCCAAAAGCACAGTACATCGCCCAAGACAACTAGACAACTCCCTTTTGTGTGATTCTTTACTTTTAACTCCACCCCCTTGCCAAGACCCTTGCATTTATTCTCTTTCAAAAACCCCTCTTAAATACATTAAACACACGATGACATCAAATCCTTGTCAAGGCCTTCTTTTACGGGAAATAAACTCCTTCTTTCCACATACTCTAACTGACCTCACTATCCTCGTAAAAAATCTTCATGCTTTCATAACCTACCTCGTCACCTACACCCGTAACATCCGCCCAATTTCCCCCCATCCACCCTTCATACGCCTTTTTAAAACTTAAAAAGCCACAAAAAAAACCCCTTTACCCTTATCTAAATATGTTCAGTTTTTGTTTCACTGGAAAAAAACCTTCCACACACCCCCTACCTTTCCTAAAGCCCCTTGTTCACGCCCATCCTATTTCCCTTTACCCTTAATTCTTTCAATAAAACCTACCATACAATTTACCAGGTATATCAAAAAACTTATCCCCCTATAAATTTTGCACTCTTTTTGTCAAGTTTGCCTTTATACAAAGGAACTATGCATGCTCATTCCAATCCCTGGGTACCTTACCCTCTTCCAAATATTTATTAAATAATTGCACCAACCACTCCAAAACTATATCCCCACCTGCTTTTAGCATTTCTATCTTTATCCCATAAAATCCCGGCTGCCTTACCTCCTTTCATTTTACCTACTGCCTCACGAATTTCCCCCCACACTCACAACTGGCTCTTCCTCACTCCTAAAAGATGTTATTCCTCCTTGCCCTATACACGCAATCACAGCTTCCTATCTTCATCAACATTTAAAATTCCTCAAATTTCCCTCATCTTCCCAAAATACCTCTAACTCTCCATTTGATAACTCTCCTCTCCTATTTTTAACTGAAAAAATCCATTTGTTCTCTAGGGTTTCCCTTAACTTGTTAATCTCACTCCAAAACTTTTTCTTATTTTCAACAAAATTTCTTGATAACATCTCCCCACTCTCTCATTTTTCTCTCTTTTTACATTGCTTCACCACTCTCTTAACCTCTCTCTTTTTCTCCATTACTCTTCCCTCCTTGCATCCTTCTACTTTGTAAAAACTTCTCATATGCTAAAATTTTTCTTCCTTATTACTCTCTTTACATCTCATTCCACCAATCACTCCTCTTCCCTCCCACACCCCCTTTCCTGTAACCACAAAACTTCTGCTGAACACTCTAACACTACATTTTTTAAAACCCTTTCCCCCTACCTCTTCGACCCCATTGCCTATGCTCTCATTAGCCCATCTATTGTCCAATAGTTGTTTATATCTTACCCTAACTGCCTTCTCTTTTAGTTTATAAACATTCACCTCTCTCTTCCCTGATGCTTCTATTCTCCTTGTATCTCATCTACCCTTTACTCTCAATGTAGCTACAACTAAAAAGTGATCTGATATATCTGTGGCCCCTCTATAAACATGTACATCCTGAAGTCTACTTAACAGTCTTTTATCTACCAATACATAATCCAACAAACTACTGTCATTTCGCCCTACATCATATCTTGTATACTTATTTATCCTCTTTTTCTTAAAATATGTATTACCCATAACTAAACCCCTTTCTATACAAAGTTCAATCAAATGGCTCCCATTAACATTTACACTTGGCACCCCAAACTTACCTACCACACCCTCTCTAAAAGTTTCTCCTACTTTAGCATTCAGGTCCCCTACCACAATTACTCTCTCACTTGGTTCAAAGGTTCCTATACATTCACTTAACATCTCGCAAAATCTCTCTCTCTCTACATTCCTCTCATCTCCAGGTGCATACACGCTTATTATGACCCACTTTTCGCATCCAACCTTTACTTTAACCCACATAATCCTTGAATTTACACATTCATATTCTCTTTTCTTCTTCCATAACTGATCCTTCAACATTATTGCTACGCTTTCCTTAGCTCTAGCTCTCTCAGATACTCCAGATTTAATCCCATTCATTTCCCCCCACCAAAACTCCCCTACCCCCTTCAGCTTTGTTTTGCTTAGGGCCAGGACATCCAGCTTGTCTTCAGAATCTCCCAAGAGCACAGTGTCATCAGCAAAGAACAACTGAGACAACTCCCACTTTATGTGTGATTCTTTATCTTTTAACTCCACGCCTCTTGCCAAGACCCTCGCATTTCCTTCTCTTACAATCCCATCTATAAATACATTAAACATCACGATGACATCACACATCCTTGTCAAAGGCCTACTTTTACTGGGAAATAATCTCCCTCTTTCCTACATACTCTAACTTGAGCCTCACTATCCTCCTAAAAACTCTTCACTGCTTTCAGTAACCTACCTCCTACACCATACACCTGAAACATCTGCCACATTGCCCTCCTGTCCACCCTGTCATACGCCTTTTCAAAGTCCATAAATGCCACAAAACCTCTTTAGCCTTATCTAAATACTGTTCAGTTATATGTTTCACTGTAAACACCTGGTCCACACACCCCCTACCTTTCCTAAAGCCTCCTTGTTCATCTGCTATCCTATTCTCCGTCTTACTCTTAAGCAGAGGTATGATAAAGCTTACGGTTCAGGGAGAGTGACCTAGTAGCGACCAGTGAAGAGGCGGGGCCAGGAGCTTGGACTCGATCCCTGCAACCTCAACTAGGTGAGTACACACGCACACACACACACGCACACACACACATACACACGCACACACACACACACACACACACACACACACACACACACACACACACACACACACACACACACGTTACACAAAACTCTCCTAATATGTTTAATATTAAGTTATCAAGTGCTCAGCAACGAATAGCAACTGACAATTTCTAGAAGAACAGGTCGAGGAGACAGGTGAAGCATAGAATACATAAACTGATAGTGGGTAGGTCAGGTGTGAGTCAGGTCAGGTCAGGTGTGAGTCAGGTCAGGCTAGGTAGAGAAGCATCGGGGTCAGCGCAAGCAGACTCCACATTCACTCTCAAGCACCAAAACGCACAAGCCTACCTCTACTTTTTATATGCTTAATAAAGCCACACACAAATAGCTCCACACGCACACACACATAGGCGGGGCCAGGAGCTGAGTCTCGACCTCTGCAACCACAATTAGGTGAATACACACACACACACTCACACACGCACATTTACACACACACACTTACACCCACATATTCTCACATAGACACACACACTCTCCCCCCTAACCCTTCCCCTATCTATCCCCCACTCCTTCCTCTGATCCCCCCTCTGTCTTTCACCCTCCTTCTCCTCTCCCTCCTTCTCCTCTCCCTCCTTCTCCTCTCTCTCCTTCCCTCTCTCCCATTCTCTCTCCCCCTTTGCTTTTTCCTCCTCCTCTCTCCTCACTCCCACTTCCCCTCCTCACCTGTCTCTCACTTTGCCACTGTCTCCAGCTTCCTCCTCTCCTTCCCTCCGCCCCCCCCACACACACTCGGACAAACACACAGAATGATCAGTGGTCAGTCGTCATGTGAGGTCACAGACCTTGAGCTGCTTTGGGGATTAGTGTGGACGGTTACAAAGTCATGACTTGCTTTTCCAGTATTTTAAAATCTGAGGTTAGAGTGTTGAAAAAGGAAGTCCTGCTTCTCCAGGAGAAAATTAGGAGGCTGAAGGTTCACCTCAATGGGTCTGGGAATGAGAGTGAGGCAGCTCGTATGGTGGAGGGGAATGAGGCTACCAGCAGCGAGGTGCAGTCTGACACTCGCTGCACTGAGATGCAGTCCAGCACCTGCTACAAGTGGCAGGTGGTTCCCAGTAATTGGAAGAGCACCAAAATAAGGAAAGTTAAGAGACAAGATTTGAAGGTAGGAAATCGCTTCTCTGTTCTTCAGAATGAGTGTACTTCAGTGGCCAGTGAAGGTAAAGGTACTACTTCCCCTGCAAATAGAGGTAAGCGAATCCTTATGGTTGGTGATTCATAGGTAAGACATATGGACTGTGCTTTCTGTAATAGGAATAAGAAGGTAAGAGATAGAGTGTGCTTCCCTGGAGCTGATGTTGGTGACATAGTCAACAGGTTGGATAATATCATGTCAGGTAATGGGAACAAGCCTATTGTCTGTCTCAGTGCTGGTGGAAATGATATTGGGAAGGGTAGGAGAGAAGAGCTGCTAGATAAGTACAGGTCCCAGTCATATGTAGCATCTTGCCTAGAAGGGGAGTGGGCAATGAATGGTTTTCTAGGGCAATTGGTGTAAATTGCTGGCTAGACAGATAGTGCAAAGAACTTGCACTCCCTTTCATTGGCAACTGGGACAACTTTATGGCAAACATGATATGTATGCAAGGGATGGGATACATTCCTCTGGGGCAGGGGCGGTAGCACTTGCAAACTCGATCCAGAGGCCAATTGCTGAAATGCCTGGGATTTAAAACTGATAGAAGATAGAGGTATGGGTGTGTGTGGGAAACAAGCAGGTTGCAACACTTGGGTTGGAAACAGTAAATGTATAAAAGGCATTCAGCATGAAGTTATAAATAAAGACAATAGATCAGGTCAGCAAACAAAGGGGGACAGCAGAGGGCAGCAAGGGACTAGCTCCCTTAAGGTTTACTATACTAATAGCAGGAGTGTAAGAAATAAGATAGATGAGCTATGATTAATTGCAAGTGCAGGAAACATAGATATTATTGCTATAACAGAGACCTGGCTCAATCTGAAAGATAGAGAGATGCCTTCTGAATGTCACATACAAGGATATAAATTATTCCATGCTGACAGGGTCAAAAGAAGGATGATGGAGTAGCAATGTATGTCAGAGACAATTTAAATTGTTGTGTTAGACAAGATATAAAATTAGAAGTGTCAGTCATGGAATCTGTTTGGTTACAGCTTCTCGAGGGCCATGAAAAATTAATTTTTGTGTGATTTACAGGGCCACAAAACCTGATAGGGAGTGCAGTAAACTTCTATGGGACGAAATTCATAAGGTATCTACATACGAAAATGTTGTGCTAATGGGAGATTTCAAGTATAGATTGATTAACTGGAGCAATTTGACAGGAAATTTAAAGTCAAGTGACTTCCTTGATATGATTCAGGATTGTTTTTTAAAGCAGTTTGTGATAGAACCAACTAGAGGAAATAACCTGCTGGACTTGGTTCTTGTCAGCAGGAAAACATTAATTAATAATCTTGAGGTTAATGATGAGCTTGGGGAAAGTGACCACAAATCACTCAGTTTTAATATATCATGGAATTCCCCTAATTATGGCAATCAAGTATCTGTCCCTGACTTCTGCTTGGCTGATTTCATAGGACTGAAAAATTTCTTGGGTGGGCTGAATTGGAATGACCTGACTATGGGTCAGGTAGGTGGTGATGATTGCCGATATGATGTTTTCCAGAGCATAGTTCTAGCTGCTCAGACAACTTATGTTCCAAATAGGGAAATCAGATCAAACAAAAATGATCCTAAATGGATGAACAATACATCAAAACATCTCATTGGTCAAAAGAGAGGCCTATATAGGGAAATTAAAAGAGGAGAGGGGCAATTAAGAAATCAATGTATACAGTTAAAGAGAGAAATAAAAAAAGGGAATAAGAAAAGCAAAAAGAGATTATGAGGTTAAAGTTGCAAGAGAATCGAAGACTAACCCAAAAGGATTCTTTCAGGTATACAGAAGTAAGATCAGGGACAAGATAGGCCCACTCAAAAGTTACTCAGGTCAGCTCACGAACAGTGATAAGGAAATGTGTAGAATTTTTAACACATACTTCCTCTCAGTTTTTACACAGGAAGATACTAGCGATATTCCAGAAATAATAAATTATGTAGAACAGGACGATAATAAACTGTGCATGATTAGGGTCACAAGTGCATGGTCCTTAGGCAAATAGATAAATTAAAATCTAACAAATCACCAGGCCTTGATGAACTGTATGCAAGGGTTCTAAAGGAATGTAAAGAGGAGCTTAACAAACCTTTGGCTAATCTTTTCAACATATCACTACAAACTGGCATGGTGCCAGATAAATGGAAAATGGTAAATGTGATATATATTTTGAAAACAGGTGACGGGTCCTTAGCTTCGAACTATAGACCAATAAGCCTTACCTCCATAGTGGGAAAATTTATGGAATCAATAATTGCCGAGGCAGTTCATATCCACCTTGAAAAACATAAATTAATCAACAAATCTCAGCACGGTTTTACAAAGGGGCGTTCCTGCCTTATGAATTTATTAACTTTTTTCACTAAGGTATTTGAGGAGGTAGATCATGGTAATGAATATGATATTGTGTATATGGACTTCAGTAAGGCTTTTGACAGGGTCCCACACAGAAACAAGCGTATAATCGACAACAAACACGGTTTCAGGGAAGGAAAATCCTGTGTCACAAACCTACTGGAGTTTTATGACAAGGTGACAGAAGTAAGACAAGAGAGAGAGGGGTGGATAGACTGCATTTTCATGGACTGCACGAAGGCCTTCGGCACAGTTCCCCACAAAAGGTTAATGCAAAAGCTAGAGGATCAGGCACACATAACACAAAAGGCACTGCAGAGAATACCTGACAGGGAGGCAACAACGAGTCATGGTACTTGACGAGGTGTCAGAGTGGGCGCCTGTGACAAGCAGGGTTCCACAGGGGTCAGTCCTAGGACCTGTGCTGTTTTTGGTATATGTGAATGACATAACGGAAGGGATAGACTCAGAAGTGTCCTTGTTTGCAGATGATGTGAAGTTAATGAGGAGAATCAAATCGGTCGAGGGTCAGGCAGGATTACAAAGAGACCTGGACAGGCTACAAGCCTGGTCGAGCAACTGGCTCCTTGAATTTAACCCTGCCAAATGCAAAGTCATGAAGATTGGGGAAGGGCAAAGGAAACCACAGGCACAGTACAGTCTAGGTGACCAAAGACTGCAGACCTCATTCAAGGAATAAATCTTGGGGTGAGTATAATACCGAGGGCATCTCCTGAGGTGCATATCAGTCCGATAACTGCTGCAGCATACGGGTGTCTGGCAAACCTATGGATAGCGTTCTGGTACCTCAGTAAGGAATCGCTCAAGACTCTGTACCCCATATACGTCAGACCCATACTGGAGTATGCAGCACCAGTTTGGAATCCACACCTGGTCAAACACGTCAAGAAATTAGAGAAAGTGGAAAGGTTTGCAACAAGACTAGTCTCAGAGCTAAGGGGATTGTCCTACGAAGAAAGGTTAAGGGAAATTGGCCTGACGACACTGAAGGACATGAGGGTCAGGGGAGATATGATAATGACATATAAAATACTGCGCAGAATAGACAACGTTGAAAAAGAAAGGATGTTCCAGAGAGGGGACACAGAAACAAGGGGTCGCAATTGGAAGTTGAAGACTCAGATGAGTGACAGGGATGTTAGGAAGTATTTCTTCAATCATAGAGTTGTCAGGAAGTGGAATAGCCTAGAAAGTGACGTAGTGGAGGCGGGAACCATACATAGTTTTAAGACGTTTCATTAAGCTCATGGAGCAGGGAGGGAGAGGACCTAGTAGCAGTCAGTGAAGAGGCGGGGCCAGGAGCTATGAATCGACCCTTGCAACCACAAATAGGTGAATACAAATAGGTGAGTACACACACACACACACACACACACACACACACACTACATAAAGAGAGCATACCTAAGTACACCACCGTAGACAGCAGCCACGAAGAGTCCACACAGCCCACTGAGGTGGTTCATCTTGTCCATCACCAACAATGGCAGGATCTGGTCTGGTAAAGTGATTCTTCCAGAGGTAAGCGGGTCACACTCCATGTAGGTGGCATATGCTACTAAACCAGCATAGTAAAACAGCGAAAACAAACAGCTCACTCCCACACAGAAGGCGACGCACAGCCTGGGTACAGGGAAAAACAAAGAAATGTAAGACATTCTAAGATACATAAACACACACATACACACACACATCTAATATGACATAATAAACAATATAAATAACATAGAAACCTGATATATACTCTAAAATGGATAAAATATGTCGTTCATGTAGTGGTATGGGCATTGTCGGCGGTGGACGAGAGAGTGTCTGGAGACCGGGCAAAATACTTATTTATTTATTTATTTATTTATTTATTTACTTCATACTTCATGAATAATTTCGCTAATATCATCTAAATGACTTATTTATGTATCACAGTTCATCTAATGTGACATAACGGACAATATAAGTAACATAGAAACACGATATATACTCTAGAAAGAATAAAATATGTCATTATGTAACAGGTGGAGGCAGCCTCAACCACTCCCACTTTGTTATGGTAAACACTGCCATCTAGTGACGGCCTTTTGAAGCCGTCTATTATTATAATTATTATATGTAGTACATTATTATTATATATGTATTATTATTATACATTTTATATTATTATTATTGTATTATACTATTATTATTATTATTATTGTTATTATTATTATACGTATTGTTATTATCATATTATTATTATACATTATTAATATTATATTATTATTATTATTATTAATTATTATTATTATATATAAATTATTTGTAATTTTTTATTCACTACAAAAAATAATAAGATTAACTGTAATTCCTTATTGCAATAAATGTATAAATATGTCAACCCCTTCCACGACTGCATATTGGAATGGACAGTGATGTCATTTGTTTAACTCTGAAACAGCCAAGCAATGGACTATTTCTTCCCTAGGTTGAGCTCAATTTCAAGGCACTTTTCGTCGTGAAAGCAATCAAAATTGTATCTATTTCTGTAATATGTTCTTCATTCCTATCAAATAAGACCAAAAAAACGAGAATACAACATAAAAACATTTGAAATTACTGCAAGGGGTGGCAAATTTGCTGAGAAGTGACTCCATCACACAAGGATGTGTGTTGTCCAACAGTGGTTGTTTAATATATTATAGAGGGGTTGTAAGGAATAATGCTGAGGTCTTGGCAAGAGCGTGGATTTAAAAGATAAAGATCACACTACAAGTGGGAGTTGTCACAGTTGCATCTTTGCTGATGACACTGTGCTCTTTGGAGATTATGAAGAGAATTTGCAGAGATTGGTGGATGAATTTGGTAGGGTGTGCAAAAGAAAAAAAATTAAAAAGTGAATACAGAAAGAGAAAGGTATGAGGATAACCAGAAAATAATTAGTTAATGAAAGATTGGATATCAGATTAGGGAGGGAGAGGTATGGAGGAGGGTGAATGTATTCCAGATATTTTGAAGTGGACGTGCCAGCGGATGGTTCTATGAAAGATGAGGTGAATCATAGAATTTATGAGGGGAAAAGGGTGAGTGTGCACTTAGGAGTCCTGTGTAGACAAGACTTTTGTCCTTGGAGGCAAAGAGGGGAATGTATGAGAGTAAAGTTTTTACCACGCTCTATATGGGTGTTAAGCATGGGTGATGAATGTTGCAGGAGGAGAAGGCTGGAGACAGCGGAATGCATGTCTGAGGCAATGTGTGGTGTGAATTATAAGCTGAGAATTCGTAGATTTGGAAGTTAGGAGCGGTGCTGGACTTACCAAAGACTGTAGTCCATGAGGGCGGAGGAGGGTTGTTTGAGGTTGAGTTCCGACATGTAGAGAGAATGGAGCGAAACAAGTGACTTCAAGATTGTATCAGTCTGAGTGGAAGGGAAGGTGGGGTTAGGGGGGGTCGGTCTAGAAAGATTGGATTGGGGGGTAAAGGAGGTTTGTGTGCAAGGGTGCTTGGACTTCAGCAGGCATGCGAAAGCGTGTTTTGATAGGAGTAATGGAGAACAATTGTTTTTAATACTTGACGTGCTGTTGAGTGTGAGCAAAGTAAGCATTTTATGAAGTGGTTCAGGTAAACCGGCAGGCCGGACTTGAGTCTTGGGAGATGGGAAGTACAGTGCCTGCACTCTGAAGGAGATGGGGTGTTTAATGTGCAGTTTAAAAACTGTAGTGTAAAGCAACCCTTTCCGGCAAGAACAGTGATGGAGTGAAATGATGGTGAAAGTTTTTCTTTTCGGGCACCCTTGCCTTGGTGGAATCGGCCAGTGTGATAATATATATATTATATATATATAATATATATATAATATATATATATATATTAATATATATATAATATATATAAACACGATCTCTGGCTGAAGAGAACTCGAACCTACGAACCATTAGGACAAGGAACGCATGCTTTACCCAATGTGTAAGATAGGGAAAACACTGCGTACCTTGTCCTAGGTCGTAGGTTCGATCTCCTTCAGCCAGATATCAGTGTTTGTGTATATTTCGCCTGCTCGCGCGAATTCTTGGCATATATATATATATAAATAATAATATATATATATATATATATATAATATATATAATATATATAATATATATATATATATATATAGAAAACATATAGTTATATATATATATATATAAAATATAAAATATATATATATATATATATAATATATATATATATATATATATATAATAATAAGTCGTGCCGAATAGGCAGAACATGCTACCATGGCTAAATAGCAACGCTCATCTTGCCATATAGGACAAGCGAAATTTGTGGTACAATAATTTCGCCAAATCATTCTGAACTAACGAAAAAAATATATTTCACTGTGTTATATTAAATTATTGTAAACAAATATAAAATAGTTTGTAATAAAGTTGGTAGAATTACCGACAATATGTAAAGTAAAAGGACACATCCATGTAATTGTTTGAAATGGCTTGATAAAGCTCCTGGCGAGCGAAACGTTGCCACAATAATATGTCACATTGTTGCACTTTGTGTCCTTTTACTTTACCTAAATATAAAATCGTATATTAGTTTGAGTTATGCTAAAATAAATTGTTTCTTGTTTATAATAAGGTTAGTTAAGGTTTTCTAAATATATATAAATAATAATATACATAATATATATATATATATTATATATATATATAAATAATAATATATATATATAGTATAGTAATAGTATATATGATATATATATAGATATATATATATATATATATATATAGATGTATATATATATATAATATCTAATATATATATAATATATATAAATATATATATATATATATATATATTTATCGACGGTAATAGCCGTTCCTGGAAGCCGTTCATATATCGACATGGTCGATTACGAAATCAACTTTTCCCATACGAAAATAATGTAAATTCAATTAATCCGTTCCTGACACCCAAAGTATTAAAAACAAAAAAATTTTTACATGAAATATTCATGTAGTACATAAACAATACAATGTGAAATGAAGAATAAAACATTAACAAGCATAACACTTACCTTATTGAGGAGATTCTTCTAGTGTATGGGAGACTGGAGGAGGAGGAGAGAGTGCATGTTTATAGTTTGAAGGGAATCCCCTTCCAGCAACACCTCAGGTACTATTAGATTTTCTGGGGTTGCCTTCTTTTCTCTGTTTCTTAATGCCACAAGGACCACCTTGAAGTCACTGGAGTTTTCTGTCATCCGGTAAAATAACTGTGCAGGAGAGCTCTTTTCTGGCATCATCTTAAAAAACTTCCCTAAAATGGGGCCAAGACTCTGTCACTGTACAAGTTTGCCGATATGGGCTTGCAACATCCTTCTCTGGGTGATGTTTCTCATAAATCTTTCATCTTACCCCACATAGTAAAGAATCTCCTTA
The DNA here is from genome assembly GCF_026875155.1 of Cherax quadricarinatus. NCBI lineage: Eukaryota > Metazoa > Arthropoda > Malacostraca > Decapoda > Parastacidae > Cherax > Cherax quadricarinatus. The sequence goes on from NC_069414.1 coordinate 6,828,779, forward strand.
ATTTCTGAAGAAAGGCAACGGCGGCAGCGAGCGTCCTCTCTCTGCAGCAAGATTCTGAGCTGCGATCTGTTGCTCTTCCTGCAGAAGCTCTTGCAGCTCCTCAGTGGTTAGCTCTTCGTGTGGTCCTCCACCAACTCTTCCCATCCCCAAACTCACATCCAAACCCCATGGAACTCCCAGTGCCACAATAGAGGTTCAAAAACTGACATAGGCTCATCAGGGTCAGCCCCAAACCCTTCCCAATCCCTCTTGTCGACACAATCTGGCCACAATTTTCTCCAAAGCAGAGTTCAAAGCAAAGTCCTGGTAGACACTCCCTCCCAAGCCTTACCACTGAAAATGTTCTTTCCAAAAATCTTCGTAGGGTCCAAGTGAGTGTCTGAGGTCACATTGAAGCACCTTTCAACATTGCTTTGGTGACAGTTTTTTAAAGTTTGCAATGACCTGCGTGTCCGATGGGTTGGAGAAGAGAGTGGTAATTCGGGGCAAGAACTTTACTGAGATGAACCCAAACCCTTCAGAATTAGGTCATCCAAGTTTGGTGATGATCAGGTGCTTGTCCATTTACTAGCAGCTCTTGAGATCCAATTTTCTTCTCCAGGAGGTAATTCTTCACACTAGTGGGTCCAAACACTTCGATGAACCACTCTACAAAAATTTCCCTCGTGACCCATGCCTTATTATTTAGATTTCCAAAACACACACAATTTATCTCATCATAACATTATTTTTTCTTAAATGCTCTTTGAAATCCCCACTAGCATTAGCACAGACATTAGCGCAGCCTGTCTTTCATAGGCTTGTGTCCTGGCATTGACTTTTTTCCTCTTGTGTAATGAAGGTCCACTTTGGCATTTTCTTCCAGAAGAGTGCCTTTCGTCACAATTGAACACTTGTTCTGGTTCAGTCCTTCCAGCCACTATGTACTCCTGGAAATTCATGCGCATATTTTTTTCAGCCGCCTTGTGGTCCAACTGGCAGCCTCATCCATGATGCCTTACCAACTGTGTATGCCAGTACGCTTCTTTAAATCTCTCAAACCAGCCTTGCTGGCCTTAACATCACTCACTTCACCACTATTGCAGGCAATAAATTTCCAAAATCTTCATGCAACTGCCTAGCCTTTTCCGAACAGATTAACAAATAATCGAGGTCATAAGACCTGTCTCTGCTAAATGTTTCTCATTTATCCACACCAATAATAAACTTCACACCTCTTCCAGTACTGGTGATCTCATTTTTGTCACATATTTTTACCCCCTTTGCAACAACAGCATCCTTGATTTCCTTTCTCATGGCTATGATGGAAGATATGGGTTGAATGATTTTTGTTATACAATCCACGCCAGTCGCCCACACGTACACCACTTCGCCATATTGTTCAATGATGTTTTTCTTAAATTCAATGGTATTTTCTCACCTTCTTTACCAAGGTTTGGCACTAGGAGCGGCTTGGGGGGGGAGCCATGGTAGCTTATTTAGCACTCAAAATAACTTGCAAGCACTAAAATAAATTGAAATATATTATGAAATATTCACTGGAGCACCGTGAGAGGAAAACCGCCGCTAACTGGTAAACAATTGTGCACAATGGCTGGGAAGGAAGGCTGAGGTGGTCGAGGCCTGCTTACCTCGTGCATATCATCTGGACGACGGGATCGAGACGGGTCGATAAACGAATTTCGGGTCAATTTCCGATCAATATTTTTGTCGAAAAAACCGGATTGATTTTCCGAAATGGTCGACTTTCAGGCCGGTCGATTATTGAGGACCACTGTATATATATAATATATATATATAGTATATATATATTATATATATATATTTATATATATAATATATATATATATATATATTATAGATTAAATATATATATGTAAATATATAAATATATAGTATATATATATAGGTATTATATATATAAATATATATATAGTAATATATATATATATATATATATATATTATATGATATTATATAAATATATATTTTTTTTTTTTTTTTTGAGATAGTCGGTCGTCTCCCCACCGAAGCATGTGTGACCCAAAAAAAAAAGAAAGAAAATCCCCAAAAAGAAAATACTTTCAATCATCATTCAACACTTTCAACCACACTCACAACATTATCACTGCTTTTTGCAGAGGTGCTCAGAATACAACAGTTTAGAAGCATATACGTAATAGAGATACACAACATATCCCTCCAAACTGCCAATATCCCAAACCTCCCCCTCCTTTAAAAGTGCAGTGCATTGTACTTTCACATTTCCAGACTCAAGTCCGACTATATGAAAATAACCGGTTTCACCTGAATCCCTTCACTAAATATTACCCTCTCACACTCCATACTCCCAACAGATCGTCAGAAACAAGGTATCAATCGTCTCCATTCACTCCTATGTAACACGCTCATGCACGCTTGCTGGAAGTCAAGCCCCCATCGCCCACATAACCTCCTTTAACCCCCTCTTTTCCAACCTTTCGAGGGACGACCCCCTTACCCTCTTTCTTCCCCTATAGGATTTATATGCTTTCCAAGTCAATTCTACTTTGATCCATTCTCTCTAAATGACCAAACCACCTCAACAACCCTCTTCTGCCCTCTGACTAATGCTTTTATTAACTCCACACTTCTCCTAATTCCTACACTTGTCGAATTTTCTGAATAATATTTACACCACACATTGCCTTAGACAGACTTCTCCAATGCCTCCCAACCCTCTCCTCGCTGCTGCAAATTACCACCCAAGCTTCACATCCCATATAAGAGTGTTGTACTACTATACTTCATACATTCCCTTCATTGCCTCCATAGATAACGTTTGTTTGACTCACATAACCTCAACGCACCACTCACACCTTTTTTTCCCTTATCATTCCTATGAATAACCTCATCCATCTAAATCCATCCGCCGACACGTCAACTCCCAAGTATCTGAAAACAATCACTTCTTCCATACTCCTCCTCACCCAATTGATATCCAATTTTACTTATATCTAAATCATTTGAGAATACCCTCATCAACCTTACTCTTTTCTATGTTCACTTTCACTTTCTACCTTACACACATCTCAAACTCATCCACTAAACCTTTGCTCATTGAGTTCTTTAGAATCTCCCATAAGCACATATCATCAGCAAAAAAAAAGTAACTGTGTCAATTCCATTTTAGAATTTGATTCCCCATAATTAATCCCACCCCTTCTGTCGAACACCCTAGCATTTAACTTCTTTTACAACCCCATCGTCATAAGATATATTACACAACCATGGTGGACATTACACAGTCCCTGTCTAAGACCTACTTTACCGGGAAGTATTCTTCCTCCTTCAGACACACCCTAAACCTGAGCCTCACTATCCTCATAAAAGCTCTTTACAGCATTTAGTAACTTACCACCTATTCCAAAAACCTTGCAACATCGCCAGCATTGCTCCTCTATCTCACTCTATCATATGCCTTTTCTAAATCCATAAATGCAATAAAAACTTCCCTACCTTTATCCTAAATACTGTTCACAAATATAGCTTCAATGTAAACACTTGATCTACACATCCCCTACCCAATCTAAACCTCTTGCCATCGCAATCTACATTCTGTCTACCTCTAATTCTTTCAAGTATAACCCTATACGTATCTTTTCCTGTAACCTCCCCCCCCCAAAGTAAACTTATTCCTCTATAATTTTTACAATCTCTTATTGTCCCCTTCCCTTTATATAAAGGGACTATACATGCTCTCCTCCAATCCCTAGGAACCTTCCCCTCTTTTCATCCATTATTAAACAAAAGTACAACCACTCCAACACTATATCTCCCCCGCAGCTTTTAACATTTCTGTCATGATCCCATCATTCCAGCTGCTTTATAACCCCTTTCAATTCTAACTAATGCCTGCACGTACCTCCACCACACATTACATTCTGCTCTTCGTCACATCCTAAAAGATGGTATACCTCCCTGGCCAGTGCATGAAAATTACCGCCTCCCTTTGCTTCCAATCAACATTTAAAAAGTTCCTCAAAATATTCTCGCCCTCTACCAAAATACCTCCCTCTCCCCATCTACTACTCCCCTACTCTGTTTTTAAACGGACAAACCATACTTTTCCTTTTTGGCTTTCTTAACTTGTTTAAACTCACTCCAAAATTTTTTCTTATTTCATAAAAATTTCTTGACAGTGCCTCTCCCACTCTTTCATCTGCTCTCCTTTTGCACTCTCTCACCACTCTCTTCACCTTTCTTTTACTCTCCATATACTCTGCTCTTCTTAAAAACTTCTGGTTTTGAAAAAACCTCTCGTAAGCTAACTCTTTTCTCTTTTATCACACCCTTTTACTTCATCATATCCCCAATCACTCATCTTTCCCTCCTGCCCCCACCCTCCTAATAACCACAAACTTCTTGCCCCACATTCTAATACTGCATTTTTAAAACTATTCCAACCCGTCTTTAAAACCCCCCCACTACTATGACGGGGATAGTCCCACCATTTCTGCCATAGTCCGCCTTATACCTCGCCCGAAGTCCCCTCCTCCCTTAGTTTATACACTTTCACCTCCCTCTTACTTGTTCTTGCCACCTTCCTCTTTTTCTCCATCTACCTCATACACTAACTGTAGCTACAACTAATAATGATCTTGATAATCAGTTTGCCCCTCGATAAACATGTACATCCTGAAGCCTACCCAACAACCTTTTATCCACCAATACATATCTAATAAACCCTACTTTTCATTACGGCTACATCATACCTTGTATATTTATTATCCTCTATATTCATAAAAAATGTATAAACTGTATACCAAATTATATATAATATATATATATATATATATATATATATATATATATGTATTACTTATTACCAAATTATTATAATATATATAAATATAAATAATATATATATATATATATATAGTAATATATTATATATATATATATATATATCTATAGATATATATATAATATATAAATATAATATAAACTATATATATATATATATATATATATATATAAATATTAATATATAATCATATATATATATATATTATATTATATATCTTATATATATATAAGAATATTATATATAATATATAAATATATATATAAATAAATATATATATAGGTTGGTAGAACAGCAACCAACACCCAGTGGAAGTACATAACCTGTACCTCCTGCCAGGATGACTGTGAAACAAAAACCTGTAATGTTTTGCATGATGGAAGGATTGCTGGTTTTCTTTTTCTGTCCTCAAAACACGCTAGATAACAGGGATATCTTGCTACACCTACTTACACTTTGGTCACACTTCACAGACACGCACATGCATATATATTTGATACATACATCTAGGTTTTTCTCCTTTTTCTAAAATAGCTCTTGTTCTTCTTTATTTCTCTATCAATTGTCCATGGGAAGTGGAAAAGAATCTTTCCTCCTAACCATGCGTGTCGTATGAGGCCGACTAAAAAATCCGGGAGCAATGGGCTAGAAACCCCTTCTCCTGTAGACATTACTAAAAATAGAGAAGAAGAAAAACTTTATAAAATGGGGAATGCTTAAATGTTCGTGGATGTAAGTGCGGATGACAAGAAACAGATTATTGCTGATGTTAAGAAATGAAAAGAGTTGGATGTCCCTGGCGATAAGCGAAACAAAGCTGAAGGGGAGGGAGTTCAGTGGGGGAAATAAAGGGATAAATCCTGGAGTATCTGAGAGAGTTAAGCAAGGAAGTGTAGGCAGTAATTAAAAATGATCAGTTATGGGAAGGAGAAAAGAGAATATGAATGTGTACATTCAAGAATTATGTGGATTAAAAGTACAAAGGTTGGATGCGAGAAGGTGGGTCCATAAAAGCGTGTATCACCTGGAGAAGAGAGGAATGCAGAGGAGAGAGAGAGATTTATGGGAGATTTAAGTGAATTATAGGAGCCTTGAACCAAGTGAGAGAGTAATTGTGGTAAGGGGACTGAATGCTAAAGTGTAGGGAGAAAACTATTAGAGAGGGTGTGGTAGGTAAGTTTTAGGGTGCCAGGTGTAAATGATAATGGGAGCCCTTTGATTTGAACTTTGGTATAGAAAGGGGTTAGTTATAGGTAATACCAATTTAAGAAAAAGAGGATAAATAAGTATAAAGAATATGATGTAGGGCGAAATGACAGCAGTTTTGTTGGATTATGTATTGTAGATAAAAGACTGTTGAGTAAACTTCAGATGTACATTTTTTAGTAAGAGGGCCACAGATATATCCATCACTTCTAGTTGTAGCTACACTAGAGTAAAAGGTAGAAGGGATACAAGGAGAATAGAAGCATCAGAGAAGAGAAGGTTGAAGGTTTATGAAACTAAAAAGGAGCATGGGGGGGGGGGGGGGGGGGGGGGGAGGTAAGATATAAACAGCTATTTGGAGGATAGATGGGGCTAATGATAGCATAGGCAATGGGGTCGATAGGTATGGGGTAGGTTTAAAATGTAGTTGTTAGAGTGTTCAGCAGAATTTTTGTGGTTTCAGGAAAGTGGGTGCAGGAGGGAAGAGGAGCGATTGGTGGAAATGATGATTAAAGAGAGTAGTAAGGGAGAAAAAGTTACATATGAGAAGTTTTTACAAAGTAGAAGTGATGCAATGGAGGGAAGAGTATATGAGAAAAAGAGAGAGAGTTAAGAGAGTGGTAAGCAATGTAAAAAGTGAGCAAATGAGAAAGAGGGTGAGGATGTTATCAACAAATTTTGGTTTGAAAATAAAAAAAGTTTTGTGAGTGAGATTAAGCAAGTTAAGAAAGCCTAGAGAACAAATGGATTTGTCAGTTAAAAATAGACGAGGAGAGTTTATTAAATGAGAGTTAGAGGTATTGGTAAATGGAGGGATTATTTTGAGGAATTGTTAAATGTTGATGAAGATAGGGAAGCTGTGATTTCGTTGTATAGGGCAAGTGGAATAACATCTTTGTAGGAGTGAGGAAGAGCAGTTGTGGAGAGTGGGGGAAGGTTCGTGAGGCATGTAGGTAAAATGAAAGGGGAAGGAGCCGGATTATGGGAATAAAGATAGAAATGTTAAAAGCAGGTGGGGATATAGTTTGGAGGTGGTTGGTGCAATTATTTAATAAATGTATGGGGAAGAAGGGTAGTACCTAGGATTGGCAAGAGCATGCATAGTTTCCTTTGTATAAAGGCAAAGGGGATAAAAGAAGTGCAAAATTATAGGGGTGATAAAGTTCTGTTGATAAATAACCTGGTAAAGTGTATGGTAGATTTATAATTGAAAGAATTAATAGTAAGACGGAGAATAGGATAGCAGATGAACATGGAGGCTTTAGGAAAGGTAAAGGGGTGTGGTGGAACCAGGGTTTACAGGAAACAATAAAGTGAACAGTTATTTTAGATAAGGCTAAAGAGGTCTTGAGTGCATTATGGATTTGGAAAAGGCGTATGAACCAGGTGATAGGGGGCAATGTGGCAGATGTTGCCAGTGTAAGGTGTAGAGGTACGTTACTGAATGCAGTGAAGAGTATTTACGAGGATAGTGAGCTCAATTAGAGTATGTAGGAAAGAGGGAAAATCTTTTCCCAGTATAATAGCCTTAGACAAGGATGTTGATTTCCACCGTGGTTGTTTAATATATTTAAAGATGGGGTTGTAAGAGAAGTAAATGCGAGGGTCTTGGCAAGAGCGTAGGAGTTAAAAGATAAAGAATCACCACAAAGTGGAAGTTGTCCACAGCTGCTCTTTGCTGATATACTGTGATCTTGGGAGATTCGCTGAAGAGAAGTTGCAGAGATTGGGAGGATGAATTTGGTAGGGTGTGCAAAAGAAAAAATTAAAGGGAATACCAGAAAGAGTAAGGTTATGAGGATAAACAAAAAGAATAGGTATGAAAGATTGATATCAGATGAGGAGGGAGGAGTATGGGAGGAGGTGAACGTAAATCAGATATTTTGGGGCGTGATAGTTCAGCGGATGGGTCTATGAAAGATGATATGATCATAGAATTGATGGAGGAAATAAGAGTGAGTGTGCAACTTAAAGAAGTCTGGGTAGACAAAGAACTTTTGTCCTTGGAGGCAAAGAGTGGAATGTATGAGAGTATAGTTTTTAACCAAAGCTCTTATATGGGTGTGGAAGCATGGTGATGAATGTTGCAGAGCGAGGGAGGCTGGAGGCAGTTGAGATGTCATGTCTAAGGGCAATGTGTGGTGTGAATATAATGCAGAGAATTCGTAGTTTTGGAAGTAGAGAGGTGCGGGATTACCAAAACTGTTTGTCCAGAGGGCTTAGTAAGGGTTGTTGAGGTGGTTCGGACATGTAAGAAGAGAATGAGCGAGACGAATGACTTCAAGAGTGTATCATCGTGAGTGGATAGGAAGGCGGGTAGGGGTCCGGGCCTAGGAAAGGATTGGAGGAGGGGGTAAAGGAGTTTGTGTGCGAGGGGCTTGGACTTCCAGCAGGCATGCATTAGCCGTGTTTGATAGGAGTGAATGTAGACACATGGTTTTTAATACTTTACGTGCTGTTGGAGTGTGAGCAAAGTAACATTTTATAAGGATTCCAGGAACCGCAGGCCGGACTTGAGTCCTGGAGATGGAAGTACATGCCTGCCACTCTGAAGGAGGGGTGTTAATGATGCAGTTTTAAAAAACTGTAGTGTAAATCCCCTTCGGCAAGACAGTTATGAGTAAATGATGGTGAAAGTTTTTCTTTTTCGGGCCACCCTGCCTTTGTGTGAATCGCCAGTGTGGATAACGAAATATATATATATATATATATATATATGATATAATATATATATAGATATATATATATAAATTATATATATATATAGTATATATATATAAAATACATATATATATATTAATATATATAAATATATATATATATTTATATTATATATATAATATAAATAAATATATATATATATATATATATATAAATATATTTAATGTATATATATATATATATATATATATATATATATATATATATATATATATATATTTAATAAAAATATCATATATATATATATATATATATATATGATATAAAAATATGATATATAATATCTAATATATAAATAAGTATGTATATACATATATGTATATAAATCACTATATATATATAAATATATATTATATAAATAATAAAATATAATGTATAATATATATTTATATAATATTATATAAATAAATTTTATATATATATAGATATATATATATATATTAATTATACATATAATATAGTATATATATAGTATATCATATATATAGTATATATAATATATCTATATATATATATATAAAAATATATAAATATATATATATATATATAATGTATATATAATAAAAAATAAAGGACTATGAAATATATACACATATATAAAGATAAATATATATATATACAAATATATAATTTATTAAAAATTAAATATATATATATGTAAATATATATATATATATAATATATATTATATATAAATATATATATATCTATATATATATATATATAAATACAAATATATATATATATATAAACTATTTATATATATATATATATATCAATAAATATATATATAATATATATATATAAATTATATATACATATAAATATATATAATATAATCCTGGATACTTCTAAGAAGTCTTTTAGATTCTAAATTCCCAGTACAAGAATTCCAATCAATATGACTAAAGTTAAAGTCTCCTAGAATTACGACATTATCGTGTCTTGTGGCCCTAACAATTTTCTCCCATAGTAGTCTCTCTTTGTCCCTAAGTTTGGGGGACGGTATATCACTCCTAAAATCAGTTTTTCATGCCTCTCTGAAAATTCTATCCAAACAGACTCTGTATGTGTTACTTCAGACTTAATACCCGTTTTTATGCAACAGTTCAAGCGATCTTGGACATACAATGCCACCCCACCCCCCTTCCTGATACTTCTATCTACTTGGAACAATTTAAAACCCTGAATGTGACATTCCACAGGCATGTCCCGACATTTCATATTGAACCACGTTTCAGTTAAGGCAAATACATCAATGTTACCTGCACTAGCAACTAGTCTCAACTCGTCCATCTTATTCCTAGCACTGCGACTATTTGTGTAATATATATTTAATGACCCTCCTTTCTCTTTAACCTTCCTGCTCCTTTCTGTTATTCCGCTAAACCTATTACTGTCCTTGTCAATTAGTGCCACTGGCTTTCCAATATCCACCTCATTGTGCCTATTACTAGTTCTCCTAGTACTCATATTACTACACTGCAACTTCACTGTTTTCCCGCCAAAACCCATACCACTAACTATTCCTAGTTTAAAGACCTAACAGCTCCCTCCACTGCGTTGGACAGTGCTCCCACCCCAGATCTAGATAAGTGAACCCCATCCCTGTCATACATGTCATTTTTGCCATAGAAGAGGTCCCAGTTGTCAATGAATGTTACTGCATTTTCCTTACAG
>NC_069414.1:6844231-6900161 GCF_026875155.1 Cherax quadricarinatus
ACTGGTAGTAATATTAGAGATTATAAAGGTAATACAAAGTATTTAAAAGTAAAGAACTACACTAAGAAAATAAAATAATTAATTGTATAAAGTAGAATGTACTTGATAGTAAATGTGGCATTATAGCAAGTTTTTAACAAGTAATATATGTACCTAGGGATTTTCGTAGAGCATGCATAGTTCCTTTGTATAAAGGCAAATGGGACAGAAGAGAATTAAAAAAATTATAGGGGAATAAAGCTGTTGAGTGTACCTGGTAAAGTGTATGGTAGAGTTAATATTGAAAGAATTAAGAGTAAGACGGAGAATAGGATAGCAGATGAACAAGGAGGCTTTAGGAAAGGTAGGGGGTGTGTGGACCAGGTGTTTACAGTGAAACATATAAGTGAACAGTATTTAGATAAGGCTAAAGAGGTTTTTGTGGCATTTATGGATTTGGAAAAGGCGTATGACAGGGTGGATAGGGGGGCAATGTGGCAGATGTTGCAGGTGTATGGTGTAGGAGGTAGGTTACTGAAAGCAGTGAAGAGTTTTTACGAGGATAGTGTGGCTCAAGTTAGAGTATGTAGGAAAGAGGGAAATTATTTCCCAGTAAAAGTAGGCCTTAGACAAAGATGTGTGATGTCACAGTAGTTGTTCAAAATATTTATAGATCGGGTTGCAAGATAAATGAATGCTTGGGTGCTTGCAAGAGGTGTGGGGTTACAAGATAAAGAATCTAACACAAAGAGGGAGTTGTTACAGTTGCTCTTTACTGATGATACTGTGCTTTCGGGAGATTCTGAAGAGAAGTTGCAGAGGTTGGTGCATGAATTTTGGTAGTGTATGTAAGAGAAAAAAATTAAAATGAATATAAGAAAGAGTAAGGTGATGAGGATAATAAAAAAAAATAGGTAATGAAAGATTGGATATTAATTGAAGGGAAAGAGTATGGAGGAGGTGAATGTATTTAGATATTTAGGAGTGCAGGTGTTAGCAAATTAGTCTATGAAAGATGAGGTGAATCATAGAAATGACGATGGGGAAAGGGTGAATGGTGCACTGAGGAGTCTGGGGAGACAATGAACTTTGTCCACGGAAGCAAAGAAGGGAATGTCTGAGAGTATAGTTATACCAACACTCTTATATGGGTGTGAAGCATGGGTGGTGAATGTTGCAACAAGAAGGCTGGAGGCAGTGGAAATTTTGTGTCTGAGAGCAATGTGTGGTGTGAATATAATGCAGAGAATGCTGAGGTGCAGGATTACCAAAACTATTATCCAGAGGGCTGAGGTGGGGTTGTTGAGGTTTTTCAGACATGTAGAGACGATGAAACAAAATAGAATTACGTCGAGTGTATAAATCTGTAGTGGAGGGGAGGCGGGGTAAGGGTCGGCCTAGGAAAGGTTGGAGGGAGGGGGTAAAGGAGATTTTGTGTGCGAAGGGCTTGGACTTCCAGCAAGCATGTGTGAGCGTGTTAGATTGGAGCGAATGGAGACAAATGGTTTTTAGGACTTGACGTTCTGTTGGAGTGTGAGCAAAGTAACATTTATGAAGGGATTCAGGGAAACCGGAAAGCCGGACTTGATTCCTGGAGATGGGATGTACAGTGTCTGCACTTTTAAAGTAGTGTGTTAACATTGCAGTTTTATAACTGTAGTGTAAGCCTGCCTCTGGCAAGACAGTGATGGGATGAATGATGATGAAAGTTTTTCTTATTTGGGCTACCCTACCTTGGTGGGAAACGTCCGATGTGTTAAGTAAAAGAAATTTAAGTTGAGTACAACACAGAATCAAAAACAATTCTTTGACTGTGAGCCAGATTCGGTAATAAGTACAGCACAAGTGCAACACTATAAAAACTAAGGATCCTCATTAATGGAACGTTTCACTTGTGCTGCAGACTTCGTCAGTTGAATACATTGATAAGTCACACTCCTAGAGACATAATCGTTGGTGGAAGACGAAATAGACGTAGTGGAGAGGAAGTTTTATGTAATCAATCCATCTCCATACTCTTTCATATCCTAGAGCGGAAGCATTTGTCCAGAGACTTATATACAAGAAGATGAGGGGTTGCAGTTTGGAGACGAGGTCACAGGGGAGGTGGGCTCTTTAGTGGAAGTAGGTCATGTTAAACAAAAGAGTTGCTGAAGACTGCCTAGTTACCAAGAAACCATCATGTTGCAGTGTTAGACAAGTTGTTAATGTTATAAAATACAGTCTAGTTGATAAACCAAGTACACTAGTAGAAAACTTAATTACTAGTTTTCATGTAATAATTTGTGTTTACCACATTCAGTTATCAAATCAAGTTTATTCTCTATAATGGTTACAATGTGGGGTTTGCAGGTTTTGGGTATTGTGTGGTTTACATGTTATAAAATACTAATTACAGAGGGGGCCACTAGGACACCTAGCATGGCTAGGCATTTCGGGCAGACTTAGATTAATTCTTAACATTAAATCCTTACAGATTATGGTATTAAGGCTAAGTGACTACATCATAATTTGTGAGTTTAGCAATGTGAATGCTTTTGTTTTAGCACAATACAAAGTGTCTATATTGGAGTATCATAGGCAAACTTATGATTAGTTAGGATTTATTATTTTAAGATTAAGATTAGTATTTCTGGGTTTATAGTCAGTGGGTGAGTGAGTGTAATTGTGAACCACCAGGTGGTTATCATGTAGTTAGTTGTCGGGGTGTATCAGGGAGACAAGATGTTTTCCTTTGAAATACATTGAATTTTTGTAAAGGTTTAGTCGGACACGGGGAATGTCATAGAGATGTTTGTGTCTGGTGTTATACCTGTGGATCCGGTCACAACTATCAAGAAAGCATTTTAGGTCAAGATTAATATTGGAATTTAAGGTCGTGTAGATATAGATTTCACTGTAGTAAGTGTGGATGTACTGAACTGGGAGTAAGTTTAGATCTATGAAGAGTGGGGGGTGTGTTGCCAGGGATGGGATTTAGTGATTATTCTTACTGCAGCTTTTTGTTGGGTTATTATTGGCTTTAGGTGAGTTGCTGCAGTTGATCCCCAAGCACAAATATCATAGGTGAGGTATGGATAAATAAGTGAGTGGTATAGTGTGAGAAGGGCAGTTTGCGGCACGTAGTATCGTATCTTGGAGAGGATCCCCACCGTTTTGGATACTTTTTTTTTGTTATGTGTTGGATATGGGTGCTGAAACCTATGTTGTTGTCGAGGTATAGGCCAAGGAATTTGCCCTCATTATGTCTGGCAATTAGAGTGTTGTCGATCTTAATGTTAAGTTGTGCAACACCTGCTCTGCTACCAAACATAATATAGTAGGTTTTGTCAGTGTTAAGTGTAAGTTTATTGGCTGTCATCCAAGTTGATATTTCGATCAGCTCCTCGTTAACAATGGTGTTGAGGGTGGCAAGATTAGGGTGGGAGATGACGTAAGTCGTGTCGTCAGCAAAGAGAATGGGTTTCAGGTGTTGGGATATGTTTGGAAGATCATTGATGTAAATGAGGAAGAGCAGGGGACCAAGGACACTTCCCTGTGGAACTCCAGTATCAAGTGGCCATATTGATGAGGCTGTGTCTTTAATGGTGACATACTGATACCTATTAGAAAGGTAGGATTTTAAATATGCAAGCGCATGGCCTCTTATACCATATGGTCAAGTTTGTGGAGTAGGATGCCGTGGTCAACTGTGTTAAACACTTTTCTTAGATCAATAAAAACTCCTAGCAGATATTCCTTATGTTCCAATGCTGTGTAAAGCAGGTCTAGCATTTTTATAATTGCATCATTAGTGCTTTTATTTTTACTGAATCCAAACTGGCAGGGGTTGAGTACGTTTCGTGCCGTTATAAATGAATACAGTCTCCTGTGCATGAGTTTCTCAAATATTTTGGATAGCAATGGTAAATTTGATATTGGCCTATAGTTGTTTACATCTGTAGGGTTACCACCTTTATGTATTGGTGCAACCCTTGCTGTTTTGAGTAGTGTCGGGAAAGTGCTAGTTTCTAGTGACTTGTTAAAAAGTAATGTAATAACATACGAAAGGACATGGGCCGCTCGCTTGTACAATAATGGTGGGACATGGTGGAGTAGTACAGTTGTTTGGCTTTCTTTATTACTTTGGTGAGAACTGATGAATAGTGTTTAAGAATATCTTTGTGTATTAAGCCCTGTCTATATTGCTTTTCACATTGGTGTTTCTTTTTATCAATGGATTTCAGAATGCTGCTGGTCAGCCACGGGCAACCAAGCCGTTTATTCGTGATCTGCTTCGTTTTTATGAGACAATGTTTGTTGTATATTCAAGTATTTTGTTAAGAAAAATGTCTGTCCAATCGTCAATGCCATTGGCATTGGAGAATTCTGTAGGCCAGTCAACAGTCTCTAGGTCTGCTGTGAAATTCCTTATTGAGGCCTCGTCATGGAGTTTAAATGAAACTTTGTTGTATTCGAGTGGTGGCTTACTGTTTGTTAAGAGGAAGGTTGGGTAGTGGTCAGTAGTGCTGTCTGTGATTATCCCTGATTTAAGGGGGGCTAGTATATTGGTCCATATGTGGTCTATTATGGTTGCACTTGTCTCAGTCAGCCTGGTTGGTTTAGTTATTGTTGGTATGAGAGGTGTGCTGTTCATATTGTTGATGAAATCAGTTACAGTCTGATCATCTGGTAGGCCAAGGTTGATATTGAAGTCTCCAGCTTAGAGAAGGTGGTGCTTGTTCATTTGTCTGTTTGTTATTGTGCTTTAAAACCGATAACTTGTGAATGAAGTTTCTTTGAGGCTTTATGCCATAGTAAAGAATGTCTCTTCTAAATGTCTCAAGTTGAAGCCATTGACTTCATCATGAGACATGTTAGTAGCCACAACAGATTATAGCAACACACAGAAGTAATTGATTAAAAGCTGGTCATCCAAAGTTGGGCTGTCACAACATTTGCATTTGTGTTTATAGGCAATAACAATGTTTTACACTTAAATGTAAAACAGAAATTTGCCTCATCATGGTAGTGGTTAGGATGAGTTAATTGTGAAATTTCAGTTTTTGATGTGAATTACAAAACCATATGGATCATTTAGCACAAAACTCAGGAATGTTCGATCCTCCACCTATTCTTGCAGTCAGGATTTTTTCTGATCAGGTTGATATTTACTTGCCTCTTTGATGTTTGAAGGTTACTGACGGACACAAGCCTCTGGAGAGATGACTGGTTGAAAGCCAGCAGATATAGGGATACGTGGATGCCCATTGCTGCTGACGACCAAAACGTATGACGAATCAGTGGGTTGGGGTCTAGGCTGCGGACAGATAAAAGTGATTATTATTTTTTATATGAGATATTAAACCCACGTTGGTCATTTGTCACAACATCTTGTGAAGGTTCGATCTCCGATCAAGGCGATATATACATACTATTTCAAGTCCAAAGATCTTTAGTCAGTCTTCTCAACCATGGAGAGACTGGTAAATCTCTTTCACTTGAATTGTCCCACAAAAGATCGAACCTCCACCATTCCTTAAGATGAATGACCCACATGGATTTAGCGCTTTATCGAGATTTAAATAACTGAATAAATCGTATTAAGAGTAACTTCAGGAAGGTTTCACCTTTATTAAACAATAGACATTCAACTACAAAAAAAGCACCTAAGAGAGGAAACTTATGACAATGTTGACTCTCTGACCGCGGGTTCAATCCTGCCCGTGGTTTGGTCCATGACAATGTTGACTCTCTGACCGCGGGTTCAATCCTGCCCGTGGTTTGGTCCATGACAATGTTGACTCTCTGACCGCGGGTTCAATCCTGCCCGTGGTTTGGTCCATGACAATGTTGACTCTCTGACCGCGGGTTCAATCCTGCCCGTGGTTTGGTCCATGACAATGTTGACTCTCTGACCGCGGGTTCAATCCTGCCCGTGGTTTGGTCCATGACAATGTTGACTCTCTGACCGCGGGTTCAATCCTGCCCGTGGTTTGGTCCATGACAATGTTGACTCTCTGACCGCGGGTTCAATCCTGCCCGTGGTTTGGTCCATGACAATGTTGACCAGAGTCAAGCGAGACGCGGGTTGAGAAAATAAAGGGAAGGTATAGAGGTAATGCAGTAGAGGCTGTGGGAAGAAGGGAGTGCAAGAAGTATTAGTAGTAGTGGTGGTGGTGGTAGTAGTAGTAGTAGTAGTAGTAGTAGTAGTAGTAGTAGTAGTAGTAGTAGTATAAGTAGAAGTAGTAGTAGTTCTTGTATTAGAAGTAGAAGTAGTTGCAGTAGTACTAATAGTAGTACTAGTAGTAATAACAAAAACGGTAGTAGTAGTAATAATGGTAGTAGTAATGGCAGTAGTAGTAGTAGTATCAGGTTTAGTAGCAGTATTTGTAGCCACAGTAGCAGAAGTAGCAATAGTAGTAGTAGGAACAGTATTTGAACTAATAGTAGCAATAGTTGTATAAGAGGTATTAGTATTAGAAGTAGTTGCAGTAGTACTAATAGCAATACTAGTAGTAATAACAAATATGGTAGTAGTAGCAATAATGTTAGTAGTAATAGCAGTAGTAGTAGTGGTATCAGGTTTAGTAGTAGTATTTGTAGCCACAGTAGCAGAAGTAGCAATAGTGATAGTATGACTATTATTTCAACTAATAGTAGCATTAGTTGTATAAGTGGTAATAATATTAGAAGTAGTTGTAGTTGTGGAAATTTATTCGGTCCTAAAAGTTCCACAGAACAGATACTGCATACAAAGATCCCAACTTGTCACGGATAAACAGCTGGGCCAGGTGGCTCTTACACCCACCTAAAACTCACACACACACCCGGGTTGGTGAAGGTGGTTGGAAGGTACTTCTTAATTGATAGATTTACCCTTCAGGGAAGAAGTAGGTAGTTTATGCTGTTAGTACACTAATATTAGGATTATTGGGGCAACTGTAGATAATAATAATGTAGACCTAAGACCTTAACATAGGTAGTAATAGGCCGATAATGTAGGCAAACACTAGGTTATGTTAGCCAGGGAGAACTGGCAGCCCAAGTTTGAATACTGGGGCACAGGTTTAAGACCACAGTGCCCTTTCTTCTAAGACTAGGCACCATCTGAGCAACAAGTGCCATGATCAGCAGGCGGCGCCCCCACGTGTCTTCACATACTAGACCTGGGGAAATCTGGTGGAGGCACCTCGACGTACCGTAGATGACCTCCTCTGTCAGGCCCATACAGTAAGACGAGACCTCCCTTTTTCCTGCAAGATTCTGGCCAGTGTCTGGGGAAAATTGCAAATGAGTTGAGCTGTGTGCCTTTGTGCAGGCGGCAGTTCATGACCAGTATGTACTGGCGTCACTCCTTCGGGCTTAGGAGCTAGTGTCCATTTCTGCATAGTTATGCTAGGGGATACACACCCCCTTGGAAATAGGAATTTCTGAGGTTCAGGCAGGTCACTAACATCGACTGAATATTGCAGGAATTAAGGTTCCCAGTTGCACGTGGTTCTGAGGGGAAGTCCAGAGGGGCTAAAGCTTAGGGAGGTCGAAGACCGGGACACATTCTCCAACACCAAGTAAGTTAGTCCTTTATACGTGCATGCAGGCGAGGTTTCTTGCAACATCAGTCATTTGTGGAAATCTGTCCTATAAGCCACTTGTGAGGCTGAGGTGCCGACTCGGAGCTCGGTGTCAACAGAGCTGGCTAGGGTAAGCAACTCACATGGAGGCAGTCTAGACAAATTTTCACAGTAGTAGTACGAATAACACCAGTAGTAATAGTAGTAGTACTTATGGTAGCACTAGTAGTAGTAGTAGACCCAGTAGTGATAGAAGCAGTAGTAGTAGTTGTAGCAGCAGGCCAATAGGCCCAAGCCAAGAAAGAAATGCAAACAAAACTTAGGGATGGAATAGTTTTGATATAACTGCCTACAATATGTTATGTTTAGGTAGTAGGTTGGTAGACAGCAACCACCCAGGGAAGTACTACCGTCCTGCCAGATGACTGTGAAACAGAAACCTGTAACTGTTTTGCATGATGGTAGGATTGCTGGTTTCTTTTTCTGTCTCATAAACACGCTAGATAACAGGGATATCTTGCTACTCCTACTTACACTTTGGTCACACTTCACAGACACGCACATGCATATATATATACATACATCTAGGTTTTTCTCCTTTTTCTAAATAGCTCTTGTTCTTCTTTATTTCATCTATTGTCCATGGGGAAGTGGAAAAGAATCTTTCCTCCGTAAGCCATGCGTGCCGTATGAGGCGACTAAAATGCCGGGAGCAATGGGCTAGTAACCCCTTCTCCTGTAGACATTTACTAAAAAAGAGAAGAAGAAAAACTTTATAAAACTGGGATGCTTAAATGTGCGTGGATGTAGTGTGGATGACAAGAAACAGATGATTGCTGATGTTATGAATGAAAAGAAGTTGGATGTCCTGGCCCTAAGCGAAACAAAGCTGAAGTGGGTAGGGGAGTTTCAGTGGGGGGAAATAAATGGGATTAAATCTGGAGTATCTGAGAGAGTTAGAGCAAAGGAAGGGGTAGCAGTAATGTTAAATGATCAGTTATGGAAGGAGAAAAGAGAATATGAATGTGTAAATTCAAGAATTATGTGGATTAAAGTAAAGGTTGGATGCGAAAAGTGGGTCATAATAAGCGTGTATGCACCTGGAGAAGAGGGGAATGTAGAGGAGAGAGAGAGATTTTGGGAGATGTTAAGTGAATGTATAGGAGCCTTTGAACCAAGTGAGAGAGTAATTGTGGTAGGGGACCTGAATGCTAAAGTAGGAGAAACTTTTAGAGAGGGTGTGGTAGGTAAGTTTGGGGTGCCAGGTGTAAATGATAATGGGAGCCCTTTGATTGAACTTTGTATAGAAAGGGGTTTAGTTATAGGTAATACATATTTTAAGAAAAAGAGGATAAATAAGTATACAAGATATGATGTAGGGCGAAATAACAGTAGTTTGTTGGATTATGTATTGGTAGATAAAAGACTGTTGAGTAGACTTCAGGATGTACATGTTTATAGAGGGGCCACAGATATATCAGATCACTTTCTAGTTGTAGCTACACTGAGAGTAAAAGGTAGATGGGATACAAGGAGAATAGAAGCATCAGGGAAGAGAGAGGTGCAGGTTTATAAACTAAAAGAGGAGGCAGTTAGGGTAAGATATAAACAGCTATTGGAGGATAGATGGGCAAATGAGAGCATAGGCAATGGGGTCGAAGAGGTATGGGGTAGGTTTAAAAATGTAGTGTTAGAGTGTTCAGCAGAAGTTTGTGGTTACAGGAAAGTGGGTGCGGGAGGGAAGAGGAGCGATTGGTGGAATGATGATGTAAAGAGAGTAGTAAGGGAGAAAAAGTTAGCATATGAGAAGTTTTTACAAAGTAGAAGTGATGCAAGGAGGGAAGAGTATATGGAGAAAAAGAGAGAGGTTAAGAGAGTGGTGAAGCAATGTAAAAAGAGAGCAAATGAGAGAGTGGGTGAGATGTTATCAACAAATTTTGTTGAAAATAAGAAAAAGTTTTGGAGTGAGATTAACAAGTTAAGGAAGCCTAGAGAACAAATGGATTTGTCAGTTAAAAATAGGAGAGGAGAGTTATTAAATGGAGAGTTAGAGGTATTGGGAAGATGGAGGGAATATTTTGAGGAATTGTTAAATGTTGATGAAGATAGGGAAGCTGTGATTTCGTGTATAGGGCAAGGAGGAATAACATCTTGCAGGAGTGAGGAATAGCCAGTTGTGAGTGTGGAGGAAGTTCGTGAGGCAGTAGGTAAAATGAAAGGGGTAAGGCAGCCGGGATTGATGGGATAAAGATAGAAATGCTAAAAGCAGGTGGGGATATAGTTTTGGAGTGGTTGGTGCAATTATTTAATAAATGTATGGAAGAGGGTAAGGTACCTAGGGATTGGCAGAGAGCATGCATAGTTCCTTTGTATAAAGGCAAAGG
This sequence comes from Cherax quadricarinatus, assembly GCF_026875155.1. Classification (NCBI taxonomy): domain Eukaryota; kingdom Metazoa; phylum Arthropoda; class Malacostraca; order Decapoda; family Parastacidae; genus Cherax; species Cherax quadricarinatus. The sequence continues at coordinate 6,854,148 of NC_069414.1, forward strand.
GGATAAAAGAGAGTGCAAAAATTATAGGGGATAAGTCTGTTGAGTATACCTGGTAAAGTGTATGGTAGAGTTATTATTGAAAGAATTAAGAGTAAGACGGAGAATAGGATAGCAGATGAACAAGGAGGCTTTAGGAAAGGTAGGGGGTGTGTGGACCAGGTGTTTACAGTGAAACATATAAGTGAACAGTATTTAGATAAGGCTAAAGAGGTCTTTGTGGCATTTATGGATTTGGAAAAGGCGTATGACAGGGTGGATAGGGGGGCAATGTGGGAGATGTTGCAGGTGTATGGTGTAGGAGGTAGGTTACTGAAAGCAGTGAAGAGTTTTTACGAGGATAGTGAGGCTCAAGTTAGAGTATGTAGGAAAGAGGGAAATTATTTCCCAGTAAAAGTAGGCCTTAGACAAGGATGTGTGATGTCACCGTGGTTGTTTAATATATTTATAGATGGGGTTGTAAGAGAAGTGAATGCGAGGGTCTTGGCAAGAGGCGTGGAGTTAAAAGATAAAGAATCACACAAAAAGTGGGAGTTGTCACAGTTGCTCTTTACTGATGACACTGTGCTCTTGAGAGATTCTGGAGAGAAGTTGCAGAGATTGGTGGATGAATTTGGTAGGGTGTGCAAAAGAAGAAAATTAAAGGTGAATACAGGAAAGAGTAAGGTTATGAGGATAACAAAAAGATTAGGTGATGAAAGATTGGATATCAGATTGGAGGGAGAGAGTATGGAGGAGGTGAATGTATTCAGATATTTGGGAGTGGACGTGTCAGCGGATGGGTCTATGAAAGATGAAGTGAATCATAGAATTGATGAGGGAAAAGGGTGAGTGGTGCACTTAGGAGTCTGTGGAGACAAAGAACTTTGTCCTTGGAGGCAAAGAGGGGAATGTATGAGAGTATAGTTTTACCAACGCTCTTATATGGGTGTGAAGCATGGGTGATGAATGTTGCAGCGAGGAGAAGGCTGGAGGCAGTGGAGATGTCATGTCTGAGGGCGATGTGTGGTGTGAATATAATGCAGAGAATTCGTAGTTTGGAAGTTAGGAGGAGGTGCGGGATTACCAAAACTGTTGTCCAGAGGGCTGAGGAAGGGTTGTTGAGGTGGTTCGGACATGTAGAGAGAATGGAGCGAAACAGAATGACTTCAAGAGTGTATCAGTCTGTAGTGGAAGGAAGGCGGGGTAGGGGTCGGCCTAGGAAAGGTTGGAGGGAGGGGGTAAAGGATGTTTTGTGTGCGAGGGGCTTGGACTTCCAGCAGGCATGCGTGAGCGTGTTTGATAGGAGTGAATGGAGACAAATGGTTTTTAATACTTGACGTGCTGTTGGAGTGTGAGCAAAGTAACATTTATGAAGGGATTCAGGGAAACCGGTAGGCCGGACTTGAGTCCTGGAGATGGAAAGTACAGTGCCTGCACTCTGAAGGAGGGGTGTAAATGTTGCAGTTTGAAAACTGTAGTGTAAAGCACCCTTCTGGCATTGATGGAGTGAATGATGGTGAAAGTTTTTCTTTTTCGGGCCACCTTGCCTTGGTGGGATTCGGTCAGTGTGATAATAAAAAAAAAAATAAAAAAAATATGTTATGTAAACAGACACATGTTTGACTACTGTGATGTTTTATTGTGGCAACATTTCGCTCTTCAAGAGCTTGATCGAGCCGTTACAAACAATACAGTGACACGGAGGTAACATGTAGGAATTGTAGAAAAGTGGTTCTTATAACCTACAAGTTGACCGAGACACTTGTTCAACACTTGGATTACTTTATTGTGGAAAAGTTTCCCAACAAGTGGCTTCCTCAGTACAGTAATGAAATAAATTGTGGACGATGAGAAGGAGTTTGAGGTAATCAGTCCCTTAGTCTTAAGATAATGTGTTCAGGTCATCAATCTTGATCAGGATAAAGCATATTCACGGAGAAGTGGCTACAGACAGTAGCAGTGTTTATTGCAATGTATTTTCAGTCCACATGTTGCTTCACCAACATAAATCTTGTCACAACCTCCACAGGGGATTATGTAAACCCCTTTATATACTGGTTTGAGGTTCTTCAACTTGTTCCTGGTCAGGCTGAAGATGTTCAAGGTAACCTGGATGTTGGGAAAAATTATAATTTTGTTATGAGTTGAGTTATTGGTTAGAGAATAGATTATACTGAGGATTTTTTCTTACATTTCTTAATGAAAAGGGAAGGAGAATGTAGCTCAATGAAAGTTTGATGTATGAATGCACACTCCGCGTCAAGAAACTCTGGACGTCAAATTCTATATGGTCTTAGGAATAATGCGACGATGATGCCCCGTTTGATCTTAGTATCCTGACATGAACAGAAATGTGAGGTAGTTTTTATTAGTACACTTCCTGTAAACTTGGGATCGTAGAGTTACTGTATCTTTTTTTGTGAATGATGACGTCGAGAAATGGCAATCTGTCACTGGACTCTCCTTTATGAGTGAACTAGAATACCGGTTCAACTGCGTTGAACATTCTTTGAAGATTCCGCACTCCGAAACATTTAGAAGACATCATCAACGTAAGGTAACGTGACGTTGGTGGGGATGAACTTGAAGCGTTCAGCTAAGACGGCGCTAATAGGAGAGCTTATTCCCATACCATATGTCTTTTTTGCAGAGCCTGTTACTGAAAGAAAAGCTTTCCAATTTCAGACACCCATTCTCTCCAGCTACACTTGCTTACTCGACTGAATGTGCCGAGGAACTCTCTAAAATCGCTAGGGAATCCAAGAAGGAAAGGTGAAGGCCAGTCTGCGGACTGATCACAGCACTGCTGAGCAGATCCTCGGCCAACTTCCAACAGAAAGTTAAACTTACCCGAAAAACTCCAGTATCTCTGTATTAACAGTCGATGGAAGATGAGTCGTGTATCATTGATTAAAAACTTATCGGTATGCTTCCTAACCGGCTACGAGAAACAAGAGCAGAGTCTAGGACTCAGATTTAACACAAACCTACCCAAACTATACCACAAAAGTTATATATTCAAGGCATACTCACCTAAGCCCTGTGTAAACCTTCCTCGACCATTCTTCCAAGACGGTATATCACCTGCAATTAAGAATCTCACAAGTGACTCAAATATTATCATCATCACAGACGACAAAGGACGCGGAGTCATCATTCATAACACTAGCAACTTCAACCCCTAAATGATGGGCTGCTTGAATGACCGGTCTACATACGAGCCCATTAACACACATCATTTGGAAACACTGATCAAAGACTTTCTACTCAAAGCCAAACAAATACCCACAAGCAGTAATGAAGAGATACACATTTGACTTAATATCCAACACCTCCAAACCAGCACACATGTATGGACTACCTAGGACCCATTAACAAAATATTTTTCTGCGGACCACCAGCCCTGCTCATCTAAATAATTCAGGCGACCTATTTAACCTCATCAGAGACTAAGTAGCTTGGATGTAACTTCTCTCTTCACTAAGGCACCTACCACACAACCATTGGCCTTCTTCGTAATAATGTTAATCGCGACCTTAATCTACTGCTACAGCTGGGAGGTTTCTTTGGCCTCATTAAACCAGGAATTAATTTCAGTTGCTTGTCTTTCAACAAGAGCCTTGACAAACACCTATATGGAATGGTAATGGTCTCTCCCATCAACGCTGTCTTAGCAACTTTGTATATGGGACACCTAGAGACTAAACTTCACCAACATCATCCCCATCAATGCCACATGATTACATTATGTGGACGATGTCCTCATAATAATTCCAAAATGTTTTGATGTGGGAATCTTCAGAGAATGCTCAACAGAGTTGAACCGGCTATTCAGTTCACACTCTAAGAGTCCAGTGACAGATTACCACTTCTCAACGTACTCATTCGCAAAGCAGAAAAAATTCTACGATCCCAGTTTTGCAGGAATCGTACAAATATAAACGATCTCTCAAACATCTATTTCTGGCAGGATACTGAGACCAAAAAAGGCATAATCATCGAGTTTTTCCTAACAGCATACCGAATTTGCAGCCCAAGAGCCTCATGACGAATATTGTGCATACATATTCAAACCTTCACCGACCAACATTTTCTTCCCTTTTAATCCAGGAATGTAAAAAAAATCCAAATCAATTCTAAAAGCAATATCACCACTCGTAACAAAATTAAAATGAGTCCCAATAGCACGGTTGGCTTGAACGTCTCCTAAGAATTCACGCAAACCAGTACTAGAGTCTACATCGAAATCTGACTAGGGCCAAGCTGAGGTTAACACATGGATACTATGACAGGGTATAAGTCGGTGAAAGAGCACTGAGCCTGGAAACTCGTTTCAGTGAACACATCATTGCATACAATAAGAAGAACTTGAGCAACACATGTGTGCAACACAGAAATTCCACCAACCTTATATTAAGATTCTTGACGCCCGCCTCGGGATTAAAAAACCCAATTTCAGCAAACAAAAAGCCTTGAATCATCCTTAATCGCTATTTTAAAAATTATTAAACAGTATAAGGCAGCTTCGTCATCTCTGAAGTACTAGCAAGAGTTTCCCTCAAAACAATTAACATTACTCTCACTTAGCAACCAAGAATTACGTCCACTGCTGCTGCTGCTGCTGCTGCTACTGCTACTGCTACTACTACTACTACTACTACTACTACTACTACTACTACTACTACTACTACTACTACTACTACACCACTACTACTACTACTACTACTACTACTACTACTACTACTACTACTACTACTACACTACTACTACTACTACTACTACTACTACTACTACTACTACTACTACTACTACTACTACTACTACCACTACTACTACTACCACAAACTTTTCATTACTACGTAACTCAATACCTTAACTTTTTCTACCACTACGATACTACTTCTAATAATGCAACTACTATTACCACTACTACTACTACGACTATCGATAACTCTACATCCACTACTTTTGTACAACTAATACAACTACTAATACCACTACTACTCCTGTAATACTATAAAACTTTTCTTCGCCGTCTCCTTCCATAGTGACTTTAAGACTTCACTTTTCCCACTTTAGTTGTGATTTTAACACTGGTTCAAGATGGACCCAAACATCGTCAAAAGGTTCGTCTTCTCGGTACGAGTTTTCAGGGACTGATGACTGAGACATTTATGTAACTCACAGGTATATTTTTGGTGGTGACGTATCACCACCCATTGGCTTCATCAGTCCAATAAAAAAGAAGAACTGTGCAAAATGAGTTTGAGTTAAAGTTAATGAGTCACTCAGAAAGGAGTCAAACACATCGACTCAGGCTGAGGGACTGATTACCTCAAACTCTTGCTCATCTTTCACCGTTCGTCTCTGCACTGAACTAATGAAGTCACTGGATAGCGAAATGTTTTCGCAATAAACATACGCAAGCATTGCACAAGTCTGTTTTCTAAGGATTGTTCCAGCCACAGTATTCTGACTTTATTTTTCACTTGAGATATGTTGTGATATATTGGTCAAACAAGGCTGCATTTCACGATGAATCTACAGTTGGGAAAGTAAAGTTTAGACAATGTTTAGGTCTGTCCTTGGCCATCACGAGGTCGCGATGGATCAAAACGTTGTCTAAAGTTTCCTCTCCGAGTTGTGTGTTTGGTGTTAGTTGTTCCAGCAATGGTATTACAACCAAGGTTGCCAAATGAAATTTCAGATAACTCTAAAAACCTGTTAGCGAAGTTTTAGTGCTGTTAATTACAAAAATAACACAATAACACCAGTTTACAGGAGATTATTCTTGATCCGTTAAGTCCCAATCAACCATCTCTTCTTCAGCATGTTTATCTGTTTCTTTTTGTGATTGTTCAGAAGACTGATATACATCCATTATTTTTCCCGGAATCTTTATAAGGCCTCGCATATTGTATCAGCGTTGCAGTCACACAGTTCAACTAGGTCTCAATAAGTAACCACAATTTGCTTCTTTCTCTCTGAATATATATACATAATAGTTTACTTACAGAAATATCATAATTAATTAATAAGCTGAATATTCTATTTCCAATATCAACTTTCAAGTCATTACTAAAATATGAAACAACTGCACAATATTCTATCCTCCTTGAAGGTTCTTACATTCAGAACTGTCAGCAATGTTCTTTGCAGATTACTTAATTGGTCAACTAACTCATAATGAACAATGATCAGCAATGATCAAAGACATATTTTCCTATGTTCTTCTTAAATCATCGCTTACTTTATCAAAATGAAGCATTGTTTGTGTACTGAATGGTTCTTCAGTCTTCTTCTGCTTTGCAGTATTTGTATCTTTCATTATCACTTAAATTAGCTGCAGTTGAACATTTCCAGGACTTACTAAAACACTGCGTCTTCGCCCTCTATTTTCTTTAAAGATTTTTGGTATCTCAAGTCACTGGACTCTGAAATGATGAATATATTCCTTGCTCATAATGAACAAAGTCAGCGCATATACAGCGCAATGATAATGAGCGTAATAAATAACACAAACAAGGATCTAAACAAATCGTATATACATACATACATATATATATACAGTTCCATGGTCTTGTGTGCCGTAAATCCGAGGGAAAGATTGCAAGACATGAGGAGGTTAATAACATTATCAAGAGGAGCCTCACAACAGCTGGATGCCCAGCAGTAAGGGAGCCACCCCAACTATGCAGATCTGATGGCAGCCAGAAGCGTCCAGATGGTATCACCCTTCAAGCCTGGACAGATGGGAAGCAGGTGGTGTGGGGCTATACATGTGCAACATGTGCATCTACCTTGGCTGATACCTATCTCCAATACACCAGGGAGGAAGGAGGGGCAGCTACCAGCTTCAGGGAGTCCCAAAAGTCTAGAAAATATGGAGAACTTGCCCATCATTATATGCTTGTTCCCATACACAGTTAGCGCGCCAGGGTGTCAGCGTGCCTCGTTGTGCTCCGGGTTATCTCGTGTTTTCACGGTCGCTCTTACGTGCTAGAACTTTAATTGGTGTCATCAATCCTATACGATACATCCCTCAAGCGCCTGGAACCAATCTTGGGCGGAAAACATTATATACTGAGTCAAAAAAGGAGAATTAGTGTGCACTACCTAGCAGAGTTTACTGCCAGAGGGGAATCATAGGCCTGTGTCCCGGGTGAAAAAAATAATAATAATAATTGAACTTTTCGTGTCAGAGGAAAGAAAGTCTCCCTGATAATATTGAGTATACATAGTGTATAGTGTATACTACAGTGGCTCCCTAGTATATTGATGATAAAGGCTAAAGTGTCATTTGAAAACAGGTGAATTTGTAAATGAAGTGATAAGCCTATAGAGGCAGGTGCCAGAAGTCGCCAGAAACTTACCACAGGTCAGCTGTTTTAATAATCTTCCTGGCCTGCTAGTGTACTCGCATATAATCTAGTGATACCAGTGAATAGCAGAATACAGTGTTGTAGTAGCAACTAACCAGTATTATAATGGTACTTAGTGGAGTGGAGTGACTTTCATTAGTTTCTTTTCTTGAAATACGAGACGTTACTGTGAATTTCATATAACCTGTAGTTACCAGCGGTCGCAATATACACAACGAGAAGCAATTATTACTACAGAAAAAGCGTCCTTCCTCCAAAATTTGCACCAGTCAACTATAGTGATAATATAGCATTTATTGTGGTGGAGACGGAAAAAAAATAGAAAAGCTAGATACAGTGATTGATAAATAAGGGTGGAGGTCGACCGTTCGTCATTGTAGGAGTGCCAGCAGTCACCGATTTCTTCAACACGCAAGTTATACTTTTGTATCAGTCAAATCACATATTACTCGGGTAGATAATTTCCAGTAGAGCCTTCATGTGCTAGCTCAAATCACCGACCAGTATGTTTAAATAAGTGACCCACTGATCAGATCAGATCGACTGGTCCGAACCCTTGACTGGTCCAAACCCTTGACTGGTCCGAACCCGGGACAGGTTTCAAACGGTTTCGTTGGACAATAAAGCAGACTGTAAACGGATGGGGTTGTAGGCGCCCTTATAAACACAAACATTAAAAATCAGGAACGTGACGGTAAGCTGTCCAATATACAAAAACAGTTAGAAACAGAAATACAAATAGCTAGAGCTTCATTTAAGGAGGTTATTAATAGAATATTCAAGAGGTTGCTAGTAGAATTGCAGTAAATCAACCATTCAAATCATTATGAAGCTGTGTGTAGTCTGTGGTCAGTCAAACAAACGGGCTTCCACATGAATAAATTGTCATTTTTGTGGAAATTGGTGTCACGCCCCTTGTGCAGATATCCCAGAACTAGCTACAAGCAGTATTAAAACAGAGAAGTGTTTTTGGGTATGCCCAAATGAGGAAAATCTGTGGACTAAAATCACAAGGGTATTAAAAGAGGACAACATCAAAGCTGCTTTCATAAAAAACCTGGAAGCTTTCTACAACAGATGGGAACATAAAAAGTCTGGGCTGAATGGTACTGCCCTTGATACTGGCCATGTAGTCACAAACTGTAAGGCTGGAGGTGATGTCTGGTAGTCAGTAAATGTGGGGCTGATAGTGCTGTCCTGGGAGACAGTAATGGTGAAGCGGGAGGTGCTGTCCTGGGAGACAGAAATGGTGAAGCTGGAGGTGCTGTCCTGGGAGACAGAAATGGTGAAGCTGGAGATACTGTCCTGGGAGACAGTAATGGTGAAGCTGGAGATACTGTCCTGGGAGACAGTAATGGTGAAGCTGGAGGTGCTGTCCTGGGAGACAGTAATGGTGAAGCTGGAGATTTTGTCCAGGTAGTCGGGAATTATACGCAGGAAGGAATACATATAAATGACCTCATAGGGGACAGGAGCCATAGTAGGGAAACAAGTGTAGTCAAAGATAAGATAAAACCAATATTGCAAACTAGAAATACCGCAGGAAATAGCAAACAAGAGGACTCCAATAGCAATACTGAGGATAAATTACCAAAAACAACTGGTGGGAGCTCCATTGTTGGTGCTAGGGATGATAGAAGTAAGACAGGGAAACATGCACCAACAGGGAATACAGTCACAGAAACCCAAGGCAAGCGGAAACCAAGCCTGTGCACATACTATGCACTTGGTATCTGCTGGCATGGGAAATCTGGAAAAACAGATGGGACATGCAACTATGACCACCCTAGAAAATGCCATGCCCATATGACAACAGGAAAATGCAAACTCCCTTCCTGTAAGCTTTTTCACCCTGAAATGTGTACCTCTTCAGTACAGGAAAGACTGTGCTATAACTTAAATTGCCAGGCATACCATCTAAAGGGGACAAAAAGATACAAAACATCCAGGCCATGGGAAAACCTGGGTAGCCACAGCCACTCAAGAGGAGAGGTTTTTTAGTGCCAGGAAGGAAAAAAAACTGGCAGGAAATGGCAGAAATCGTACACCAAATCCAGTCATTCCTGGAGTGGAACCACAGTCGATGGCCTCCACTCCAAACCAACAGATACAGATACTAATGCCGGAAAAAAAATCCCCCCCCAGTACCAACAATACCACCAGTCCGATAACATTCTTCTTTGCAAATATACAGGGTCTAAAGCCAGCAACAAACAACAAAATACCTTTCATCCGTGGACTGCTTGCAGAGGCAAAGGCAATGTTCACGGCTTTCACTGAGACCCACATAAAGGATCACTTGGACAACGAAATATGGATCCCAGGTTACAACCTATACAGATGTGACAGAGTGAACAGGCAAAAGGGGGGGGGGATTGGCCTGTACATTGCAGAGTCACTTGTTTGCACAGAACTGCTTAATGCCTCAAATGATGTAGTGGAAGTTTTAGCAGTAAAGGTCGAGAACCAAAACCTAGTCATTGTGGTAGTCTACAAGCCTCCGGATGCAACATCCCAGCAATTCCAGGAACAGCTGTTAAAAATTGACCACTGTCTGGAAAATCTTCCAGCTCCTGCACCCAACATCTTGCTCCTGGGGGATTTCAACTTAAGGCACCTAAAATGGAGGAATATAGCAAATAATATTGTTGCAGTAATAACACCAGGAGGCAGCTCTGATGAAAAACTCACACTCACACGAGCTTTTAAATCTCTGCACAAAATTCAATTTAAACCAGCAAATAATAGAGCCTACTAGACTGGAGAATACACTAGACCTCATCTTCACTAACAATGATGATCTGATAAGAAATGTCACCATATCAAAAACAATATACTCAGATCACAACATAATTGAGGTTCAGACATGTATGCGTGGAGCCCCAGACCGACATAATGAGACTAGTCACAAGGGAGCATTCACCAAATTCAACTTCAATAACAAAAACATAAAGTGGGACCAAGTAAACCAAGTCCTAACCGATATAAGCTGGGAAGATACACTAAGCAACACAGACCCCAACTTATGCCTAGAACAGATTAACTCGGTGGCACTCGATGTATGCACAAGGCTTATTCCTCTAAGAAAAAGGAGGAGTAGATGTAAAATAGAAAGAGACAGGCGCTCCCTTTACAGGCGACGGAAAAGAATAACAGAGCGGCTAAAAGAGGTCAATATATCTGAAATGCGTAGGGAGACACTGGTCAGAGAAATAGCAAGCATCGAACTTAAGCTAAAAGAATCCTTTAGGAGTCAGGAATCGCGGGAAGAACTAAAAGCCATAAATGAAATCGAAAGAAACCCAAAGTATTTCTTCTCCTATGCCAAATCAAAATCGAGAACAACGTCCAGTATTGGGCCCCTACTTAAACAAGATGGGTCCTACACAGATGACAGCAAGGAAATGAGTGAGCTACTCAAGTCCCAATATGACTCAGTTTTTAGCAAGCCGCTAACCAGACTGAGAGTCGAAGATCAAAATGAATTTTTTATGAGAGAGCCACAAAATTTGATTAACACAAGCCTATCCGATGTTATCCTGACGCCAAATGACTTCGAACAGGCGATAAATGACATGCCCATGCACTCTGCCCCAGGGCCAGACTCATGGAACTCTGTGTTCATCAAGAACTGCAAGAAGCCCCTATCACGAGCCTTTTCCATCCTATGGAGAGGGAGCATGGACACGGGGGTCGTCCCTCAGTTACTAAAAACAACAGACATAGCCCCACTCCACAAAGGGGGCAGTAAAGCAATAGCAAAGAACTACAGACCAATAGCACTAACATCCCATATCATAAAAATCTTTGAAAGGGTCCTAAGAAGCAAGATCACCACCCATCTAGAAACCCATCAGTTACACAACCCAGGGCAACATGGGTTTAGAACAGGTCGCTCCTGTCTGTCTCAACTATTGGATCACTACGACAAGGTCCTAAATGCACTAGAAGACAAAAAGAATGCAGATGTAATATATACAAACTTTGCAAAAGCCTTCGACAAGTGTGACCATGGTGTAATAGCGCACAAAATGCGTGCTAAAGGAATAACAGGAAAAGTCGGTCGATGGATCTATAATTTCCTCACTAACAGAACACAGAGAGTAGTCGTCAACAGAGTAAAGTCCGAGGCAGCTACGGTGAAAAGCTCTGTTCCACAAGGCACAGTACTAGCTCCCATCTTGTTCCTCATCCTCATATCCGACATAGACAAGGATGTCAGCCACAGCACCGTGTCTTCCTTTGCAGATGACACCCGAATCTGCATGACAGTGTCTTCCATTGCAGACACTGCAAGGCTCCAGGCGGACATCAACCAAATCTTTCAGTGGGCTGCGGAAAACAATATGAAGTTCAACGATGAGAAATTTCAATTACTCAGATATGGTAAACATGAGGAATTTAAATCTTCATCAGAGTACAAAACAAATTCTGGCCACAAAATAGAGCGAAACACCAACGTCAAAGACCTGGAGTGATTATGTCGGAGGATCTCACCTTCAAGGACCATAACATTGTATCAATCGCATCTGCTAGAAAAATGACAGGATGGATAATGAGAACCTTCAAAACTAGGGAGGCCAAGCCCATGATGACACTCTTCAGGTCACTTGTTTTATCTAGGCTGGAATATTGCTGCACTCTAACAGCACCTTTCAAGGCAGGTGAAATTGCCGACCTAGAAAATGTACAGAGAACTTTCACGGCACGCATAACGGAGATAAAACACCTCAATTACTGGGAGCGCTTGAGGTTTCTAAACCTGTATTCCCTGGAACGCAGGAGGGAGAGATACATGATTATATACACCTGGAAAATCCTAGAGGGACTAGTACCGAACTTGCACACGAAAATCACTCACTACGAAAGCAAAAGACTTGGCAGACGATGCAACCATCCCCCCAACGAAAAGCAGGGGTGTCACTAGCACGTTAAGAGACCATACAATAAGTGTCAGGGGCCCGAGACTGTTCAACTGCCTCCCAGCACACATAAGGGGGATTACCAACAGACCCCTGGCAGTCTTCAAGCTGGCACTGGACAAGCACCTAAAGTTAGTTCCTGATCAGCCGGGCTGTGGCTCGTACGTTGGTTTGCGTGCAGCCAGCAGCAACAGCCTGGTTGATCAGGGGCTGATCCACCAGGAGGCCTGGTCACAGACCGGGCCGCGGGGGCGTTGACCCCCGAAACTCTCTCCAGGTAAACTCCAGGTAAATAGGCTCAGAGACCCTTGGCTCATGGGGAAAGAGTGCATCTAAATTCCTTAAGGAGCTGGGAAAAAGACTCATCAGGGTAACTAGGGATCCCAGGGCAGCTAGTTTTCTGTTCCAGCGGCTCAGTGCGGCTGTTCAAAGGGGTAATGCCTGCTGTATTTTGGGCACACGCCCAAGCTCTGAGAAGCTGGATGAGATTTTCACCTTATAATCGGTGATACACACGTAACAACATGTACCGTATGTGCCACCTTTATATCAATAATGTATCTCTTAAATCTTCTGTACCATATTATGTAATAAAATATTCCTATTAGTAAAAAAAAAATAAATATGAAAAGATGGGGTGGTAGGGGAAGTGGAATATTCAAACGGCTTCAGGAAGAAATCCAAATATTTTTCCTTGAAGCCTTTTTATCCACTTCTCCGAGGCTATGGGTCCCACAATTTACACCAGAGGTGGACCCCATCATATATAATTATATATAATATTATATATATATATATATTATATATATATATAATATATATATATATATATATATATATATATATATATATATATATATATATATATATATATATATATATATATATATATATATATATATAACACACACACACACACACACACACACACACACACACACACACACACACACACACACACACACACACACACACACACAGGAAGTATTTACAGTGGAGACAGAAAGGCCTCTTGGTGGACAGAACAGAGGGGGATGCCAACAAGGAATATACCAACAAGTGTTGGATGACATACACACAACTGAGGAGGAGGTGAAGAAGCTGCTAAGAGACACTGATACCTCAAAGGTAATGGGACCAGACAACATCTTCCTGGAGGTCCTTAGAGAGAGAGCAGAAATGCTGTGTGTGCCACTAACCACAATCTTCAACGCTCCCCTTGAAACTGGGCAACTACTTGAGGTATGAAAGACGGCAAATGTAGTACCCATATATAAAAAAGGAGAGAGAAAAGAGGCACTAAACTATAGACCAGTGTCACTGACGTGTATAGTATGCAAAATCATGGAGAAGATTATCAGGAGGAGAGTGGTGGAGCACCTGGAACGGAACAAGAGTATAAATGAACACCAGCACGGATTTATGGAGCTTTATGATAAAGTTTTATGATAAAGAAACAGAAGTAAGACACGAGAGAGAGGGGTGGGTTGATTGCATCTTCTTGGACTGCAAGAAGGCCTTCGACACAGTTCCTCACAGGAGATTGGTGAAGAAGCTAGATGATCAGGCACATATAACAGGAAGGGCACTGCAATGGATCAGAGAATACCTGACAGGGAGGCAACAACGAGTCATGGTACATGGTGAGGTATCACAGTGGGCACCTGTGACAAGCAGGGTCCCATAGGAGTCGGTCCTAGGACCAATGCTATTTCTGGTATATATGAATGACATGATGGAAAGGTAAGACTCAGAAGTGTCCCTGTTTGCAGATGATGTGAAGTTAATGAGGAGAATTAAATCTGATGAGGATCAGGCAAGACTTTAAAGAGACCTGGACAGGCTGGACACGTGGTCCAGCAACTGGCTTCTCGAATTTAAACCCACCAAATGCAAAGCCATGAAGATTGGGGAAGGGCAAAGAAGACCGCAGACGGAGTATAGGGTAGGTGACCAAAGACTGTAACCCTCGCTCAAGGAGAAAGATCTTGGGATGAGTATAACACCAAACACGTCTCTGGAAGCACACATCAACCAGATAACTGCTGCAGCATATGGGTGCCTGGCAAACCTGAGAACAGATAACTGCAGCAGCAGTTATCTGGTTGATGTATGAAGAGCATTCTGATACCTTAGTAAGGAATCATTCAAGACACTGTACATCATGTATATCAGGGCCATACTGGAGTATGCAGAACCTGTTTGGAACCCACACTTGATAAAGCACGTCAAAAAATTAGAGAAAGTGCAAAGGTTTGCTAAGGGGACTCTCCTACGATGAAAGGTTAATCCTAATATTCCTTTGACTCATCTTGGTCTTTAACTTCCAATTGTGACCCCTTGTTTCTGTGTCCTCTCTGTGGAGCATCCTGTCTCTGTCCACCTTGTCTATTCCACACAGTATTTCGTATGTCGTTATCATGTCTCCCCTAGCCCTCCTGTCCTCCAGTCAGGCCGATTTCTCATAAGTCATAGAGTAGTCAGGAAGTGGAATAGCCTAGCACGTGAGGTAGTGGAGGCAGGAACCATACATAGCTTTAAGATGAGGTATGATAAAGCTCATGGAGCAGGAAGAGGGAGGACGTAGTAGCACTCAGTAAAGAGGCGGGGCCAGGAGCAAAGTCTCGACCCCTGCAACCAAAATTAGGTGAGTACAATTAGGTGATTACACACGCAAACACATACACACAAAAAAAAAAAAAAAAAAAAAAAAAACATGGGGACTCGCAGGAACCGGGGATCAGATGAGAATGGTTCTGGTAGGGAGGAGTGGATGGAGGAGCAGTGGGAAAGGATGGAACAAGAATGGGAGAGAAAATTAGGAGAGCTTTCTGAAAAAATGGAGAAAGAGCTCTCTGTGAAATTGGAAAGGAGGTTGGAGAAGGAGACAAAGAATTGGGAGGCACAAGTCGAAACTGCAGTGGCCAGGATAAGGGTCCTAGAAGTTGAGATAAATAGGCTGAAGCGAGTTACAGGGGCAGTGACCAGAGAAGATGCAGCATATGAAGCTGAGAGGCCGAACAGGAAGGAAGGAGATATGAATTATGCTAAAATCATATCAGCCTGCCAAGAAGGGCCAAGGAGTGAAAGAGAAGAACAGCTGGGTGCAGATGGAGAGGGTGATAGGTCGAATGGTGAGGCATAACCATGCTACCAAGAGCCACTGGAAAAATCAAGGGAGAAAATTATCACATACAGACAGGATCCAGAGTCACAGAGGGTGAGGCAATGGGAGGAGGAAAGGGAAAAATCAGTGTTTTTCCATGGGCCTCAGGAGAAAGAGGAAAGGACACACAGTGAAAGGCGGCAGGAAGAAAGAAAGGAGATTGAGAAAATCATCATGGAAATAGGTGAAGAAGAGATGGACGAGATCGTAAATTTTCAGAGAATAGAGGGGTACTCAAAGGGGAGAAACCGACCAATCAAGCTGATTCTCAGGACAGAAACAGTGCAGAACAAGATCCTCCAAGAGCAACCACGGTTGAAATACTCGGAAGAGTACAAGAGAGTGTTCCTAGACAGAGACAGATCACAAACAGAATGACAGCAGCTGAGGGAGAGGACAAAAAAGCGAAAGGAGCTAGGAAAGGAGACAAGGATGGAACCAGCAGAGGTCAGTCAGAGCAGAACAGAGCAGCAACGGCAAGCACACACACAACTATCCTCAGAACCCCACAACCTATCACACCATCCCAACACACACTACAGCCCATGCCCACAGCTTCCACCCAACACCGAGTTATAGAATCCCACAGTATGCTACCAGGTCTCCCACCCTCACAGGCCCCCAAACCACAGTGTTGGAAGGAAACTGAAGGTATGGTACACAAACACTGATGGAATAACAAATAAGTGGGAGGAGTGGCACGAAAGACTCAAAGAGGCATCACCGGACATCATAGCTCTCACAGAAACCAAGCTTACAGGTATGATAAGAGATGCCATCTTTCCAACGGGATACCAGATCCTGAGGAAAGACAGAGGGAACAGGGATGTGGAGGAATGGCATTGCTGATCAAAAACCGATGGAATTCTGATGAGCTGGAGAGAGGAGACAGTGGAGAAGAAAGTGATTACATAGCAAGAACGCTTCACTCTGGAGGTCCCAAGGTGGTAATAGCAGGGATGTATAACCCACCACAGAACAGTAGGAGGCCAAGGCAAGAGTGTGACGAGAGCAATAGAGCGATGGTTGACACACTGGCTGCAGAGGCCAGAAGAGCTCATGCATGCAGGGCAAAGCTCCTGATCATGGGTGACTTTAGCCACAAGGAGATCGATTGGGAGAACTTGGAGCCACATGGGAGCCAAAATACATGGAGGGCTAAGATGATGGAGGTGGTACTGGAAAACTTCATGTACCAACACATAAGGGACACTACAAGAAAGAGAGGAGAGGGTGAACCAGCAAGACTAGACTTATTATTCACCTTGAGTAGTGCAGATATCGAGGACATCACATCTGAAAGACCCCTTCGGGCCAGCGATCATGTGGTTTTTAAGCTTCGAATACACAGTAGAGCTACAAATGGAAGGGGAAGCAGGAAGACCAGAACGAATGAAGCCCAACTACAAGAAAGGGACTACACGGGAATGAGGAACTTCCTGAACAGGGTTCAGTGGGACAGAGAACTGGCAGGGAAGCCAGTTAATGAGATGATGGAATATGTAGCAACAATATGTAAGGAAGCTGAGGAGAGGTTTGTACCCAAGGGTAACAGGAATAATGAAAAAGCCATGATGAGCCCATGGTTCACCCAAAGGTGCAGGGAGGCAAAAGCTAGGGAATGGAAGAAATATAGAAATATAGAAGGACCCAGGAGAATAAGGAGAGCAGTCGTAGAGCCAGAAACGAATATGCACAGATAAGAAGGGAGGCCCAACGACAATATGAAAATGACATAGCAGCAAAAGCCAAATCTGACCCGAAACTGTTATACAGCCACATCAGGAAGAAAACAACCGTCAAGGACCAGGTAATCAGGATAAGAAAGGAAGGAAGAGAGACAACAAGAAATGACCGTGAAGTATGTGAGCAACTCAACAAGAGATTCAAAGAAGTGTTCACAGAGGAGACAGAAGGTGCTCCAGAAAGATGGAGAGGTGGGGCACACCACCAAGTGCTGGACACAGTGCACACAACTGAGGAAGAAGTGAAGACGCTTCTTAGTGAGCTAGATACCTCAAAGGCAGTGGGGCCAGATAACATCTCCCCATGGGTCCTGAGAGAGGGAGCAGAGGCGCTATGTGTACCCCTAACAACAATATTCAATACATCTATCGAAACAGGGAGATTGCCTGAGGCATGGAAAACAGCAAATGTAGTCCCAATCTTTAAAAATGGAGGCAGACATGAAGCACTAAACTACAGACCAGTTTCACTGACATGTATAGTATGCAAAATCATGGAGAAGATTATCAGGAGAAGAGTGGTGGAACACCTAGAAAGGAATGATCACATCAACAGCAGCCAACATGGTTTCAGGGATGGGAAATCCTGTGCCACAAACTTACTGGAGTTCTATGACATGGTGACAGCAGTAAGACAAGGGAGAGAGGGGTGGGTGAATTGCATATTCTTGGACTGCAAGAAGGCGTTTGACATAGTTCCACACAAGAGATTAGTGCAAAAACTGGAGGACCAAGCAGGGATAACAGGGAAGGCACTACAATGGATCAGGGAATACTTGTCAGGAAGACAGCAGCGAGTCATGGTACATGGCGAGGTGTCAGAGTGGGCACCTGTGACCAGCGGAGTCCCACAGGGGTCAGTCCTAGGACCAGTGCTGCTTTTGGTATTTGTGAACGACATGACGGAAGGAATAGACTCAGGTGCCCCTGTTTGCAGATGACGTGAAGTTGATGAGAAGAATTCATTCGATCGAAGACCAGGCAGAACTACAAAGGGATCTGGACAGACGGCAGACCTGGTCCAGCAATTGGCTCCTGGAGTTCAATCCGACCAAGTGCAAAGTCATGAAGGTTGGGGAAGGGCAAAGAAGACCGCAGACGGAGTACAGTCTAGGGGCCAGAGACTACAAACCTCACTCAAGGAAAAAGAGCTGGCAGTGAGTATAACACCAGGCATATCTCCTGAAGTGCACATCAACCAAATAACGGCTGCAGTATATGGGCGCCTAGCAAACCTCAGAACAGCATTCCGACACCTTAATAAGGAATCGTTCAGGACCCTGTACACTGTGTACGTTATACCCATATTGGAGTATGCGGCACCAGTTTGGAACCCACACATAGCCAAGCACGTAAAGAAACTAGAGAAAGTGCAAAGGTTTGCAACAAGACTAGTCCCAGAGCTAAGAGGTATGTCCTACGAGGAGAGGTTAAGGGAAATTAACCTGACGACACTGGAGGACATGAGAGATAGGGGACATGATAACGACATACAAAATACTGAGAGGAATTGACAAGGTGAAAAAAGACAGGATGTTCCAGAGATTGGACACAGTAACAAGGGGACACAGTTGGAAGTTGAAAACACAGATGAATCACAGGGATGTTAGGAAGTATTTCTTCAGCCACAGAGTAGTCAGGAAGTGGAATAGTTTGGGAAACTATGTAGTTTAGGCAGGATCCATACATAGCTTTAAGCAGAGGTATGATAAAGCTCACAGTTCAGGGAGAGTGACCTAGTAGCGACCAGTGAAGAGGCGGGGCCAGGAGCTCTGACTCGACCCCTGCAACCTCAACTAGGTGAGTACAACTAGATGAGTACACATGCACACACACACACACACACACACACACACACACACACACACACACACACACACACACACACACACACACACACACACACACATGGATAACAGGGAAGGCAACACAATGGATCAGGGAATACTTGTCAGGAAGACAGCAGCGAGTCATAGTACGTGGTGAGGTGTCGGAGTGGGCGCCTGTGACCAGCAGTGTCCCACAGGGGTCAGTCCTAGGACCAGTGCTGTTTCTGGTAATTGTGAACGACATGACGGAAGGAATAGACTCCGAAGTGTCCCTGTTTGCAGATGACGTGAAGTTGATGAGAAGAATTCATTCGATCGAAAACCAGGCAGAACTACAAAGGGATCTTGACAGGGTACAAACCTGGTCCAGCAATTGGCTCCTGAAGTTCAAACCCTCCAAGTGCAAAGTCATGAAGATTGGGGAAGGGCAAAAAAGACCTCAGACAGAGTATAGTCTAAGCGGCCAGAGATTACAAACCTCACTCAAGGAAAAAGGTCTTGGGGTGAGTATAACACCAGGCACATCCCCTGAAGCGCACATTAACCAAATAACTGCTGCAGCATATGGGCGCCTGGCAAACCTCAGAACAGCATTCCAACATCTTAATAAGGAATTGTTCAGGACTCTGTACACCGTGTACGTTAGGCCCATATTGGAGTATGCGGCACCAGTTTGGAACCCACACCTAGCCAAGCACGTAAAGAAACTAGAGAAAGTGCAATGGTTTGCAACAAGACTAGTTCCAGAGCTATGGGGTATGTTCAACGAGGAGAGGCAAAGGGAAATCGACCTGACGACATTGGAGGACAGGAGAGATAGGGGGACATGATAACGACATACAAAATACTGAGAGGAATTGACAAAGTGGACAAAGACAGGATGTTCCAGAGATTGGACACGGTAACAAGGGGACACAGTTGACAAAGTTGGAAGTTGAAGACACAGATGAATCACAGGGATGTTAGAAAGTATTTCTTTGGCCACAGAGTAGTCAGGAAGTGGAACAGTTTGGGAAGCGATGTAGTGGAGGCAGGATCCATACATAGCTTTAAACAGAGGTATGATAAAGCTCACGGTTCAGGGAGAGTGATCTAATAGCAACCAGTGAAGAGGCGGGGCCAAGAGGTAGGACTCGACCCTTGGAACCTCAACTAGGTGAGAACAACTAGGTGAGTACACACACACACACAAGCGTTGGATGAAATACATCTGAGGAAGAGGTGAAGTAGCTGCTAAGTAGCCTTGATACCTGAAAGGCAGTGGAACCGGACATCTCTCTGTGGGTTCGTAGAGAGGGAGCAGAGACCCTGTGTGTGCCATTAACCACAATTTTTGAAACATCCCTTGAAACTGAGGTATGGAAGACGGCAAATGTAGTCACCATTTTTAAGAAATGAGACAGAAACGAGGCACTAAACTATAAACCAGTGTCACTGACGTGTAAAATATGCAAAGTCATGGAGAAGATTATCAGGAGGAGAGCAGTGGAGCACCTGGAACAGAGCAAGATTGTAAACGACAACCAGCATGGATTCGTGGAAGGAAAACCCTATGTCACAAACCTTAGGGAGCTTTATGACAAAGTAACAGAAGTAAGACACGAGAGTGAGGTTTGGGGTTGTTGCTTTTTCTTGGACTGCAAAATTCTTCGACACATTTCCCTTAAAGAGATTATTGCAAAACTGAGGTAAGCTTTATTACGGGAAGGGCACTGCAATGGATCAGAGAATAACTGACAGGGGGCAACAACGATTCATGTTAGTGATGAGGTATCACAGGGGCACCTGTGACGGCGGGGTCCCAAAGGGGGGTCGGTCCAGGACCAGTGCTTTTTTAGAAAAGGGGGATTAGCGTGGACGGTTAAAAAGCATGGTTGCTTTGCAGTTTTTTAAAAAAACTGATTTTGGGAGTTGGGAAGGAGGGGTTTTGCTTCCCCAGGAGGGTTTAGGAGGTGAAGGTCCACCTCAATGGGCCTGGGAGGAGTGTAGGTGGTTGGAAATGGGGGGAATAGGTTTTCACGTGAGGTGCAGTCTGTCTTCACTTGAGGAGGTGTGGGTGGGGGGGTAGAAAACGGTCCCAGCGTGAGTGCAGCCCCAAAAATGTACAATTTGGGCGAGTTGTTCACAGAAAATGGGAGGCGCCAAGAAAGGAAAGTAAGAGTGAAGTCTAAAAGGTGGAAATCGTTCCTTTCTCCAGATGAATGTACTTCGGGCCGTGAAGGAAAGGGGTACTATCCCCCTGCAAATGAAGGAAAAGGCTTCTTGGGTTGGTGACTCTCAGGTAAGATATGTTGCCCTGCTTTTTGAAATAGGAATAAGAAGTGAGAGTAGAGTGTGTTTCCCCTGGAGCGGGTGTTGGGGAATTGTCAACGACTGGATAATAATGTCAGGTAATGGGAACAAGCCCTTATCTTCTCAGTGTGGGGAATGATTTTGGGGAAGGGTGGGGGAAAAGGCTGCTAGATAAGTAAGGTCAGCTTAGATTTCATTAAGCTAAGGGGGGGACCCAATCTATGTGATCTTCCCTAGAAGGGGAGTAGGAAATGAATGGTTTTAGGGCAATTGGTGAAAAAATTTGCTGGCTAGACAGATACTGAAAGGGAAACTTGCAATCCCATTATTGGGGACAACGGGAAAATTTTTTGGAAAACCTGATATGTTGCAAGGGTGGGGTTCATCCTCGGGGGCGGGGGGTGGTAGATTTGCAGATCGTTTGAGAAGGCATTGTAAAATGCCTAGATTTTTAAAGATGGAAGTAGGGGTAGGGTGTGTGTGGGAAACAACGGGTTGCAACCAGGGTTGGAAACTAAATTAAAAAATTTCACATGAATTTATAAAAAAAAGCAATAAACGGCAGAAAACAAAGGGGACAGCAGGGGCAGAAAGGGGACTAGCTCCCTTAAAGGTTTACTATACTAAAGCGGGAGTTTTTAGAAATAATGATGAGCTAAGAAATTGCAAGGCAGGAAACATAGATATTATTGCATAACAGAGACCTGGCTCAATCTGAAAGATAGAGAGATCCTCGAATGTCACATACAAGGCTAAAAATTTTTTCCCACACTGAGGGGTCAACAGAAAGGGGGTGGAGTACGTGTAGTCAGGACAATTTAAATTGTTGTTTAGACAAGATATTAAAAAAACTCAGCCACTGAATCTTTGGGGTTTACAGCTTCTCGGGGCCGAGAAAAATATTTTGGGGTGGATTTCAGGGCCCCAAATCTTGATAGGGAGTGAGAAAAAACTTTTTGGACAAAATTCGAAAGGCATCTACATACAAAAATGTTGTGCTAATGGGGATTTAAACTATAGACAGATTGATTGGAGCAATTTAAAGGGAAAATTTTAGAGTGGGGACTTTCTTATACGATCCAGGATTGTTTTTAAAACATTTTTGTGCAAGCCAACAGGGGAAAAACCCCTTGATTTGGTTCTTGCCGAGGGAAACAAAATTAATAATCTTGGGTTTAAATGAGATTTGGGGAGAGTGATCACAAATCACTCAGTTTTAAATATCATGGAATTCCCCAAAAAGGCAACAAGTCTCCGCCCCTGATTTTCGCTTGGCTTTTTTCATGGACAAAAAAATTTTACTAGGTGGGCTGAACTGGAATGACCTGACTAGGGTCAGGGGTGGTGATGGTTTCGATATGATGTTTCCAGGGAAAGTTTAGCTGCTCAGTAAAATGTTCCAAATGGGGAAAAATCAGAAAAACAAAAAATATCCTAAAGGATGAAAAATAGATTAAAATATCTATTGGTAAAAAGAGGCATATATAGGCAAATCAAAGAGGGGGGGGCAATTAAGAAATCATTATTCGTTAAAGAGGAAAAAAAAAAAGGGAATTAGAAAAGCAAAAAAATTTATGGGGAAAAGTTGCAAGAAAATCGAAGACAACCCCAAAAGGATTTTTAGATACAGAAGTAAGATCGGGGAAAGATAGGCCCACTAAAGTTCCCCGGGGTTCAGTCACGACGTGAAAAGGAAAGTGTAAAATTTTTTAACAATATTTCCCTCTCAGTTTTTACCGGAGGTTTACCTGATTTCCAGAATGATAAATTAGTGAAAGGACGTTAATAAACTGTGCATATTGGGGTCAAAGTGACATGGTCCTTGGGCAAATAGAAAATTTAAAAAACCTAACAAACCCCGGGCCCCTGATGAACTGTATAAAGGGTTTTTAAAGGGAAATGAAAGAGGAGCTAGACGAATTGTCCTTTTGCAGATGACGTGAAGTTGATGAGAAGTAATACATCGACGAAAACCAGGCAAACACAAAGGGATCTTGACAGGGTAAAAGCCCGTCAAGCAATTCTCCTAAGTGAACACTCCATGAATCAATAAGTTGCGAGGCAAAGACCCTGAACAGAGTATAGTCTAACGACCAGCAGGATTACAAACCTCACTCATGAAAAGGTATTGGTGAGTATACACCAGAATCTCCTGGAAGGACATGGACAAGATTTGCAGATATGGGCGCCTGGCAAACCTTCAGACAGCATTTCAACATCTTAATAGGATTTTCAGACTCCGTACACCGTACGTTAGGCCCAATATTGGATATGCGGCACAAGTTAAAGCCACATGAAAGGAGGAAATTCTGGATAAGGCAGGGTTTTGCAACAAGACAGCCAGAGCTATGTATGTTAACGAGGAGAGTAAGGGAAGTCACTGACGCATTGAGACAGGAGAGATAGGGGCCATGATAACGACATACAAATAAAGAGGAATTGACAAGGGACAAAAGAGGATCGGCCAGAGATTGGACACTAAAAAGGGCCGTGAAAATTGCAATTTGAAGGACATGATAAACTCAGGGATTTGAAAGCTATGCATTGGTCAAGAAGTGGTCAAGGAAGTGGAACATTTGAAGAAAAATGTATGAAGGTTGGAACCATACAATAAACCAGAGCTATATAAACTCACGTTCAGGTAGATATCTAATTGCGAACCAGTGATTAGAGTCTGGTTAGAGGTAACTCAACCTAGGAAACTCAAGGTGAGAAACAACTAGGTAGAAACCCCACACAAGCGGGATAAATAATGAGAAGAGGTGAAGTAGCTCTAATAGCCTTTGATCCCCTGGGGTGAACCGGACTCTCTCATTGGGTTTAGAGCGGGAGCAGAGACCTTTGGTCCGCCTTTAAACACAATTTTAAATCATCCCTTGAAATAAGGTATGAAGGACGGAAAAATGTGTCCCATTTAAGAAATGAGCAGAGAGATAAACTAAAGACCAGATCACTCTGAAAAATGTAAAGTTGAGGAAGGATTGAGGAGGAAAGTGGAAGCACCGACGAGCAAGTTTTAAAGACAACCAGGATGGAATCGTGGAAGAAAACCTAGTAAAAAACCTGGGAGGTTTTAAAGTGAAAAATTCAGACACGAGGGTGAGGATTGGTTTAAATAGATTGTTTGAGTGCAAGAAATCTTCACCAGTTCCTTACAAGAGATTAGTGAGAACTTGAGATAAGACAGGTGTTAAAAGGATGAATGTCGAGAATAACTGTCGGGTGAGGACGAACGTTTTGGCTAACGTGATGTTAGTTTCACCCTGGGAAACTGTGACGACTGGGGTGCCATGGCTTAGACCGAGAGGCATTTTGGTGCTTTCGCATGGACAGTAGGCCTTTCTCAGAGTTCCCTTGTTCAATGATTTGAATTTAATGTGGATAATTAAATCAGATTAGGATCAGGCAGGACTTCAAAGAGACCTGGACAGGCTGGACACATGGTCCAGCAACTGGCTTCTTGAATTTAACCCAAGGAAATGCAAAGTCATCAAGATTGGGGAAGGGCAAAGAAGACTGTAGACAGAGTGTAGCTAGGTGGCCAAAGACTGCAAACCTCGCTCAAGGAGAGAGATCTTCAGGTGAGTATAACCTGGCTTCTTCAGACCTGACCTCCCAACATCTGCGTTCTTACTTCTACTAGTGACCTTCGTCTCACCTCCTGGCGCTATATAAGGCTCCATCCTGTCACTTCAGCTCCATATTGTTTCAGACTTTGGAACAATACTCTTCTCCAGACTGAGGGACTGACACCTCAAACATTAAGGTGATGACTGTACACTCAAGTCCTTCCTTGGTATGAACTGATTGACTCGTCTAAGTCTCTTCTGTTCTAGCAAACGTTTCGATACTAAAGAACCTAACTGTTGTAGGTCGTAACAATTTCGATAAAGTATACCTAATTTTTATTGTCTTACCAACAACTTGTCGTATTTACCTTGGCAAATGTTCAACCAGTAATGATCACACCTTGCTTTGTAATTTAGCTGTCAGATTACGGCCTCTCGTTAGTCAGATGGTTTGTTCCTTTTTAGGGGTCGGGGTGGGCTTCAGTCAAAACACTGGTGCAACCCTTATGGAAGTGGGGTGAGAAGAACCATATAAGCTCAAGGAAACCAGCTAGAGTGAGAGAATTCGGGTGAGCTCTGCATGTGCAGAGTTCTGGCGCTATTGGGAGACTCTGGTCTAGCTGCAGCCTCTCTAGAGATTCTGGTAGAGCTGCTGCCTCTCTGCAGAGCCTTGGGAGAGGGCTGCTGGAGAGCACTTCAGAGAGACGGTTGGAGATGGGCAAGCTGGTTGGAGTAGGCCAGTTGCTGTAGTCTGGACGGTTGCTTGTTGTGAACTAGTTTCCCCTGTAACTGTCTCTTGAACTTATATTGTTTAGTTAATTTTGTATTAGCTTGATTGTTTTGTCTATCCCTATTTATGTACCAATGATTTACTCTAACCCAAAAAGGGTTTGCCGTCCTAAATAATTATTGATGAGGACTTTAAAAATAAACTGTGTTTTAGTAATTAAATGTTCACTGTCCGTTATTTATTCCTTTATATTGATCTTATTTAAGTACATGAGAGTGAATGTAGTGTGAGGAGCAGTATCGATTAGTCGTTGTCACTGTCAATTCTCCTGCATTAGCTGCCTCCCAATATTACGTTCCGCTTACCACTCCCTACATAAATGGATCATCCTGAGGTTTTGAGACGTTAACCAATTAAATACGCTTCTTACCCACCCTCAGCTAAGACACACGGAGACAAGAAGGGTAGAAAGGGGTCACATGGAAGTAAACGACATTAAATACTGCATGTTACGAGATAAGGTGGAAGAACCAGGATATTTCAGGAAGTGGACAATTTAACAAGTGATAGTTGGAGCTGAACCCTTAAAGAGTCAAAGGGATGTTAGGATACTTCTCATCATGATTGTCAGGAAGGAGAAAGATTAGCAAGTGAGAGGCAGGCAGGAACCTACTGCAAGATGAGATTAAAAGCTCAGTGGAACACGGGAAGGCAAGTAAAGACAATAAGTACCCAATCCAGAGCAAGCAGGGCACAGAGCGATCACGACCCACGACAATCTACAACTAAGAACACACACACACAACACACCACACACACACAAGCAACACACCACACACACACACACACACAACACACACAAAGAACACAATCCCAACAGATACAACCAAAATAAAGTAAGGGAGAGACAGACATACAAAAACACCAAGAAAAGAAGGCATGACCATAAAAAAAACATCACATAACAACACAGAACATAAATAGTCATTGGCGTGATGTTACCCACCACAAACTGCATGCCATGGTACGAAGAAAACTACAGGTCTCTGGCACACTGGCTGGCAAAACTCACTCGCATCCCGTTACTGTAATCGATTTCCCACAGGATCGACTGGAAAACCTGAGCCCACTGGGCCGAATCTGGGCAATGTGGATTCGTACTTAAGCCTCATCTCACATGTCAGGCCACAACCAGAGAGCTGGGGACCACAAACTGTCTTTTTCCCTACTTTCAGCTCGAGACTCCTTCAGAGGCCCCTTGACTACGATCAGTGGTTCTGTTTGACTATATAGTAGAGTTACAATGGGATAACGACTGTAGGGACAGCCAAACTATAAGGGGGACTACCGTATGAACTTCCTCAGGTCATGGACCAAAATGTGAAATCAGTAAACGATTGATGGAATGTGGCAACAAAGTGCAAGGAGGCAGAGAAGTTTGTTACCCAGGGAACAAAATAAAGGAAGCCAAGACGAGTCTGTTACCGAGGTGTAGGAGCAAACAAGTGCAAAGAAGGAAAGACAGGGCTAGGACCAGGAAAACAAGGAGATAGAGAAGACAGAAAGAGAGCGAGATAAGGAGGAGGCCAGAACAGTATGAAAACGAAAGATCGAAGCAAATCTACCAAACTGCGATAGCACATAGGAAGAAACACAGTCAAGGACCAGGTGATAAGGCAAAAGAAGGGGGAACTCAAAGAAACATCAAGAGGTAGTGGGCTCAAAGGATTAAGAAGATACAGTAGAGACAGGAAGCTCTGGGGGACAGACCAGATGGGACACCAAAAGGAAACACAATGTGACGACATACACAAGAGGAGGAGTGAAAAACTCAAGGACATCGATCTCAAGCAATGGGACGACAACATCTCTCAGGTCCTTAAGGGAGCAGTGTGTGCCCACTTACACAATCTTCAACACTCCCTCAACACTGGCAACTACCTGGCTATGAAGCCAATACTTTCCATTTTCAATCACAACCAAGGGACTCTCACTCTGCTCATTGACTCTTTATGCAAAATTGAATCTCGAAATCGCCCCCTCCCTCAACAGTCTCTCCTCCCCCACACCTTCACCCTCCCTCTCTCCACCCTTCTCTTATCTCAATCCATCAGGGTCGGCTTGCTGCATCTTCTCCCTCTGCACCTCTGCCGTTCCTCACAATTTTCCCCTCTGCTCCCTCAAAACAGATCACTGCACTCGTCAAATCACTCCTCACGCCCCACTTCTCTAGTCATATGTCTCACAGTCCCCGTGCTCGCTCCCTCGGTCGCTCCTCCTCCCCTTCTCTCTAACCATAAGTCCTCACTCCTCCTCTTTCGCATGCGTAGTTATTTCAAGATTAATCTCATGAGGACCGGCTCCCTCTTCCTTCCTTGGACTACCTCTCCAGCCAATGCTTCTAATTTAATCCTCCAAAGCATCCATGAAGATAGGGACCACCTCGCCCGTATGGTTTTCCATCTCAAACCTCTCCTCGAGATCTTGTAGTATACACCACTTCTCCGATAGCCACATCACAGATAACTCTCGCTTGGGCGCCTACTGACTTCCTTCCGATACCTTCTAAGGAATCTTCAAGCCCTACACCTTTACCCCAACCCCCTACTAGCTTTAGCACCGTTTACAAAAAAATATAAACAACAAAAAAAAAAAAGTAAAATTTAAAAAATAAGTAGGGTGGCACAGAGTGCGGAAAACCAGAGATTGGGAAAGAACCAGGAGGAAGACTGGGGTCAGAGCTGCCAAAAAAAGAACATGAAAAAAGATGTGAAGCAGTGGACAAGGACAGGATGTAAGGGAGGAGGGATACTGAAAAAGTGCAGGAAGTGGGAAGTTAAAGCCTTAGGCAGAAGATAAGGAAGTATATCAATAGGTTGAAGGCAGTGCAAAGCCTGAAAAGATTAGAGAGACAGGAATGACAATTTCAGACGTGGATCATGAAAGCTTCGAAGCGGCGCAGACAAGGGTATAGGTAAGCAGGAACGGAGACATGCCGGAGCAGGATGGCCCCTATCAACCACAAATAGGGCCAGGGAAAAGACAGAGCAAACACGCAAACACAGACTAACACAACATGAAATCACAGTCAGGCGCACACAAGCACACATAAAGCACAACAACAGACATGACGAAAACGAAAGACCCAAAACAGAACCACAGGGGCCAAGAAACACGATGACAACACTAACCACACCACACACACTCCAAACAAAAAAAATTTATATGCAAGTCAACAGCCAACTGCACTAGCAAAGAGACAGCTGGACACAAAAAAAAACAGTCAAAAAAAAAAAATTAAAAAAAACAAGACTGAAAGAAAAAAAAATCAATAACAACAAAAATACCACAGACAAGCACAAGAAACCCCCACAGCAAGAAACAACACGAAAGGATCAAGTTTGGTGTAGGCTCAAGAAGCCAAGGCAACATTTGAAGAAATAAAACAAAGGTGAAAAAATGATTGAAAAGGGCCCCAGAAAACAATAGGGAGGGCACAATATGACCATGAAGGAAATTTCAGAGAATTGGTGTTCGAGTGAGTTCGGCCTGTTCAGAGTAAATTTCAGGAACAGTTCGGAATCAGATTCCTAGCAAGAGAAAGAAACTAGAGAAAGGGAAAGGGGACAAGAGAGTATACCTGACGCGACAGAACACAGAAATAGGCCTACGACGGAGAGGTTACAAGAGAAGCAAGCTGGAACTGGAAGCAAGAAATGGAGGACAGAAACAGGAGGATACAAACACACCCAAGAATCTGGACCACAAAGACCCCACCGCGAATTCCAACCAACTGAGGGAACCTGAACTCCAACCCACTCACTGATTTACCGGGTGCCAGCAACCCCTATCACCAACTCACCAACAGTGTCCCTTATGGGCATTTGACCGACCCGATCCAATACCAAACCCTTAAGCCCGAGTAGGACCAATGCCTCCCTCCCCGGAACCATATACTTGCATGACCAAGGAAGAACTAAACTCGCCCCGTACACAAATGCATGGAATAATAAACTGGAGGACAAATGAAAAATCAGTGAAAAATCACCAGACAACATACACACAGAAACACCAAAACACTCTCTGAAATAACACAACACACACACACACTCACCCCAAAACATATCACATCCAGAAAAACACACAAGAAAGGAAGGTCACCACAAAAACAACCAAACGATTAGAAATGAAGGACATGACATATTGACGAAAGAGACAACCATAAGTACAACTCATCCGGAGCAAACACAAAGTAGTCAATGGATGATGTATAAACCCACCACAGAACTAGACCCACGCGAGGCCAAGAGAGGAGACGAAGAAACAACAGGGTGATGGTGGGGGGGGGGGGGCACACTGGCTGAGGTGGCAAGAAGAGTCACTCGAGCAGAGCAAAGTTACTGGTAAAAGGCGATTTCAACCCCAGGGGGATCGACTGGAAAACCGGGCCCATGGGGGGCCCCAAACTGGAGAGCAAAAATGATGGTGTGGTACTTGAAAACCCATGCCAAAATGTCAGGACACAACCAGGAGAGGGGGGATGAGCCACAAGACTGGATCTTGTGTTCACCCTGAGCAGTTAGACATCGAGGACATCCTTACGAGGGCCCCTTGGGCAGCGATCATGGGTTCTGAGTTTTTTATAATAGTAGAGTTACAATGGGGAAGGTAAAAGGAACTGAAGGGACAGGCCAAACTATAAAAGGGGGGACTACACAGGATGAGAAACTCCGCAGGGGTTCAGTGGGGCAGAGAAAAAGGTAGGAAAATCAGTAAACCCGGGGTATGGAATATGTGGCAACAAAAATGCAAGGGGGCGAGGAAGTTTTGTTCCCAAGGAAAAAGAAATAATAGGAAGACCAAAACGGTCCTTGGTTTTCCCAAAGGGGTAGGGAGGCAAAAGCTAAGTGCAACAGAGAAGGAAAAGGTACAGGAGGCTAGGGCCCAGGAAAAAAAGGAGATTAGTAGAAGAGCCAAAACGAGTTTTCCAGATAAGGAGGGGAGGCCCACGACAGTATGAAAACGACATAATCGAAAGTCAAATCTGACCCCAAACGCTTATAGCCACATTAGGAAAAGAAAACATCAAGGACCCGGGGATAAGGGTAGGAAAGAAGGTGGGACCACAAGAAACGTCAAGAGGGTTTTGGGGGAGCCAACACGAGATTTAAGGAAGTATTTTTCAGTAGAGACAGAAGGACTCTGGGGGGACGACCCGATGGGACACCAACAAGGAATACACCAACAAGTGTTGGACGACAACAACAGAGAGGGGGAGGTGAGAAACTGCTAAGGGAAAACGATACCTAAAGGGAATGGGGCCGGGCAACACCCATGGGGCCCTTTGGAGGACAAAGTTTCGTACCAATTACCACAATCTTCAAAAAAAATCCCTGGAAACGGGGAAATACCCGAGGGGATGGAAGACAGCAAATGTGTTCCCCTTTTCAAAAAGGAGCAGAAAAAAGGGACAAAAATAGACCCGTGGCATTGACGTGTATAGTATGCAAAATTATGGAAGATTTTCAGGAGGGAGTGGGGAGCACCTGGAAAGGGAAAAGGAGAAAATCCACCAGCCGGGTTTTTCCGGGGAAAGGGAAAAAACCGGTCCAAACCTTCTGGAGTTTTTTGATAAAATAACAGAAGAAGCAAGGAGAGAGGGGTGGGTTGTTGCATCTTCTTGGATGCAAAAGGCCCTTTTACACAGTTCCTCACAAGAGATTAGTGCAGAAACTAGAGCATCAGGGGCATAAACAGGGGGGCACTGCAAAGGTCAGAGAATCCTGACAGGGAGGCAACAACGAGTCATGGAAAGTAATGATGTATCACAGTGGGCCCTGGACGGCGGGGTCCCCAGGGTCGGTCCTAGGACCCGTGCATTTTTGGGAAATGTGAACGAATACGGAAGGGGTTTGACTCAGAAGTGCCCTGTTGGCAGAGATGTGAAGTTAATGAGGGGAATTAAATCTGATGAGGACCAGGGAGGACTTCAAAGAGACCGGCAGACTGGACACCGGTCCAGCAAAAGGCTTCTCGAATTTAACCTGCCAAATGCAAAGTCATAAGATAGGGGAAGGGGGGGCCCAAAGGACCACAGACAGAGTATAGGCAGGTGGCCAAAGACTGCAAAAAACCCCATCGGGGAAAAATCTTGGGGTGAGTAAACACCGAGCATGTCTCCGGGAAACAACATCAATCAGTAAACTGCTGCAGCATATGGCGCCTCAAACCCGAAACAGCATTCCGACACCTTGTAAGGAATCATTCAAGACACGTACACCGTGTATGTAGGCCCCTACGGAGATGCAGCACCTTTTGGAAACCCCCACTTTTATAAAACACGTCAAGAAACTAGAGAAAAATACAAAGGTTTGCAACAAGGTTATTCCAGAGCTAAGGGGGAAAGGTTTCCCATGAAGAAAAATTAAGGGAAAACGGCCTACACCGGGGGACAGGAGGGTCAGGGGGGGAACGATAAAAATATAAAATACTTGCGTGGGAATAGACAAGGTGGAAAGGACAGGTGTTCCAGGGGGGGGGACACAGAAAAAAAGGCCACAATTGGAAGTTGAAGACACAAAAGTCAGAGAGAAGTAGGAAGTATTTTTCATCTAGAGTTTTAAGGGATGGAATTCCTAAAAATGCGTAGGGAGGCAGGGAACCCTACACATTTTAAAACGAGGTTTGATAAAGTCATGGAGCGGGGAAGAGGGGTCTAGTGCAACCGGTGAAGAGGCGGGGGGCCCGGAGCTAGGACTCGACCCCCCGCAAAACCCCAAATAGGTGAGTACAAATAGGTGGTACACAAGCACACACACACACACACACACAGACACACACACACAAACACACAAACACACACAACACAACACACAAAACACACACACACACAACACAAAACACACACACAAAACACACACACAAAACAACACACACCACACACACACACACACACACACCTCACACCACACCCAACAAAAAAAAAAAAAAAAAAAAAAAAAAAAAAAAAAAAAAAAAAAAAACCACACACAAAAACCCCACACAAATAAACCACACACACACACACACACACACACACAACACACCAACCCAAAGGGAAAAAAATCTTGGGGGGATTTAAACCCCCGGGGACATCTCCTGAAGCCCCCACAAAAATAACTGCTGCAGATATGGGGCCCTAGCAAACCCAAAAGCTTCCGACATCTTTATAAAGGGAATCATTTAGGACCCGTACACCGTGTACGTTAGGCCCATATTGGGTAGCGGCACCAGTTTGAACCCCCAAACCCAGCCAAGCACGTAAAGAAACTAAGAAAGTGCAAAGGTTTTCAACAAAAATAGTCCCAAGCTAAGAGGTATGTCCTACGGGGGAGGTTAGGGGAAAAAAACCTGACGACAATGGGGGACAGGAGAGATAGGGGGGGACATGATAACGACATACAAAATACTGAGGGGAAATTGACAAGGTGGACAAAGACAGGATGTTCCAGAGATTGGACACAGTAACAAGGGGACAACAGTTGGAAGCTGAAGACACAGATGAATCACAGGGATGTTAGGAAGTATTTCTTCAGCCACAGAGTAGTCAGTAAGTGAAATAGTTTGGGAAGTGATGTATGGAGGCAGGATCCATACATAGCTTTAAGCAGAGGTATGATAATGCTCACGGCTCAGGGAGAGTGACCTAGTAGCGATCAGTGAAGAGGCGGGCCAGGAGCTCGGACTCGACCCCCGAAACCTCAACTAGGTGAGTACAACTAGGCGAGTACACACACACACAAACACACAAACCCCACACAAAAAAAACACACAAAACACACACACAAACACACTCAAACACACACACACACACACACACACACACAAACACACACACACACAAACACACAAACACAAAACACACAACCACACACACAAACACACACACACCACACACACACACACACACACAAACACACAAACCCAAAACAAACACACACACACAAACACACACACAAAACACACCCCACAAACACACACACACACACACAAAACACAAAACACACACAAACACACAAACACAACACACACACACAAACACACACACACACACACACACACACACACACACACACACACACACACACACACACACAACACAAAGTGACGTAGTGCAGGCGGGAACCATACATAGTTTTAAGGTGAGGTATGATAAAGCTCATGGGGCAGGGAGAGAGAGGACCTAGTAGCAATCAGCGAAGAGGCAGGGCCAGGAGCTATGACTCGACCCCTGCAACCACAAATAGATGAGTACAAATAGGTGAGTACACACACACACACCAGCGCTCTTGTGTGGGTGTGATGCATGGGTGGTGAGTGTTGCAGCGGGGGCAGGGTTGGAGGCGGTGGAGATGTCGTGTCTGGGGGAGCTGTGCAGTGTGAGTGTAATGCGGGGAATCCATAGTTTGGAAATTGGGAGGAGGTCGGGGTTACTAGAAGTATTACCCGGAGAACAGTGGAAGGGTTTGTTCAGGTGGTTCGGACATTTGGAGGGCATGGAACGAAGTGGAATGGTTTGGAGAGTGTATAAAGCGGGGTAGGGGTCGGCCTAGGAAGGGTTGAAGGGGGGTAAAGGATTTTTTTTGTGTGAGAGGGTTGGACTTTCAGCACACGTGTTGGATAGGGGTGGAGATGGGTGGTTTTTGTGATTTGACGTGCTGTTGGAGTGTGAGCGGGGTGGGATTTGTGGGGGGCTTCAGGGAAGCCGGAGGGCCGGACTTGTGTCCGGCTTGCCGGAGGTGGGAAGTAGAGTGCCTGCACTCTAAGAGAGGGAGTCTTGATGTTGCAGTTTTATAGGTGTAGTTCGGGCGTGCCACCGGCAAGACAGTGATAGAGTGAATGATGAAGAAAGTATTTCTTCATTTTCGGGTCACCCTGCTCACACCACACACACACACAACACACACACACACACACACACACACACACACACACACACACACACACACTGCCTCCCCCACAGACCTCTTACCCTTTCCCTCCCTCGCGTTTCTCTCTCTCACAGCCTTCTTCCCTCCTTTCTCCCTCTCTCTCTCTTTCTCTCCCTCTCCCTCTCCCTCTCTTTCTCCCTCTCTCTACCCTTTCTCTCCCCCCTCACATTTCTCTCCCTCCCCCTTGGTCTTATCCCTCACCCCCATACTCTCTCCTGTCTCTCCCTCTTTCTACCCTTTCTCTCTCCTCTCTCTCCCTCTTTCTACCCTCTCTCTCTCTCCCCCACACCCTCTCCCTCCTCTAGCCTTCTGTCTGTGGTAATAAAAAGTAAAAAAAAAAAAAAAAAAAATGGGTGGCCTTAGAGGACGGAAACCCAGAGATCTGGTGGACGAACCAGGGAGGAAAGACTGGGAGCTAGAGCTCCAAAAAAAGGAGGAAGATTGGGGAAGGAAGATAGTAGAGCTTGGTAAGAAAATGGAGGAGTGGATAGCTGAAGAGTGCAGGAAGTGGGAAGTACAGGTCTTAGCAGCAGAAGCTAGGATACAGTGCTTAGAAGAGAAACTGCAAAGCCTGAAACAGATTAGAGAGACAAATGACAATTCAGGTGTGACATCAGGAAATTCAAAGTCAGGCGCAGACAAGGGGATGGTAAGCAACAACGGAGACATGCCGAACATGAAGGCCCTATCAGACCCACGTGGGGCCAGGGAAAGCGACGAGCACACTAAGATCAAACGACAGGTCCGAAGACAACGAAGGTATGCTATATGCAGAGATTCTAACAGCCAACTGCAGTAGCAAGGGACAGCTGGTCAGGAAAGACAGTCCACTGAGAATAGAAGTTTCAGATATGACAGGGACTGAGGCAAGAACATGTCAATGGAAGGAAATAAAATGCCTCAGAGGACGCAGATGGAGACTCATTGGGAGGAGGAAAGGGCGAGGTCAGTTTTTGTGTACGGGCTCCAAGAACCCAAAGGGGGGCCCAAACTTTGAAGAAATAAAACAGGAGGACAAAAAAATGATTGAAGGCATCATGAAAACAATAGGGGGGCAATATGCCCCAGGTGACAAATTTTCAGAGAATTGGGTGGTTTGCGAGTGGAAGGATACGGCCTGTCAGAGTAACTTTCAAGGAAGAATCAGTTCGAACCAGGATTCTGCAAGAGAAAGCAAGACTGAGGGACAAAGAGGGGTACCAGAGAGTATACCTCGACCGCGACAGAACACAAGAAGAAAGGACTACATGAAAGAGAGGGTACAGAGACGCAAGGAGGAATGAGAAGCAATGAAAATGAGCAGGCCCCAGACACGGAGGAAGGAACAAACACCCCACAGATCTCCCACCAAAAGACTCCACCCGCGACATTCCCAACGCAACTGAGCAACCCTATACTACAACCCACTCACTGTTCCCTCTCCCCACCAATCCCCATATCACAAACCTCCCCCCAACAGTTTGCCCCTTTATGGGCATTCTGACCCCACCCCCATCAACAAACCCCCCCTACACCACAGCCCCATACAGCCCCACCAAGGCTCTCGCCCCCCCATCCCCAATATTCTTGCATGACCACAATGATGGGAAAAGAAACTAAAGGTTTGGTACACAAAACGCGGATGGAATAATGAATAAACATGAGGAGTGGAATGAAAGAATCAGTGAAAAATCCCCAGACATCATAGCAGTCACAGAAACAAAAAATCGCTGAGACAATAACAGACACAATCTTCCCAACAGGATATTCAGATCCTGAGGAAAGATAGAAGGAGTAGAGGGGGGGAGGGGTTGCATGCTCATAAAACACCGATGGGATTTGAGGAAAAGGAAGGCATGGACATGATTGGAGAAAGAGACTACATTGTAGGGACAATTCAGTCCGGAGAACATAAAGTAGTCATTGGAGTGATGTATAACCCACCACAGAACTGCAGGAGGCCAAGAGAGGAGTACGAAGAAAACAACAGGGTGATGGTGGACACACTGGCTGAGGTGGCAAGAGAGCTCACTCGAGCAAGCAAAGTTACTGGAAATGGGCTTTCAACCAACAGTCGGGAGATCGACTGGGAAAACCTGGAGCCACAGGGGTCCGCGAAACATGGAAGAGCAAGAAAATGGATGTGGTACATGAAAACCTCAAGCATCCAACATGTCATGGACACAACCAGAGAGAGAGGGGAGGTATTGAGCAGCAAGACTGGATCTTGTGTTCACCCTGAGCATCCAGACATTGAGGACACACTATACGAGAGGCCCCTTGGAGCAGCGTTCATGTGGTTCTGAGTTTTGACTATATAGTAAGGTACAAGTGAGAAGTAACAGAACTGAAGGGGACATGCCCAAACTATAAAAGGGTGGACTACCAGGTATGAAAACTTCCCTGCAGAGGTTCAGTTGGGACCGAATATGGTAGAAAATCATAATCGAGATGATGGAATATGTGCAACAAAACTCTGCCAAGAGGCAGAGGAAAGTTAAGTTCCCAAGTGAAAACAGAAAATAATCGGAAGACAAAACGGTCCCTTAGTTTAACCCGAAGGAGTAGGGAGGCAAAAACGTAATGCAACAGAGAATGGAAGGTACAGGAGCATAGGACCCAGGAAATAAGAGATTAGTAGAAGACCCAGAAACGAGTATGCGCAGATAAGGAGGGAGGCCCAGCGACAGTATGAACACGACATAGGCTATCTGAAAGTCAAATCTGACCCGCAACTTCTGTATAGGCCACATTAGAGGCAGACAACAGTCAAGGACACAGGTGATAAGGCTGAGGAAAGAAAGGTGAGAACTCACAAGAAAACGATCAAGAGGTATGTGAGGCGGCTCACACTAGAGTAGGAATAGTTTACTGTAGAGACAGGAAGGACTCTGGGGACCAGACAAGATGGGGAACAGCCAACAAGGCATACCACCAACAATGTTGGACACATACAACAGATGAGGAGGAGTGAAGAAACTGCTAAGGGATATCTATACTCAAAGGCAATGGGACCAACAAACATCTCTCCATGGTTCCCTTAGAGAGGAGCATATATGTTGGTGCTACCACATACCCACAATCTTCAAAACAGATCCCAGAAAACTGGGCAACTACCAGAGTATGGAAGAACGGCAAATGTAGTTCCCATTTTCAAAAAAGGAGACAGAAAAGAGGCACTTAAACTATAGACCTTGGTCATTGACTGTATAGTAAGCAAAATAAAGGTGAAGATTATCCAGGAGGGAGAGTGGTGGAGCACCTGGAACGAACAGGAGTTGAAATGCCAACCAGCACCGATACACGGAAGGCAAATCGTGTGTCACAAACCTTCAGATTTATGATAAAATAACAGAAGTATGACCAGAGAGAGAGGGTGGGTATGATTTCAACTTCTTGGACTGCAGAAGGCCTTTGACACAGTTCCTCACAAGAGGATTAATGCAGAAAGCTAGAGCAATCAGGCGCATATACCAGAAGGGCACTGCAATGGATCAGAGAATCCCTGAAGGAACAGGGAGCTACACGAGTCCTGGTACGTAATGATGTATCACAGTGGGGCACCTGTGACGAGCGTGGTCCAACAGTGTGTCGGTCCCTATGACCAGTGCTATTTTTGGGTATGATGTGAACGGACCTGACGGAAGGGTTCGACTCCGAAGTGTCCGCTGTATTGCAGATGATGTGAAGTTAATGAGGACATTAAGATCTGATGAGGACCAGGCAGACTTCAAAGAGACCCGGACAGACAGACACCTGGGTCCAGCAAATGGCTTCTCGAATTAATCCTGCCAATGCAAAGTCCCATGAAGATATGGGAAGGGGCCCCAGAAGACCACAGACAGAGTATAGTCTAGGTGGCCAAAGACTGCAAACCTCACTCAAGGAGAAAATCTTGGGGTGAGTATTAACACCGAGCATGTCTCCTAAGCACCCATCAATCAATAACTGCTGCAGCATATGGGCGCCTGGCAAACCTGAGAACAGCATTCCGATACTTAGTAAGTAATCATTCAAGACTCGGTAACGCCGTGTATGCAGGGCCCATACTGGAAAGTATGCCCGCACCTGTTTGGAACCCTACTTATAAAGCACGATCAAGAAACTAGAGAAAGAACAAAGGTTTGCAACCAAGTTATTTCCAGAGCGAAGGGGAATGTCCTAGGAAGAAAGATTAAGAAATCGGCCTGACGACACTGGAGGACAGAGGGACAGGGAGACATAAAACGAACATATAAAATACTGCGTGTATAGACAAGGCGACAAGACCGGATGTTCCAGGGAGGGGACAACAGAAACAAGAGGCCACAATTGGAAGTTTGGAAGACACAAATGAGTCAAGAGATAGTAGGAAGTATTTCTTCAGTCCATAGAGTTGGTATGGAAAGTGGAATAGCCTAGAAAATGACGTAGTGGAGGTCAGGACCATACACATTTAAGACAAGGTTAGATAAAGCTCAAGGAGCGGGAGAGAGATGGCCTAGTAGCAACCGTGAAGAGGCGGGGCCAGGAGCTAGGACTCGACCCTGCAACCACAAATAGGTGAGTACAAATATGAGTACACACACCACACACACACACACACATACACACACACACACACCCATCACACACACACACACACACACACACACACACACACCCACACACACACACACACTACAAACACACACACACACAGCACACACACACCACACACACACACACACACACACACTACATACACACACACACACACAAACACACACACACACACACACACACACACACCACACACACAACACAAACACACACACACACACACACGGAATAGACAAAGGTGAGACATGATAGGATGTTCCAGAGAGGGACACAGGGACCAGACAACAACTGGAATCTGAAGGACTCAGACGAGTCACAGGACGATAGGGAAGTATTTCTTCAGTCCATAAGTTGTCAGCAGTGGGGGAATACCTAGCAAGTGATGTAGTGGAGGCAGGAACCATACAGAAGTTTTAAGAAGAAGGTATGACAAAGCTCATGAAGCAGAAGAGAGAGGATCCAGTAGCGATCCAATGAAGAGGCGGCCAGGAGCTGATCCTCGAACCCCTGCAAACCACAATTAGGTGAGTACAATAGGTGATACACACACACAACACACACACACCCCGACACACACATCACATACATACACCATATATACGACATGATGGAAGGAATAACTCTGAATGTTCCCTGTTCGCAGAGACGTGAAGTTGATGAGAAGAATATAAATCGGGACGAGGAAGAGGCAGGACTTCAAAGAGACCTGAGAAAAAAGGGGAAGGCAGGAATGTGGTCCAGTAACTGGCCTCTCGAATTCATCCGAGCCAATGCCAAGGTCATGAAGAATTTGGGGAGGGGCAAAGAATAACCGCAGACGAGAGTATAGGGCTTAAGGTGGACAAAGACTACAGACCTCACACAGGAGAAAGACCTTGGGGTGACAGAACACCGAGCACATCAACCCGGAGCACACATCAACCAAATAACCGCTGCAGCATACTGGCGCCTGGCAAACCTGAGAATTGCGTGTCCGATACCTTAATAAGGAATCATTCACGGACACGGGGTTACACTGTGTAGGGTAGGCCCCATACTGGGAGTATGCAAGCACCATCCTGGAACCCACACCTGTCAATCACGTCAGAAGTTAGAGAAGTACAAAGGTGTTGCAACAAGGCTAGTCCGCAGACCGTCAAGGAATGACGAACGAGAAAGGTTTAAGGGAAATCCGGACTGACGACACTGGAGTTCAGAAGGGTCAGGGAGGACATGAAAACGACTTACCCGATTACGGGCCGGGAATAGACAGGTGGACAGAGATAGGATGTCCCAGAGAGGGGACACAGGGACAAGGTGTCACAACTGGAACTGAAGACTCAGACGAGTCACAGGGACTTAGATAAGTAATATATCTCAGGTCATGGCAAGGGTGTCAGCACGTGGAATGAGGCCTAGCACAAAAGTGAAGTTAGTGGTGGCATGGAACCATACATATTTAAGAAGAGGTAATGACAAAGCGTCTCAGGAACTGGGGAAGAGAGAGGATCCAGTAGCGTCAGCAGTGAAGAGGCATCAGGGCCCAGGAGTCTGAGTTCTCGACCTTGGCAACCACAAATTAGGTGAGTACAATTAGGGGAGTACCACGACACACACACACACACCACACACACACAAACACACGGTAAGTAGGTGCAGGTCAAGTCCCAGGAGTGTGGGGGTCAGTCACAAGAATTTTGGTCATCACGGACCACGTGAGACTCCACATTACACCGCACAAGTCACCAACCTCTCAGACACATAATAAACCCTCCCATAATTACACACACACATGCACATCACACACATAGAGACACACACACACACATCACGATACACACACACATATATACACACACACACACACACACACACACACACACACACACACACACACTGTAAGTAGGTGCAGGTCAAGTCCCAGGAGGGTGGGGGTCAGGTCACAAGAAGTTGTTGTTCTGTCAAGTACCTCGAGACTCCCATATACACCTCACAAGTCACCTACTTCTCAGACACATAATAAACCCACACATAATTCCACACATAATTACACACATGCACACATACATATCCAGACTCACACATACACTCCCTCCCTCCATGCCGACATCTTACTCCTTCCCCTGATTCCCTCCCCTCCCTCTTTCACCCCTCCCTAACCTCTCCCACTCACCCACTAGATGTCTCCTTCCTTCCCACTCCCCAATTTCCTCTATAAATCCCCCTCCCCACCTCCTCTCCCACATAGCCTCAGTTCCATCCTCTACCTCTCCCCACACTCTGACATACACGCTCTAACAACACACTAGATTACATAGTTTCCCACTCTGAGGCAATCAGGATAAAACAAAAATGGTTGCCAGAGAGCAGGAAAAAAATCCCAAGGGACAGAGGAAGCTGCAAAGGATGATTGAGGCAGCAGGAGCTCAGAAAAAGGGAACATGAATGGGGAAAAGAAACTAGAAGAACTTAGCATGAGAATGGAAGAGAGATAGATATGGAAAAGCAGGAAGTGGGAGGTGCAAGTCAAAGCAGCAGAGGCAAGGATACAGAGTTAAAAGAAACTGAAAAATTCTGAAACAGCCTAAGAACTAAAGAACATTTTGGATTGACATCAAGACTGCTACCATCAGTCACACATAAAGTGGGACTGTAGGGAAAGGAGCAAAACTGCATGTAGAAGCTCTATCAGAAGGAGACTGCAGTGAATGAAAGAGCTAAGCTATATATGGAGGCCTGACAGACCACTGCAGAGGCCAGGGAAAGCGCCAAGAAGGGATAATGGACAGGCACTGAGCCCAAGTACATTAGCTAGTGAAACTGAAGAAAGGTAAGCTGCAATGGAGGAAATCAAATTGAATGAGGGGATACACAGGATATTGCAGTGGGAGAATGAAAGGGTGATGCAGTCTTTGTGTATGGGCTCCAGAAATTGAAGGGTAAACATAAGAAGCCATAGAAAACAAGGGGAAAAAAGCAATTGAAAGCTTCATGAAAGGCAATAGGAGAAGACAGACCCCTACGGAAATGTTATAGAGAATAGGGGATTTGTTATACAAAAAGAACCGGTCCAGTAAAAGTGAACGCTTCCAGGCAGAATCTACTCGGAACAGATCCTGCAAGAGAAAGCACAATTAGGGACATACCGCATACAGGAAGGTGTATCTCGACGCGGACAGAACACAAACAGACAGAAACAGAGAAAGTA
The DNA here is from genome assembly GCF_026875155.1 of Cherax quadricarinatus. Classification (NCBI taxonomy): domain Eukaryota; kingdom Metazoa; phylum Arthropoda; class Malacostraca; order Decapoda; family Parastacidae; genus Cherax; species Cherax quadricarinatus. The sequence goes on from NC_069414.1 coordinate 6,896,478, forward strand.
CAAAGGAAAAGAGGGGATGGGAGGAAGACAGAACAGAGATCCCAGACCCATGAAGAAGATCAAAATACAGCCTCCCCACTACTTCCGAAGAAGCCCCCAACCAGGTGAACCCCAGTGCAACCATAAACACTAAACCACAACACCTATGCCACATCCATTGCCCCCAGCCCCCACTGTTATAAACTCCACCCCCACAGCAACCTCCCATAGGTCCTTATCAGGTCTCCCACTTCCCCAACCCCAATTACCACCCAACCTGAGTCTTATAAAAGAAGTTGAAAGGTCTGTATAAAAAGCAAGATGAATAACAATAAGAGGAGCGTCAAACGAAAGACTCAAGGAAACATCCCCCGACATCATAGCACTCACATAAACAAAACTCACTCAAAATAATAACAGATTCCAATCTTTCCATCAGGAGATCAAATCCTCAGGAAAGACAGAGGGAGGATGAGGGGAGGAGGTTAGCACGGCTCATTAAAAACCAGTGGGGTTTTGAGAAAATGGAAGGAATGAGATGCACGGCGAAAGGGCCAACTTAGTAGGAACAATCCAGTCTAAAGGGACATAAGTGATAATTGCAGTAAGTACAACCCACCACAAACTGCAGGAGCCAAGAGAAGAATACGAAGAGAGCAACAGAGCAATGTAGACACGCTAGCCGAGGGGGCCATGTGAGGTACACATGGGGAGCAAAGTTCCTAGTTATGTTGATTTCAATCACAAGAGATGACTGTGAAAACCTGGAGCTCCATGGGGGGGGCCCAAAACAATGGAAAGCCAAGATGATGGATGTGATACTGAAAAAACCTCATGCATCAACATGTTAGAGACACTACCCAGAGAGAGAAAAGAGGATGAACCACAAGACTGACCTTTATTCACCTTGATAGTTGGGACATCGAGATTATTATGTAGAAAGTCCCCTGGGAGCTATGATCTAAGGGCTCTGTGCTTCAGTACTACATAAGTTGAGCTCCAGTGGAGGAGTAGCAGAATAGTGGGAAAAACCGAAACTACGCAAGGGGGATATCAACTCAGGCATAAGGATCTGCCTTCACAACAATCAGTGGAGAGGGAACTGACAGGAAAACCAGTACAGATGGTGGAACTATGTTGCAATACAAAATGCAAGGAGCAGAGGAAAGATGTTTTTCCCAAGGAAAACTGAATAATGGGAAGACAAACGAAGTCCTTGGTTCACCCAAAGGTGTATGGAGGCAAAAGCTAGGTGAACTGAGAGATGGAAAAGGTACAGAAGCCAGAGAACATCTGGAAAATAAAGAAAGTAAGCCAAAGACCGAAATGAATATGCACAGATAATAGAGGGAGGCTCAGCGACAAAAGAAAATGACATAACACCGAAAGACAAGACTGACCCCGAAGCGGTTGTACAGCTACATCAGGAGGAAAACTACAGTCAGGACCAGGTAAATCAGACTGAGGAAGGGTGATGGAGAATCAGAAAACGACCGAGAAGTATGTCAGAGCTCAACACGAGAATTAAATAATTATTTATAGTGAAACCAGAAGGACTCCAGGAAATATAACACAGGGGGTACACCAGCAAGTACTGATGAAAAGGTACATTAAACCAATGAGGAGTGAAGAAGCTGCTTATGAGAACTTGACACCGTCAAAGCGGTGGACCAGACAACATCTCTCAAGGGTCCTTAAAGAGGGAGCAGAGATATTGTGTGGTGCCATTAAACACAGATCTTCAACACACACATTTGTAACTGGGCAACTCCCTGAGGTATGAAGATGGCACATGTAGCCCCATTAGTTTGTAAAAAGGGAACAGACATGAGGCTTAAACAACTGACTTTATCACTACATGTATAGTAGCAAGGTCATGGTAGCATCATCAGGAGGATCGTGGTGGTAGCACCTGGAAAGAAACATGTGCAGAAGTGACAACCAGCACGGTTTCAGGGAAGGAAAATCCTGTGTCACAAACCTACTAGAGTTTTATGACAAGGTGACAGAAGTAAGACAAGAGAGAGGTGGATCGACTGCATTTTTATGGACTGCAAGAAGGCCTTCGACACAGTTCCTCACAAGAGGTTATTGCAAAAGCAAGAGGATCAGGCACACATAACAGGAAAGGCACTGCAATGGATCCGAGAATACCTGACACGGAGGCAACAACGAGTCATGGTACGTGACAAGGTGTCAGAGTGGGCTTCTGTGACAAGTGGGGTTCCACAGAGGTCAGTCCTATGACCTGTGCTGTTCTTGGTATATGTGAACGACATAACGGAAGGGATAGACTCAGAAGTGTCCTTGTTTGCAGATGATGTGAAGTTAATGAGAAGAATCAAATTGGGTGAGGATCAGGCAGGACTACAAAGAGACCTGGACAGGCTACAAGCCTGGTCTAGCAATTGGCTCCTTGAGTTTAACCCTGCCAAATGCAAAGTCATGAAGATTGGGGAAGGGCAAAGAAGACCGCAGACACAATATAGTTTAGATGGCCAAAGACTGCAAACCTCACTCAAGGAAAAAGATCCGGGGGTGAGTATAACACCGAGCATATCTCCTGAGGTGCACATCAATCAGATAACTGCTGCAGCATACAGGCGTCTGGCAAACCTATGGATAGCTTTCCAATACCTCAGTAAGGATACGTTCAAGACTCTGTATACCATTTACGTCAGGCCCATACTGGAGAATGCAGGATGAGTTTGGAATCCGCACCTAGTCAAGCACATCAAGAAATTAGAGAAAGTGCAAAGGTTTGCAACAAGACTAGTCCCAGAGCTACGGGGATTGTCCTACGAAGAAAGGTTGAGGGAAATCGGCCTGGCGACACTGGAGGACAGGAGGGTCAGGGGAGACATAATAACGACATATAAAATACTGCGCAGAATAGACAAGGTGGACAAATATGGGTTGTTCCAGAGAAGGGACACAGACACAAGAGGTCACAATTGGAAGTTGAAGACTCAGATGAATCAAAGGGATGGTAGGAAGTATTTCTTCAGTCATAGAGTAGTCAGGCCGTGGAATAGCCTAGAAAGTGACGTAGTGGAGGCGGGAACCAGGGCCGTATTACCGCATAGGCAAACTAGGCATTTGCCTAGGGCCCCGTGCAATTGGGGGCCCCTCGGTCCAAGGGGTTCAGGGGCTCATCCAAGACTGTGCACATGGTGCAAGTGCAAAGGGGTCCCTACCTAAAAAGTTCAAGTGTTTGGAGAGTAAAATTGATTTTTAAAAATTAATCAAAACAAAAATAAATAATGAAACAAAATGAAATAAAAATAAATAAACCTAACCATAGATGGCAACACTCAACACGCCTTTGTTTACATCAGAACAGCTGTGTTTTCCCGCTAATGGGTGAGTATGGGAGATTCCTCTCCAATTTTCTGTAGTAATTACATGTTATCTAGACTTGTACTGTGACAAATTAACTGAAGTGTTGTTGATAGACATTGATGTGTATGGATAAATGTTTGTTTTCGCCTCTAAATGTTAAGGGAGGTACCTGATAGGGTTACTTGACCAGTAAAGACACATGGACCAGTAAAGACGCATTTTTGGTAAAAATACTATAAAGAAAAACCTAAAAACGCAAACCGACTTCCGTTTGCAGGTTTTAAAAGCACTTTGTCCTGTCTTTAAGTCTTTTCATTTCAATAACAGATCTCAATTGATTGATGTTCTACATCATTTCCGTCA
>NC_069414.1:6900661-6935313 GCF_026875155.1 Cherax quadricarinatus
GATAATGTTGAGTGTGTGAAAGTGTTAAATGATGATGAAAATATTTTCTTTTTTGGGATTTTCTTTCTTTTTGGGGCCCCACCCTCCCTCGGTGGGAGACGCCCGGGACTTGTTGAAAAAAAAAAAAAAAAAAAAAAAAAAAAAAAAAAAAAAAAATAAAAATATATATAATAAATATAAAATATATATATATATAATATATATATATAAATATATAAATAAAATTATTTTAATATAATATATATAAAATTTTATATATATATATATATATAAATATATATATATATATTATATATATATATATATATATAATATATATATATATATAATTGCAAAAAGATCACAGTAAACAGGTGATTTTAAAATATGCAAAACAACCCTGTGAAAGAGAAAAATTCCAACACTTTCATGACTACTCACATTGTCAGGAACTATAAATGTAATACATCAAAGGAAGGCAATTGAACGGGCTTAGACTACACCTCACAGTCAACCCCCACAACAAAGAAACACCTGACGCGCGACAATACCGGACTCATAAGAAAAGAGGAACACTGTAGTAGGTCCGCTGGTCCAACTAGACAGGTCCTCACGACATCCTAATAACAAAATATTCTACCCAAGAAATATGGTTTATTATTTGTACAATGTATTATTAAACTCTAACCAAATTTTATTAATTATAAATGAATCTAATTTGTATAAACCTAAGGAAATATTCATATTATTTTCAAAACTGCTTTTTATGAAACAAGATTCAATTATATTTCTGTCAACCATGGACTTGCCTGATACAAGTTTCTCAACTTTTTGAAAATCAATTGGATGGTTAAAATCTCTCACATGAATAAATAGAGCATTGGAATCTTGTCAAGTTCTAATGCTATATTTATGTTGTTTCTATCTAAGTTCGAGACTTTTACCAGTTTGACCGTAATAAACTTATCTTATAGACACATCCGTCAGCATTTTGGGTGGAATTCTTTACCAGAAGTTTTTTTTACTATATCAAGATTTTTAAACACAACTTTAATATTAAAAGTCTTAAGAAGAGAAAGCATATCAACCAAATTTTCATTGTAAGGGAGAACCAATATATTTTTAGTTGAATAAGGTTGGTTGTCCCTCTTTGGGTTGTAAAAGGTATTTCTAGCAAATTTAAATGATTTATCAATTACATTTCTCGGGTATTTCAGATCATTGGCTGTTTCATAAATTTTGGATATTTCTTCATCTATGAACTCTTGATTCAAATACCTAAAGCTCTCAAAAACATTGATGAGAAAACAGACAGTTTAACTCTATCTTGATGGGAAGAATAACAGTGTACATAAGAACAGTTATTTGTAGGTTTTCTGTAAATTTTAAAATTGAATTAATTATTACTCTTAATATTAAAACATCTAGAAAAGGCAATGAGTTATTTTCCTCAAGCTCAACAGTAAAGTTTATAGAATGGGCTAAGCTATTCAATTTGCCAAGGAAATGGTGTATATCTACATCCTTGGGCATAAGACCTAAAATATCATCAAGATATCTGAACCATTTTGCTCTATTAGGGAGGATTGTGTTAAGCAATCTTGTTTCAAAAAAATCCATGTACAGATTATTAAGAACAGGTGAAAGAGGATTTCCCATTGCCATACCAAATTTCTGAGTGTAAAACTTATCATTAAATACAAATTTTCCATCAACAATGCAAAGTTTAACAAGTTTAATGATGGTAGGAACTGGCAATGGTAAATCATAATTAACGAGTTCTTCAGAGAAGAAACTTAATAAATTATCAACAGGAACTTTCGTAAACAAGGAAGTAACATCAAAACTAACCATGTTAAAATCATGTCGGCACGACATGTCGTGCCTAATAGGCAGAACTTGCGATCTCGGCTTAAATAGCAAGGCTCATCTTGTCATATAGGACAAGTGAAAATTTGTGTATGCAATGATTTCACAAAAATCATTTTGAACATAACGAAAAGTATATATTTCACTGTGTTTGTTTAGTTTTAAATTACTATAAACAAATCTAAAACATATTTAGTTGGGTTAGGCTAAAATAAATTGATCTTGTTATAATAAGGTTAGGTAAGTTTTCTAAGATTCTTCTGGTGCAAAATTAAAAAATTTTACATTAACATTAATGAAAAAAATATATCTTTAAACGTATAAGAGAAAATTTCAGAAAATGAAAGATAAAAATACTGCAAAGCAGAAGAAGACTGAAGAACCATTCAGTACACAAACATTGGTTCATTTTGATAAAGTAAGCGATGATTTAAGAAGAACATAGGAAAATATGTCTTTGATCATTGCTGATCATTGTTCATTATGAGTTAGTTGACCAATTAAGTAATCTGCAAAGAACATTGCTGACAGTTCTGAATGTAAGAACCTTCAAGGAGGATAGAATATTGTGCAGTTGTTTCATATTTTAGTAATGACTTGAAAGTTGATATTGGAAATAGAATATTCAGCTTATTAATTAATTATGATATTTCTGTAAGTAAACTATTATGTATATATATTCAGAGAGAAAGAAGCAAATTGTGGTTACTTATTGAGACCTAGTTGAACTGTGTGACTGCAACGCTGATACAATATGCGAGGCCTTATAAAGATTCCGGGAAAAATAATGGATGTATATCATCTTCTGAACAATCACTAAAAGGAACAGATAAACATGCTGAAAAGAGATGGTTGATGGGACTTAACGGATCAAGAATAATCTCCTGTAAACTGGTGTTATTGTGTTATTTTTTGTAATTAACAGCACTAAAACTCGCTAACAGGTTTTAGAGTTATCTGAAATTTCATTTGGCAATCCTTGGTTGTAATACCATTGCTGGAACAACTAAACACCAAACACACAACTCGGAGAGGAACTTTAGACAACGTTTTGATCCATCGCGACCTCGTGATGGCCAAGGACAGACCTAAACATTGTCTAAACTTTACTTTCCCAACTGTAGATTCATCGTGAAATGCAGCCTTGTTTGACCAATATAATCACAACATATCTCAAGTGAAAAATAAAGTCAGAATACTGTGGCTGGAACAATCCTTAGAAAACCGACTTATGCAATGCTTGCGTATGTTTATTGCGAAAACATTTCGCTATCCAGTGACTTCATTAGTTCAGTGCAGAGACGAACGGTGAAAGATGAGCAAGAGTTTGAGGTAATCAGTCCCTCAGCCTGAGTCGATGTGTTTGACTCCTTTCTGAGTGACTCATTAACTTTAACTCAAACTCATCTTTGCACAGTTCTTCTTTTTATTGGACTGATGAACCAATGGTGGATGATACTCACCACCAAAAATATACCTGTGAGTTACATAAATGTCTCAGTCATCAGTCCCTGAAAACTCGTACCGAGAAGAGGAACCTTTTGACGATGTTTGGGTCCATCTTTAACCAGTGTTAAAATCACAACTAAAGTGGGAAAAGTAAAGTCTTAAAGTCACTATGGAAGGAGACGGCGAAGAAAAGTTTTATAGCATTACAGGAGTAGTAGTGGTATTAGTAGTTGTATTAGTTGTACAAAAGTAGTGCATGTAGAGTTATCGATAGTCGTAGTAGTAGTAGTGGTAATAGTAGTTGCATTATTAGAAGTAGTATCGTAGTGGTAGAAAAAGTTAAGGTATTGAGTTACGTAGTAATGAAAAGTTTGTGGTAGTAGTAGTAGTGGTAGTAGTAGTAGTAGTAGTAGTAGTAGTAGTAGTAGTAGTAGTAGTAGTAGTAGTAGTAGTAGTAGTAGAAGTAGTAGTGGACGTAATTCTTGGTTGCCAAGCGAGAGTAATGTTAATTGTTTTGAGGGAAACTCTTGCTAGTACTTCAGAGATGACGAAGCTGCCTTATACTGTTTAATAATGTTTAAAATAGCCATTAAGGATTATTCAGGCTTTTCGTTTGCGGAAATTGGGTTTTTTTTAATCCCGAGGCGGCGTCAAGAATCTTAATATAAAGTTGGTGAATTTTGTGTTGCACACATGTGTTGCTCAAGTTCTTCTTATTGTATGCAATGATGTGTTTACTGAAAACGAGTTTCCAGGCTCAGTGCTCTTTCACAGACATGTACCCTGTCACAGCATCCATAGGTTAACCTCAGCCTGGTCCTAGTCAGATTTTGATGTAGACTCTAGTAGTGGTTTGCGTGAATTCTTAAGAGACGTTCAAGCCAACCTTGCTAGTGGCATTAATTATAATTTTGTTACGAGTGGTGATATTGCTTATAGAATTGATCTGGATTTTTTTTTACATTCCTGTATTAAAAGGGAAGAAAATATTGGACGGTGAAGGTTTGTGTATGTATGCACAATATTCGTCATGAGGCTCTTGGGCTGCAAATTCGGTATGCTGTTAGGAAAATCTCGATGATTATGCCTTTTTTGGTCTCAGTATCCTGCCAGGAATAGATGACTGAGAGATCGTTTATATTTGTACGATTCCTGCAAAACTGGGTTCGTAGAATTTTTCTGCTTTGCGAATGAGTACGTTGAGAAGTGGTAATCTGTCACTGGACTCTTCGAGTGTGAACTGAATAGCCGGTTCAACTGTGTTGAGCATTCTCTGAAGATTCCCACATCAAAACATTTTGGAGTTATTACGAGGACATCGTCCACATAACGTAATCATGTGGCATTGATGGGGATGATGTTGAAGTTTAGCCTCTAGGTGTCCCATATACAAAGTTGCTAAGACAGCGTTGATGGGAGAGACCATTACCATTTCATTTGGGTGTTTGTAAGGCTCTTGTTGAAAGACTAGCAACTAAAATTAATTCCTGGTTTAATGAGGCCAAAGAAACCTCCCAGCTGTAGCAGTAGATTAAGGTCGTGATTAACTTTATTACGGAGAAGGCCAATGGTTGTGTGGTAGGTGCCTTACTGAAGAGAGATGTTACATCCAAGCTACTTAGTCTCTGATGAGGTTAAAAACATCACCTGAATGATTTAGATGAACAGGGCTGGTGGTCCCCAGAAAGTAAGAAAGATGATCGGCAAAAATTCCGGCTAATTTGTGTTGTGCACTGTCTATATATGACGTGATTGGTCAGGAAAAATCTTTTGTTAATGGTGTTGGGAAGATTCCGTGGAGATATGATGGTTGGAGATAAACACCCTTATTGGGATGTATACACTTACATTAGCAGAGTTGTGAGAGGAATGGCCCAGCCTGCCTGTAGCCGCCTCTAGGTCTATCCCGGAACTGAGAAAGGGACAGGGTGACTGCCGCACACCAGCAGCACTGTGTGACGTCACATGTTAGCCGCTATGTCTAGCAAGGGGTCGTCTATACAATACATATGAATGGAACTAACTATGATACTCAGATGTGCCACACGACATGTGTGGGGGATCAGTAACTATGCTGACAATGGGTCCTAGGTAGTCCAAACATGTGTGCTGATTTGGAGGTGTTGAATATTAAGTCAGATGTGTATCTCTTCATTGCTGCTTCTGAGTATTTGTCTGGCCTTGAATAGAAAGTCTTTGGTCAGTATTTCCCACTGATGTGTGCTAATGGGCTCGTATGTAGACTGGTCGTTCAGGAGGCCCATCATTTAGGGGTTGAAGTTGCTAGTGTTATGAATGATGACTCCGCGTCCTTTGTCGTCTGTGATGATGATAATATTTGGGTCACTTGTGAAATTCTTAATTGCAGGTGATATACCGTCTTGGAAGAATGGTCGAGGAAGGCTCACACAGGGCTGAGGTGAATATATAACTTGAATATATAACTTCTGTGGTATAGTTTGGGTAGGTTTGTGTTAAATCTGAGTCCTAGACTCTGCTCTTGTTTCTCGTAGCCGGTTAGGAAGCATACCGATAAGTTTTTAATCAGTGATACACGACTCATCTTCCATCGACTGTTAATACAGAGATACTGGAGTTTTTCGGGTAAGTTTATCCTTCTGTTAGAAGTTGGCTGAGAATCTGATCAGCATTGCGGTGGTCAGTCCGCAGACTAGCTTTCACCTTTTCTTCTTGGATTCCCTAGCGATTTTAGAGAGTTCCTCGGCACATTCAGTCGAGTAAGCAAGTGTAACTGGAGAGAATGGGTGTCTGAAATTGGAGAAGCTTTTCTTTCAGTAACAGGCTCTGCGAAAAGACATATGGTATGGGAATAAGCTCTCCTATTAGCGCCGTCTTAGCTGAACGCTTCAAGTTAATCCCCACCAACATCACGTTACCTTACGTTGATGATGTCTTCTAAAAGTTTTGGAGTGCGGAATTTTCAAGGAATGTTCAACACAGTTGAACCAGCATTCTAGTTCACTCATAAGAAGAGTCCAGTGACAGATTGCCATTTCTCGACGTCCCAAGTTTACAGGAGGTGTACTAATGAAAACTATCTCACATTTCTATTCATGTCAGGATACTAAGATCAAACGGGGCATCATCGTCTAATTATTCCTAAGAGCATATAGAATCTGAAGTCCTGAGTTTCTTGACGCGGAGTGTGCATTCATACATCAAACTTTTATTGAGCTACATTTTCCTTCCCTTTTCATTAAGAACTGTAAGAAAAAGTTCTCAGTATAATCTATTCTCTAACCAATAACTCAACTCATAACAAAATTAAAATTTTTCCCAACATCCAGGTTACCTTGAACATCTTCAGCCTGACCAGGACCAAGTTGAAGAACCTCGAACCAGTATATAAAGGGGTTTACATAATCCCCTGTGGAGGTTGTGACAAGATTTATGTTGGTGAAGCAACATGTGGACTGAAAATACATTGCAATAAACACTGCTACTGTCTGTAGCCACTTCTCCGTGAATATGCTTTATTCTGATCAAGATTGATAGCCTGAACACATTATCTTAAGACTAACAGATTGATTACCTCAAACTCCTCATCTTCCACAATTTATTTCATTCATGTACTGAGGAAGCCACTTGTTTGGGAAACTTTTCCACAATAAAGTTATACAAGCGTTGCACAAGTGTCTTGGTCAACTTGTAGGTTATAAGAACCATTTTTCTACAATTCCTATATGTTACCTCCGTGTCACTGTATTGTTTGTAACGGCTCGATCAAGCTCCTGAAGAGCGAAATGTTGCCACAATAAAACGTCACAGTAGTTAAAAATGGGTCTGTTTACAAAACATGTTGTAGGTAATTATATCAAAACTATTCTATTCCTAAATTACTACTGGTGCTACCACAAGTACTACTACTATTACCACTGGTGTTGTTATTACTACTACAACTACTTCTAATACTACTACTATTTATACAACTATTACTACTGTTCAAATACTGTTCCTACTACCACTATTGCTGCTCCTGCTACTGTGGCTACAAATACTACTGCTAAACCTGATACTACTGCTACTGCCATTACTACTACCATTATTACTACTACTACCATTTTTGTTATTACTACTAGTATTGCTATTAGTACTACTGCAACTACTTCTACTTCTAATACAAGAACTACTACTACTTCTACTTATGCTACTACTACTGCTACTACTACTACTACACTACTACTACTACTACTACTACTACTACTACACCACTACTATTAATACATCTTGCACTCCCTTCTTCCACAGCCTCTACTGCATTTCCTCTAGACCTTCCCTTTATTTTCTCAACCCGCGTCTCGCTTGACTCTGGTCAACGTAGTTATAAGGTTCCTCTCATAGGTGCGTTTGTCTTTTTGCTGAATGTCTATTGTTTAATATAGGTGAAACCTTCCTGAAGTTACTTTTAATACGAATTATTCATTTGTTTAAATCTCAATAAAAGGCTAAATCCGAGTGGATCATTTATCGCAAGGAATGGTGGAGGTTCGATCTTTTTTGGGATAATTCAAGTGAAAGAGATTTACCAGTCTCTCCATGGTTGAGAAGACTGACTAAAGATCTTTGGACTTGAAATAGCATGTATATATCGCCTTGATCGGAGATCGAACCTTCACCAGATGTTGTGACAAATGATCAACGTGGGTTTAATATCTCATATAAAAAATAATAATCACTTTTATCTGTCCGCAGCCTAGACCCCAACCCACTGATTCGTCATACGTTTTGGTCGTCAGCAGCAATGGGCATCCACGTATCCCTATATCTGCTGGCTTTCAACCAGTCATCTCTCCAGAGGCTTGTGTCCGTCAGTAACCTTCAAACATCAAAGAGGCAAGTAAATATCAACCTGATCAGAAAAAATCCTGACTGCAAGAATAGGTGGAGGATCGAACATTCCTGAGTTTTGTGCTAAATGATCCATATGGTTTTGTAATTCACATTAAAAACTGAAATTTGACAATAAACTCATCCTAACCACTACCATAATGTGGCAAATTTCGGTTTTACAGTTAAGTGCAAAAGATTGTTATTACCTATGAACACAAATACGAATATTGTGACAGCCTAGCTGTGGAGGACCAGCTTTTAAATTAACTTCTGCTGTGTGTTGCTATAACACTGGTTAACAACCAAAATGCTTCCGAGACTAGAGTAACAATCTCCAACTAATTTTAGGTCACTGATAATGAATATGATGGTTAAAATTGTTTGTTAGCTCTACTTTTCAATATACACCAACGTGTCACAACAGGTTCCAAAAGGCTTGTGGCAGTGTGTTTCTTACCACACTCACAGTCTCACTGACCTTCAATATTGTTCCAGCAGTCATAGGTGGTTCAGAAGTCCAAGTTTATACTTTGTGGTGAAAGGTAAGTGATTTCCTTAGTCAAACACTTTAAATTTGTAATAAATATTCACTGAGCAAGCTATTGATATGTATGTGAGGTATATTATATTAATTTTATTTTCCTATGCTGAGGTCAGTGGTCACGTGTCAGTACGATGAGGTCAGTGGTAACGTGTCAGTATGCTGAGGTCAGTGGTCACGTGTGGTCATACCTGCCTAAGCTCTTGGGAGTTAGCGTGGGCTGATTCCAAGCACAATGGCTTGTTGTAGTGTTTTAGAATTCAGGTTCAAGTGTTGAAGAAGGAGGTTCTACTTCTTCAGGAGGAAAATAGGAGGTTGAACCTTTGCATAGATGGGTTTGGGAGTGAGTGTGAGATGGATTTAGCTGGTAAGGAGGAAATGGTTACCAGCAGTGATAGTGGCAGCCGCTTTAAGTGGCAAATGGTTCACAGTTCAGGAAGAATGAAGATAAGGAGAGTTAATAGAAAAGATGTAAAGGTAAGAAATTGATTCTTTGTTCTCCAGGACGAGTGTACTTCAGTGGTTATTGAGATTGAAGGTACCACTGATTTCCCTGCTAATCAATGTAAGAATATTCTAATTGTAGGAGATTCTCTGGTAAGATATATAGACCGTGCTTTTTGTAGCAGAGATAGAAAGGTCAGACAGAGAGTGTGCCTCCCGGGAGCTGGTGTTCGTAACATAGTCAGTCTGTTGGATAATATTATGTCAGGTAATGGGAACAAGACCAGTATCTGTCTTAGTGCTGGGGGTAATGACACTGGGAAGGGCAGGAGACAGGAGCTGCTGGATAAGTACAGGTCAGCCATAGAAGTAGTCAGGTCTAAGGGAGGGATCCCAGTCATATGTAGCATCTTGCCTAGAAAGGGAGTAGGCAATGACTGAATGTCTAGGGAAATTGGTATAAATTACTGGCTGGACAAGTACTGCAAGGAACCTGCAATACCATTCATTGATAACTAGGATATATTCTATGGCATATTCTATGGGAAGGAGTGGTTGCATTAACCAATTCGATTGAGGGGGTAATTGATGACTTGTTTAGGACTTTGAACTGATAGATTATAGAGGTATGGGAGTTTGTGGGAAACGATCAGGCTGCAGTATTAGGGTTGAAAACAGTAGATATTACCGGGATACATCAGGGACATGTTTAAAACACAATATTCAAAATAAAGTTGCTAGTAAAGGCAAATCAATTGATCAACAAACAAAGAGAGACAGTAGAGGGCAACGAGCGACTAGCTCCCTTAAGGTTTACTATACAAATAGTAGAAGTCTAAGAAATAAGATAGATGAGTTAAGATTACTTGTAAGTGCAGGTAATATAGATATTATTGGTATAACAGAGACCTGGTTCAACCTGAAAGATAGAGAAATGCCTTCTGAATGCAACATACAGGGTTATAAAGTATTCCTAATTTATAGGGTGAAAAGGAAGGGTGGTGGAGTGGCGATGTATGTCAGAGATAATTTAAATTGTTGTCTTAGACATGATATAAGATTAGAAACATCGGACGCAGAATCTGTTTGGCTACATTTCCAGGAGGGTCGTGTCAAATTAATTTTGGGTGTGATTTATATGCCCTCAAACCTTGATAGGAGAGCAGTAAGCTGTTATGGGATGAAATTCATAAGGCATCTAGATATGAAAATGTTTTGTTAATGGGAGATTTTAACTATAGACAGAAAATCTTGAGTCTAGTGACTTTCTTGACACGGTTCAGGATTGCTTTTTAGAACAGTTTGTGACAGAACCAACTAGAGGAAACAATCTGTTTGACTTGGTTCTTGCCAACAAAGAATCACTAATTAATAATCTTGAGGTTAATTAATAATGAGTTTGGAGAAAGTGATCACAAATCATTTTGTTTCAATATATCACGGTATTACCCAGATAACTGCAATCAAATCTCTGTCCAAGATTTTCGCTTGGCCGATTTCATGAGACTGAGAAATTACCTGGTCGGGCTAAATTGGGATGACCTGACTATGGGTTAGGGAGGTGATCTTCGTTGCCAATATGACTTTTTCAGAGAATTAGTTCTAGCTGCCCAGACAACTTTTGTTCCGATTAGGGAAATTAGATATCACAAAAATTATCCCAAATAGATGAGCAATAGATTAAAACATCTCATTGGTCAAAAGAGAGGCATATACAGGCACCTCAAAAGAGGGGAGGGGCAGTTAAGAAATCAATATATTCAATTAAAGAGAGAAATAAAAAAAAAGAATAAGAGCAGCAAAAAGAGATTATGAGGCTAAAGTCGAGAGGGATTCGAAAACTAACCCAGAAGGGTTCTTTCAGGTATACAGAAGTAAGATTAGGGACAAGATTGGACCACTTAAGAGTAACTCAGGTCAGATCACTGACAGTGATAAGGATATGTTTGAAATTTTCAATACTTACTTCCTCTCGGCTTTTACCCTGGAAAATACTAGCGAAATTCCTGAAATAAAAGATTATGTAGAACAGGACGATAATAAACTATGTACGATTGCGGTGACGGTCTAACTAGTGACATGGGCCTTAGACAGAAATTAAAACCTAACAGATCCCAGGCCCTGATGAACTGTTTGCAAGGGTGTTAAAGGAATGTAAAGAGGAACTTAGCATACCTTCGGCTAATCTTTTCAACATATCAATACAAACTGGCATAGTGCCTGATAAGTGGAAAATGACAAATGTAATACCTATTTACAAGACAGGTGACAGGTCCTTGGCTTCGAACTATAGACCAATAAGCCTTACCTCCATAGTGGGAAAATTTATGGAATCAATAATTGCCGAAACAATTCGTAGCCATCTTGATAGGCATAAACTGATTAATGAATCTCAACACGGTTTTACGAAGGGGCATTCCTGTCTTACGAATTTACTAACTTTTTTCACTAAGGTGTTTGAGGAGGTAGATGATGGTAATGAATATGATATTATGTATATGGACTTCAGTAAGGCTTTCGATAGAGTTCCACATCAGAGTAGGCTATTGAGGAAACTTAAGGCACACGGAATAGGAGAAGAAATTTTTTCCTGGGTAGAGGCATGGCTGCCAAATAGGCAGCAGAGTGTTTGCATAAATTGAGAGAAATCAGAATGGGGGCACGTCAAAAGTGGTGTTCCGCAGGGGTCAGTGTTCAGCCCGTTGTTGTTCACAATTTACATAAACGAATAGATGAGGGAATAAATAGCGACATAAGCAAATTTGCTGATGACACCAAAATAGGCCGGCCAATTCATTCTAATGAGGACACTAGAGCACTTCAGGATGATTTGAATAGACTGATGCAATGGTCGGAGAAGTTGTAGATGCAGATTAATATAGACAAATACAATGTTCCAAATGTTAGACAGGAAAATAACCATGCCACATATAAACTAAATAAAGTAGATCTTAATACTACTGATTGCGAAAAGGATTTAGGAATTATGGTTAGCAATAATCTAAAACCAAGACAACAGTGCATTAGTATTTCAATAAAGCTAACAGAATCCTTGGCTTCATATGTAGAACTATAAATAATAGAAGTCCTCAGGTTGTTCTTAAACTCTATATATCTTTGGAAAGGCCTCATTTAGTTTATGCTGCACAGTTCTGGTCACCATATTACAGAATGGATATAAATACTCTGGAAAACGTACAGAGGAGAATGACAAAGTTGATCCCATGTATCAGAAATCTTCCCTATGAGGATAGACTGAGAGCCCTGAATCTGCACTCTCTCGAAAGGCGTAGACTTAGGGGGGATTTGATCGAGGTGTATAAATGGAAAACAAAAATAAATAAAGTGGATGTAAATAGAGTGCTGAAAATTTCCAGACAAGACAAGACTCACAGCAAACAATGGTTTCAAGTTGGAAAAATTCAGATTCAGGAAGGATATAGGAAAGCACTGGTTTGGTAATAGAGTCGTGGATGGGTGGAACAAACTCCCGAGTACAGTTATAGAGGCTATAACGTTGTTTAGTTTTAAAAATAGATTAGATAAATACATGAGTGGGTGTGGGTGAGTGTGGGTTCGACCTGACTAGCTTGTGCTACTAAGTCTAATGCCTTGCTTCTTCCTTAGGCAGAAGTGACCTGCCTGACTAGGTGAGTCATTGGGCTAATCGGGAGGGGGTCAACATGGACCTGCTTCGCATGGGTCAGTAGGCCTGTTGCAGTGTTCCTTCTTTCTTATGTTCTTATGTTCTTATATAAATACAGTGGAACCTCGGTATACGACCAGCTCCCTACTCGAACAAAGCTCAGCACTCAACCAAACAAATACGACCTGCAAGAACTTCGCTGTAAACTACTTTGTGCTTACAAAGTAAAAGGACACAAGTGCAACTAATGTGACATTTTATTGTGGCAACGTTTCGCTCTCCAGAAGCTTTGTCTAGCCGTTACAAATAGTACATGGACACAGAGGGTATATATGGCTCAGAGTGAGGTGCAATACTAGTGGTAGTAGTAGTAGTAGTGATATAAGTAGTAGTAGTAGCAGTAGTAGTAGTAATACAATATTTTAGAACAATTAACTTGCACAAGTGTAAAAGGATATAAAAGCTATTGGTTTAGAAAGACACGTGAGCAAACACTATGACATATTTATTAGAAAACGTTTCGGTCCTGGGACCGAAGTGATCATAGGTCCCAGGACCGAAACGTTTTCTAATAAATATGTCACAGTGTTTGCTCACGTGTCTTTCTAAACCAACTTGTCGGTATTTATTACCATGGTTTATACCATAAAAGCTATTACATGGGAAACATAAAAATAGATTAGACAAATATTTCTATTGGAGACTGGATAGAGAAGGCCTGTTTCAATGGATAGAGAAGGCCTGTTTTCAGGAGGATTCTTGCTAAGACTTCAAAGATGGTGAAGCTGCCTTTGTTTTGTTTAATTGTATTAGAAACAGCTATTAGTGAAGATTAAAGGCACTTGCGTCTACGGAAATTAGTTTCTTTGATCACTAGTTGGGCGTCCCTGAGCTTCATGATATGATTGGTGGAATTTCGGTGTTGTACACAGGCGTTGTTCAAGTTATCGTTCCTACATGCTTAAATGTGTTCATTGAGGCGGGTGTCGAGGTTTCTTGCTGTTTCACCTACATAAATTTTGTCGCAGCCTCTGCAGGGTATAGTGTAAACCCCTACGTTGACTGGTTTGTGGTGCTTGGATTTTGTTCTGGTTACATCCTTTATCGAAGTGCTGGAAGCGATGAAGACTCTGGTGTTAGCTTGTGAAAGTACTTTAGAAACGTTCAGTGCAACCTGGCTGTTGGGAAGAATTATAACTTTGTTGGGAGTGGTGTTGGTGCGTGGAGAATTAATGATCTGAAAAGCTCTTTTCTTGCAGTCTTTGATGAAAAAGGAAGGAAAATGTAAATTAGTGAAGGTTTGCTGAATGTATGTACATTCCTCGTCAAGAAACTCAGGACTACAAATTCGGTATGCTCCTAGGGAAAACCCGATGATGATGCCTCTTTTGGCCTTAGTATCTTGACTAGAATAGAAGTGTGTGAGATTATTTTTATTGGTAGGTTTCCGATAAACTTGAAATCTTAGGTTGATGTCTACTTTGTGAATGAGGACGTCGAGGAAAGGTAGAGTGTCATTGGACTCTTTTTCTAGTGTAAACTGGATCGCCGGTTCAACTGCGTTGAGTCTTGCAGATTCCGTACATCAAAACGTTTGGGAGTTATTACGAGGACATCGTCCACATAACGTAACCAAGTGACGCTTGAAGGGATGATGTTGGCGAAGTGTTCGGTCTCTAGGTGTTCCATGTAAAAGTTGGCTAGGATGGCACTGATGGGGGACCCCACTCTTATGCCGTAGGTTTGTTTGTAGAGCCTGTTATTGAAAGAAAAACAGTTGAAATTAACACAGAGTTCAATCAAGTCAACAAAATCTCCGGAGGAAGAGGAAGATTAAGGTCCTGATTGACTTTACGTCGTAGAACCTCAATGGCTTTTGTGGCAGATACTTTTGTGAAGAGGGAAGCTACGTCCAAACTGCTTAGTTTTTTGTCACTCTGAGCTTATATATACCCTCTGTGTTTATGTACTGTTTGTAACGGCTTGACAAAGCTCCTGGAGAGCGAAATGTTGCCACAATAAAATGTCACATTAGTTGCACTTGTGTCCTTTTACTTTACATATTGTCGGTAATTCTACAAACTTTATTATTTTGTGTTTCTTCGCATTTTTTGTGTTTTTTATATTATTTGTAAATAAGTCACGACGATTAGTGACAACACACAACCAAACAGAAAATTGGTTGGGAAGAACTTGCTTGTAGCGGCACTCGAACAGCCTTCTGGAATGAATTAAGGACATATACTGAGGTTCCACTGTACTTCTGCTTAGCTGTCATGCTCTGTATTATGATAATAAATTAATGAATAAATTTTCTGTTTACCTTCTAACTGTTGCTTTCTTCTTTTAGATGCCTCGTACTTGTGTGAATATGGCTATGGATAACTCCGGTCAGAGATTCAAGTATTTAACGTCAAAATTCCCCTCACTGAGTGACGCTCGGATAGGAGAGGGAGTCTTCAATGGTCCTCAGATTCGAGAGCTTCTTAAAGATGGTGACTTTAAATCAGACCTTCATGGAGAGGAGAAAGCTGCTTGGGAAGCATTCAAGTTAGTGGCGAAGGGATTTCTCGGAAACAGAAGGGAAGGCAACTATGAAGAATTGGTGGAAAACCTCATCAAGGCTTACAAGAACTTGGGATGTAACATGTCACTTAAAATCCACTTTCTGGACTCACATTTAGACTTTTTTTTCCAGTAAACTGTGAGGCATTTAGTGATGAACATTGTGAAAGGTTCCTCCAAGATATTTCAATCAGTGAAAAATGGTGCCAGGGCAAATGGGGACAATAATGCTTGTAGACTATTGCTGGACATTAGCAAGAGATGATTCTTCAGCCCACTACAAGCGTCAAGCAAAAAGTCAGAGAGTAGGTACTGATTAGAGTTCAAAACATACTTGCATATATTGTACGTTATAATAAAATAATAAAATATTACATGTCTCGTATCTTTATACCTATAACCAATAAGCATTTTTCAAGGTCATATTTGGATTCAGGACATGAAAATATATAAGCATTAACTAATCTCATTTAAGAAGCACAACTTTTCAAAAATTGTTGACCAGTGTAATCTGTTGTGGCTACTAACATATCTCATGATGAAGTTCATGGCTTCATTATGGGTTTTAAAATGTAAAGCCAGTTAGAAGAGACATTCTTTATATATGGCATAAAGCCTCAAAGAAACTTTATTCACAAGTTATCGGGTTTAAATTCTTGAAGTTATAATTAAATGTATTAATCACAAATTATTACATGAAAAATTAGTAATTCAGTTTTCTAGTAGTGTATTTGGTTCATCAATTAGTCTGTATTTCATAACATTAACAACTTGTCTAACACTGCAACATGATGGTTTCTTGGTAACTGGGCAGTCTTCAGCAACTCTTTTGTTTACAACTCTTTAACATGACCTACTTCCACTAAAGAGCCCACCTCCCCTGTGACCTCGTCTCCAAACTGCAACCTCTCATCTTCTTGTATATAAGTCTCTGGACAAATGCTTCCGCCCTAGGATATGAGAGAGTATGGAGATGGATTAATTACGTAAAACTTCCTCTCCACTACGTCTATTTCGTCTTCCACCAACGATTATGTCTCTAGGAGTGTGACTTATCAATGTATTCAACTGACGAAGTCTGCAGCACAAGTGAAACGTTACATTAATAAAGATCCTTAGTGTTTATAGTGTTGCACTTGTGCTGTACTTATCACTGAATCTGCCTCACAGAATTCTTTTTTGATTCTGTGTTGTAGTCAACTTATATTCATTTTATTTAATTAACACATCGGACGTTTCCCACCAAGGCAGAGTGGTCCGAAAAAGAAAAGCTTTCATTGTCATTCACTCCATCACTGTTTTGCCAAAGGCATGCTTATACTACAGTTATAAAATTGCAACATTAACACACTACCTTCAGAGTGCAGACACTGTACTTCCCATCTCCAGGACTCAAGTCCTGCCTCCCGGTTTCCCTGAATCCCATCATAAATGTTACCTTGCTCACACTCCAACAGGACATCGAGTCCGAGAAACCATTTGTGTCCATTCGCTCCAATCTAACAGGCTCACGCATGCTTGCTGGAAGTCCAAGCCCCTCGCACACAAAATCTCCTCTAACCCCACCCTCCAACCTTTCCTAGGCCGACCCTTACCCCGCCTTTCCTCCATTAAAGATTTGTACCTCTCGAAGTTATTCTATTTCGATCCATCGTCTCTACATGTCCTAAAAACCTCAACAACTCCTCCTCAGCCCTCTGGATAATAGTTTTGTTAATCCCACACCTCCTCCTAATTTCGAAACTACGAATTCTCTGCATTATATTCACACCACACATTGCCCTCAGACACAACATCTCCACTGCCTCCAGCCTTCTCCTTGTTGTAACATTCACCAATCATGCTTCACACCCATATAAGAGCATTGGTAAACTATGCTCTTATAAATTCCCCTCTTTGCTTCCATGGGCAAAGTTCATTGTCTCCTCGTTAGTTCTATGACTCACCTCATTTTTCACAGATCCATTTGCTGACACCTGCACTCCTAAGTATCTGAATTCATTCCCCTCCTCAATACTCTATCCCTCCAATTGATGTCCAACCTTTCGTTACCTATTTTTTGTTATCCTCATCACCTTACTCTTTCCAGTATTCACTTTCAATTTTCTTCTTTTGCATTCACTACCAAATTCATCCACCAACCTCTGCAACTTCTCTTCAGATTCTCCCAAAAGCACAGTGTCATCAGTAAAGAGCAACTGTGACAACTCTCTCTTTGTGTTAGATTCTTTGCCTTTTAACCCTACACCTCTTGCCAACACCTGAGAATTCACTTCTCTTACAACTCCATCTATAAATATTCTGAACAACCATCGTGACATCACAGATCCATGTCTAAGGCCTAATTTTACTGGGAAATAATACCCCTCTGTCCTACATACTCTAGCCTGAGCCTCATTATCCTCGTTAAAACTCTTTACTGCTTTCAGAACCTACCTCCTATTCCATACATTTGCAACATCTGCTACATTGCCTCCCTATCCACCCTGTCATACACCTTTTCCAAATCATAAATGCCACGAAAACCTTTTTACTATTATCTAAATACTGTTCACCTATATGTTTCACTGTATACACTTGGTCTATACACCCCCTACACTTCGTAAAGCCTCCTTGTACATCGCTTTTCCACTCTCCGTCTTATTCTTAATTCTTCAACAATAACTCTACCATTCACTTTACCAGGAATACTCAACAGACTCATTCCCGAATAATTTTTGCACTCTCTGTTGTCCCCTTTGCCTTTATACAAAGAAACTAAGCATGCTCTCTGCCAATCCCTAGGTGCCTTACCCTCTTCCATATATTTATTAAATAAAAGCACGAACCACTTGACATTTCTATCTTTATTCCATCAATCTTACTGTCTCACGAAATTCCCCCATACTAACAACTGGCTCTTTGTCACTCCTATAAGATGTTATTCCTCCTTACCCTACACAAGAAATCATAACTTCTCATCTTCATCAACATTTAAATATATTTATTATTACATTAAATCAATGATATATACATTTTTTAGCTATGTTCATTTCAGTTTCAGCTGACTTATGGTAAAAACAGATTTTCATTTGGTTTATGCAGCAAAGTGCGACCTTGCTAAATAGGCCAAATGCTCAAATGGCTCTACATTATATATATATGCAAGGAATCCAAGGCAGCCAGCTTTCAGGGAGAAGGCTTACAGCTTTTCATCTCATCCCCTGCATGCATCAGCCTTACTAGAGATTTTGAACAATGCAAGGAATTCGCGAGAGCAGGCGAAATATACACATACACTGATCTCTGGCTGATCAAAATCTCTAGTAAGGCTGATGCATGCAGGGGATGAGATGAAAAGCTGTAAGCCTTCTCCCTGAAAGCTGGCTGCCTTGGATCAAACGTGTAGCGCAAGCAACACGCCAAGGTATTGTCCAGTGTGGGTAGATTGGTAAAGCACTGTGTAAATTGTCCTAAGGTTTGTAGGTTCGAGTCTCCTTCAGCCAGAGATCAGTGTTAGTGTATATTTCGCCTGCTCTCGCGAATTCCTTGCATTGTTCAAAATCTGTAGTAAGGCTGATGCATGCAGGGGATGAGATGAAAAGCTGTAAGCCTTCTCCCTGAAAGCTGGCTGCCTTTGATCAAACGTGTATCGCAAGCTACACGCCAAGGTATTGTCCAGTGTGGGTAGATTGGTAAAGCACTGCGTACCTTGTCCTAAGGTTCGTAGGTTCGAGTCTCCTTCAGCCAGAGATCAGTGTTTGCGTATATTTCGCCTGCTCTCGCGAATTCCTTGCATTGTTCAAAATCTCTAGTAAGGCTGATGCATGCAGGGGATGAGATGAAAGCTGGCTGCCTTGGATCAAACGTGTAGCGCAAGCTACATGCCAAGGTATTGTCCAGTGTGGGTAGATTGGTAAAGCACTGCGTACCTTGTCCAAAGGTTCGTAGGTTCGAGTCTCCTTCAGCCAGAGATCAGTGTTTGTGTATATTTCGCCTGCTCTCGCGAATTCCTTGCATTGTTCAAAATCTCTAGTAAAGCTGATGCATGCAGGGGATAAGATGAAAAGCTGTAAGCCTTCTCCCTGAAAGCTGGCTGCCTTGGATCAAACGTGTAGCGCAAGCTACACGCCAAGGTATTGTTCAGTGTGGGTAGATTGGTAAAGCACTGCGTACCTTGTCCTAAGGTTCGTAGGTTCGAGTCTCCTTCAGCCGGAGATCAGTGTTCATTATTATATTTATAACTATATATATATATATATATATATATATATATATATATATATATATATATATATATGTGCAATAAGATGACAGTAAACAGGTGTTTTCAGAATATGCAAAACAACCACTCTGAAGGAATAGAGAAATTCCAAGCGCTTTCGTGACTACTCACATTTTCAGGGAACTATGAAAGTAAAGCATCCAAGGAAGGTATATAAGGGGTCTGGCCAACACGTCACTATCAGATCCCACAACGGTTAAACACCTGATGCGCGCCGGCCCAACTGGACAGGTCCTTTGTACAACCCACCAGCAAACTATTCTACACAAGAAAATTTTTAAAATTATTATTTGTCCAGTGTATTATTAAATTCTTCCCAAATTCTATTAATTATAAATGGATCTAATTTATATAAACCAAAGGAAATATTCATATTATTGTCAAAACTGCTTTTTATGAAACAAGATTCAATTATATTCCTGTCGACCATGGACTTGCTTGATACTACTTTCTCAACTTTTGGAAAATCAATTGGATGGCTAAAATCTCTTACATGAATAAATAGAGCATTGGAATCTTGTCCAGTTCTAATGCTATATTTATGCTGTTTTAATCTTAGTTCGAGATTTTTGCCAGTTTGACCGTAATAAACTTTATCGCAAATTTTACAAGGAATCTTATAGACACATCCATCAGCATTTTGGGGGGAATTCTTTATCAAAAGTTTTTTTACTGTATCAAGATTTTTAATACAACTTTAATATTAAAAGTCTTAAGAAGAGAAGGCATGTCAACCAAGTTTTCATGGTAAGGGAGAACCAACATATTTTTAGTTGAATAAGGCGGTTTGTCCCTTTTTCAATTGTGAAAAGTATTTCTAGGAACTTTAAAAGATTTATCAATTACATTTCTTGGGTATTTTAAATCATTACCTATTTCATAAAAGTAGTACCGGAGGCGGCTCAGTGGCTTCCTTTTCCTGAGCGGCTCCTCCTGAAAAGGGCTGCGGCTGAGTGGCTTCCTTTTCCTGAGTGACTCCTTTTCCTGAGTGGCTCCTTTTCACACCTATATGCTAATGACCTTGACCTCGCCCTCGAGACCACCTCACCCTCAACCCCCACCCGCGCCCCCCGCGCCCCCAACCCGCGCCCCCCGCGCCCCCCACCTGCACCCCCCTTCACCCTCAGCCCATCGCGCCGACCCAGCTGCCCTCCCGCTCCCCTTCGTGCCCGCCCGTCGCGCCTGCCCGTGCCTTCTGCTGCGCCTTCTGCAGCGTCAAACGGATCGCCCCCGCGCCCCGATTTTTTTCAGATTTTTTTCGAATTTTTTTCATTTTCTTGTGCTCTCCTCGGATCAAATTTTTGAGGTTCCCCCCACTTTCACCCCCATCCCAATTTTTTTTTTTGAATTTCATTTTCTTATGATCTCCATCTCCTCGGATCAAATTTTTGAGGTTCCCCCTCCCACTATCACCCCCATCCCACCCCCGCTCCCCGAATTTTTTTCCGATTTTTTTCATTTTCTTATGATCTCCTCGGATCAAATTTCTGAGCTTCCCCCTCTGGGGGTAAGCATTCAAAATGGACTCCCACTTGCATCCCAATTTTTTTTTTCTCGATTATACAAAGACTCTACTTCCTTGAATCAAGTTTTCTGGATTCCCCCGCCCACTTTTACCCCTATCCCCAATTTTTTTTTCTCGATAATACAAAGACTTTACTTCCTTGAATCAAGTTTTCTGGATTCCCCCGCCCACTTTTACCCCCATCCCCAATTTTTTTTTCTCGATAATACAAAGACTCCATCTCCTTGGATCAAGATTTTCTCGATAATACAAAGACTCCATCTCCTTGGATCAAGGTTTTCTCGATAATACAAAGACTCCAATTCCTCGGATCAAGTTTTCCTCGAAATCAAAGTCTCCATCTCCTCGGATCAAGTTTTTGGATTCCCCCCTCTCAGGGTAAGCATTCAAATGAACTCCCCCTATGGGGCATGGTACTCTCTCTTACTACAGGTCTAAACAAGTGTGACGTCACCCCACCTGTGTTTACTCGGCGGTCAGTGATGTCACGTGATAACCTGACACATACAAGGTGAATCTTGTCGACTTCCCCCTATGTCAGTGACGTCACGTGATGACCTCACACATACAAGCTGAATCTTGTCGACTTCCCCCTATGTCATTGACGTCACGTGATGACCGCACACACAGGTTGAATCTTGTCGACTTCCCCCTACACATTTTTCACTCTTAACCCAGGATAACCCAAATAATTTCACATTTTTTTTTCGTTAATACCCACAAAAATCCACAATTTCTTTACAAAATACAATACAAGTCTAGACATTTTTCTCGTTTTAACTATTTCATCAGAAAAAGTCACCACAACACTTATAACCACTTTTCGATTAATTCTCTAGTCACAATTTTACATATTACGAAGTTAATACGCACATACACCTTTCTTTACTTTGAACACCTTCAAAACACCATCAATTACCATTGAATACTCCAAAAAATATCATTTGAATACTCCCAAATACACCACTGAATGCTACTAAAAACACCACTGAATACAGTCAAAACACCACCAAAATCACCATAAACTAAGATCAACATAACAGACTAACACCCATTTTCACGCAAATCCCCTCAAATCACTATAACCAAGACGATTACCAATTTCTATGAGTACACTCACCTCCAACTAAGATATAACATGAACGCAAAAAAAAAACATGAACACAATCCAAACACATACGAACACTTTAACATAATCATTCTTTTTTTGACAATCTAGTTCTCCAACAACCCCCAAACCCCACAACACCCACATCCCAAACCCCACAACACCCAAAAACCCCAATTTTTTTCTCGTTTTAAAATTTCATCGAAAAATCACAACAACAACCCACAATTTTAAACCCACTTTTGGGTATCTCTATTTCGCATAAACGCCCCAACCCCCAACACACAAACCTCAATTTTTTTTTCGTTTTACAAAATTTTCTCAAAAAAATCACAACAAAAAACCCATTATAACATCTTTTTTCGATATATCTAGTTCGACAATAATCCCCAACCCATCTCATTTATCAATTTATTCCAATTTTTTTCGATACAAATTTTTTCCCCCTTCTTTTATTTGAAGCTTAAATGAAATGCACTTCCTCCCTACTTTACAAAAATACAATAATTCCTCTCAATCCCATCTCCTTTTTTACCACATAAATTGATAATATTTCACAAAAACTAACATTAAACCACAATACTGGGGCATTTTCTCACCCTCCAATTTTTTCCAGTGTGCCATAACTTTTCACTTCTATAAATTCTTTTAAAATTTTTTCACACATTACTTTTTTTTCGTAAAACCCCCCCATATTTCTTAAATTTCTAATAAAACCCCCCCTTTCCCCTCCCCATCTCACTACATTTCTTCAAATCCAATCACCCGTTTCCCAAACACCTCTTCAGAAAAACAAAAAATCACATTTCCACACCCACAAATGCTTCATCCCCCACCCAAACCCAAAAATCACTGAAAAACCAAGATATTCACAAAATTCAAAAACCACTAAACCTCCACCAGACAATCCTTTTTACTTGAACACTCCCAAAAAAACACCTCAATTCCCTTGAATCCCAAAAAATTATCTTCAACACTCCAAACCCCACTGAATACTACCCAACTAAGTCTCCCTACCCGCAAATACCATTTTATAAAAACCCCTTATTCCTCCTACACAAAATTTTCTAAAAAAATTTATCTCCTTTCTCCACTAGTTTAATTTTTATCCATAACCCCACAATTTTTTTCAGTTCAACTTTTTCATCAAAAAAAAAATTTCCCAGCTTTTGTTCGTAATATTACAACATGTCAAAATTTTTAGAAAACATCTTTTTTTTATAAATTTCACGAAAAACATCAATAAATACATTAAATCACTTTTTTGACACTTCCCCTCAATTTGGGTAATTTTAACAAAGTTGATTGGGAAAACATTGAGAACTTTTCCAAAATTTCTTGGGCACTTTTCAAAAATACATTGGAACATTCCCAAAAATACTTAGAGTACTCCAAATTACTTTAAACGACCCCTTTTTTGGGTTTTTCCCAAATTAGTTTTGAAATCTTTACTTAAAATCGAACTTTTTTTCTTTTTGGGTAAACACACTCAATGGTAAAATATTTCTCGTTTTTCCAAATAGAAACCATTCCCGTTTGGAGACTCCTTGAGCTTTATGCCTTCCCCCCAAAAGTTTGCGTCATGTTTTTGTACAACCCCCTCCAGCGAGGCCTAAAAAGGTGTTCACCCCCAAGGTAGATTTAAATAATCATCTCTTTCCAGCCAACTGTGTCCTTGTGCTAAAATTTGGGTGAGGTCACAGGACTGAAGACCCCAGAAATTAATTTAAATGAGTAAAACATTTGTATTTACTTCACCCTTTTTCAGGGAAAGGGTTTGTTTGATTTAAAATTCACTGGCTTAAAACTTTTAAAAAACATTTCATTTAATGAATGAAACATATATATTTTTAAATCTTGGTGTAAAAACACCTCTAAACATCATAAATCCCCCTTTTCAAATTTTTGTTTTTCCCAAAAGCCCCGTCACATCGGTAACCTGAAAATTTTAAATATTTTTTTTTTCATTAGTATAAGGGGAGAAATTTTGCACCATCACGTAAAAGATATAAACCAAAAAAAAGTTCTATTTTTTTCACTATCCAAAAATTTGCCCTCAAGTGTTCATCATATTTTTCTCGTTAATTTTAAATATTTTCCCCCTTATTATCTTAAAAAGCAAAATCTACGTGCCCCCCTTAAACTTAAATTAATTAAAAGCATCTTGGTAACTTAAATGATGAGTTTTTTGGGTAGAAGGATTTTTGGGTTCAGGTAGAGAGACAAGGTCAAAAATGGAAGTGACATTTTTCATGAAGAGAAAAATAGGGTTATTATATTTTTTAAAAATATATCTCTCTTTTTTCAAGTTAAAATTTATTTTCCCATAAAATTTAAATAATTAAACCCATGATAAAAGGTAAATAATTTTGTTACCTTAAAAGTTACTCACCTTGGTAAATGTTTTTAATTATTGTTTAATTCTGTAAATTCTCTCCAAATTAATTTCCACTTCTTTGTTTGTACCATCTATCAAAATCACAATTAACTGTCTTTTAAATATTTGACTGACAAAGTTTTCAGTATATTGTTTCCAAAATATAATATACCAACATCACTCACTCCGTTACCATTTCATCAATGAATTTATGCAATAAATTTCATTTTTAAACCCTTTTTTTAACTCGTTAAAATTTTTTTCACTCTATGATTCCCATTTTTCCCTTTAAGAGTTGATTGACAGTGTTGCAAAATTCCAACCAAAAAGATTTTCACCGTTTCACAAAATCAATAAAATCGCCAATTTCCCCCATTTGATGTTTCCCATGGGGTTTCCCCGGACAAGTCTGGTGGGATTACACAACTCCCCCATACACTTTAAAGAGTTGCTAAATAGTTTTAAATAAAATTTCAAAAACTTACCTAAACTGGGATCACCCTTTAAAAATCCTTTTTCAAATAAATTTTTTGGGCTTTGGTATAAAAAAAGTTTGAGATAAATGATACCCCATTCACATTCTCGTAAAATAAATTTTCCAATATTTTTTCACCCATCGTTGAGTCTTTTCGTACCTCAGCACAAACACTTCTTTAGAGACATTTTTCCGCATAAAATTCTTTTTTAAAGGATTCGACCTTTTAATTGATTTTCATTTTAAAACACCACATAGTATGTTTTGTCGCAACCCCCTCCATATTTCTTTTCTCCCAAAGGTTTCCCTTTTCCATTTCCCCCAAAAATATTTATCCCAAAAATTTAAAACTTTGTCTTCATCAAATATCATTTTTTTTTAATAATAAAAAATACACATTACAGGG
Organism: Cherax quadricarinatus; assembly: GCF_026875155.1. Taxonomy (NCBI): domain Eukaryota; kingdom Metazoa; phylum Arthropoda; class Malacostraca; order Decapoda; family Parastacidae; genus Cherax; species Cherax quadricarinatus. Next base: position 6,926,161 of record NC_069414.1, read on the forward strand.
GATTTCTTCAAAGCATATATATTATCCATTGTATATTTCAAATAAATGTTAGTCTTGTTAACTTTCCTTATTTTCGGTAAAAAAAAATATTAAACTTTTTTTTTTGGCAACATTTTGTTGTGCGTCATATCGCAACACGTTAAAACAGGATAAAACATTTTCCCCATTATTATTTTAAAATAAACTAAAGCAAAGAAACGATCCAGAAAAAATTTATTTACCTTTAATTGTCTTCATGCTTTTCCCAAGTATTACCTCGGTATGTAAAAACAAGTCAAAATTTTCGTTGAAGAAGTTATGATTACCCCTCTACAGGAGCCAACAAATGCTTACCAATTCCAAAATAATTTGCTAGAAATAAAACCGTTGGTAAGTTCCCTTAGGGGGGTTTGTTCTTATCATCCCGATACAATTCTTGCTAAGATCACCTCCCCCGGATATTAAAGGTTTTATTTTTCATTCCACTTAAAATTTTCACCTCACCAAAGAAATCCAAAAAATGTTTAACTCTCCCCTCCTTGGCACTAAATCGTGTGGTTCATTACTATCGCTGGTGATGCCACGTATGTTTTTCATGGAACAAATTTCTTCCACATATAGTTAAAAAACACTAATCGAAAAAACCCCTCGTGGTAAAAAGAGTTAAGAAGACACTTTCCGTATTGAGTTCAAGAGTATTTAGTGGAGATTTCAGTCTACGTAATTTCCCCGGACTGTAAAAATTCAATGAGATTTTTGTTATAGCCAAAAAAAAAAATTTGTGTTTGACTCATCTTGTGCTTAAGTTAACAAGGGAAAAGTTCTTTTAATAAGGGGAAAGTTACATGTGAAAAATTTGTTACAAAAGAAAAAAGGTCTAACTCACTGAACGATAAAGAAATGTTTAATTCGAGGGAAGCCCTTTGTCACAACCCCCCAAAACAAAGGAAGGTGATGAACAATATCTACGTAAGAATTGCTTATAGCAAGGGAGATTTTGAAGGGAGTTTTAAAAAGTTTTATTGAGTAAATTCACCCACAATGTATTTTTTAAAAAATTCAATGAGAATTTTTTTTTTTTCATTTGTTGAGTAACAAATTAATTTTTGGGATTAATACAATTTTGTAAAAATTTTCAGGTAAAAAGCAAAAAAAGATGAAAAAAAATATCTTTCGTTAATAAAAAGGAAAATTTTTACAAAAAGATTTTGTGGCAGTGATAAAATTCTTTTAGTACAAAACAAATTGTTGTGCGTTAAATTGAAAAAGGGAGGTTTGTGATGCCTTAAGTCGGTTTTACCACTTAGCAATCCCTATTTTTTTAGATCACCTTATGTCTAAAGAAAACAGCTAGCGAAGTCACTCGTGTAAAAAATTTTGGGGGCAAAAATTTGTAAATAAAGGAAAAAAAAAAACCTCATGATTGCCAAATGTTCGCCCCCCCGTATGCGAGGGACCCCCTAAGTATTTTAAAAGAAAATGTAAAGTTGTAAACCTTTTCGTACAGCAAAAATTTAGATACAAAGAAAGGTCGTGAGATTAATTCAAAGAGTGCATGAATGAACTTGTTAAATGGTTTTTAAAAATCCCCAAAGGGATTTAATGGAAAAAATTGTTTTCCCGAAGGAATTGGATGGCTTCGCCAGAGGTGATTGGCTGCTATCTTAAAATCATTATATTTTGCAAAGGAATTAAAAAAAAAAGTCGTAGAAATACTGTTATCTTTTTTTAAAATATGAAAATAAAATAACTTATAATACTTTTTTTTTTATTTCCCAGCATCTAAAACCTTATTAGGCAACTGAGTAAGACTAAGTTGGGAGGAAGGTGATGATATAAAAATCTTGTTCTTTGTTGTATCATTAGTACCTTTTTTCCCCAAGGGTGAACTAACCATCTCAAGAAAAGGAACAGATAAAAGGATGGAAAAATATTTTAAAAATTTAAGAAGGAAAATTGCCGTGAAAATTATTGTCGGACAACGCTGCATTTTTTTTTCATTGAATTGTGTTGCTATTTAAAGGATTGGTGAAATTTTTATTTGGGTAAGAAATATCCCCTTTGCTGTTGTTCGGGGTAGAGACCCTTATTAATCTGAGAAGATGCTGGTTTTAAGATCGTGTACTCCTGGAACTGTTTCGAGTTTTAAACCCCACCCGGGCAAAGAAAATTGAATTTCCTTATTTTTCAGCCGTAATAACCAAATTTGGGATTGCTGGGCCATTGGAGGAAAATACCATTTTTCAAAATTTTAAATTTAAAATCAAAAGACTCCCCTTTGGTGATGGTTTTTAAAAAAGATATATCGCAGACAGAAAAGAATTTCAGGTCCATTGAGGAAATCATAAAAAGTGTAAAAAACTAAAAATATACGAGAGGTTATCTTTTCTAAAGGGATTGGGGGGGTATGAACTTCAAATATTATATCTGGTACACATTTAAACCTATACTCGAAGATATTTAAGAAATTTAAGGAAGAAGGTATTCGTCAAAAAATGGGTTTCAAAAAAGAAAAAGAAAAAACATTAACCAAGGCAAGAAATTTGAAGATGTTCGAATTTTTTTTCTTTAGAATTGAAAGGAAGGCTTGGGATCCCTCATGAGGTAAGCAAAATTATTTCCTTGTATCAGTGGTTTTAAATTATTTAAAATTTTTTATTAGGAATAATTATAACTTGAGAGAGAGGATATTATTTGAATTAATATATATAACTCATATTTACTCTTCATGAAAATTTTCCTTACCATTTTGGCCTTTTCTCTTACCTGAAAACCCAAAAAATGTCTACCTTAAAACTTTAAACATTTTAAGTTTAAAAAATGTTTAAATTTATTTAAGTAAATAGGGGACACGTTGATTATGCTTTTAAATCAAGAATGGAAGATATTTAAGTTAACGAGGCATATGTTTTGGGATGGTGAAAAAAAAATGTAATTTTATTTGGGTTTTTATCTTTACGGTGATGGGCAAATTTCTCCCCCTTAATGCTAAAGAAAAAAAAAATATATTAAAATTTACAGTACCGTGTGACGGGGTTGGAAGAAACAAGACTTAGAAAGGGGGATTTAGAGTTTAGGCGTGTGTTTCACCCAAGATTAATAATATATGATTTTCATTATTAAAATGGAAAATGTTTAATAAAAGTTTTAAGCCATGAGAATTTGAAAACAATCAAACCTTACCATGAAAAAAGGGTTGAGGGAGAATACAAATGTTATATCTCATTTAAATTAAATTTTATGGTGTCTGTCATCCCGTGACCTCCAAAAATTTTTGCACAAGAGGACACGTTGGTCTGGAAAGAGATGATTATCTTAAATCTACTGGGTGTGAAAAAACCTTTTTTGGCCCCGCTGGAGGGGGGTTGTACAAAAAAACAGAGCAATACTTTGGGGGAAGGCATTAAACTCAAGGATCTCTCAAGCGAGGAATGTGTTTTTATTCGGAAATCGGTAAAAATTTTTACCATTGAGGGTTTACCAAAAAAAAATAATGTTTGATTTTAAGATGGTTTTTTAAAACTAATTTGGAAAAACCAAAAAAGGGGGCGTTCAAAGTAATTTGGGTACTCTAAGTATTTTGGAAGTTTTCCAATGTATTTTTAATGTCTCCAAAGTAATTTTGGGAAAGTTTAAAATTTTTCCCAATCAACTTTGTTCATATTACCCAAAATTAGGGGAAAGTGTCTAAAAAAAAGTGATTTTTATCGTACTTATTGCATGTGTTTTGTGATATTTTATAAAAAAAGAGTGTTTTCAAAAATTTGTGACATGTTGTGAAATTTTCTGAGACAAAAAGCTGGGGACTTTTTTTTCTGATGAAAAAGTTGAACGAGAAAAAAAGTGGGGTTAGGGGTATAAATTAAACTATGTGGAGACAAGGAGATAGTTTTATTGAAATTTAGGTAGGAAGGAATGTGGGGATTTTATAAAATGGATATTTGCTGGTGTGTGATCTTAGTTTGGGTGTATTCAGTGGTGTTTTGGGGGGGGTTCGAATGAAATTTTTTTTGGGGTATTCAATGGTAATTGATGGTGTTTTTTGGTAGTGTTCAAATAAAGTGAGTTGTCTGTGTGTGTGGTTGGTGGTTATGAATATTTTGAAAATCTTGATTACAGTGATTTTAGTGGATTTGAGGTGGGGGATGAGATCATTTGTGGGTGTAAATTGATTTTTTTTTTGTTCTGAAGGGTGTGTTTGGGAAACGGGGTGAGTGGATGTGAAGAAAATTGAGTGGATGGGAGGGGTAGGGGAGGGTTTTATTAGAAAATTTTAAAGAAATATGGGGGGATTTTCTGAAAAAAAAGGAATGTTGAATATTTTAAAAGAATTTATAGAAGTGAAAAGTTATGGCACACTGGAAAAAATTGGAGGGTGTAGAAACATGCCCAGAGTTGTGTAGTGAGATGATAGTTGTTTTAGTAATTATCAATTTTTGTGGATAAAGGGATGGGGGATTGAGAGGAATTTATCAGAATTTTAGTAATGTAGGGAGGAAAGTGCATTACTTTAAGTTTAAATAAAAAAAGGGGAAAAAAATTTTTATCGAATAAATTTTAATAAATTGGGTATTGTTGTCGAACGATATATTGAAAAAAGATGTTTAAGTGGGGTTTTTGGTACTTTTTTTGGAAATTAGTTAAAACGAGAAAAAAATTGGGGTTGTGGGTGTTTTTGGGTTGTGGGGGTTTATGTCGAACTGAGAACCCAAAAAGTGGTTATAAGTTGGGGTTTGTTGTTTGACTTTTTCTGATGAAATTAATTAAAACGAGGAAAAATTTGGGGGTTTTGGGTGTTTTTTGGGGTTTTGGGAGTGGGGGTTGTGGGGGTGGGTGTGGGTGTTGTGGGTTTTTGGGCGTTGTTGTCGAACTAGATACATCGAAAAAAATGGGGTTTTAATTTTGGGTTGTTTTTTGGACTTTTTTTGATGAAATTAGTTAAACGAGAAAAAATTGTGGGTTGTGGGTGTTGTGGGATGGGGATGTGGGTGTTTGGGTTGTGGGCTTTTTTGTGGAACTATATTCGAAAAAGAATTTATTCTGTTTTAAGTGTTTTGTGGTGTTTGGATTGTGTTCATGTTTTTTTTTGGGTTTAGTTTTATCTTAGGGAGGTGATTATCATAGAAATTGGTTTAACGTCTTGGTTAAGTGATTTGGGGGATTTGCGTGAAATGGGTGTTAGTTTTTATGTTGATTTAGTTTATGGGATTTTGGTGGTGTTTTGACTGTATTTAGTGGTGTTTTTGTGATTAGTGGGTATTTGGGGATTTAAATGATTTTTTCAGTATTCCAAAGGAATTGTGGTGTTTTGAAGGTTTCAATGTAAAGTGGGTGTGTGTGGGGTATTAACTTCGTAATATGTAAAATTGTGCTAGGAATTAATGAAAAGTGGTTTTTTAAGTGTTGTGGTGACTTTTTTTTGATGAAATATTAAACGAAAAATGTCAGACTTGTGTTGATTTTGTAAAGAAATTTTGGATTTTTGGGATATTAACGAAAAAAAATGTGAAATTTTTGGGTTATCTGGGTTTTAAAAGTGAAAAATGTGTAGGGGGAAGTCGACAAGATTCAACCTGTGTGTGCGGGCACACGGCGTCACTGACATAGGGGGAAATCGACAAGATTCGCTTGTATGTGTGAGGTCATGTACGTCACTGACAAAGGGGGGGTCGACAAAGTTCATTGATGTGTGGGTTTCACGTGACATCAGGGGCCCCCGGTAAACACGGTGGGGGGACTCACACCTGTTTTGACCCGTAGTAAGGGGGAAGTACCATCCCATAGGAGGAGTTCATTTGACTGCTTACCCTGAGAGGGGGGAATCCAAAAACTTGATCCGAGGAGATGAAGACTTTGATTTCGAGAAAAACTTGATCCGAGGAATTGGAGTCTTTGTATTATCGAGAAAACCTTGATCCAAGGAGATGGAGTCTTTGTATTATCGAGAAAATCTTGATCCAAGGAGATGGAGTCTTTGTATTATCGAGAAAAAAAAATTGGGGATGGGTGTGAAAGTGGGCGGGGGAATCCAAAAAACTTGATCCAAGGAAGTAGAGTCTTTGTATTATCGAGAAAAAAAATAGGATGCAAGTGGGAGTCCATTTTGAATGCTTACCTCCAGAGAGGGGAAGCTCAAAAATTTGATCCGAGGAGATCATAAGAAAATGAAAAAAATCGGAAAAAAATTCGGGGAGTGGGGGTCGGATGGGAGTGATAGTGGGAGGGGGAACCTCAAAAATTTGATCCGAGGAGATGGAGATCATAAGAAAATGAAATTCAAAAAAAAAATTTTGATGGGGGTGAAAGTGGGAGGAACCTCAAAAATTTGATCCGAGGAGAGCACAAGAAAATGAAAAAAATATGAAAAAAATCTGAAAAAAATTCGGGGCGCGGGGGCGATCCGGACGACGCTGCAGAAGGCGCAGCAGAAGGCGCGGGCGGGCGCGATGGGCGGGCGTGAGGGGAGTGCTGGCGGGTGGCTGGGTCGGCAGGGTGAGGTGGTCTCAAGGGCCAGGTGGTCTCGAGGGTGAGGTGGTCTCGAGGGCCAGGTCAAGGTCATTAGTATATAGGTGTGAAAAGGAGCCACTCAGGAAAAGGAGCCACTCAGGAAAAGGAAGCCACTCAGCCGCAGCCCTTTTCAGGAGGAGCCGCTCAGGAAAAGGAAGCCACTGAGCCGCCTCTGGTACTACTCATAAATTTTGGATATTTCCTCGTCTATGAACTCAGGACTAAAAATTCGTAAAGCTCTCAAAAACATTGATGAGAAAACAGACAAGTTTGACTCTTCTGATGCAAAGAATAATAGTGGACATAGGAACAGTTATTTGTAGGCTTTCTGTAAATTTTAAATTTGAATTCATTATTACCCATAATAATTAAAACTTTCTAGAAAGGCAATGGTTATTTCTTCAAACTCAACAGTAATTTTATAGAATGGGCTAAGCATTTAATTTTCCAAGGAAATGGAGAATTCTACTTTTTTGGATTAAGACACAAAATATCACAACATATCTAAAACCATTTAGTTTATTAGGGAGGTTTTGTTTTTAAGCAACCTTGTTCAAAAAATTCCTGTATAGGTTCAAAGAAAGGTTTTAAAGAGGATTCCCCCATTCCATACCAAATTCTGAGTGTAAAACTTATCATTAAATAAAAAATTTGCATAAACCAAGCAAATTTTTAAATAAGTTTAATGTTGTGGAACGGGCAATGAAAAACATAGTTAACGAGTTCTTCGTAAAAAACTTATAAATCATAAACAGGAATTTTCGTAAAAAAAGGGAAAGAAACACCCAAATAACCATTTTAAAAATCATTTAAGTCAGTCTAGGGCTTAATTTTAAAAACAAGTCTATGTTGTTTTTAACATTAAAGTTAGAAATTTTCCCCCCAAAATGGGCCAAAATATCAACAAGCCATTTGGAAAATTTTTGAAACGGGACCCTTGGAGCAAAAATTGGTCTGCGGGAAAATTCCCCTGGTTTTGTGTTTTTATTAGTCCATCATGTAAGGTAAAGAGGATTAGGGGAAGAAACTTTTTTTGACTAATTCACTTTCCTTTCGTAGAATTTTTATTGTTTTATTGAAATTGCGTTAACGGTTTTGGGGGTTTTTTCCTAAGTTTAGATGGGGTTTCAGTATATCTAAGAGATTATTCATTTTTCTTGGTAATCTTTTTTTTCAAAATTTATATTGTTTATTTTGTCTGCTTTGAAAGGGCCAAATTTTTATTGTTTTTAAGTTATCTTAAGACTTAAAAAATTTTTGAGGGAAATTGGGAATGGGGTTTTTTAACTTAGAGCTATATACCATTCCCTTTTACAAATTTTAATTTCATAAAGGGTAAATCAAAAAAATTTTCAAAATTTCAAAAGGGCTTTTGATTTCAACTTTTTAAAAGTTTTTTTTTTTAAGTTGCAAAAATTAGGGCCCAAAACCTAGAGCAGCGTTGTATTTTGTCAAAAAAATTTATCTGATAAAAATTTAAATTTCAAAATTGTTATTAGCTGCTTGTCCAATCATATTTTCAATTAAAATGTCTTTTTCTTTTTTAGTTTGTTTTTGAGTTCATTTCAAATTCTTCTGATTTTTTAAGCAATGATCCAACATGCGTGGTTCCATTCGGTTGAATGGCCCGATTAAAAAAGGTATTTTTTGTTTCTCAAAATTCTGATGCTTTCCCTTTTCCCGTATTTTAGTTATTTCAAAATTTTCGAAGATAATTTCATAAAAACATCAAAAAAGGGACGACTCCTGTCAAGGAGTTTTGGGAAAGGAGACTTGGGGCAGAACTTGTTCTTTTAAAAACAATTTTTTTTAAAAATTTGTGGGTTTTTATCTTGGGGACTATCAGTGTAAGAAAACTGTGAAACAAAAATATTGATTTTGGGAAAGTTACAGCATTCTGAAGATCTGTGGTATCCCCAAAAGAATAGTCCATAAACGGTATTTTTAAAAATTTTAAAACAACCCTTTAAAAAGTTTAGAGGGAAATTCCAAGCCTTTTTGTGAATACTCACATTTTTAAGGAACTTGAAAGTAAAAGCATCCAAGGGAAGGTATTAAGGGGGGTTTGGCCAAACTCACTATCAGTCCCACAATGGTTAAAAACCCCGACATGCGCCAACCAATGGGCAGGGGCCTTTGCACAATCCACCAAAAAACTATTCTACCAAGAAAATTTTTAAAAAATTTTTATTTGTCCAGGTATTATTAAATTTTTCCCAAATTCTATTAAATTTTAAATGGATCTAATTTTATAAACCAAAGGGAAAAATTTTTATTATTGTCTAAACTGCTTTTTATGAAAAAAGATTCATTTTTTTCCTGTCGACCATGGGCTTTTCTTGATCTACTTTTTCGCTTTTGAAAAAACAATTGGATGGTTAAAAAATTTTTACATGAATAAATGAGCATTGGAAACTTTTCGTTCTAATGCTTATTTTGTTGTTTTAATTTGTTCGGATTTTTACCAGTTTGACCGTAATAAAATTTATCGCAAATTTTTTCAAGGAATCTTAAAGAACTCCTCAGCTTTTGAGGGGAATTCTTTATCAAAATTTTTTTTACTGTAAAGATTTTGAATACAACTTTAAATTAAAAGTCTTTAAAAGGAAAGGGATTCAACCAAGTTTTCATAGTAAAGGGGGAACCCGCAAATTTTTGTTAATAAGG
>NC_069414.1:6935813-6950813 GCF_026875155.1 Cherax quadricarinatus
ACCCCCACACCACTCCCACCCCACCTCCACACCACCCACCCACCTCCCACACCACCTCCCACCCCACTCCCACACCACCCCCAACCCCACCTCCCAACACCACCTCCCACCCCACCTCACACAATACTTCCCTTGCTTTCATTCCTGCCAATATTTTTGCGGCTGTTCTCATATTTCACACACATCTTCCTGGTGTGTCCCAGTGGCACCACTCACTTGTGGCACCAATTAGTGATGACATTCCTGACACCACTAGTGGCGCCAGTTACAAGATGACCTTCCTGGCGCCAGTTGTGGCACCAGCTACAGTGATGACCTTCCTGACACCACTAATGGTACCAATTACAGTGACGACTTTCCTGACACCACTAGTGGCACCAGTTACAGTGCCTACTAACTAAAATACGTAAATAAATTTGCTGCAGTCGCTTTGCAAGCCGATATATTCCGTGTACCATAACATTAGTTCTCTATACCTCTATCCCTGAGAGGTATCCCTATCACAACACCAGCTTCCTGTACATGAATGATGCCAGAAATATCCCCAATATCACATAACACCAGTTCACTGTACCTTAATGATCCGAGAGAAGTATCCACCTAAAATCATATAATAGAAGCCCTCTGTACCTCATTGATCCTAGAGAGGTATCCCTCGCATACCATATTTCCGACCTCTGTTTTTCATTGATCCGAGAAAGGTATCCCTCGTATCATGTATTCCAACCCCAGTTTCTCATTGATCATTGAGAGAGGTATCCCTCACATCACATATTCCCAACCCCCATTTCTCATTGACTTGAGAGAGTTATCCCTCGTATGACATAACATAAACCCACTCACTGTACTTCAGTGATACAGGAAAGGTTTCACTCATCTTACATCACCCCGGACTTCCCCAGCCTCACTGATTCGATAGTATCGCATAACCCCAAGCCCCTGTTTCAGTTATTCAAGAGTGGCGTCCCTCGTATCACACAACCCCAGCCTCCTCAACATCAACTCACTCAAGAGTACCAGTAACTGTAGCACAATTCCCTTAACAGACTTAGGAGCTATACCTCAACCCTATCAAAAGGTCCAGGAGCTAGAGAACAATAATTTCAATAATCCCGCAAGATTTAGATATTCTCACTTAAACTTTTAGTTTAAAACCTTCAAGAAAAATCAAGGAACTGTAGATCAGCTTCCGGAGATGCACCTGGGAATTATATCAACACCCATTATGTGACCCAAGAGCTTAACAGTCACGCCAACTGTACGCCATCTGACGCACTCACTGTTGGCCGGCTGACACACTCATTGTGAGCCGGCTGACACCCGCTGTGAGCCGGCTGAGACACCCATTGTAGGCCGGTTGACACACCAACTGTGGGCCGACAAACACACCCGTTGTCGGCCAGTTGACACGCCCATTGTGGGCCGCTGACACCCACTGTGGGTCGGCTGATACACCCACTTTGGGTCGGCTGATACACCCACTGTGGGTCGGCTGATACACCCACTGTGGGTCGGCTGATACACCCACTGTGGGTCGTCTGATACACCCACTGTGGGTCGTCTGATACACCCACTGTGGGTCGGCTGATACACCCACTGTGGGTCGGCTGATACACCCCCCTGTGGGTCGTCTGATACACCCACTGTGGGTCGTCTGATACACCCACTGTGGGTCGGCTGATACACCCACTGTGGCTCGTCTGATACACCCACTGTGGGTCGTCTGATACACCCACTGTGGGTCGGCTGATACACCCACTGTGGGTCGGCTGATACACCCACTGTGGGTCGTCTGATACACCCACTGTGGGTCGGCTGATACACCCACTGTGGGTCGTCTGATACACCCACTGTGGGTCGGCTGATATACCCACTGTGGGTCGGCTGATACACCCACTGTGGGTCGGCTGATACACCCACTGTGGGTCGTCTGATACACCCCTGTGGGTCGGCTGATATACCCACTGTGGGTCGGCTGATACACCCACTGTGGGTCGGCTGATACACCCACTGTGGGTCGGCTGATACACCCACTGTGGGTCGTCTGATACACCCACTGTGGGTCGGCTGATACACCCACTGTGGGTCGGCTGATACACCCACTGTGGTCGGGGTGATACACCCACTGTGGGTCGGCTGATACACCCACTGTGGGTCGGCTGATACACCCCACTGTGGGTCGGCTGATACACCCACTGTGGGTCGGCTGATACACCCACTGTGGGTCGGCTGATACACCCACTGTGGGTCGGCTGATACACCCACTGTGGGTCGGCTGATACACCCACTGTGGGTCGGCTGATACACCCACTGTGGGTCGTCTGATACACCCACTGTGGGTCGTCTGATACACCCACTGTGGGTCGGCTGATAAAACCCACTGTGGGTCGGCTGATACACCCACTGTGGGTCGGCTGATACACCCACTGTGGGTTGTCTGATACACCCACTGTGGGTCGTCTGATACACCCACTGTGGGTCGGCTGATACACCCACTGTGGGTCGTCTGATACATCCACTGTGGGTCGGCTGATACACCCACTGTGGGTCGGCTGATACACCCCACTGTGGGTCGGCTGATACACCCACTGTGGGTCGTCTGATACACCCACTGTGGGTCGGCTGATACACCCACTGTGGGTCGGCTGATACACCCACTGTGGGTCGGCTGATACACCCACTGTGGGTCGGCTGATACACCCACTGTGGGTCGTCTGATACATCCACTGTGGGTCGGCTGATACACCCACTGTGGGTCGGCTGATACACCCCCTGGGTCGGCTGATACAACCCACTGTGGGTCGGCTGATACACCCACTGTTTGGGTCGGCTGATACACCCACTGTGGGTCGGCTGATACACCCACTGTGGGTCGGCTGATACACCCACTGTGGGTCGGCTGATACATCCACAACCATCTCCTGCAGTTTTATCAACACTACACTTAAGTTTTCAACTCATCTGTTTTTTTTTTTCTGACAGGTTACTATTAAAAATATTTGCAGTTATTAACTGTCATTGAACAATATTAAGAATTATACTGCTTAATGAGTACTAAATAAATTTTTGTCATTGGATTGATTGATATAGTTTCATTTATTGAATATACAAATAACCCGCACATAGGAGAATGAGACTTATCTCGACGTTTAGGTCCGACTTGGGCTATTAACTAGTAACACAGAAGAGCGAAGGGAAGAGAGCCAGTCATACTATTGTGCCTTTTATTCTTGATTTATTGAAGTTTGTAACGTATTATACTCTTAACACATACAGTAGGTCTTAAACACCGAGAGGTGTATAGCCTTCATTGAAAATACACCGAGACGCTTTCATCCCCATTTTAGGTACTTTAATCCCCATTTTAGGGTTTTTATTCCATTTTAATTTTTTATCCCCATTTTCGGTATTTTAATCCCATTTTAGGTATTTTAATCTCAATTTTAGGTATTTTAATTGTGATATGCAAAGAGTATGGTACAATTTATTCGGCTTATATCACACTCCCATATAGGCTGCCTCCCAACCAGCAAACTGGGCGCTAAGGGTTTAACGGTTGATAGGGTACCTATCGTTAAATCAGTAAGTTGGTTCATTGACCAATCACAGGCAAGCCTGCCAAACCTGAAGCAATGTGGATCACTTGCAGTGAGCACTGGCAGAGTTGCCCAGCTGCTGGTTGAGTACTGCACACTCTGGCTTCTGCTTTGCCATCTGTCACTGTGGTGTACACTTATTATTCTATCTGTGCATATTGTACATAATGTATGCACCTGTAAATAGTAGGGGAAAGCAAATATACATTATAGTCTACTGCTGAGTTTGTTTGCTCCAATTCCCATTACGACCAGATCTCACAGGCCAATTATTACCTGTGTTCGTAACATTAATTTTCATTTTAGGTATTATAGTTCCCACTTTAAGTATTTTAATCCTCATTTTAGGTATTTTAGGGATTGCAGTATTCTTGACTGGTGGCGAACATGTTATATTCACCCTTAATGACCCTCGTATATTCAGTGGGCAATAAACCCAGTTAACCAGTCAACCTTAAGCACCAGTACATCATAGTTCAACGTTTGAAGACAATCAGATAAGATGTTTTCTAGAACGAACCCCTCAAGGGTGGTTCCTTGACGCTGGTGAGGGGCTCTTGATCTAGGACATTGGATCTGTGCTCCAGTTCCCTGAATTGAGCCTGAATACCTTACATATCCCCGCCCCCCCCGACTTGCGCTGTATAATCCTACGGGTATAGCGCTCCCCCGTGATTATAATAATCTAGAACGGAACGTAAACCTTGGAGGAAGGAAAGCAATTACCACCTGCACTACACTAATTACCACCTGCACTACACTAATTACCACCTGCACTACACTAATTACCACCTGCACTACACTAATTACCACCTGCATTACACTAGTTACCACCTGCACTACACTAGTTACCACCTGCACTACACTAATTACCACCTGCATTACACTAGTTACCACCTGCACTACACTAGTTACCACCTGCATTGCACTAGTTACCAAATGCACTACACTAGTTACCATCTGCACTACACTAGTTACCACCTGCATTGCACTAGTTACCACCTGCACTACACTAGTTACCACCTGCATTGCACTAGTTACTACCTGCACTACACTAGTTACCACCTGCATTGCACTAGTTACCACCTGCACTACACTAATTACCACCTGCATTGCACTAGTTACCACATGCACTATACTAGTTACCACCTGCATTGCACTAGTTACCACCTGCACTACACTAGTTACCACCTGCACTACACTAGTTACCACCAGCACTACACTAGTTACCACCTGCACTACACTAGTTACCACCTGTACTACACTAGTTACCACCAGCACTACACTAGTTACCACCTACACTACACTAGTTACCACCTGCACTACACTAGTTACCACCTGCACTACACTAATTACCACCTGCATTACACTAGTTACCACCTGCACTACACTAGTTACCACCTGCATTGCACTAGTTACCACCTGCACTAAAACTAGTTACCACCTGCACTACACTATTACCACCTGCATTGCACTAGTTACCACCTGCACTACACTAGTTACCACCTGCATTGCGCTAGTTACCACCTGCACTACACTAGTTACCACCAGCACTACACTAGTTACCACCTGCACTACACTAGTTACCACCTGTACTACACTAGTTACCACCAGCACTACACTAGTTACCACCTACACTACACTAGTTACCACCTGCACTACACTAGTTACCACCTGCACTACACTAATTACCACCTGCATTACACTAGTTACCACCTGCACTACACTAGTTACCACCTGCATTGCACTAGTTACCACCTGCACTACACTAGTTACCACCTGCACTACACTAGTTACCACCTGCATTGCACTAGTTACCACCTGCACTACACTAGTTACCACCTGCATTGCGCTAGTTACCACCTGCACTACACTAGTTACCACCTGCATTGCACTAGTTACCACCTGCACTACACTAATTACCACCTGCATTGCACTAGTTACTACATGCACTATACTAGTTACCACCTGCATTGCACTAGTTACCACCTGCACTACACTAGTTACCACCTGCATTGCACTAGTTACCACCTGCACTACACTAATTGCCACCTGCATTGCACTAGTTACCACCTGCACTGCACTAATTACCACCTGCATTGCACTAGTTACCACCTGAACTACACTAGTTACCACCTGCATTGCACTAGTTACCACCTGCATTGCACTAGTTACCACCTGCACTAAACTAGTTACCACCTGCACTACACTAGTTACCACCAGCACTACACTAGTTACCACCTGCACTACACTAGTTACCACCTGCACTGCACTAGTTACCACCTACACTACACTAGTTACCACCTGCATTACATTAGTTACCACCTGCACTACACTAGTTACCACCTGCACTACACTAGTTACCACCTGCATTACATTAGTTACCACCTGCACTACACTAGTTACCACCTGCACTACACTAGTTACCACCTGCATTGCACTAGTTACCACCTGAACTACACTAGTTACCACCTGCATTGCACTAGTTACCACCTGCATTGCACTAGTTACCACCTGCACTAAACTAGTTACCACCTGCACTACACTAGTTACCACCAGCACTACACTAGTTACCACCTGCACTACACTAGTTACCACCTGCACTGCACTAGTTACCACCTACACTACACTAGTTACCACCTGCATTACATTAGTTACCACCTGCACTACACTAGTTACCACCTGCACTACACTAGTTACCACCTGCATTACATTAGTTACCACCTGCACTACACTAGTTACCACCTGCACTACACTAGTTACCACCTGCACTACACTAGTTACCACCTGCACTACACTAGTTACCACCTGTTGCATAAAAGCTGGTATAGAGTCTGAAATAACACATACTCAGTCTGTCTATGTAGAATTTTCAAAGGGACACGAAAAAAATTATTTTAGGCGCGATATCCTGTCCCCAAAACTTGAGTAGGGACTGATGAAGACTACTGTGAGAGAAAACTTTTATGGCCACAAGGCACGAAAACGTAACAATTCTTGGGGACTTTAACTTTAGTGATATTGATTGGAATTCCTCGACTGGGAATTTAGAATCTAACGACTTCTTAGATATAGTTCATGATTATTTTTTTTAAAGCAGATTGTTACAGAACCTGCAAGGGGAAATAACCTTCTTGACTTGGTTCTGGCAAGCAAGGAATTCCTAGTTATTAATTTAGAAATTTCAGAGGAACTTGGCGCAAGCGACCAAAAATCAATTACCTTCAGCACTGAATGGAAGTATGGCAGTAGGGGTAACTCAGTAACGGTCGCAGATTTTCGCTTAGCAGATTACAATGGGCTTAGAGAACACCAATCATCTGTGGACTGGGATAACGAAGAGAACTATCAATATGACGGCTTACTCAACACTATACATGCTGCCAAAGAACATTTATTCCGTATAAAGAAATTAGATCGAATAGAAGTGATCCGAAATGGATGAATAATAGGCTTATATATCTTTTAGGGCAGAAGAAAGGAGTTTATAGGAGCATCAAAAGAGATGAAGGTCATCTTATGCATCAATACATTGACATTAAGAGGGACGTTAAAAAGGGGATAAGAAAAGCTAAACGGGACTACGAAATTGATGTTGCTAGGGGTTTCGAAAACTAACCCAAAAGTTCTTTTCCAGGTTTATAGAACAAAAGTTAGAGAAAAGATAGTTCACCTTAAAAATAACTCTGGGCATCCTAAATGAGAATGAAATGTGCTAGATTTTAAAAATTATTTTCTCTCTTTTTCACACAGGAAGACACTAACATTATCCCAATATAATTATTTTTTTAGTGGGCCTGAAGAAGATAAATTATGTAATATCACAGTCACTACGGATATGGTCTACCTACCTGGTAATCAGACAAATAGACAGACTGAAACAAAATAAATCACCAGGCCCTGATGAACTTTTTTCAAGGGTTCATTGGGAGTTCTAAATAGAATTTTGTAAACCTTTAACTAACATTTTTAATATATCTCTTCAAACAGGTGTAGTGTCTGATATGTGGAAGATGACCAATATAATTCCTAATTTTAAACCAGGGGACAAGTCGTTACCGTCAAATTACCGGCCATTAAGCCTGAGTCAATTATAGCTAATATTATAAGAAGCCATCTTGATAAGCATAATTTGATTAATGATACTCAGCATGAATTCACGAGGGGCCGTTCCTGCATAACTAATTTACTAACTTTCTTCAGTAAAGCTTCAGACGCTGTTGATCACGATAAAGAATTTGATTTTTTTTTTTATTTTAGTAAGGATTTTGATAGAGTACCGCACCAGAGACTGTTAAAAAAAGTGGCAGCTCGTGGCATTGGTGGAAAAGTGCTGTCAGGGATCGAGACATGGCTCAACAACAGGAAGCAGAGTGTGCATAAATGGGGTAAAATCTGAGTGGGAATCTGTATCAGGTGCCGTTCCTCAGGGATCAGTTTTAGTCCCATTGTTTATAATATATATCAATGACCTTGACGTGGGAATTGCTAGTGATATGAGCAAATTCGCTGTTGACACGAAAATACGTAGGATAATCGATTCAGACGTAGATGTCAGGGAACTTCAAGTGGACTTTGACAAACTCAGTTTGTGGTCAGAAAGTGGCAGATGCAGTTCAATGTAGATAAATGCAAAGTTCTAAAGCTTGAGAATGATCATAACTCTAACACTTGTAAGCTAAATAGCATAGAACTCAGCCGCGATGAAGACTTGGGGGTTATGGTAAGCAGCAACCATAAACCAAGACAGCAATGCCTAAGCGTACGTAATAAGACAAATAGATTACTGGTATTTATATCAAGAAGTGTAAGCAACAGAAGTCAAGAGTTATACTGCAGCTTTATACATCATTAGTAAAGACTCACCTAGATTACGCTGCTCACTTCTAGTCTCCATTTTACAGAATGGATATAAATTCGTTAGAAAACATTCAGTGAAGAATGACAAAATTAATACATTGCATTAGAAATCTTCTGATTGACGAAAGATTGAAGTCCCTAAAATTACATTCACGTGTAAGATGAAGAATTAGGAGGGACACGATCGAAGTGCATAAGTGGAAGATGTGTATTAACAAAGGGGATATAAATAATGTCTTGAGGATATCTCTCAAAGAGAGAACCCGTATTAATGGATTCCAATTGGATAAGTTTAGATTTAGAAACCATATAGGAAAGTATTGGTTTGGAGAAAAGGGTAGTAGATGAGTGGAACAGTCTGCCTATTAGGGCTATAAAAACATAAGAAAGAAGGAACACTGCAGCTGGCCTTCTGGCCCATGTGAGGCAGATCAAATTCTCCTACCTGATATGCCGTCGCCCTAACCTAGTTAGGTCAGGTCACATTCGGTTAAGGGAGGAGCACGGCATCTGACCTAGTAGCACAAGCTAGTCAGGTCCAACTCACACCCAACCACACCCTCTCATGTATTTATCCAACCTATTTTTAAAAACTACACAAAGTTTTAGCTTCTATGAGGGTACTCAGGAGTTTGTTCCACTCATCCACAACTCTATTACCAAACCAGTGCTTTCCAATAGCCTTCCAGAATCTGAATTATCCCAACTTAAGCCATTGATGTGAGTCCTGTCTAGGCTAGGTATTTTTAGCATGCAATTTACATCCCCTTTATTTATTCTGTTTTCCATTTATACACCTCAGTCATATCCCCCCTAATTCTACGCCTTTCGAGAGAGTGCAGGTTCAGGGCCGTCAGTCTATCGTCATAGGGAAGATTTCTGATACATGGGATCGTCTTTGTCATCCTCCTTTGTACGTTTTCCAGAGCATTTATATCCATTCTGTAATACGGTGACCAGAATTGCGCAGCATAATCTAAATGAGGCCTAACCGAAGTTATATAGAGTTGAAGAACAACCTGAGGACATCTATAATTTATACGTCTTGATATGAAGCCAAGGATTCTGTTAGCTATATTGCGAACGCTTATGCATTATTGTCTTGGTTACAGATTACTGGTAACCAAAACTCCTAAATCCTTTTTGCAATCAGCAGTATTAAGATCTATATTATTTAGTTCATATGTGGCATGGTAATTTTCCTGTCCAACGTCGAGAACTTTGCATTTATCTTTATTACACTCCATCTGCCACTTTTCCGACCATTACATCAGTCTATCCAAATCATCATGGCGTGCTCTAGTGTCCTAATTAGAATGAATTGGACGACCTATTTTGGTGTCATCAGCAAATTTGCTTATGTCGCTATTTATTCCCTCATCTGTGTCGTTTATATAAATTGTGAACAACAATGGGCCCAGTACTGACCCCTGTGGAACACCGCTTGTGACGTGCCCCCATTCTGATTTCTCCCCATTTATGCAAACTCTCAGCTGCCTATTTATCAACCATGCCTCTACCCAGGAAAATATTTCTCCTCCTATTCCGTGTGCCTTAAGTTTTCTCAATGGCCTCTGATGTGGAACTCTATCGAAAGCCTTACTGAAGTCCATATACACAATGTCAAATTCATTACCATGATCTACCTCCTCAAACAACTTAATGAAAAACGTTAGTAAATTCGTAAGACAGGAACGCCCCTTTGTACAACTGTGCTGAGATTCATTTTCAATTTATGCCTTTCAAGATGGCTACGAATTGCTTCAGCAATTATTGATTCCATAAATTTTCCCACTATGGAGGTAAGGCTTATTGGTCTATAGTTCGAAGCTAAGGACCTTTCACCTGCATTGTAAATAGGCATTACATTTGTCATTTTCGCTTGTCTGGCACTATGCCAGTTTGTAGTGATATACTGAAAAGATTAGCCAAAGTTATACTAAGTTCCTCATTACATTCCTTTAACACCCTTGCATACAGTTCATCAGGCCCTGGGGATTTGTTAGATTTTAATTTCTCTGTTTGTCTGGGTACCATGTCACTAGTTACCCCAATTGTGCATAGTTTATTATCGTACTGTTCTACATAATCTAGTATTTCTGGAATTTCGCTAATATCTTCCTGAGCAAAAACTGAGAGGAAGTAAGAGTTGAAAATTTCACATATTTCCTTATCATTGTTAGTGATCTGACCTGGGTTACTCTTAATTGGGCCTATCTTGTTGTTACAAAAAACGCGATTTCTAATAAGCATAGAGATCAGCGAATACTAGAAAGGACTGCCCTTCTAGCATCCAGCCTGTTACTGGGTTTTCGTAACAAGTAGTCAGTATCCTGGTCCAATTATCCATTAGAATTCAATAAGAATTATTAGTGCTTCAGGATTACAACTGGTAGGCTACTAACTAGAGAAATTAAAATTTAATAAATTTATTAATAACAAAAATGTCTAGGAGTATATTATCAAATTAAATTAAATTAATGACGGTAATCAAAATAATAATATCCACTTCTCTCGTGTACAGTATTATTGTATTGAAGGCACATACCACATATTTATGTCTTAAGTACCGTCTGGTACATTAACATTTAATAATACATATATATACAAATAAGTTTGTGTGCATGTGTGTAAGTGCTCTAAGTAGTTCGCTATGTCTCACGACTCGACTAGTCTTAAACCAGTGACTGACAAAGTCCTCACATAAACTAACTTCTTGACCACCTGGCAATCAGAACAGCGTGCTTGAACAATAAACGACTGCTAAGCTCAATAGCAATATAACAAGCAACTGCGACACAGAATCAGGATCAAGGAGATAATATAACGACACTAAGGGACCATCAGCAGATCCTCCACAAAAGTCACAAAACTCCCGTACTACTGAATCTAAGTTCAGCATAAGAAAATCCCCGACTTTGACAGTGCACAGATACCAGTACAAATTAGGTCAGAAGCTACAGCTCAGGACCTGAGTTGCCTAGAGTGTCTATGCAACACACAACCTCAGTACAACGTCGAAAATCACTAAGTCTAGACAATGTTCTGTGAACAGAGTTCTACAGTAACAACAACAAGAAAGTGACAGAGACGATCTTCCAACAAGGGCCAATAAGGGAGAGTTAGGCACGTCTTGTCAAGAATACGTCCAACCACCAAGAGAGTCTATCCCAGACTGACTACTCCAGGCGAGGTGAGAACACCCCCCTTGATCACGTGATAGCTCCGTGGACAGTTGCTGCCCAGCAACACCGAGAAGCCGGCAGGGAAACGAGCAACGAGCGATAATTACAGTAGCTAGACAATCAAGACTGGAACTATGAGCACTGAATGATATATATATATATAATATATATATATATATAATATATATAATATATATATATATATATATATATATATGTTACATCCTACCTAATAAAAGTAACTAAGTCAAATAATAATATAAAGCAATATATTTATGATTTAGCTATTATCGCAATTATAAGCAATATAAAATTATATGAAAAGGCAATATACATTATATACATTGTGACCCATTCAGGGGTCACAACACTTGTCCTTAACCTTACTTCTGTATAACTGAAATAACCTTTTTGGGTTAGTTTTCGAATCCCTTGCAACTTTAGCCTTGTAATTCCTTTCTACTCTTCTAATTCCTTTTTTATATCTCTCTTCAACTGAATATATTGATTTCTTAACTGCCCATTCCCTGTTTTGATATGCCTATATATTGTTTATCCCTTTGGGATCATTTTTGTTAGATCTAATTTCCCTAACTCAGAGCAAAATTTGTCTGGGTATGCTTTGAAATACGTCATATTGGCACCCAACACCACCTACCTGACACATAGTCAGGTCATCCCAATTTAGCCCACACAAGTAATTTCTCAGTTCCATGAAGTCGGCCAAGCAGAAGTCTAGGACAGAGACTTGATAGCAGTTATCTGGGTAATTCCATGATATATTGAAACTATGTGATTTGTGATCGCTTTCCCCAACTCATCATTAACCTCAAGATTATTAACTAATAATTCTTTGTTGGCAAGAACCAAGTCAAGTAGATTGTTTCCTCTAGTTGGTTCTGTCACAAACTGTTTTAATAGGCAATCCTGAACCGTATCAAGAAAGTCATTAGACTCAAGATTTCCTGTCACATTGTTCTAATCAATTTGTCTGAAGTTAAAATCTCCCATTAACACAACATTTTCATATCTAGATGCCTAATGAATTTCGTCCCATAGCAGCTTACTGCATTCCCTATCTAGGTATGGGGGCCTATAAGTCACACTCAAAATTCGAGAAACTGTAACCAAACAGATTCTGTGTCCGATGTGTCTAATCTTATATCTTGTATAACACAACAGTTTAAATTATCTTTGACATTCATCGCCACTCCACCACCCTTCCTGTTGACCCTATCAGTATGGAATAGTTTATAACCCTGTATGTTACATTCAGAAGGCATTTCTCTATCTTTCAAGTCGAACCATATCTCTCATATAGAAATAATATCTACATTACCTGCACTTACAAGTAATCTTAGCGCATCTATCTTATTTTTAGACTCCTACTATTTGTATAGTAAACCTTAAGGGAGCTAGTCACTCGTTGCCCTCTACTATCTCTCTGTGTTTGTTGAACAATTGCTTTGCCTTTGCTAGCAATTTTATTTTGAATATCGTCTTTTAAACATATCCCTGAGGTATCCTGGTAATATCTGTTGTTTTCAACCCTAATCCTGCAGCCTGATTGTTTCTCACAAACACCCATACCTCTATAATCTACCAGTTTAAATTCCTAGACAAATCATCAATGACCCCCTCAATCGAATTGGCTAATGCAACCACTCCAGCCCCAGAGAGATGAACCCCATCCCTTTCTTACATATCATTTTTGACATAGAATTTGTCCCACTTATCAATAAAGGGGACTGCAAGTTCCTTGCAGTACCTATCTAGCCAGCAATTTATACCAATTGCCCTAGACATCCATTCATTGCCCACTCCCCTTCTAGGCAACATGCTACATATGACTGGGATCCCTCCCTTAGACCTGACGACATCTATAGCTGACCTGTACTTATCCAGCAACTCCTGTCTCCTACCCTTCCCGAAGTCATTTCCACCAGCACTAAGGCAGATAATGGGCTTGTTCCCATTTCCTGACATAATATCCAACTTGGTGACTATGTCACCAACACCAGCTCCTGGGAGGCACACACTTTGTCTGACCTTTCTATCTCTGTTACAAAAAGCATGGTCCATATATCAAACCTGAGAGTCTGCCACAATCAGGGGAGTCAGTGGTAATTTTAACCTCACTAACCAAAGAAGTACTCCTGTCCTGGAGAACAGAGAATTGATTTCCTAAACCATACCCCTGGCCGGGATTTAACCCGCGGTCATAGAGTCTCAAAACTCCAGCCCATCGCGTTAGCCACTAGACCAGCTAGCCACAATAAGATTAATCCAACTAGGTATATTTCTACACCATAGGAAGGTTAGCACAGGCACCACTGTAAAAACTTGCATTTGTGGTCACAGTGGTGCCTGTGCTAACCTTCCTATGGTGTAGAAATATACCTAGTTGGATGAATCTTATTGTGGCTAGCTGGTCTAGTGGCTAACGCGACGGGCTGGAGTTTTGAGACTCTATGACCGCGGGTTCAATCCCGGCCGGGGGTATGGTTTATTTGCAATCGTGTCATTACGATTTCTTAAGTCAATTGATTTCCTACTTTCACATCTTCTATATTAACCTTCCACATCTTCCTTCTTCTAGAACTGTAAACCACTTGCCACTCAGAGTGGCTGCCACTCTCCAACTCACTGCTGGTAACCTTTCCCTCCTTACCAGCTCCAACCATCTCACACTCACTTCCAAACCCATCTAGGAGAAGCTTCAGCCTCCTATTTGCCTCCTGAAGAAGCAGAACCTCCTTCTTCAACACTTTAACCTCAGACTCTAAAGCACAACAGCACTCTATGGTGCTCGGTAACACCCCACGCTAATTCCCAGACAGCTTAGGACAGGATGACCACATGTGACCACTGACCACAGCGTTATTGAAGCTAAAACCTTGGGTAGTTTCAAATTTAGGTTCGATAAATACATGAGTGAGAGAAGTTGGATTCGAGTAGGACTTGCACCGGTAAATAGATTTAAAAACATAACATAACAAAGAAGGAACACTGCAACAGGCCTACTGGCCTTTGCGAGGCAGCTCCAATTTTCGTACCGGCTTAAGCCAATGCCTTGACCTAGAGAGGTCAGACACGTCACTTAAGGGAGGAGCAGTGCATCCGACCTAGTAGCGCAAGCTAGTCAGGTCCAACTCACACCCACCCACACTCACTCATGTATTTATCCAACCTATTTTTAAAACTACACAACGTCTTAGCGTCTATGACGGTACTCGGGAGTTTGTTCCACTCATCCACAACTCTATTACCAAACCAGTGCTTTCCTATATCCTTCCTGAAACAGAATTTTTCCAATTTAAAGCCATTGCTGCGAGTCCTGTCTATGTTACAAATTTTTA
>NC_069414.1:6955045-7018008 GCF_026875155.1 Cherax quadricarinatus
GCTTTTATCGAGATGGCTTCTTATAATCTCAGCTATAATTGACCTGTAATTTGCCTCAATTTAGGCAGGCTTTTGGGGCGGAAATTTGACGGAAACGACTTGTCCCCTGTTTTAAAAATAGGAAATTTTACTTAGCCCCCTTTCTTATTTATCTTCCACATATCAACATACACCTGTTTGAAGAGAAAAATTAAAAATATTAGTTAATGGTTCACAGAGTTCCTTTTGATTCCTTAAGAACCCTTGAAAAAATCTCTCAGGACCCGGCGACTTATTTTGCTTCGTTGTCTACTACTTCAAAACCCAAATTCATAGTGACGTGTTTACATAATTTTTCTTTTTCTAGCCCCAATAAAATTAATTACTGGTTTATTGTTGTGTTTTCCCTGTGAAAAAACTGAGAGAAAAAATTATTAAAAATCGAGCACTTTCTTTCTCTTTGTCAGTAAGGTGCCCATAGTTTTTTTGGGGGGGACCTATCTTATCTCTAACTTTGTTCATAGCCCGGGAAAAAAAATTTTTTGGGTTAAATTTTTAGAATACTCAATTTTAAATTTTTCATACCCCTTTTAGTTTTCTTTTTCCCCTTTTTAAGCCCCTTTTAAATGCAATATACGATTCATAAGATGCCCTCACTCTTTTGATACCCCAAAAAAATTTCCTTTTTATCCCTAGTAGATTTTTGGGCCCTATTTTCATCCATTTTGGGTCTTTTCTATTTATAAAATTTTTTTATATGGGATAACGTTCTTTGAGAAGCTGTATTGTTCAGAAAACTGTCAATTGATAGCCACTTGGGTTCCCCCAGTAAAATTTTGATAAGTGTTCTTAACCCCCATGTAATCTGCAAGCAAAAATCGGGGGACTGTTACTGATTATCGCTCTATGTATTCCAAAATGCTAAGAATTGTTTTGTGGTCACTACACCCAGTTCCTCTAAAATTTCAAAAATTTTAACAAGGGTTTCTGTTTCCCAAAACTAAGTCAAGCAGGTTATTTCCCCTTTTAGGCTGTCACAAATGCTTCAAAAACAACCCTAACTACTTCTAAAAAGGTAGATTCTAAATTCCCAGTCAAGAAATTCCATCAATATGATAAAATTAAAGTCTCCTAGAAATTACTACTTTTGGCCTTGTGCCTTAAAAAATTTCCTCCCATATAGTCTCCCTTGGTCCCTATTAATTTGGGGGACGGGACATCACCCTAAAAACATTTTTTAACCCCCCTGAAAATTCTTCCAAACAACTCTGTTGTTTACTTTAGACTTAATACCCCTTTTTATGCAACAGTTCAAACGATCTCGGACATACAATGCCCCCCCCACCCCCCCCTTTCCCCATATTTCTTTTTTTCTTGGAACAATTTTAAAAACCCTGAATAAATTCCGCAGGATGTCCCCACTTTTTGAATTGAGCCCGTCTCAGTTAAGGCAAAACATTTTAAAGTTACCTGCAAGCAACTAATCTCAAAATCGTCCTCTTTTTCCCAGCACTTCGGGAATTAGAAAAAAAACATTGAAAGACTCCCTTTCTCTTTTCCTTCCCGCCATTTCTGTTTTTCTACTAAACCTATTACTGTCCTTACACCCAAAGTCACTGGGTTTTCAATATCTACCCCGTTTTTGCTTATTACTTTTTCCCCCAGAAATCGTAAAATTACTACACTGGACTTACTGTTTTTTTTGCCAAAACCATGCCACTAACTATTCCTTTTAAAATCCTAACGCTCCCACTGCATTTTCCCGTGCTACCACCCCAGACCTAGATAATGAAACCCCCCCCTGGCAAAATTCATTTCGCCATAGAAGGTCCCCTTGTAATGAATGTTACCGCATTTTTTTCCTACGTATTTTTCCCGCCAGCAATTGACCAATTGCCCGGGACAACATTCTTTCCAACTCCTCTCCTTGGCAAAATACCACATTTGACGGGGTTCCCCCCTTACTCCAAAATTTTTTCTTTTGCGACTTATACCTGCAAATCGGGTCTTCATCCTATGTCTCCAAATCTTTTGCCTCCGCACTGAGACCGAAATAGGATTGCTCCATTCCCTCTCAGATGTCATCCGAGGGCAAACAAATCCCCACCCCACCCCGGGGAAAGAAAACTCTTTGTCCCACTCCTTTTCTTAAAGCAAAAACCCCCTATCCTATCCCTAACGGGCTACCCCCAACAACAACAATTTTCTTACCTTCCTTGGTGTTTTTCCCCTATCGATCACATTCTCGGGGAGCATGGAATTTAAATTAAAACTTCCACAACAGTTTCCACGGCATTCTTTTTTTCATGTTTCTACCTTTTCCCTTGTCTTTTTTGACGCATTCGTTCCCTGCTGTCCACCACTAACCAGTTTCCTTTTTGACCTGAGGACTCAAAAAAAGGAGGACTACTACGAATCTTCTTGTTTTCCTCGGTCAGTCGCCGAATCTCCATCTTTGCCATCCTCAATTCTTCCTTAAGCTGTTGGTGGAAATATAAACACAAATGCAGTATAATGTAATCCTTTATTGACAACGTTTCACCCACAAAAGTGGGCTTTTTCAAGTCACACACGGATCTACCTGGGGTTGGAAGGTACGGGAGTATTTATAGTCATGTTCAGAATGTTGAGGTCAGGTGGAGAATGCTGCATCTGATGATCTACCGGGTGGGGTTATAGAGTCTTGGGTAGCTAGGCAGGGGTATTGGACAAGTTGTGAGTAGACCTTCTGCAGTGTTCTATGTTCTTATGTGGGATAGCGATGAAGTTTCTTGGCGAGTGGTTCAGCTATGTTATAGAAGCCATTGTTCTGGTTGAAATTGTTGGTTATAGAGATAAGCGATGATTATCACATTATACTGCATTTGTGTTTATATTTCCATTGTGTCGGTATTTTATACCATTTATTTCCATTAAGCTGTTGGTAAAGTTGCTCGATGGAGGGCATCTTGCTTCAATTCGTAGAGAGCGTGCAAACAGGTCTCCACAGAGCTAAGTACACGTCAACACTGGCTTGATAAAGCTCCTGGAGAGCGAAACGTTGCCACAATAAAATGTCACATTAGTTGCACTTGTGGCAATATAAACACAAATGCAGTATAATGTGATCCTTTATTGACTACGTTTCGCCCACACAGTGGGCTTTTTCAAGTCACAAACAGAACTACCTGGGGTGGAAGGAACGCGAGTATTTATAGTCCGGCTGAGGTCAGGTGAAGAATGCTGCATCTGATGATGTACCGAGTTGGGTTGTAGAGTCTAAAAACTTGGGTAGCTTGGAAAGGAGACTGGACAAGTTTGTGAGCAGACCTTCTACAGTGTTCTTATGTGGGATAGCGATGAAGAAGTTTCTTGGCAAGTGGTTCAGCTATGTTATAGAAGCCACTATTCTGGTTGAAGTTGTCGGATACAGAAATAAGTGATGATTCCAGGATTCTTCGGTATTGGGTGTTGTCTTCTGTGGCGATAAGTCTTGAGTTTCTGTAGTTTATCAAGTGGTTGTGTGAATTACGGTGTTGTACGCATGCATTCCTTGTGTCGTCAGACCTGCTTGCGTATTGGTGTTCTGAAATACGTGTTTGGAGGTCCCTTGATGTTTCGCCCACGTATAACTTGTTGCAGTCATTACAATCCTCTGCAGGGGTATACATAATCCCTTGTAATGACTGCAACAAGTTATACGTGGGCGAAACATCAAGGGACCTCCAAACACGTATTTCAGAACACCAATACGCAAGCAGGTCTGACGACACAAGGAATGCATGCGTACAACACCGTAATTCACACAACCACTTGATAAACTACAGAAACTCAAGACTTATCGCCACAGAAGACAACACCCAATACCGAAGAATCCTGGAATCATCACTTATTTCTGTATCCGACAACTTCAACCAGAATAGTGGCTTCTATAACATAGCTGAACCACTTGCCAAGAAACTTCTTCATCGCTATCCCACATAAGAACACTGTAGAAGGTCTGCTCACAAACTTGTCCAGTCTCCTTTCCAAGCTACCCAAGTTTTTAGACTCTACAACCCAACTCGGTACATCATCAGATGCAGCATTCTTCACCTGACCTCAGCCGGACTATAAATACTCGCGTTCCTTCCACCCCAGGTAGTTCTGTTTGTGACTTGAAAAAGCCCACTGTGTGGGCGAAACGTAGTCAATAAAGGATCACATTATACTGCATTTGTGTTTATATTGCCATTGTGTCGGTATTTTATACCATTTATTTCCAGTTGCACTTGTGTCCTTTTACTTTACAAGAGAGAACCCGCAGTAATGGATTTAAATTAGACAAATTTAGATTTAGAAAGGACATAGGAAAGTATTGGTTTGGAAATAGGGTAGTTGATGAGTGGAACAGTCTACCTAGTTGGGTTATTGAGGCTAGGACTCTGGGTAGTTTCAAATTTAGGTTGGATAAATGCATGAGTGATAGGGGTTGGATTTGAGTGGGACTTGCATATCAGAGCTTGAACATTAAAATGGTATAAAATACCGACAGATTGTTAGGTAAGACACATATGCAACAGTTAGGTATCTTTATTTTGAAACGTTTCGCCTACACAGTAGGCTTCTTCAGTCGAGTACAGAAAAGTTGATAGAAGCAGAAGATACTTGAAGACGATGTAATCAGTCCATCACCCTTAAAGTTTTGAGGTGGTCAGTCCCTCAGTCTGGAGAAGAGCTTATTTCATGGGTAGCATTGAAGGTTGGGTTGGGCAAATGTTTTGTTAGTGGGATGAATTGTAAAGGACCTGCATAGTATGGGCCAACAGGCCTGCTGCAGTGTTCCTCCTTTCTTATGTTGTTATGTTCTAATAAGCTCTGATAACTCTACCCACTCATTTGCAAGTCCCACTCAAATCCAACCCCTCTCACTCATATATTTATCCAACCTAAATTTGAAACTACCCAAAGTCCTAGCCTCAATAACCCAACTAGGTAGACTGTTCCACTCATCAACTACCCTATTTCCAAACCAATACTTTCCTACATCCTTTCTAAATCTAAACTTATCTAATTTAAATCCATTACTGCGGGTTCTCTCTTGGAGAGATATCCTCAAGACTTTATTTATATTCCCTTTATTAATACCCATCTTCCATTTATACACCTCGATCATAGCATTGAATAGCATTGAAAATTAGGTTGGGCAAATGTTTTGTTAGTGGGATGGATTGTAAAGGACCTGCCTAGAATGGGCCAACAGGCCTGCTGCAGTGGTCCTCCTTTCATATGTTTTTATACATGTGGTGGAAGAGCTTTGGGTAGTGGTAGTTTTGATAAGGACCTGCCTTGTATAGGCCAATAGGCCTTCTGCAGTGTTCCTCCATTCTTATGTTCTTATGTATTAGAGATATATTTGACCCTCTCAGCAGCTCTGTGATTCTTCACCTACGCCTGTTTAAGGAGTGTCTCTCTCTTTCTAGTTTGCATCTTCCCTTTCTTTTTCTTAATGGAATGAGGTTAGCAATAGGAATGATGAAGGAAAAAAGGTGAGTGGTGCGTTGAGGTATTTGTGGAGACAAAAAACGTTACCCATGGAGGCAAAGAAGGGAATGTAAGAGAGTATAGTGGTACCAACACTCTTATATGGGTGTGAATCATGAATTGCAAATGCAGCAGCGAGGAGGAGGCTGGAGGCAGTGGAGATGTCATGTCTTAGGGCAATGTGTTGTGTAAATATTATGCAGAGAATTTGTAGTGTGGAAATTAGGAGGTGTGGCATTACTAAAAGTATTAGTCAGAGGGCTGAAGAAGGGGTGTTGAGGTGGTTTGGTCATTTAGCGAGAATGGAGCAAAATAGAATGACTTGGAGAGCGTATAAATCTGCAGTGGAAGGAAGGCGGGGTAGGGGTCATCCTCGATCCCTAGCGTGAGTGAGCGTGTTAGGAGTGAATGGAGATGAATGCTTTTTTTTGGAACCTGACGAGCTGTTAGAGTGTCAGCAGGGTAGTATTTTATTTTGTGAAGGGATTCAGGGAAACTGGTTAGTCGAACTCGAGTCCTGGGTATGGAAAGTACGATGCATGCACTTTAAAGGAGGGGCTTGGGATACTGACAGTTTGAAGGGGCATCTAAAACTGTCGTATCTGAGCTCCTCCGCAAAGACAGTGATTTTATATATATATATATATATATATATATATATATATATATATATATATATATATATATATATATATATATATTATTTATTTATTTGACACTCAACTTCCTAAAACTAACATGAACAGTACTGTGTATGTGGGTCTCGCTATTCAGATTTTCTCCAAAGTTCTCGAAGTGAGAACCACCTAGACTGTCTCAGCTTAATTTCCTTTAACAATCCCGAAGCTAACTCAGGTCCCAGACGAAAGCTACTTATATGCACTTTAAGGTCAGTTCAAACTTACAATCCACAATAATATCTTTCTTACATTTTTTTTTTCACAAAACATATGACACATTCTTGTGAAATATTTCGGTAGGATGGTTTACTGAAGACAACCTTCTGTAAGAGATAATTTTGTTACGTATTACTTGTATTGCTTGTATTTCAAGGTTTTTATAATAGTGGATAACTCCTGCCTGTGTTAGTCGTAGACACCAGTACTGAGCTACAAGGTTCTCCTTGAAGGTGCAGCATTGATCTACGAGGTGCACCTTGAAGGTGCAGCACAGCAGGATGTCTGAACGCAGCTCTCGCACCTGGAAGGACCTTCCACGCTATTTATATGGAGCCTGCAAATGTGCCAAGATAATTTTAGTGTGTAGAGATGCAATGCATGAGCAATGAGATGTGTGGGTACGTGATGTGTATGTGTGATGTGAGTATGTGATTTGTCTGTGATTTGTATGTGTGTGTGATGTGTGTGATGTGTGTGTGTGTGAGTGTGTTTAAGTATGTACTCACCTAATTGTGGCTGCAGGGGTCGAGACTCAGCTCCTGGCCCCGCCTCTTCACTGATCGCTACTAGGTCCTCACCCTTTCCGCTTACTGAGCTTTGTCATACCTCTTCTTAAAACTATGTATGGTTCCTGCCTCCACTACTTCACTTACTAGGCTATTCCACTTGCTGACGACTCTATGACTGAAGAAATACTTCCTAACGTCCCTGTGGCTCGTCTGAGTCTTCAGCTTCCAATTGTGACCCCTTGTTTCTGTGTCTCCTCTCTGGAACATCCTGTCTCTGTCCACCTTGTCTATTCCCCGCAGTATCTTCTATGTTGTTATCATGTCTCCCCTGACCCTTCTGTCCTCCAGTGTCGTCAGTCCAATTTCCCTCAACCTTTCCTCGTACGACATTCCCCTGAGCTCTGGAACTAGCCTTGTTGCAAACCTTTGTACTTTCTCTAACTTCTTGACGTGCTTGACCAGGTGTGGGTTCCAGACTGGTGCTGCA
The DNA here is from genome assembly GCF_026875155.1 of Cherax quadricarinatus. Lineage (NCBI taxonomy): Eukaryota > Metazoa > Arthropoda > Malacostraca > Decapoda > Parastacidae > Cherax > Cherax quadricarinatus. The sequence goes on from NC_069414.1 coordinate 6,962,422, forward strand.
TACTCCAGTATGGGCCTAACATACACAGTGTACAGTGTCTTGAACGATTCCTTATTAAGGTATCGGAACGCTATTCTCAGGTTTGCCAGGCGCCCGTATGCTGCAGCGGTTATTTGGTTGACGTGTGCCTCCGGTGATGTGCTCGGTGTTATGGTCACCCCAAGATCTTTCTCCCTGAGTGAGATCTGTAGTCTTTGTCCACCTAGCCTATACTCTGTCTGCGGTCTTCTTTGCCCCTCCCCAATCTTCATGACTTTGCATTTGGCAGGGTTGAACCCGAGAAGCCAGTTTCTGGACCAAGTGTCCAGCCTGTCCAGGCCTCTTTGCAGTCCTGCCTCATCCTCATCCGATTTAATTCTTCTCATCAATTTCACATCATCTGCGAATAGGGACACTTCAGAGTCTATTCCTTTCATCATGTCGTTCGCATATATAAAAAATAGCACTGGTCCTAGAACTGACCCCTGTGGGACCCCGCTCGTCACAGGCGCCCACTGTGATACCTCCTCACGTACCATGACTCGTTGTTGCCTCCCTGTCAGGTATTCCCTGATCCATTGCAGTGCCCTCCCTGTTATATGCGCCTGATCCTCCAGCTTCTGCACTAATCTCTTGTGAGGAACTGTGTCAAAGGCCTTCCTGCAGTCCAGAAAAATGCAATCAACCCACCCCTCTCTCTCGTGTCTTACTTCTGTGTGTGTGTGTGTGTGTGTGTGTGTGTGTGTGTGTGTGTGTGTGTGTGTGTGTGTGTGTGTGTGTGTGTGTGTGTGTGTGTGTGTGTGTATGTGTGTGTATGTGTGTGTGTGTTGTGTATGTGTGTGTGTGTGTGTGTGTGTGTGTGGCGTGTGTGTGTGTGTGTGTGTGTGTGTGTGTGTGTGTGTGGTGTGTTGTGTGTGTGTGTGTGTGTATGTGTATGTATGTGTGTGTGTACTCACCTAGTTGAGGTTGCAGAGGTCGAGTCCAAGCTCCTGGCCCCGCCTCTTCACTGGTCGCTACTACGTCACTCCCCCTTAGCCGTGAGCTTTATCATACCTCTGCTTAAAGCTATGTATGGATCCTGCCCCCACTATATCGCTTCCCAAACTATTCCACTTCCTGACTACTCTGTGGCTGAAGAAATACTTCCTAACATCCCTGTGATTCATCTATGTCTTCAACTTCCAACTGTGTCCCCTTGTTGCTGTGTCCCATCTCTGAAACATCCTGTCTTTGTCTACCTTGTCAATTCCTCTCAGTATTTTGTATGTCGTTATCATGTCCCCCCTATCTCTCCTGTCCTCCAGTGTCGTCAGGTTGATTTCCCTTAACCTCTCCTCGTAGGACATATCTTTTAGCTCTGGGACTAGTTTTGTTGCAAACCTTTGCACTTTCTCTAGTTTCTTTACATGCTTGGCTAGGTGTGGGTTCCAAACTGGTGCCGCATACTCCAATATGGGCCTAACGTAGACGGTGTACAGGGTCCTGAACGATTCCTTATTAAGATGTCGGAATGCTGTTCTGAGGTTTGCCAGGCGCCCATATGCTGCAGCAGTTATTTGGTTGATGTGCGCTTCAGGAGATGTGCCTGGTGTTATACTCACCCCAAGATCTTTTTTCTTGAGTGGGGTTTGTAGTCTCTGGCCCCCTAGACTTTACTCCGTCTGTAGTCTTCTTTGCCCTTCCCCAATCCTCATGACTTTGCACTTAGTGGGGTTGAACTCCTGGAGCCAATTGCTGGGCCAGGTCTAGATCTTTTTGTAGTTCTGCCTGGGACTCGTCCGACTGAATTCTTCTCATCAACTTCACATCACCCGCAAACAAGGACACTTCGGGGTCTATTCCTTCCGTCATGTCGTTCACAAATACCAGAAACAGCACCGGTCCGATGTGTATGTGTGTGCGTGTGTGTATGTGTGTGTACTCGTCTATATGTACTCACCTATGTGTATGATTTGTGTGTGTATTTACTCTCCGATTTGTACTCGCCAGTTTATGTGTGATGGGGGTAGTACCACAGCTCCTTGCTGAGCCTCATGAGTTTCATCGACAGAAATCACTTGTTCCTGGACTCTTGAGCTCTATCTTATCTGCTAGTACAAATGTATCTTTAGTTCATCTTCACTTCATTATTCAGTCGATTCAACTTTCTCACTACCATGAGACTGTAAAAAAATGACATCTTGGGGATGCATCTGTGTTTTTATTTTGCCTTGAACTTGGTCATTTTAATGTACAAATTTGTTATAATCCGCCTAATGAATTCAAACGAGTATTTTGTACGTCATAATCATTTCCCCCATTTTTTCCTTCCATCTCTTCTAGCGTAGCCAGAAGAGATGAGGGGAAAAGTCTGATTGTTAACCTTTATTCCTTTTCATTCTTTAGAACATTTGTAATCAGATACTTAATCAGGTCTGTCGTATGTTGTATACAGAGTCCTAAAGGATTTTTTTTGAGTCCAGAAAGGTACTTTGAGAATTGTTAGTCTCTCATAGACTGTCCAAGTAGTATGGGCTAAATGTTCCTCCAGCGATATATTCGTTGTGAGGTTTACTCTTAGATCCTTTCCTTTCGTTGATATCTGCAGTTTCTTACCTTCCAGCCTGTATTCCGTCACCGCTCTCCCTCCCCTTTCAACATAACTCATAATCTTGTACTTATTGGAATTGAATTGCGCCAGTTACTTGCTTCTCCATCTATATAACACGTCCAAGGAGACCCACGCCTTTTTATACTTATTCTTCTGACCATTTTATGCATCATTTGCAGACAACGAAACGTAGGACTTCATCCCATCTGACAGGTCATATACATATCCTTAAAAAAATTAGTGGTCCTAGCACCGATCCTTGGGCGGTGGAGGTGTCCTCAGGTGAAGACAGTGGAGAAGAGAGAGAAGTATAGATAGGTCATTGTAGAGGCAGCGGTGGAGAGAGATAATAGTAGATTCAGAGTTGGAGAGACATAATAACATAGTAAGAGGTGGAGAGAGATAACAGTAGAGGGAAAGGTAAACAGAAATGATAGTAGAGGTAAAAGATATGATAGTAGAGGCAGAGATGGAGATGTATAATAGTAAAGGTAGATGTAGAGAAAGATAATAGAAGAGGAGAAGAGAGATAATAAATTCAAAAGTGGAGAGAGATAATAACAAAGGCAGAGGTGAAAGACATGATCGTGCAAGCAGTGTTGCCTATAGTTAATAAACACGGGTCCAGAGAAAACACACATGAATGTGAATAATGTCAAGCACAAGGGAACGAATGTGTAGTGATGATAATTACATTACCATAACTGTGGATGGTCACCTTACTCCAACCTGACTCACCCCACTCACACACACACACACACACACCACACACACACACACACACACACACACACACACACACACACACACACGACTCACGAAATCGTAATGACACGATTACAAACAAACCATGCCACGGGCGGGGATAGAACCCGCTATCAGAGAGTCTCAAAACTCCAGACCGTCGCGTTAGCCACTGGACCAGCTAGCCACACACACACACTGTGGCATGCAAAGAGTACGTAACCTTTATTCGGCGCATGTACACATCCTCATTTACAGGCCCAACCAGCGAGCCAGGTGACTAAGGGTTGACGATGGGGCCCCGTCGTTCAACCAGTACCCAGGTCCCAGCCAATAAGATGGTTTTGGCAATCGCAGAGGTTATGTGGGTACCACTCTCCTGTCTGCCTTTATCATTCCCATTCTAGAGCTGGTTGAAGCACGGTCTGCTCTCTACTGGCTTCTATTCTGCCTTGCTTACCGTGGAGTGCACTAATACCTATCGCTGTACATAGTGTATATAGTGTACATACTTCTGTTCTAAATTGATGAAGGATAATATAAGTCAAATGTTTTCTGCTGTGTTTATGTTGCTCCCTTTACACCCAGGATAACAGGTCATTTGAAATCCTGGGTTGTAATATGGGTAGCCTGTCCGACAGCTGGAGCTGGACTTAGAGAAAGGGTTGAGCCTAGGGTGAAGCTGGTAGCAGGAACATTGTGTAGCTTGCTGTCTGGCATTGCATTAGCTTTGCCAACGCTTTATAAACTTTGCGTGTCAGTTGCTTTGTTATGGTCATCCTTGCTATTGTGTGATCGTTTAACAGCTCGCTACTAGCTTGTTCGGTGTGAAGATTTTGCAGTCAGCTGTGCTATTGCGTATCCACCTTGTATGCGTATTCTGCAATCGTACTGTGCATAGCTAAGCTTTGTTCTGCAAATACGTGTTACGTTGGGGTATTCTGCAATCGTACTGTGCATAGCAAATAACTTATATATTGGGGTATGCCACCTAGACGAGTCAGACGTCTAGTGTCGGCATATACCTTGTTTAACCTACCTAAATTGTCCCTACAGCGGTGTTGGCAAATTGCTCGTTCCATTGGCATTGATTACGAACGCAGTCTCACAGCTGCGCAACTGCGTTCACTGATCACCGACAAAACTTCGAGAAAAAGGGAGTTTGGCACATCAGATTCCTCCCTCTACGGGAGCTAGGAACAAAACTCCTATGTTCTCGCAGGAGGAAGATGATACATCAACGGATAAAAATCGTCAGTCTAGTGCAGAAGGGTTGTCTCAAGGTGAATCAGCGACGTTGGCACTTGAGCTGGCAAAAATCAATCTTGAGCAGACTAAGGAACAGAGAGCATTTGCAAAAGAAGAATTTGATAGGGAAAAAGAAAGAAGGCAGTTTTCGCATATTGTAAATGATTTTAGTTTACAGAAAGTAGTACAGCTTGTTCCCCGCTTCAATGAGGCCGAACCAGAACAATTTTTCGAAAGCTTCGAAAATCAGGCTCGAGCCTTGAGGTGGCCGGAACAGCACTGGGCATCGTTGGTTCACACAGCATTGTTTGGTAAGGCACAGGAATTTACGTCAGTGTTAAATGACATTGATTTTTCCAATTATAAAGTAGTGAAGACCACAGTGTTGGGAGCATATACTTGTATCCCAGCTAAGTACAGAAAGTTGTTTAAATTAATTATTATTATTATAATCAAAAAGAAGCGCTAAGCCACAAGGACTATACAGCGCTGTTTAAATTAAGCAGGCGACAGCTTGGTCAATCCCTGGTTGATTTTGTGCGACAGCAGACCAATGCTTTTACCAGCTGGTATAAAGCAAGTGGTGTTGCTACCTTCGGTGATCTTGTGCAGCTTATTCTGATTGATAACCTGCTGGAGTCTGTGGGACCAGAGGTTCGAGTCTTTCTGCAGGATCGTGACAACCACTGCATTGGAGGCAGCCAGGTTGGCTGATACTTTTGAAACTAACTGCTCCTTGTCCGAGCGGTCCCGTCTCTTTTCAACAGCCTGGCATGAGCAGAGATCGTCAACCTTGGAGAATGAAGTGCCAGCCGGAAGATGAACGTCTACGTCAGCCAACTAAGTCACCTGGTGAGCCTCGCTTCTCAACTTGTGCTCCACCTGGTGGGAGACAAACCCCTCCTCATGGTGCAACTCGACAACAGTATCCAGAGAGACACCAGCCAGAGCGACACCAGTTGCAACGTCAGCATGGAGTTAAAGGCAAATATGTCGTCCGCTACATGTGTAACCAAGTAGGTCACATCAGTCCCAACTGCCCCCACAAACCCCAGCCCATTGGGAAAATCTCTAATATCCCTAGTAACATGTCCCTGAAAGAAGTAGAAAAAGGGATGGCCCCTTCCTACTGTCAGAGTCTTATTTTCCTTCAGGAAAACTCCAAACAACTGAAGTCAAAACTTTTAGAGATACTGGAGCATATTGCTCACTTATCAGAGAGGGAGTATTACCTCTTTCAAAGAACACCTCCTTAAATTCCTCTGTTTTGTTAGAAGCATTTGGAGGAGCTATATATTCTGTCCCTTTGCATAAAATTTATGTACAGTGCAAATATTACACTGGATACTTGACTGTGGATGTATCCGAAGGATTCCCCATGAAAAATGCCATGTTATTACTGGGTAATAACATTACTACTGCTAGTGTGTGTCCTGAACCCATAATGATTAATTCTTCTCCGGTGTTGGCCATAACTCGGGCAACCTCCCGAGGGTTGTCTGGCGAGAATGTTGACCTATCCTTGGACGACTCCGATCTCGGAACAGCCACTTTGATTTACGAGGAAAACTGGCCAGAGCCTCGTAGATCAAGCAAACAGACCCCGATCAAGCCTTCCTATTCCAAAGTTGCAGGATTGCCAGATATGTTTCCATGCCGAGGGACTGTCCTTCCGGGAGGATCAACGAAAGGACCCTTCTTTAAATTTCGCTTTTCAGGCAGCCATGGGTAAATCCTCTTTGGATCATCCGGTCAAGTATAAACTTAAAAACGACTATTTAATCTGCACTGAGACTGGTAAGGAGATAGAGGGCCGGCAATTGTCTGACAGGTTAGTAGTTCCAACAAAGTTTAGACCTCAAATACTGAATATAGCTCATAATACTTCATTAGGAGGTCACTTAGGAATTACTAAAACATTATATAGAATTGCAAAAGAATTTTATTGGCCAAAATTAAAGCAGGATGTGAAGAATCATATCCGGTGTTGCCGAGAATGTCAGCAAGTCTGGAAATCAGTATTTATTTACCATTATGGATAGAGTAATTAGATACCCTGAAGCAATTCCCATACGCAGTATTAATACTAAAGCTATTCTCCAAAGCTTTAACTAGATTTATTTCTTGTTTTGGCATTCCTAAAACTATTCAAAGTAATCAAGGTATTAACTTCACTGCCAAAGCATTTAGGGAAGCATTAACTAGGTTAGGGATAATCCACAACTTATCCACTGCCTATCCTCAGTCCCAAGGCGCCTTGGAAAGATTCCATCAGACGTTAAAAGCCATGATGAGAACTTTTTGCATGCATTTTCCTACAGACTGGGATGAATCGCTACCCTTGTTGCTATTCTCAGTACGAGAAACGGTGCAAGAGTCTACCGGGTTTAGTCCGTTTGAGCTGATCTTGGCACAATGTACGAGGTCCTCTTCAGGTGTTTCAAAGAAGGATGGATGGGAGAAGACGTTAGCTCAACACTCTACAACCCGTCTTCAAGGTTGCAGGTAGCACGTCAGTTGCCAAGGCTAACCTAAAGGCAGCTCAAAATAAGATGAAACAGAGGTTGACAGAAATGCACAATTCCGCCCCTTCCATCCAGGAGCCCGGGTGTTGGTGCAGGAACCTTTACCTGGCCACACCTTGAAAGCTAGATTTACGGGACCTATGCAAATTGTAAGTAAATTATCTGATGTAAATTATGTGGTAGCTCCCCTTGATAAGACCTCAAAAACTAAAACTTACCACATTAATCAATTAAAAACTTTTTATACACCAGATAAAGTCCCTGTAATGACTCTGCCCACTACCTGTGAGGAGGGACTCTGACTCTTTGCACTCTATTTCTGAAATTAATGTTAAAATTCCAAACTCTGTCCTCCTCAAGGACCCTAGCCCTTTAATGGTGGGGCTTTCTGAAACTCAAGCAACAAGTTTAACTGCGCTTCTACAGTCATACCCTGATATTTGTTCGGATTGGCCGAAGAATGTACTTTAGGTTTCATGATGTAGGGGACGTGGGAAAACTCTAAACCTATTAAACTCTCCCCTACAGAGCTAATCGGGAAAAGCAGAGGCTACTTCAGCAGGAAGTAGAATTTCTGTTAGAGCATGGGTTAGTGGAGGAATCGTCTAGACCATGGGCTTCACCGTGCATCCTTGTTAAAAAAGCTGATGGAGGGTTTCGTATGTGTACAGACTACCGTAAGGTGATTGAGGTCACAATCACAGATGCTTACTCTCTTCCTCGTCTGGATGACGTAATTGACTTTGTGGGTAAGGCTACTTTTGTGTCCAAGTTAGGTCTCCTTAAAGGTTACTATCAGGTACCTTTGACGGATAAAGCGAAGGATAAAGCCTTTGTAATTCCAGGAGGTCATTATCAATATACAGTTACCCCTTTCGGAATGAAAAACTCCCCCTCTTCATTCCAGAAACTTATCCATCAGGCTATTAAAGGACTTGAAGGCACGGCAGCGTACCTGGATGATATTGTTGTGGTGTCTGATACTTGGGATCAACACCTATTTAGACTTAAGGCTCTTTTAAAGACCTTTCAGAGTTCCCTTTTAACTGTTAATTAATCTAAGTCTTCCTTTCGCCAGGCCACTGTCACTTTTCTAGGCCATGAAGTAGGTAGTGGTAAAGTTGCTCCTAAACTTGCTAAAGTTCTTGCCATTTTAAAAATTACCCAGTTCCACATGATAGGAAATCTCTTAAACGTTTCGTAGGCATGATAGGATTTTACAGAAGATTCTGTAAGAATTTTTCAGACATTGTAGCCCCTCTTACCTCTCTTACCAGTCACAAAGCTCCCTTTAATTGGACCCCAGAATGTCAAAGTGCTTTTGATAAAGCAAAAAGATTATTGTGTACTGCACCCATTCTTTTGTCTCCAGACTTCTCCAAACCTTTCTCATTACAGGTTGATCCTTGTGAGTCTGGAGTTGGGGCAGTACTATTGCAAAACGGACTAGGAGTTGCAGCCTGTAGCCTACTTCTCAGCCAAGTTCCAGCAGCATCAGAGGGCTTACTCTACCATTGAAAAAAAGCCCTCGTGCTGGTACTGGCTTTGGAGCACTTTGATGTATACGTGGGACAAACTTCGCGGGTGGTCACTATCTACAGTGACCACAATCCTCTAGTATATCTCCAAACCATCAACCACAACACAAGGCTCATGAGATGGACACTGAGACTGCAACCCTACTTTCTGAGAATTGTACATATTGCCGGCAAAGAAAATATGTTGGCAGACTCTTTATCTAGAGTCTACTAATATTATTTATAATTATATATTAGGTTAGGATGTGTTAGGTTACTTGTGGTAACCCTTTCCAAGCTCTTTTTTTTATCCCCTGGTGTGGGTTTTTTTTTTTTAGTGAGGGGATGCTGGCTACCATTCGCCTGTGTCTTGGACCTAAGCTAGCCCGACTGTCTGCTGTCTCGCTCTGAGTTTAGGGTTTGGCTTTTTGTCACAAGAAAAGCTGAGCTCTATCTAAGAGTTGGATGGTTCAGAGGAAAGGCGGTCCCATTATTTTGTGCCATGGCGGTACAGTTACCACTGGGAGGTGGAAGCCTAATCCTGAGCCTTCTCGGGGTGGGGGTGTGGCATGCAAAGAGTATATAACTTTTATTCGGCGCATGTACACACCCTCATTTACAGGCTCTCCCCCAACCAGCGAACCAGGTGACTAAGGGTTGACGATGGGGCCCCGTCGTTCAACCAGTACCCAGGTCCCAGCCAATAAGATGGTTTTAGCAACCACAGAGGTTATGTGGGAACCACTCTCCTGTCTGCCCTTGTCATTCCCATTCTAGAGCTGGTTGAAGCACGGTCTGCTCTCTAGTGGCTTCTATTCTGCCTTGCTTAACGTGGAGTGCACTAATACCTAACGCTGTACATAGTGTATATAGTGTACATACTTCTGTTCTAAATTGGTGAAGGATAATATAAGTCAAAAGTTTTCTGCTGTTTATTTTCCTCCCTTTACTTTGCTTCGCATAGATGAGTTTGGGAGCGAGTGTGAGAAGGATTTAGCTGGTAAGGAAGGAATGGTTGCCAGCAGTGATAGTGGCAGCCGCTCTAAGTGGCAAATGGTTCACAGTTCAAAAAGAAGGAAGATGAGGAGAGTTGATAGAGAAGATGTGAAGGTAGGAAATCGATTCTCTGTTCTCCAAGACGAGTGTACTTCAGTGGTTAGTGAGGTTGAAGGTACCACTGATTCCCCTGTTAATCAAGGTAAGAAAATTTTAATAGCCGATTCTCAGGTAAGATATATGGACCTTTCATTTTGTAACAGAGACAGAAAGGTCAGACAGAGAGTGTGTCTTCATGGAGCTGGTGTTGGTGTCATAGTCAGCAGGTTGGATAAGATTATGGCAGGTAATGGGATCAAGCCCATTATCTGTCTTAGTGCTGGGGGTAATGACATTGGGAAGGGCAGGAGAGAGGAGCTGCTGGATAAGTACAGGTCAGCCATAGAAGCAGTTAGGTCTAAGGGAGGGATCCCAGTCATATGTAGCATCTTGCCTAGAAAGGGAGTGGGCAATGAATGGATATCTAGGGCAATTGGTATAAATTGCTGGCTAGACAGGTACTGCAATGAACTTGCAATCCCATTCATTGATAGGCTAGACAGGTACTGCAATGAACTTGCAATCCCATTCATTGATAACAGGGACCTCTTCTTTGACAAACGTGATATGTATACAAGGGATGGGGTTCATCTCTCTGGGGATGGAGTGGTTGCATTAGCCAATTCAATTGAGAGGGTAATTGATGACTTGTCTAGGAATTTAAACTGATAGATTATAGAGGTATGGGTGTTTGTGGGAAACAATCAGGCTGCAGCATTAGGGTTAAAAACAGCAGTTATTACCGGGATACCTCAGGGATATGTTTAAAAGACAATATTCAAAATAAAGTTGCTAGTAATGGCAAAAACAAATTTATCAAAAAAACAAAGAGGGATAGTGAGGGCAGCGAGTGACTAGCTCCCTAAAGGTTTACTATACAAATAGTAGGAGTCTAAAAAATTTAAAATAGATGAGCTGAATTACTTGCAAGTGTAGGTTAATATAGATATTATTGGTGTAACAGAGACCTGGTTCAACCTGAAAGATAGAGAAATGCCTTCTGAATGCAACATTCAGGGTTATAACTATTCCACACTGAAGGGTCAACAGGAAGGGTGGTGGGGGCGTGTATGTCAGAGAAATTTAATTGTTGTCTTAGACATGATATAACATTAGAGGACATCGAACACAGAATCTGTTTGGCTACAGTTTCTCGAGGGACATGACAAATTAATTTTGGGTGTGATTTATAGGCCCCCAAACCTTGATAGGAGGGCAGTAAGTTGTTATGGGACGAAATTCATAAGGCATCTAGATTGAAAATGTTTTTATAATGGGAGATTTTAACTTTTTGACAAATTGAAATTTGGAACAATTTGACAGGAATCTTGAGTCTAGTGACTTTCTTGATACAGTTCAGGGATTGCTTTTTAGAACAGGTTGTGACCCGAACCAACTAGAGGAAAAAAATCTGCTTGATTTGGTTCTTTCCAACAAAGATTCACTAATTAATAATCTTGAGGTTAATGATGAGCTTGGGAAAGTGATCACAATCACTTAGTTTTAATATATCACGGAATTACCAGATAACTGCCCAAACAAATCTCTGTCCCAGATTTTTGCTTTGCCGACTTCATGGGACTGAAAATTACCCGAGTGGGCTAAATTGGGATGTCCTGACTATGGGTCAGGTAGGTGATCTTGGATGCAATATGACGTTTTTCAGAGCATAGTTCTAGCTGCCCAGAAAAACTTTTGTTCTGAGTAGGGAAATTAGATCTAAAAAAATGATCCCAATTTGGATTGAACAATAGATTAAAACATCTCATTGGTCAAAAGAGGGCATATATAGGGGGTTTTCAAAAGAGGGATGGGCAGTTAAGAAAAAAATCAAATTTTTCAATTAAAGAGAGAATAAAAAAAGGAATAAGAGAAGCAAAAAGGGATTATGAGGCTAAGGTCGCAAGGGATTCAAAGATTAACCCTAAATGATTCTTTCAGGTATACAGAAAGTAAGATTAGGGACAAGATTGGCCCACTTAAGAGTAACTCTGGTCAGAAACACGACATTGATAAGGGTATGTGTGAAAATTTTAAATACCTACTTCCTCTCAGTTTTCACCCAAGAAAATACTAGCGATTTTTTCCTGAAATAATTGATTATGTTAGAACAGGATGATAATAAAATATGTACGATTGTGGTAAAATAGTGACATGGTCCTCAGACAATAAAAGAAACTAAAACCTAACAAATCCCAGGTCCTGATGAAAATGTTTGCAAGGGTGTTTAAAGGAATGTAAAGAGGAACTTAGCATACCTTTGGCTAATCTTTTTTTAAAAATTCACTACAAACTGGCATAGTGCCTGATAAGTGGAAAATGGCAAATGTAATACATATTTACAAGGCAGGTGACAGGTCCTTGGCTTCGAACTATATACCAATAAGCCTTACCTCCATAGTGGGAGAATTTATGGAATCAATAATTGCCGAAGCAATTCGTAGCCATCTTGACAGGCACAGATTGATTAATGAATCTCAACACGGTTTTACAAAGGGGCGTTCCTGTCTTACGAATTTACTAACTTTTTTCACTAAGGTGTTTGAGGAGGTAGATCATGGTAATGAATATGATATTGTGTATATGGACTTCAGTAACGCTTTCGATAGAGTTCCACACCAGAGGCATTGAGGAAACTTAAGGCACACGGAATAGGAGGAGAAATTTTTTCCTGGGTAGAGGCATGGCTGACAAATAGACAGCAGAGAGTTTGCATAAATGGGGAGAAATCAGAATGGGGGCACGTCACAAGCGGTGTTCCTCAGGGGTCAGTGTTGGGCCCGTTGTTTTTCACAATTTACATAAACGACATAGATGTGGGAATAAATAGTGACATAAGCAAATTTGCTGATGACACCAAAATAGGCCATCCAATTCATTCTAATGAGGACATTAGAGCACTCCAGGATGATTTGAATAGACTGATGCAATGGTCGGAGAAGTGGCAGATGCAGTTTAATATTGACAAATGCAAAGTTCTAAATGTTGGACAGGTAAATAACCATGCCACATATAAACTAAATAATGTAGATCTTAATACTACTGATTGCGAAAAGGATTTAGGAATTCTGGTTAGCAGTAATTTAAAACCAAGACAACAGTGCATTAGTGTTCGCAATAAAGCTAACAGAATTCTTTGCTTCATATCTAGAAGTATAAATAATAGAAGTTCTCAGGTTGTTCTTCAACTCTATATATCCTTGGTAAGGCCTCATTTAGACTATGCTGCTCAGTTCTGGTCACCGTATTACAGAATGGATATAAATGCTCTGGAAAACGTACAGAGGAGGATGACAAAGATGATCCCATATATCAGAAATCTTCCCTATGAGGATAGACTGAGGGCCCTGAATCTGCACTCTCTCGAAACGCGTAGAATAGGGGGATATGATCGAGGTGTATAAATCGAAAACAGGAATAAATAAAGGGGATGTAAATAGCGTGCTGAAAATTTCCAGCCATGACAGGACTCACAGCAATGGTTTCAAGTTGGAAAAATTCAGATTCAGAAATGATATAGGAAAGCACTGGTTTGGTAATAGAGTTGTGGATGAGTGGAACAAACTTCCGAGTATAGTTATTCAGGCTAAAATGTTGTGTAGTTTTAAAAATAGGTTAGATAAAGTCAATGTGACCTGACCTGACTAGGTTGTGTGCATTGGCTTAAGCCGGTAGGAGACTTGGACCTGCCTCGCATGGGCCAGTAGGCCTGCTGCAGTGTTCCTTCGTTCTTATGTTCTTATGTTCTTATGAGTGGGTGTGGGTGGGTGTGAGTTGGACCTGACTAGCTTGTGCTGCTGGGTCTGGTGCAGTACTCCATCCTTGAGTGGAGATGATCAGACTGGGTGGGTCATTGGTCTAATCCGGGGGGGTACATGGACCTGCTCCGTATGGGTCAGTAGGCCTGTTGCAGTGTTCCTTCTTTCTTATGCTCTTATGTTCTAATACACACACACACACACACACACACACACACAACACACACACACACACACACACACACACACACACACACACATATACACACAAATACTTTGCCTACACATATACTAGTAATTACCACTAAATACGCCGTCTCAGAAAAATTATACCATCATCCAGAATGTAATAAAAGACAACTCAGATCTTGGCAACGAGGTACTCGGGATCCTATAACGATAATTTACAAATTAGAACAAGTAATGTTACCAGGAAGGGTTTTCTTGGCTTATTATCATATAGGGATAGAAAAGATGGGAAATACTCACACTTTGGGAGGAAAAATACATAAAACAATTTACAAATGTACTTAAGAATATCAGTACCATGGTTTGAAATCTATAATGTGGTCACACTCGCGTACATATCAAACACAACACTGTTAGTATTACCTGTGCTAACATCTGTGTTCACACACACACACACACACACACACACACTTAAGTAAATACTGAAAGTAAGAAAAAATTAGTCAATCCCCAGCTGTTGGTGTTGTGAATGTAGCTAACATCATCAGACTTGTTATGACCTTAATACTGTACTAAAGAAAAAAGAGGGAATACCAAGTCTTAAAAGAAAAAGAAAATAAAAACTTGAATGCATGATAAACTTCCTGAAGGAGTTACAAAATTGAAGGAGTTGATAGCAGCCGACCAGCAGGAGCCTCCATTGTTGTGCAGACGACATCACTTGCCTATTTGTGGTTAATTTTGGTTAGTGTCTAAAGTCTCAGTGTCTCGCCCTGCTGTTTGTATGCTATACCATCACTCTCTCCCTATTTCAGTACCAGGAGACAGATAGTGGTAACCCTGATAATGTTTAGTAAATTATCTAAATATCTCCAGGTAAACTCCAGAAGAGTTGTGTAGCCTAGTGACCCCCCCCCTGACAGCGACAAGCTAGTAAACAAGTATGCACATACAAACACACGTGTGCACCCGTAATTATTATTATAATAAACATTAGTATATATTAATAAGGAATTGAGTGAGAAAAAATAATCCTATAATCTTCAAAAAGTAAAGTAGCCTAGTGTGCGGAGATCTGGGCCGGGAGAGTACCGGTGAACCAACAACAATAACAAATAGTGTTAACGTGACCCCCCCCTCTTTTTCAAAGAACGACAAGCTAGTACACACACACACAAACACAAGTGTACACAATTAATATAATATAGTATATATTAGTGTATATTAATAAGGAATTGATTGTAAAAAATTTTTTATAATCTTCAAAAGAGTAGCGTAGCCTAGTGTGCGCACGCACACCCATACACCCACACACCCACACACACCCACACACACCCACACACACCCACACACACCCACACACACCCACACACACCCACACCCACACACACACACCCACACACCACACATAAACACACACACACGCAAACACACAACAACACACACACACACACATTGCCAGACTCACACATACACCCCCCCTCCCCCACCGACATCTCACTCCTTCACCTGATCCCTCCCTCCCTCTTTCACCCTCCCCTCCCCACCTCTCCCTCCTTCCCCCTCTCCTCTTCCACTCACCCACTTGCTTCACTTCCTTCCCACTCCCCTTCCCACTACTCCAACATAGCCACAGTTCCTCCTCTACCTCCCCCCTCCCCACACTCTGACATACACAATACTAACCTAAGATACAGAATTACATAGGTTTCCCACTCTGAGGCAATCAGGATAAAACAAAAATGGGTTGCCAGAGAGAAACAAGAAAAACCAAGGGACAGGAGGAGGAAACTGCAAAAGAAGATTGGGCAGCAGAGCTCACAAAAAGGGAACATGAATGGGAAAAGAAACTAGAAGAACTTAGCATGAGAATGGAAGAGAGGATAGACATGGAAAGCAGGAAGTGGGAGGTGCAAGTCAAAACAGTAGAGGCCAGGATACAGAGTTTAGAAGAGGAACTGAAAAATCTGAAACAGCCTAAAGAACTAAAGAACATTTTGGGATTGACAACAGTGGGTGCTACCTCAGTCACAAATAAGGGGACTGTAGGGAAAGAAGGAGCAAAACAGCATGTAGAAGCTCAATCAGTGGAGACTGTAGTAAATGAAAGAGCTAAGCTTTATGTGGAGGCCCTAACAGACCACAGCAGAGCCCAGGGAAAGCCGAGAAGGGAAAATGACAGGCCACTGAGCCCAAGTACATTAGCTAGTGAAACTGAAGAAAGGAAAGCTGCAATGGAGGAAATCAAATTGAATGAGGGGATACACAGGGATATGCAGTGGGAGAATGAAAGGGTGAGGTCAGGCTTTGTGTATGGGCTCCAGGAAGTTGAAGGGGAAATATATGAAGGCAGAAAATAAGGAGAAAAAAAAAGAAATTGAAAGCATCATGGAAGCAATAGGAGAAGACGACATGACCCAGTTGGAAAATTTTTGGAGAATAGGGGGGTATGTAAAAAAAAGAACCCGGCCAGTGAAAATGATCTTCAAGGCAGAATCGACTCGGAACAGGATCCTGCAGGAGAAAGCACGATTAAGGACATGCCGGCATACAGGAAGGTGTATCTCGACCGCGACAGAACACAAGCAGAAAGGCAGAAACAGAGAGATATGGTACAAAGGCGAAAGGAGGAAAGAGAGGGGATCGAGAAGACAGACAGGAGATCCCAGACACAGGAAGATCAAATACAGCCTCCCTCACAACTTCCTATAGAAGCCTCCCAACCAGGTCAACCCCAGTGAAACCAAACACTCTAAACCAAAACACCCATGCCACATCCAATGCCCCCACCCACTGCATTACAAACTCCACCCCCACAGCAACCACCCATAGTTCCTTATCAGGTCTCCCAATACACCTCCCAGACCACAATCTTAGAAAAGAAGTTGAAGGTGTGGTATACAAATGCAGATGGAATAACAAACAAGTATGAGGAGTGGCACGAAAGAATCAAAGAGACATCCCCAGACATAATAGCACTCACAGAAACAAAACTCACCAGAATAATAACAGATTCAATCTTTCCATCCGGATATCAAATCCTCAGGAAAGACAGAGGGAGGAGAGGGGGAGGAGGAGTTGCACTGCTCATTAAAAACCAGTGGGGGTTTGAGAAAATGGAAGGAATGGATGGCACGGGTGAAAGGGACTACTTAGTAGGAACAATCCAGTCTGAAGGACATAAGGTGATAATTGCAGTAATGTACAACACACCACAGAACTGCAGGAGGCCAAGAGAAGAATATGATGAGAGCAACAGAGCAATGGTCGACACACTAGCCGAGGTGGCCAGGAGAGCACACATGGGGGGGCAAAGTTACTAGTTATGGGTGATTTCAATCACAAGGAGATTGACTGGGAAAAACCTGGAGCCCATGGGGGTCCCGAAACATGGAGAGCCAAGATGATGGATGTGGTACTGGAAAACCTCATGCATCAACATGTTAGAGACACTACCAGAGAGAGAGGAGAGGATGAGCCAGCAAGACTGGACCTTATATTCACCTTGAGTAGTTCTGACATTGAGGATATCATGTATGAAAGGCCCTGGGAGCTAGTGATCATTGTGGTTCTGTGCTTCGACTACATAGTTGAGCTCCAAGTGGAGAAAGCAGCAGGAATAGGGTGGGAAAAACCAAACTACAAAAGGGGGAGCTACTCAGGCTTGAGGAACTTCTTTCAAGACATTCAGTGGGAGAGGGAGCTGACAGGAAAACCAGTACAAGAAATGATGGACTATGTGGCAACAAATGCAAGGAGGCAGAGGAGAGGTTTGTTCCCAAGGGAAACAGAAATAATGGGAAGAACAGAACGAGTCCTTGGTTCACCCAAAGGTGTAGGGAGGCAAAAACTAGGTGTACTAGAGATGGAAAAGGTACAGAAGACAGAGAACTCAGGAAAATAAAGAGATTACCCAAGAGCCAGAAACGAATATTGCACAGATAAGAAAGGAGGCTCAGCGGCAATACGAAAATGACATAGCATCGAAAGTCAAGACTGACCCGAAGATGTTGTACAGCCACATCAGGAGGAAAACAACAGTCAAGGACCAGGTAATCAGACTGAGGAAGGGTGATTGGGAATTCACAGGAAACGACCGGGAGGTATGTCAGGAGCTCAACACAAGATTTAAAGAAGTATTTACAGTGGAAACCAGTAGGACTCCAGGAAATCAGAGCAGGGGGGTGCACCAGCAAGTGCTGGATGAGGTACATATAACCAAGGAGGAGGTGAAGAAGCTGCTATGCGAACTTGACACCTCAAAGGCGGTGGGACAGACAACATCTCTCGTGGGTCCTTAAAAAAGGGAGCAGAGACATTGTGTGTACCATTAACAAAGACCTTCAACACATCATTTGAAACTGGGCAACTCCCCGAGGTATGGAAGATGGCAAATGTAGTCCCAATTTTAAAAAGGGAGACAGACATGAGGCACTAAACTAACAAACCTGTATCACTAACGTGTATAGTATGCAAGGTCATGGAGAAGATCATCAGGAGGAGAGTGGTGGAGCACCTGGAAAGAAACAAGTGTATAATTGACAACCAGCATGGTTTCAGGGGGGAAAATCCTGTGTCACAAACCTATTAGAGTTTTATGACAAGGTGACAGAAGACAAGAGAGAGAGGGGTGGATCGACTGCATTTTTTTGGACTGCAAGAAGGCCTTCGACACAGTTCCTCACAAGAGGTTACTGCAAAAGCTAGAGGATCAGGCATACATAACAGGAAAGGCACTGCAATGGATAAGAGAATACCTTATAGGGAGGCAACAACGAGTCGTGACGAGGTGTCAAAGTGGGCGCCTGTGACAAGCGGGGTTCCACAGGGGTCAGTCCTAGGACCTGTGCTGTTCTTGGTATATGTGAATGGCATAACGGAAGGGATAGACTCAGAAGTATCCTTGTTTGCGGACGATGTGAAGTTAATGAGAAGAATCAAATCGGATGAGGATGAGGCAGGACTACAAAGAGACCTGGACAGGCTACAAGCCTGGTCCAGCAACTGGCTCCTTGAGTTTAACCCCGCCAAATGCAAAGTCATGAAGATTGGGGAAGGGCAAAGAAGACCGCAGACACAATATAGTTTAGATGGCCAAAGTCTGCAAACCTCACTCAAGGAAAAAGATCTGGGGGTGAGTATAACACCGAGCATATCTCCTGAGGAGCACATCAATCAGATAACTGCTGCAGCATACGGGCGCCTGGCAAACCTACGGATAGCGTTCCGATACTTCAGTAAGGAGTCGTTCAAGACTCTGTATACCATTTACGTCAGGCCCATACTGGAGTATGCAGCACCAGTTTGGAATCCACACCTAGTCAAGCACGTCAAGAAATTAGAGAAAGTGCAAAGGTTTGTAACAAGACTAGTCCCAGAGCTACGGGGATTGTCCTACGAAGAAAGGTTGAGGGAAATAGGCCTGACGACACTGGAGGCCAGGAGGGTCAGGGGAGACATGATAACGACATATAAAATACTGCGCGGAATAGACAAGGTGGACAAAGACGGGATGTTCCAGAGATGGGACACAAACACAAGAGGTCACAATTGGAAGTTGAAGACTCAGATGAATCAAAGGGATGTTAGGAAGTATTTCTTCAGTCATAGAGTAGTCAAGCCGTGGAATAGCCTAGAAAGTGAAGTAGTGGAGGCGGGAACCATACATAGTTTTAAGGCGAGGTATAATAAAGCTCATGGGGCAGGGAGAGAGAGGACCCAGTAGCAATCAGTGAAGAGGCGGGGCCAGGAGCTATGACTCGACCCCTGCAACCACAAATAGGTGAGTACAAATAGGTGAGTACTTGTTGAACTGTAATAAACAAAATGAGCAATATATTACTCAGGAAAAAATGGAGTACACTACATCTTAGAAATTTCCACAAAAGTTTATTTAGTTGTGTCTTCTTCATCGAGGTCAGAGCTTCGAGCTCTCCTCGCCTCTCAGCTCCAAGTCCGTCACTGCCGTCTCAAGCATAACCTAGACAAACAAAACACAAGCCAGAACTTTCAATTCTTATCAAAAACCGCAAGAAATGTGGATGGATCATCGCCCATTGGTTATATTTAAATATACAAGCTCCTCCCTTGTCATTGTAACTTACAATACTTTTCAGGACTCTACGCGGAGTTATCTGCAGGTCACACCACTGGTACATATCCTGGTCAAACTTAAGGTCACAGCACCGGTACATACTCTGGTAAGACTTACAGTCACACAGCCGGTATATATCATGGAGAGACTTCCAAATTCACCGAGGATGTTACGTTTATTCGGTGAGCATCGCACCACGTCTTGCATTCACTCATTAATCAGCGAAAGCCTGAAGTTATTGTCTTATCGTTGTCAGGACACCATGACTGTACTCTGAATAGCTACTAGTTATGAAAGTCACCTATCCAGGGTGAGGGGGTTGACTTCTCTCTCTAGCTCTGGCTGATTACACATACTAATCAAACTTGTATAAGCTTATGGGTCAATGAACGTACTTTTTCCTCTTTATCTTATTACAATATTATACTTACTAATATGGCATTTGCATATATTGTTGCCCTGTTGCACACTCCCTTATTATTGTATACATATGTTGATGATGGGAATATACGGGTACTCAAAACACTGCCTATGGTACTTGCCTTTGTCATTATTACTTCTTGATCATTCCTTTATTGGTGGCTTGATATATGGGTAGGTACCACAGCCTTCTAATGGTAACTGTGTTCATAATATGGGAGCCTGTCCAGGAGCCTTTTTTTTGTGCTTTGTGAATGTGCTTTGCTTGCGTTGCTTGCATTGCTGCTTTATTACGTGCCTACTGCCTCGCATCGCAAATGTATGATGTTATCATGTGGTGCCAGTTATGTTTTCTTACTGGTTTGATGATGCTACCAGTGCGTGTCAGGTGTTTGGTGACTACATATACTTTCCAAACTATGCCCAGACTACCTATACAGAGTTGTCGGTTTGTTTCTCGTTCTGTTGGCACAGAATACCATCGCACGTTAACTGCTGCACAGCTTCCTGAACTAATTTGCAACAAGCTAAGCTCTAATCCATCATTAATGCTTCTCCATCTGGTATGACTGTGATGCAGGAAGCTCTTCCTAGTCCGCACTCCCCAATCTACTTCCTTTCAGGTAATGGCAGTGACCATACTCCAAAATGTGTACCTGATAGTCCGTCAGTTGTAGTGGCAAGTGGCAGTAGACTAGGTTAGCTCAAGACCCATCTTCTTCACTGGCGTCTGAAATGGTGAAACTTACCCTCGAGCAGAAGAGAGAACAGCACACTTTTGCTTAGGGAGAAGGAGAGGAAACAATATAAAGAATAAAACGGCACAGTATCGTGACTAGAACAATATATAAATAATCCGCACGTACGTTTGAAACTTATGACGGCTTTTCGTTCTGACTTGGACCATTAACTAGTCACAAAAACACGAAGGTTGATGATTATAATATATTCGCCAGGAACGAAGTCTTGATACGGGTCTTTACTTTCAGATAGTGACTCGTCATTGGCTCTCACAGGAGTGTCGAAGTCTGTACAAGTGATGTATCATTTGCAACCGTCTGGCAAGGGCAGCCCTATGACAAGGACACAGTGAGTCTTTTGGTCAAGCGCAGTACATCTACAGTCTTATGACAGGGACAGCCCTATGACAAAGGCACGATGAGCCTCCTTCAGGGCAAGTGGTATAGCATTTAGCTACAATCCTCGCAGAGCCTTGTAGCTGGGGCACAACACGTCATCCGTACAAGTGATGTTTTGGGTCCGGCGTGTACCATGGTGTGAGTCATCTCTTACTACACAGACTCGTCTGCTACCTTTCCCACTTACACAGTGTTAGTAAAAAGGAAACAGAGATGTTGGCACAGGAATCATAGTTAAATCTCTGGTGTTTCTTGGCCGGCGCTCTCGCTGGTATGAGGCTCTCGATTCTGAAAAACCCAGCTTTATTTGAGCCATTCCTGGCTCTCAGGCCATAGCCCAAGCGTCTGAGTGACTCAGGTTCTCTGGATGTTTCTGTGAGCGCGAAGGGTTGATGATTATAATACTATATTTACCAGGAACGAAGTCCTGACACGTGTCTTTATTAGATGGTGACCCGTCACTAGATCCCGAAGGATTGTTGATGTTTGCACAAATGATGTGCCGTTTACAGTCCTATAGCAGAGGTAGCCCTATCACAAGGTAATTAAGCTAACCCAGAGAAGTTACAATTACTACAACAAGAAATGAACTTCCTGTTTGAACATGGATTAGTGAAGGGCTCTTCATCCTCGCGAACCAGATGGTGTTCAGATGTGTATGAATTATCGAAGGGTAAATCAATTCACGGTGCTAGATGCCTTCTTGCTTCCATATGTGGATGACATCGTGGACTTCATGGGTAAGGCCACATTTTATCTCATAATTAGATTTTCTCATAGGCTCTTATCAGTTCCACTAACCAACGGGTCAAAGGAGATCTATGATTTTGTAGGCCATTTCCAGTACAGTCACCCCTTTTGTCTCGAAAAAATGCAATTTCCACATCACGAAAATGGAGTCATGTAACTATAAAGGGTAGTAGTTTCTGATACCTGGGATAAACATGTTTCTTGTACAAAGATTTCTTTGACAGGTTTAGGAAGTATCAGTCTGCTGTTAATCTCAATTAATATACTTTTGGTTGGTCCTCAATCGCTCTTCTGGGCCAAGCAGAATAACACTTAAAACAGCCAACATTATTGCTATAAAGAATTTCAGGGTTTCCCATGATGAAAATCTCCCCAACAATTCCTGGAGATGGTATGTTTTTATAGAAAGCTCTATAAAAACTTTCATTATTGTGGCCCCAGAACCTCTCTTACCAGTATGAAAACTCCATTTTCCTAGCTAGTTGTGAGGAATGTTTTCATAAAATAGAAAGACTGCTATGCGCAGTTTCCATATTGTTATCACAAAATTTTTCAAGTCCATTTTTTTCTGTGAAGTATGAGTCAGCTCAGCTTTATTTAAAGCCTCTGGGAAGGAAGTTTTCCATCCTGTGACCTCCTGTTCTACTAAACTTTACCCTTTATTATCCAAGTCACTCTGTAATGGAGGGATTTTGATAAGCTTTTAATATGTTATGGATCAGCACATTGTAAGACCTTTTCACTCTCATGGCTTTTGCCATACCTTTCATAGTTTCTTTGTTATGACTGAATGTGGGTCTAAGAACTCGTTATTGCTACTTACGAGTGTGAACCATCCTCTCATAAGTGTAAACTGACACTGCTTCACATTTCAGTTCCTCACTCCACTTGGGAAGGAGCTAGAGATTTTCTGACTGGATACTTTTGGATGATGAGAAGTTTCCCTTTTATGTAAAGGGTATGTCAAAAAATTCAAGAGCCCTTGACAGGCTTTAAAAAAGGCCTAAAGAAGGTAAAATTATAGAATTACTTACTACCTTATAATTACACTCTGCTCTGGGGGCCAGTTTTTCATTAGCTCTGGCTGGTTACACATACTGATCTCTCTTGTATGTGCCAAGGTCAGTGTGGGAAGTCACTTTTGCTCTACTAAAAAGAAACTACCTTCAGTATTTGCCTAAATTGCTCTTTCTTTCTCCCTTTAGTGACTTGTCATATGTCCAGGCACCCCACACCATCTAGTACCTCTGTTCGTAATACACCACCGGTACATACCCAGAGTATACAGGTTACACAACAGGTACATGCGCATGTGAGACTTGCAGGCCACACCACTGGTACATTAGTGAGAATTACAGGTCACACCACTGGTAGAATAGAATTACAGGTCACCACTGGCATATTACTGAAAATTAGGTTACAACTGGCATATTATTGAGAATTACAGGTCACAGACACTGGTACATACCCTTAAGAGACAGGTCACACCACTGGTATATACCCTAAGGAAACAGGTCATATCACAAGTACATAATCTGGTGAAACATGTCATACCACTGGTACATACCCTAGTGAGACAGGTCATACCATTGGTACATACCCTAGTGAGACAGGTCTCACCACTAATACATAACAGCGAGACAGGTCACACCACTGTTAAATACCCTAGTGAGACAGGCCACACCACTGGTGCATACCCAAGTGAGACAGTTCACACCACTGGTACATACCCTAGTGAGACAGGTTGCACCACTTTTGCATACAGGTATGTCTCACCAGGTCACACTTGGTGAGACATACCTGCCCCCATCTCCATTGCGACTGCTTGACAAAGTAGAGAACAGAGCAAGACGTCTCATCGCTCGCCTGGACCCATCCTGGATAGATCTGTCATTTCAGCAGAGCCTTCAACACAGGAGGGATTGTGGGCGGCCTACTGTTATTACAAAGCCAACATTGTCAGAGTACCCAACACTGGATCCACTCGAGGACAGCGTGAACAAGCTTCTATACCACAGACGGCAGAAATCAGCAACTTTCACTCCTGGCTGTACCCTTCTCCAAACATCGCTTCATCTGAGATCCATTTATTCACCAGGATGCACTTCCGAGTAGGAACACATTCGTACAGCATGAGTGAGTGTCAAGAAACAAGTCAGTTATCAAAAGAAAATGCTGGCCCACATATGGCTCCAACTTTATACTGTTCCTACTTGATGTTTCATAACAATAAAAATGCTTTGCAAATGGACTGATGTACGGTAACAGCTCTAGCTTTGTCAATAAAGTTGAGTACATCCTTAATCTGTAATAAGCTTGTCAAAAAAGCTAGGGGTCCTTAACCTAACCTTGTCAAACTCTGTGTAAAAAAAAAAAAACAAAAAAAAAAACACGGTTTTTTTTGTTTATGGGGTTGCTTATCAGTGAGTATAATCGTACCTCTTTCTCTCTTTTGAACTGGGTTAATTGCCTGTCGTACTGCTTGCCCTGTCTTCTTAAGATGATATTGTTCGATTTTAAAACCCAGCAGAAAGTTAACCACCCAGAATAACCCTGGAAAGTTAACGTGTCATCGAGGAGTGTCAGTCTTATTTCCACTGGGGCCCTTCATTCTCGTCCCCCATGATGCCACCCACTACAGTCGCCTATCACCCAACACGGATTTCCACCTGTGTAGGGGATCGAACCACAGATACTCAGCGTGTGAGGCAAGAGCATTGCCAACAAAGCCATGAATGTCTACTTGTCTATCTGTGTCTGTCTGTATCTCTCATTCAACTAAATGTTACTGTACTTCATAGAAGAAAGAAAAATAAAATAAGTAACATCGCACAATAAAAAAGAAATCAGTAAATAATGTTCACCAAATGAAAGAAAGACGCAATAAAAGCAAACATAACAAAAGCGAGAACGAGCAACGTTATAATGAAATGTAACGTAATTATACGACACATTAAATAACATTCTGAAACGCGTGTGCAATGCTGTTCCGCCTGACAACGTTCTCAACACCATGAGTGAAAAGAGGTTAATCATCCTTACCTCCACTAGAGGTAATTACACACCTGCCTAATGATTGCCAGTGAGAAATTTAATTAGCAGTTACTTATTCATAATTATATATCATCGGATTGGGTGATTAGGGAACTCCTTTAATATTTAATAGCGAAATTGCTTTGAACTTCCAGTTCGGAGTCTCACGCATCACCAACTCCTCACACATGTTAAAATCTGTATTACGTGTGTGTGTGTGTAGTGTGTGTGGTGTGTGTGTGTGGTGTGTGGTGTGTGTGTGTGTGTTGTGTTTTGTGTGTGTGTGTTTGGTTGTGTGTGTGTGTGTGTGTGGGTGTGTGTGTGTGTAGTGTGTGAGTGTGTGTTGTGTGAGTGTGTGTGTGTGTGTGTGTGGTGTATATAGTGTGAGAGTGTGTGTGTGTGAGTTGTGTTTGTTTGTGTGTGGTGTGTGTGTGTATGTGGTGTGTGGTGTGTGTGTATGTTGTGTGTGTATGTGTGTGTGTGTGTGGTGTGGTGTGTGTGTACGTTGTGTGTGTTTGTGTATGTGGTGTGTGTGTGTTTGTGTATGTGGGTGTGTGTGTGTGTGTATGTGTGTTTGTGTGTGAGTGTTGTGTGTGTGTGTGTATGTGTGTGTGTGTGTGTATGTGTGTGTACTCACCTATTTTGTACTCACCTATTTGGTGGTTGCAGGGTCGAGTCCTATCTCCTGGCCCCGCCTCTTCCACCGTTGCTACTAGAACCTCTCTCTTCCCCGCTCCATGAGCTTCACAAGAACATCGTCTTATAACTGTGTATGGTTTCCTGCCTCCACTCGTTCATTTTCTAGGCTAATTCCACTGCCCTTAACAACTCTATGACTGAAGCAATACATCACTACTATCTCTCTGACTCATTTGTGTCTTCACTTCCAATTGTGGCCTCTGTTTCTGTGTCCCCTCCCTGGAAAACAACCTGTCCCTTGTCCACCTTGCTATTCCACGCATATTTTATATGTCGTTTATCATTTTCTCCTCCCCTGACCCTCCTGTCCCTCCAGTGTCGTCCAGGCCGATTTCCCTTAATCTTTTCAAGGACATTCCCCTTAGCTCTCTGGAACTAACCTTGTTTTGGGGCAACCTTTGTAACTTTCTCAGTTTTTCTTGAACGTTGCTTTATCATGTGCGGGTTCCAAACAGTGTGCTGCATACTCCAGTATGGCCTGACATACACGGTGTTACAGTGTCCTGATGATTCCTTACTAAGGTGTCGGAATGCTGTTCTCAGGTTTGCCAGGCGCCCATATGCTGCAGCAGTTATCTGATTGATGTGTGCTTCCGGATACAATGCTTCCGTGTTTATACTCACCACGGCCAAGAACATTTCTCCTTGAGTGAGGTTTGAGTCTTTGGCCACCTAGCCTAATACTCTGTCTTGTTCTTTCTGTGCCCTTCCACCTATCTTCATGACTTTGCATTGGCAGAATTAAATTCGAGAAGCCATTGCTGGACAGGTGTCCTAGTCGTCCAGGACCTCTTTGAAGTCCTGCCTGGTCCTCATCAGATTTAATTTCCTCATTAACTTCACATCATCTGCAAACAGGGACACTTCTGAGTCTAACCCTTCCGTGTGTGTGCGTGTGTGTGTATGTGTGTGTGTGCGTGTGTGTGTATGTGTGTATGTGTGTGTGTGTGTGTGTGTGTGTGTGTGTGTGTGGGGGTGTGTGTGTGTGTGTGTACTCACCTAGTTGTGGTTGCAGGGGTCGATTCACAGCTCCTGGCCTCGCCTCTTCACTGGTCGCTACTAAGTCACTCACTCCCTACTCCGTGAGCTTTATCATACCTCTTCTTAAAACTATGTATGGATCCTGCTTCCACCACCTCACTTTCCATACTATTCCACTTCATGACAACTCTGAAGAAATTCTTCCTGTGACTCATCAGAGTCTTCAGTTTCCAGTTGCGCCCCCTTGTCGCTGTGTCCCATCTCAGAAACATTTTATGTCTCCACACTGTCGAATCCTCGAAGTATTTTATATGTTGTTATCATGTCCCGCTATCTTTCTTGTCCCCCAGTGTCGTCAGGTCAGTTTCTCTTAGCCTCTCCTCGCCTCGTAGGATATGATCATTAGCTCCGGAACTACTCTCGTTGCAAACCACGTCTGCACTTTCTTTAATTTCCTAATGTGCTTGACTAGGTGTGGGTACCAAGCTGGAGCTGCGTTCTCCAACATAGGTGAACTAAGTCCTGAACGACTCCTTACAGAGGTGTCGGAAAGCTATTCTCAGGATTGTTAATCACCCATATGCTGCAGCAATTATTGCTGATGTGCTCGTAACTTTCCCATTGTTTAACCCCCCCCCAAAGAGAATATTGTTTGGTATTATCCACACCCAAATCCCTTTTCCTGAATGAGGTTTGTGGCTTTGGCATGAGTGCCCGTAATATAATATATATATATAATATATAATATATATTATATATATAGATATATATATATATATATATATATATATATATAATATTTATATATATATATAAATATATATTTATATATATATAATATATATATATATATATATATATATATATATAATATATAATATATATATGCCGTGCCGAATATATATATATATATATATATTATAAATATTTATATATAAAATATATATATATATAATATATATATATATATATATTATATTTTATAAATATTATTATATTATATATATATATATATATATATATATATATATATATTATATATATATATATATATATATATATATATATTTATATATATATATAATATATATATAAATATATATATAATATATATATATATATATATATAATATAAATATATTATATATATATATATATTATATTATGTATTTAAAAAATCAGCCGTTTCCCACCGAGGCAGGGTGACAAAAAAAACAAAACTTTCAGCATCATTCAACACTGTCACCACCACTCATACATAATCATGTCTTCGCAAAGTGCCGCAGAATACGACATTTTAGAAGTCCGCTCCAAACTGCCAATATTCCCAGAACCCCCCCTTAAATTGCAAGCATTGGTCTTCCCATTTCCAGGACTCACGTCCGGCTAACCGGTTTCCCTGAATCCCTTCAGAAAATATTACCCTGCCTCACAGCTGCAACAGCTCGACAGGCCTAAAAACCAGCGTTTTCATTCACTCCTATCTAACATGCTTACGCATGGCGTTCTGGAAGTTCCAAGCCCCCTCGCCCACTAAACCTTCTTATTCCCTCCCTCAAGGCTATGACCCCTACCTACCCCACCTTCCTTTCCCTCAGATTTTTAACGCTCGTCCAAGTCATTCTCCTTGATTCCTTCTCTCTAAATGACCAAAAAAAGTACCCCCTCAAACAACACCTCTTCAGCCCTCTGACTAATACTTTTAGTAACTCCACACCTCCTAATTTCTACACTCCGAATTCTCTGCATAATATTTACACCACACATTGCCCTTTGACAGAACATCTCTACTCTCTCCAGCTGCCTCATCGCTGCAGCATTTACAACCCAAGCTTCATACCCATATGAGAGTGCTGTTACAAATATACTTTCGTACATTCCCTTCTTTGTCTCCATGGATGACGTTTTTTGTCTCTAAAGATATCTCAACACACCACTCACTTTTTTTCCTTCTTCAATTCTATGGTTAACCTCATCCTTCATTAACCCAACCACTGACAAATGTGCTTTCAAATATCTGAAAAGATTCACTTCTTCCACACTCCCTCTCTCCAATGTGATACCCAATTTTTTTATCTAAATAATTTGATACCCTCATCACCTTACTCTTATCTATGTTCACTTTCAACTTAGTACTACCTTTACACACCCTCCAAAACTCGTCCACTAACCTTTGAAGTTTTCGTTAGAAACTCCCAAAAGTACAGTATCATCATCAAAAAGTAACCGTGTCAAAAGTAGCTCTGTATTTGACTCCCCATAATTTTATCCCACCCTTCTCCCCTAAACTCTAGTAGCATTTACTTCTTTTACAACTCCATCTATAAATATATTAAACAACCGCCCTCGGATGGCGGCCCAACAGCTAGCTGAGTGCTGGCTCTCTCGCTTACCATGAGGCAGACCAGTACAACATGGGATCGAATCCTTTGCAAGCGCAGTGTTGTTATATATATCATATATATATATATATATAAATATATATATATATATTATAAATATATAATACATATATAACTATATATACTGATTCTCTATTTATTTATTTATATAAATATATATATATATATATATATATATAAATATAATTATAAATATAAATATAATATATAAAGTATATAAAAAAATATATATAAATATATTATATTTACCAAACTGCGGCAGGCCAGGGCTCGACCCCACACACACTGTCTTTCTCAAAAACCAACACAATGTATATGTCACCTTACCAATGACCAGCCATCCTACAAAGTTCAATGCATCTTTGTAGGATCGCGGTTCATGGTAATGCGACTTACGTAGTGTTGTGTTTAGGCGGGACAAATGTGTCGTGGGTCGAGCCCGGCTTGCCGCAGTTTGGTAAATAATGTCTGTTATCACTTGTTTCGTGATTTCATTTAATATATATATTATAACTATATTTATAAATAAATATATAATATATTATATATATATATATATATATATAGAAATATATATAAGATAATATTTAATAAATATGATAGCAATAAGATCATCAGTAACAGTGATTTCAGAATATGCAAAACACGCAACCACACTGAAAGAATAGGAAATTCCAAGCGCTTTCGTGACTACTCACATTATCAAGGAACTAATGAAAGAAAGCATCCAAGGAAGCATATAAGGGTCTGGCCAGCACCTCACTATCAGATCCCACAACGTTTAAACACCTGACGCGCGCCGACCCAACTTAGTAATAGATCCTTGGCACAACTCTCCCACAATCTATTCCTAACCCAGAAAATTTAAAAAATTATTTGTCCAGTGTATTATTAAATTCTTTCCCAAATTCTATTAATTATAAATGGATCTAATTTTATATAAACCAAAGAAATATTCAATTTTGTCAAAACTGCTTTTTATGAAACAAGATTCAATTATATTCCAGTCACCAAGGACTTGCTTGATACTACTTTCTCGAACTTTTGAAAAACAATTGAATGGTTAAAATCTCTTACATGAATAAATAGAGCATTGGAATCTTGTCCAGTTCTAATTGCTATATTTTTGTTTGTTTTAATCTAGTTCTAGATTTTTACCAGTTTTGACCGTAATAAACTTTATCGCAAATTTTACAAGGAATCTTATAGACACATCCATCACATTTTGGGGGGAATTCTTTGTCAGAAAGTTTTTTTACTGTATCAAGATTTTTGAATACAACATTAATATTAAAAGTCTTAAAAGAGAAGGCATATCAACCAGTTTTCATGGTAAGGTAGAACCAACTATTTTAGTTTGACATAAGGCAGGTTTCCCTTTTGTGATTGTAAAAGGTATTTCCTAAGCAACTTTAAAATATATATCAATTACATTTCTTGGTATTTTAAATCATTACCTATTTCATAAATTTTGGATATTTTCCTCTCTATGAACTCAGGACACAAATTCGTAAAGCTCTCTAAAAACAATGATGAGAAAACAACAGTTTGACTCTAACTTATGCGAGGAATAATAGAGGGGGGTGGACAATAGGAACAGTTATTTGTAGATTTTCTGTAAATTTTAAATTTTGAATTCCATTATTAACCCTTAAAAAATTAAAACATCTAAAAAGCAATAATAAAGTATATATATATATATAGTATATAGTATACATATAGTAGTAGGTTGTAGACAGCAACCACCCCAGGGAAGTACTACCCGTCCTGCCAGATGACGTGAAACAGAAACCTGTAAATGTTTTGCAATGATGGAGGATTGCTGGTGTTCTTTTTTCTGTCTCATAAAACACGCTAGATAACAGGATATCTAGCTACTCCCCCCTAACTTAGACTTTGGTCACACTTTCCACAGACACCACAATGCATATATATATACATACATCTAGGTTTTTCTTCCTTTTTTCTAAATAGCTCTTGTTCCTCTTTATTTCTTTCTATTGTCCCTGGGAAGTGGAAAAGAAAATCTTTCCTCCTAAGCCATGCGTGTCGTATGAGGCGAGTAAAATGCCGGGAGCAATGGGCTAGTAAACCCTTCCCTGTAGACATTTACTAAAAAAGAGAAAAGAAAAACTTTATAAAACTGGGATGCTTAAATGTGCGTGGATGTAGTGCGGATGACAAAAAACAGATGGATAGCTGATGTTTATGAATAATAAAGTTGGATGGTTCCTGGGCCCTAAGCGAAACAAAGCTGAAGGGGGTAGGGGAGTTTTCGATGGGGGGAAATAAATTGGGATTAAATCTGGAGTATCTGAGAGAGTTAAGCAAAGGAAAGGGGAGCAGTAATGTTGAAGATCAGTATGGAAAGGAGAAACGAGAATATGAATGTGTCAAATTCAAGAATTATGTGGATTAAAGAAAAGTTTTTGGATGCGAGAAGTGGTCATAGTAAGCGTGTATGCACCTGGAGAAGAGAGGAATGCAGAGAGAGAGAGAGATTTTGGTAGATGTTAGTGAACTGAATAGGAGCCTTTGAACCATTGAGAAGTAATTGTGGTAGGGACCGAATCTAAAGTAGGAGAAACTTTTAGAGAGGGTGTGGTAGGAAAGTTTTGGGGTGCCAGTGTAAATGATAATGGGAGCCCTTTGATTGAACTTTGTATAGAAAGGGGGTTAGTTATAGGTAATACAATTTTAAGAAAAAGATGATAAATAAGTATACAAGATATGATGTAGGGCGAACTTATCAGTAGTTTGTTGGATTAGTATTGTAGATAAAAGACGTTAAGTATACTTCAGGATGTACTGTTAAATAGTGGCCACAGATATATCAGATCACTTTCTAATGTAGCTACACGGAGTAAAAGGTAGATGGGATACAAGGAGAATAGAATGCATCATGGAAGAGAGAGGTGAAGTTTAAAAATAAAAGAGGAGGCAGTTAGGGTAAGAATTTAACAGCTATTGAGGATAATGGAGCTTATGATAGCATTAGGCAATGGGGTCGAAGAGGTATGGGTAGGTTTAAATTAAAAATTATGTTAAGTGTTCAGGCAGAAGTTTGTGGTTACAGGAAAGTGGGTGAGGGAGGGAAGAGGAGCGATTGGAGGAATGATGATGTGAAGAGAGTATAAGGGCGAAAAAGTTAGCATGTGATAAAGTTTTATACAAAGTAGAAGTGTGATGGCAAGGAGGAAGAGTTATGGAGAAAAAGAGAGAGGTTTAAGAGAGTGGTGGAAGCAATGTAAAAAGAGAGCAAAATGAGAGAGTGGGTGAGATGTTATCAACAAATTGTTGAAAATAAGAAAAAGTTTTGAGTGAGATTTAACAAGTTAAGAAAGCCTAGAGAACAAATGGATTTTTCAGTTAAAAATAGGAGAGGAGAGTTTTTATAAATGGAGAGGTTTATAAGGTATGGGAAGAAGGAGGGTATATTTTTGAGGAATGTTAAATGTGATGAAGATAGGGAAGCTGTGATTTCGTGTATATGGGCAAGGAGGAACAACATCTTTGTAGGATGATGAAGAGCCAATGTGATGTGGGTGGGAAGTCGATGAGGCAGTAGGTAAAGAAAGGGGTAAGGCAGCCGGATTGATGGATAAAGATAGAAATGTTAAAAACAGGTGGGAATAGTTTGGGGAGTGGTTGGTGCAATTATTTTAATACATGTATGGAAGAGGGTAAGTACCTAGATTGGCAGAGAGCATGCATATTCCTTTGATAAAGGCAAAGGGGATAAAAAGAGTGCAAAAATTATTGGGGATAAGATATGTTGAGTTATAACCTGGCAAAGTGTATGGTAAGTTATTATTAAAGAAGAAAGAGTAAGACGAGATAGGATAGCAATGAAACAAGAGGCTTTAGGAAAGGTAGGGGGTGTGTGGAACCAGGTGTTTACAGTGAAACATATAAGTGAACAGTATTAGATAAGGCTAAAAGAGGTCTTTGTGTGCATTTATGGATTTGGAAAAGGAGTAAGGACAGGGTGGATAAGGGGGCAATGTGCAGATGATGCAGGTGTATGGTGTAGGAGGTAGTTACTGAAAGCAGTGAAGAGTTTTTAACGAGGATAGTGAGGCTCAAGTAGAGTATGTAGGAAGAGAGGGAATTATTTCCCAGTAAAAGTAGGCCTTAACAAGGATGTGTGATGTCACGTGTGTTGTTTACAATATTTATAGATGGGGTTGTAAGAGAAGTCAAGCGAGGGTCTTGGGCAAGAGGCGTGGAGTTAAAAGATAA
The DNA here is from genome assembly GCF_026875155.1 of Cherax quadricarinatus. NCBI lineage: Eukaryota > Metazoa > Arthropoda > Malacostraca > Decapoda > Parastacidae > Cherax > Cherax quadricarinatus. The sequence continues at coordinate 6,995,827 of NC_069414.1, forward strand.
AGAATTCAACACATAAAGTGGGATTTGTCACAGCTGCACTTGCTTAGATGACACTGTGCATTGAGGATATTCTGAAGAGAAGTTGCAGAGGATTGGAGGATGAATTTGGTAGGGTGAGCACAAGAGAAATTGAAAGTGAATACAGAAAGAGTAGGTTATAGGATACAAAAAGTTAGGTTATGAAGATTGGATATCAGATTGGAGTGAGAGAGTTTGGATGAGGGTGAATGTATTCAGATATTTGGGAGTGGACGTGTCAGCGGACTGGGTCCTATGAAAGATACGTGAAATCATAGAATTGATGAGGGGAAAAGAGTGATGGTGCACTTAGGAGTCTGTGGAGACAAAGAACTTTGTCCTTGTATGCAATGAGGGGAATGTAAGATTATATTTTACCAACAGCTCTTATATGGTGTGAAGCATGGGGAAGAATGTTGCAGCGAGGAAGAAGGCTGGAGGCAGTGGAGATGTCATGCCTGATAGCAAATGTGTGGTGTGAATATAATGGCAGAGAATTCGTAGTTTGGAAGTAGGAGGAATGTGCGGGATACAAAACTTTGTCCAGAGGCTGAGGAAGGGTTTGTTGAGGTGGTTTCGGGCATGTGGAGAGAATGGAGCGAAACAAATAACTTCAAGAGTGTATCAGTTCTGATAGGGAAGGAAGGCGGGGTAGGGGTCGGCCTAGGAAAGGTTGGAGAGAGGGGTAAAGGAGGTTTTGTGTGCGAGGGCTTGACATCCAGCAGGCATGCTGAGACGTGTTTGGTAGGAGTGAATATAGACAAATGGTTTGTAAATACTTGACGTGCTGTTTGAGGTGTGAGCAATGTACATTTTATGAGGGGTTCAGGAAACCGCCAGGCGGAGCTTGAGTCCTGGAATGGGAAGTACAGTGCCTGCACTCTGAAGGAGGGTGTTAATGTTGGCAGTTTAAAAACTGTAGTGTAAAGCACCCTTCTGGCAAGACAGTGATGGAGTGAATGATGTGGAAAGTTTTTTTTTTTTCGGGCCACCCTGCCTTGGTGGGAATCGGCCAGTGTGATAATAAAAAAAAATACATATATATACTTTTTTTTTTTAACAAGTCGGCCGTCTCCCACCGATGCAGGGTGACCCAAAAAGAAAGAAAATCCCCAAAAGAAAATACTTTCATCATCATTCAACTCTTCCACCACACTCACACATAATCACTGTTTTTGCAGAGGTGCTCAGAACACAACAGCTTAGAAGAATATACGTATAAATTACACAACATATCCCTCCAAACTGCTAATATCACGAACCCCTTCTTTAGAGTGCAGCACTGTACTCCCATTTTCCAGACTCAGCCGGCTATATAAAAAAACCGTTCCCTGAATCCCTTCATATATATTCCACTGCTCACACTCCAACAGATCGTCAGTCCCAATACCATTTCGTCTCCATCACTCCTATCGAACCACCTCATGCACTCCTGCTGGAAGTCCAACCCTCGCCAACGAAACCTCCCTACCCTTCCTTCCCCAACCGTTTTCTAGACACCCTACCCCGCCTTCCTTCCCCTGACAGATTTTAATTGCACTCCATGTCATTCTACTTGATCCATTCCTCTCTAAATACCAAACCACCTCAACAACCCACTTCACCCTCTGACTATACTTTAATTCACTCCACAACCATCTCCTAATTTCCACACTCCCCGATTTTCCTGCATAATATTTACAACCACAACATTGCCCTTAGACAGTATCATCTCCACGGCCTCCAAACTGTCTCCTCTGACTGCATTCACAACCCAAGCTTCACGCCCATATAAGAGTGCTGGTACTAACTATGACTTCATACATTCCCTTCTCATGCCTCTATAGATATGTTTTTTGTCTCCACATATACCTCAAACGCGCCACTCACCCTTTGTTTTCCTTCAACAGTCTATGATTAAGACCTCATCCTTCATAAATTCCCCCAACCGCTGACACGTCAACTCCCAAGCAACTGAAAACATTCACTTTCTTCCATACTCCTTCCCAATTTGATATCCAATTTTCTTTATCTAAAACACACACAACACACACACACACAAACACAACACACACACATATAATATAAGATATATAATATATTATCTATTATAGTATATATATATATATATTTATATATATATATAAATATAAAAATAAATATTCAGAAACAATGGAGTTTTGTAACAAGTGCATTAGCAGAAGTCACAAAGTAAACTAGCAAAGCAAAAGGCAGATCAATAGTCTGTGCGGCTCAATTACAGCAACCACCACAAGAAAAAAGATGCATTACATTGGCAACGGGGGGATGTGAACAGCACTGCTACAATAACAGCAATAATAATAAAAAATGCTAAAATAATGGAAGTAACTGCAAGAATAGCAACGTGACAACGAAAGTTAAAGAAAAAACAAACATTTTGAACATTAATTACAGCAGTAACAAGATCAGCTACAAAAACAATAGCAGAAAGCAGTAGCTTCAATAACAGCACCCGAAACATAAAAAAAAATCAGCTAACAATAACAAAATAAACAAGAGTAAAATATAAACAACTGCAGCAATTGTATCAAAATCAAACACATCATCAACAGGAACAAAAAAACAGGGGGGGGGGGAAAAAAAGGTCACCAAAAAGATAAATTGTAAGTAATAACATCAAGAGCAGTAAAAACAGCGATAACAGCAACATCAATACCAACAGCAACAAACAGTGCAATAACAACAAACCTTGCCGCAACAGGAAAAGTGAAATTGCTGAAGTAATTTCAAGCAATGGAACAACCAGCAAAAAACAGTAGCAAAAATGCGAATAAAAACAACCGTTAGCAAGTACAATAAACGTGTAGCAAAGCAAAGAAAACGGACATCAAACAACTATAACAAATAATAACCAGCAATAATGCAGCATGCTAACCCTTTCCATGTCTACTGTTTGGGTGAACTATGATCAACAAGAGAAATTGCTGCAACCTAAGATTTATTTTTTTGATTTTTGCTGTTTGTTTGTTTGGGGGTTGATTTTGGTTCTTGTAATCGTCATGGATTACTGGTATCTATTTCTTTAGTATAATAGCGCCGTTTACGTTTTTCATTTCTTTGTTAAGCCAAAGTACAGTCTATATGGCTTTAGCAACCAATTGACTGGACCAGCTATATGAATGTAGCAACCATGCGACTGGCCCAACTATGTGGCTCTTTGTAAAACCCAAGTTTAATTACATGTGCATGACTAACCCTCTACTACACGTAATGAAAGTGTTTAGTCCTCATGAGAGGAACAGATAGGCAAAATAGATACCGAAAAATTTGTTGTCACTGGCTACAATTATTCAATTTGTAGTTTGTGATCGCCTCTGTGACTCACAAGTCATAACCAATAGCCTATGGAAATATATATATAATGCAGTATAATGCGATCTTTTTATTGACTACGTTTCGCCCACACAGTGGGCTTTATCAAGCGACAAATAGATCTGTTTTTCACCTGATCAAACCCAAGTCAATAAAGAATCTTATTATACAGTATTTGTGTCTATTTTACCATCGTGTCTGAATTAATGCCATCATACCCCCACCAAACAGCCAACATGGCCGAGTCACTAGGCTATAACGATAAGAAACGAGTATAACTGATACTACAAAGACTCAAATTGTACCTACTACACTCATTAGTAAATAATACTTTCTTCAGTTACTGTTTTAGAAAATAAAGGGCGTAATATATTCATGTGGATACCTTAAAAACCATAATAATTAAAAACTGGAATTTTGCAGACAAGCCAAACACGAGGTAGAAGACATGCATTTCACTGTCTATGAAACGTCTTTACACATAAAAAAAATAGCTTCTACATCTTCAAACGAAGATATATTTTCCATTGTCTGTTAAACATTTTAAAACGTACTTATAATTTGCACATGTTTATTAAGCAAAACAAATGATAATCTCATCACAGATTGTTGTTGTAGTGATCACTGAGAAAATCTCTAACATGTTGATGCGTTATTGAATACTGAAAATATCAAACATCTTGATTTATTGAACACAGATTCTCAAACATCTGATACAAAGCAGGATGATTAATCACTATCATTACGCCACTAGTTGAGAATATAAGAAATGTAAAGAGCCTTGTAGATTAAAAGGAAAAATAAAACAAGACCGTCTTGCCAGATAAACCTGGGTACAAATACATTTGTGAAAACACTGACAACGACATTTTTCACTCACAATAGGAACTGGGGCGACCTCACTCCCCTACGATGTGGACGACACATACACTACCATGCTGTATTACAATACAAATTGTGTGGGCGACCTCATGCACTACCACACTGTGTATTACAATGTCACCAACCTTTTACCTAAATATCTTTAACCAGAAAACAAACTCATCCATTACACAAGTTGCATTTTTTCGCAGTTCACTGTAAGTGAAAATAATTTTTTCCTTAATCCTAAACGTTTACTATTTTATGCATTTCAGGATAATTTTGCTAATAAAATTATGATAATAAGGACTGAAAAAGTTTATATTACGGTAATATATATATATATATATATATATATATATATATTATATATATATATATATAATATATATATATATATATATATATATATATATATATATATATATATGCAGAGGAGAGAGAGAGATTTTGGGAGATGTTAAGTGAATGTATAGGAGCCTTGAACCAAGTGAGTGAGTAATTGTGGTAGGGGACCTGAATGCTAAAGTAGGAGAAACTTTTAGAGAGGGTGTGGTACGTAAGTTTGGGGTGCCAGGTGTAAATGATAATGGGAGCCCTTTGATTGAACTTTGTATAGAAAGGGGTTTAGTTATAGGTAATACATATTTTAAGAAAAAGAGGATAAATAATATACAAGATATGATGTAGGGCGAAATGACAGTAGTTTGTTGGATTATGTATTGGTAGATAAAAGACTGTTGAGTAGACTTCAGGATGTACATGTTTATAGAGGGGCCACAGATATATCAGAGCACTTTCTAGTTGTAGCTACACTGAGAGTAAAAGGTAGATGGGATACAAGGAGATAGAAGCATCAGGGAAGAGAGAGGTGAAGTTTTATAAACTAAAAGAGGAGGCAGTTAGGGTAAGATATAAACAGCTATTGGAGGATAGATGAGCTAATGAGAGCATAGGCAATGGGGTAGATTTAAAAATGTAGTGTTAGAGTGTTCAGCAGAAGTTTGTGGTTACAGGAAAGTGGGTGCGGGAGGGAAGAGGAGCGATTGGTGGAATGATGATGTAAAGAGAGTAGTAAGCGAGAAAAAGTTAGCATATGAGAAGTTTTTTACAAAGTAAAGTGATGCAAGGAGGGAAGAGTATATGGAGAAAAAGAGAGAGGTTAAGAGAGTGGTGAAGCAATGTAAAAAGAGAGCAAATGAGAGAGTGGGTGAGATGTTATCAGCAAATTTTGTTGAAAATAAGAAAAAGTTTTGGAGTGAGATTAACAAGTTAAGAAAGCCTAGAGAACAAATGGATTTGTCAGTTAAAAATAGGAGAGGAGAGTTATTAAATGGAGAGTTAGAGGTATTGGGAAGATGGATGGAATATTTTGAGGAATTGTTAAATGTTGATGAAGATAGGGAAGCTGTGATTTCGTGTATAGGACAAGGAGGAATAACGTCTTGTAGGAGTGAGGAAGAGCCAGTTGTGAGTGTGGGGGAAGTTCGTGAGGCAGTAGGTAAAATGAAAGGGGGTAAGGCAGCCGGGATTGATAGGATAAAGATAGAAATTTTTAAAAGCAGGGGGGGATATAGTTTTGGAGTGGTTGGTGCAATTATTTAATAAATGTATGGAAGAGGGTAAGGTACCTAGGGATTGGCAGAGAGCATGCATAGTTCCTTTGTATAAAGGCAAAGGGGATAAAAGAGAGTGCAAAAATTATAGGGGATAAGTCTGCTGAGTATACATTGGTAAAGTGTATGGTAGAGTTATTATTGAAAGAATTAAGAGTAAGACGGAGAATAGGATAGCAGATGAACAAGGAGGCTTTAGGAAAGGTAGGGGTGTGTGTGGACCAGGTGTTTACAGTGAAACATAAAGTGAACAGTATTTAGATAAGGTAAAGAGGTCTTTGTGGCATTTATGGATTTGGAAAAGACGTATGACAGGGTGGATAGGGGGGCAATGTGGCAGATGTTGCAAGTGTATGGTGTAGGAGGTAGGTTACTAAAAGCAGTGAAGAGTTTTTTACGAGGATAGTGAGGCTCAAGTTAGAGTATGTAGGAAAGAGGGAAATTATTTCCCAGTAAAAGTAGGCCTTAGACAAGGATGTGTGATGTCACCGTGGTTGTTTAATATATTTATAGATGGGGTTGTAAGAGAAGTAAATGCGAGGGTCCTTGGCAAGAGGCGTGGAGTTAAAAGATAAAGAATCACACACAAAGTGGGAGTTGTCACAGCTGCTCTTTGCTGATGACACTGTGCTCTTGGGAGATTTTTGAAGAGAAGTTGCAGAGATTGGTGGATGAATTTGGTAGGGTGTGCAAAAAGAAGAAAATTAAAGGTGAAATACAGGAAAGAGTAAGGTTATGAGGATAAAAAAAAGGGATTAGGTGATAAAAGGGTTTTAAAAATATCATTTTTGGGAGGGGAGGGTAGGGAAAGGAGGTGAATGTTTTCCCGATTTTTGGGAAAGGGGAAAGGGTGTCAGCGGAGGGGTCTTTTTAAAGTTTGACTAATCATAAAAATTGATGGGGGGGAAAAAGAGTGAGGGGTTCCCCTTAGGAGCCCTTTTGGAGAAAAAGGGAACTTTGCCCTTTGGAGGCAAAGGGGGAAGGGTATGAGGTATAGTTTTACCCAGTCTTATAGGGGGTTGTGAAGAAATGGGTGATGAATGTTGCAGCGGGGAAAAGGCGGGAAAAGCAGTGGAGATGTCATGTCTGAGGCAAATGTGTGGGGGAATTAATGCAGAAAAAATTGTATTTTTGGGGAAGTTAGGAGGGGGGGCGGGGATTCCCCAAAAGTGTTGTCCAAAGGGTTTGGGGAAAGGGGTTTTTTGGGGTTTGTTTGGGCATGTAAGAGAATGGGGGAAAAAACAAAAAAAAACTTAAAGTGTATCAGCCCGGGAGGGGAAAAAAAAAGGGGGGGGTAGGGGGGGGCCTGGGAAAGGTTGGGGGAGGGGGAAAAGGGGAGGTTTTGTTTGGCGAGGGGCTTGGATTTCCAGCAGGAATGGTGGCGTTTTTGGGGAAGGATAAAATGGGGGACAAGGGTTTTTTAATACTTGACGTGTTTTTTGGAGTGGGGAGCAAAGTAACTTTTTTAAAAGGGGTTCGGGGGGAAACCCGGGCCGGCCCGGACTTGAGTCCTGGAGATGGGAAAACAGTGCCTGCATTTGAAGGAGGGGGTTAATTTTTTAAAAAAAAAACCCTTTAAAAATTGGGGGAATGAAGGGTTTTTTTTTTTTCCCTTTTTTTGGGGGGGGGAAAAAAAAAAAAAAAAAAAAATATATATATTTTTTTTTTAAAAAAATTTTTTTTTTAAAAAGGGGGGGGGAAAAAACCCAAAAAAAAAATTTTTAAAAAACCCCTTTAAAAAAAAATTTTAAAAAATTTTTTTTTTCCCCCAAAAAACCCCAAAAAAAAAAAAAAAAAATTTAAAAAAAAACCCCCTTTCCCCCCCTTTTTTAAAACCCCTTTTTCCCCCCGGAAAAAAAAAGGTTTTTTTTTTTTTAAAAACCCTAAAATTTTTAAATTTAAAAACCCTTTTAAAAAAAATTTTTTCCCCCCCCCCCCCTTGGAAAACCCCCCCCCCAAAAACCCCCCCCCCTTCCTTTTCCCCCCCCCGGCCCCCCCGGGGCCCCCCCCCCTTCCCCAAAAATTTATTTTTTTTTTTTTAAAAACCCCAAAATAAAAACCCCTTAAACCCCCCTTTTTTCCCCCCCCTTTTTTTTTTCCCCCCCCCCCCCCCCCCTTTTTTTTAAAATTTTTCCCCAAAATTTTTTCCCCCCCCCCCCTTCCCCCCCCCTTTTCCCCCTTTAAAACCCCCCCCCCAAAAAAACTTTCCCCCCTTTTTCCCCCCTTTTTTTTTTTCCCCTTTTTCCCCCAAAAGGACCCCCCCCTTTCCCTTTTTTTTTTCCCCCAAACCCTCCCCCAAAACCCCCCCCCCCCAAAACCCCAAAAAAAAAAAATTTCCCCCTTTTAACCCTTTTTTTTTTTTTTCCCCCCAAAAAAAAACCCCTTTTTAAAATTTTTTTTTTTTTTTTTTAATTTTTTAATTTTAAAATTTTTAAAAAAAAATTTTTTTTTAAAAAAAAAATTTTTAAAAATTTTAAAAAAAAAAATTTTAAAATTTAAAAATTTAAAAATTTTTTTAAAAAATTTTTTAAAAAAAATTTTTTTTTTTTTTTTTTTTTTAAAAAAAAAAAAATTTTTTAAAAAAAATTTAAATTTTTAAAAAAAAAAATTTTTAAAAAAAAATTTTTTTTTAAAAAAAAAAATTTTTATAAAATTTTCCCAAAAAAAAAAAATACCCCAAAACGGAAAACCCCCTTTTTTTTTCCCCACCCCAAAAAAAAAACCTTTTAAACCCCAAAAAAGAAAATTCCCAAAAACCCTCTTCAGCCCTCTGACTAATACTTTTATTAACTCCACACCTTCTCCTAATTTCCACACTCCGAATTTTCTGCATAATATTTACACCACACATTGCCCTTAGACACTACATCTCCACTGCCTCCAACCGCCTCCTCGCTGCAGCATTTACAACTCAAGCTTCGCACCCTTATAAGAGAGTTGATACCACTATACTTCATACAGTCCCTTTTTTGCCTCCATAGATAACCTTTTTTGTCTCCACAGGTACCTCAACGCACCACTCACCTTTTTCTTTCATCAATTCTACGGTTAACATCATCCTTCATAAACCCATCCTCTGACACGTCAACTCCCAAATATCTAAAAACATTCACTTCTTCCATACTCCCTCTCTCCAATGTTATATCCATTTTTTCTTTATCTAAATCATTTGTTACCCTCATCGCCTTACTCTTATCTAGTTCACTTTTAACTTTATACCTTTACACACCCTCCCAAACTCGTCCACTAACCTTTGCAACTTTTCTTTAGAATCTCCCATGAGCACAGTGTCATCAGCTAAAAGTAACTGTGTCAACTCCCACTTTGTATTTGATTCCCCATAATTTAATCCCACCCCTCTCCCCAACACCCTAGCATTTACTTCTTTTACAATCCCATCTACAAATATATTAAACAATCATGGTGACATTACACATCCCTGTCTAAGACCTACTTTTACCCGGAAGTAATTTCCCTCTCTTCTACACACGCTAACCTGAGCTTCACTATCCTCATAAAAACTCTTTACAGCATTTAGTAACTTACTACCTATTCCATATACTTGCAACATCTGCCATGTTGCTCCTCTATCCACTCTATCATATGCCTTTTCTAAATCCATAAATGCAATGAAAACTTCCCTACCTTTATCTAAATACTGTTCACACAAATGCTTCAATGTAAACACTTGATCTACACATCCCCTACCCACTCTAAAACCTCCTTGCTCATCCGAAATGCTACTCTCTGTCTTACCTCTAATTATTTCAATAATAACCCTTCCTTCCACTTTTCCTGGTATACTCAGTAAACTTATTCTCCAATAATTTTTACAATGTCTTTTGTCCCCCTCTTTTATATATTTATTAAACAAAAATACCAACCACTCCAACACTATATCCCCCCTGCTTTTAACATTTCTGTCATGATTCCGTCAGTTCCAGCTGCTTTACCCCCTTTTATTCTATGTAATGCCTCACGCACCTCCCCCACACTCACATCCTGCTCTTCTTCACTCCAAAAGGTGTTATACCTCCCTGACCAATGCATGAAATTACCACCTCCCTTCCTTCATCGACATTTAAAGGTTACTCAAAATATTCCCGCCGTCTACCCAATACCTCCATCTCCCCATCTACTAACTCCGCTACTCTGTTTTTAACTGAAATCCATTCGTTCCCTAGGCTTTCTTAACTTGTTTATCTCACTCCAATTTTTTTTCTTTGTCATCAAAATTTCTTGACAGCGCAGCTCCCACTCTATCATCTGCTCTCCTTTTGCACTCTCTCACCACTCTCTTCACCTTTTATTTACTCTCCATACACTCTGCTCTTCTTATAACACTTCTGCTTTGTAAAAACCTCTCATAAGCTGCCATTTTCTCTTTTATCACACTTTATACTTTATCATTCAACCAATCACTCCTCTTTTCTCTTGCACCCACCCTCCTATAGCCACTCTTGAGTTGTGTGCCGAAGCGTCGCCTGTTCCACGTGGGCGAAATGTGGTTTCTCTCATTTAGGGAACTCGGCCTTCATGAGATCGTCTTTCAAGGAGTTGTCCTTCTTCCACGCCAGCATCGGGGTTGTTTCGGGAAGTAGTCCATCCAGGAGGCTTGTGCGAATTCCGTTTCAATCCAGGTCCACCGTTGTTTCAGTTCCATCTTCAAGTCCTTAGCCCAGTCTGCGCTGAAGAGTGTCGTCAGTATTTGTCTGTTATCTTCTTTCCTTATCATTGGTTGTAGCAGCTGCAGTCTGTCGAGTTTTCCCAGTTTCTCTTCCGCTTGTGTCAGGCAGGATTCCGGGTAGTCCCTCTTCCTAAAAAAGTCCCACATCTCTGCGAGCAAATGCTGGAATTCTCTGCTCTCACTACAAATACGTTTCACCCTCAGTGCTAGAGAGAAGGGGAGGGACTGCTTGAGGCTTTTCAGGTGGGAGGACGTTCAGTGGAGATATTGGTGTGCATTCCCCGGTTTGTAGTACGTCCTGGTGTGAAGATGTCTGTCTGCATTCAAGTAAACCACTGTGTCAAGAAAGGGAAGTTTGCAGTTATTTGATTCAAAAGTGAAACGAAGTGATGGGTGTGCTTCGTTCGCCCAGTCTACCAATTGTTGTATAGTATCACTTCCTCCTTCTATTAAGCAGAATATGTCATCTATCCAGGTGCATAAACGCTAACTATAACTCACTTTTCACATCCAACCCTTATTTTACTCCCACATAATCCTTGAATTTATACATTTATATTCCCTTTTTCCTGCGATAACTTATCCTTCAACATTATTGCTAATCCTTCTTTAGCTCTAACTCTATTTGAAAACCCCCGACCTAATCCCTTTATTTCTCCCTACTGAAACTCTCCCACCCCCTTCAGCTTTGTTTCACTTAAACCCAGGACATCCAGCTTCTTCTAATTCATAACATTCAAAATCATCTCTTTCTTATCATTCGCACAACTCCACGACTTTCAAAAAACCCTTTTTTGACGTTTTTTTTCTTTTTTTTTTTAATGGCTTTTACAGGAAAAGGGGTTACTAGCCCTTGGGTTTTTGGGCTTTTTATTTTGATTTTTACAACACGCATGGCAAACGGGGGAAAGTTTTGCTCCCCCAACTTCCCCAGGGATAAAAAAGGAAAAAAAGAAATAAAAACAAGAACATTAAGAAAAAATCAAAAAAAACTCAGATGAGTGTTGTATACTTAAAGGTACATGATGTGAAAGTGTGACGTAAGTCTAATTAAAAAGTAGAAAAGATGTCCCTGAGATCTGGCCGGGTTTATGAAAAACAAAAAAAAAAACCCCAGCAATCGGGGGTGTTGCCCCGGGTGCCCCGGGGTGTCAGCGTCCCTCGTTTGCCCCGGGTTTTTTCCCCTCGTGTTTTCCCCACGGTCGCTCTTACGTGCTGAATTTTAAATTTGGGTGCCCATCAATCCTTTTCGTACTTTCCCCTCAAAGCCCCTGGCCCCCCAACCCGGGGCGGAAAACATTATTCCCTGAGCCCAAAAAAGGGGGAAAATTAGTTTTCCCCTTTACCTAGCAGAGTTTTTTCCCAGGGGGAATCTTTAAGGGGCCTTTTGTCCCCGGGGAAAAAAAAAAATTTAATAATTGATTTTTTCGTGTAAAGGGAAGAAAGTCTCCCTGATAAATTGAGTATACATGGGAAAGTGTTTTTATACTACAGGGCTCCCTAGATTTGATGTTAAAGGCAAAGGGGCCTTTGGGAAAACGGGGTAAAAATTTGTAAATGAAGGGGATAACCCCTAAGAGGCAGGTGAGAATCCCAAAAACTTCCCAAACGGGTTTGTTTTTTTTAAATAATCTTCCTGGCCTGCTAGTGTATTTCGCATATTATTTGATCCCCCGGGGGAAATTTAGCAAAAATACAGTTTTTGGAGTACAACTAACCAGTTTTAAAAATGGTCCTTAGTGGAGGGGAGTGTTTTTATTAGTTTCTTTTTTCTTGAAATCCCCAAAACTTACGGGGGAAAATTTCATAAACCTTAGGAACCGCGGTCCCAATATAAAACAACAGAAGCAATTTTTAACTACAAAAAAAAGCGCCCCTTCCCAAAAATTTTGCCCCGCCCAAACTATAGTGAAAATTTAAAAGCTTTTTATTGTGGTGGAGACGGAAAAAAAAAAAAAAAGCTAGTTTCAGGGGTTTGGGAATAAACAAGGGTGGAGGTCGACCTTTTCGTCATTGTAGGAGTGCCAGCAGCCCACCAAACTCTTCAACAGGGCCAAGTTATACTTTTGTATCAGTCAAATCCCCATAATCGGGTAAAAATTTTCCCCAGTAGATCCTTCAGTGTTACCCCTCAAATCACCGACCAGAAATTTTTTAAAAATAATTGCCCCCTGATCAGATCAGTCGATGGTCCAAACCCCTTGATTGGTCCAAAACCCTTGACTGGTGGGGGAACCCTTTGGGATTGGCCCAAAACCCGGGTTTTGGGTTTAAAAAGGGTTTTCGTTGGACAAAAAAGCAGACTGTAAACGGATGGGGTTGTGGGGGCGCCCTTATAAACAAAAAATTTAAAAAAAATCAGGAACGTGACGGTAAGCTGTCCAATATACAAAAAAAAAAGTTAGAAACAGAAATAAAAATAGCTAGATTTTCCCATTTAAGGAGGTTTTTAATAAATATTGGAGGTTGCTGAAGAATTGCAGTAAATCAACCATTAAAAAAAATTATAAGGGCTTTTGTGTATTCTGTGGCCCAGTCAAACAAACGGGTTTCCACAGGATAAATTGCCCTTTTTGGGGAAAATTTTTTTTGTCACCCCCCCTTGTGCAAAATATCCCAAAACAAGCTAAAAAGAGTATTAAAACAGAGAAGGTTTTTGGGTATCCCCAAAAAGGGAGGAAAATCTGTGGACTAAAATCACAAGGGTTTTAAAAAAGGAGGAACCCAAAAAAACAAAGTTGCTTTTTCGAAAACCGGGAAAAGCTTTCTAAAAACAGAGGGGCCCATAAAAAGTCTGGGCTGAATGGAAACGGGGCCCTTGATACGGGCCCAAAGGGAAGTCAAAACTGAAAAGGTGGAGGTGTGTCCTGGTAGTCTTAAATGTGGGGCTGATAGTCCCGTCCTGGGGACAGTAATGGTGAAGCTGGGGGTTTGTTTGCCCTGGGAGACAAAAATGGTGAAGTGGAGGTGTTTGTCCTGGGAGACGGGAAATGGTGAAGCTGGAGATATTTGTCCGGGGAGACAGTAATGGTAAAGGGCTGGAGAAAAAGTCCTGGGAGACAGAAATTTGGTGAAGCTGGAAAATCCCTGCCCCGGGGGAGACAGTAATGGTGAAGCTGGGGGGTCTGCCGGGGAGACAGTAATGGGAATTTGGGAAATTTTGTCCAGGATTGGGGGGTTGGGGGGGGGTTTTTAAATACGCGGGAAAGGGAATACTTTTAAAAAATGACCTCATAGGGGACAGGAGCCAAAGTAAAAAACCCAGTGTGGGTCAAAGATAAGAAAAAAAACCAATATTGAAAAAACTAAAAATACCCCCGGAAATGGGAAAAAAACAAGAGGACCCCCAATAGAAATTATTTGGGAAAAATTTAAACCAAAAACAATTTGGTGGGAGCCCCATTGTTGGTGCTAGGGTGAAAAAGTAAGAAAAGGAAACATGCCCCAAAAGGGGAAATACAGTCACAAAAACCCAAGGCAAGGGGGAAACCAAGCCTGTGCACATACTAGGGCCACTTGGAAACTGGGGCAGGGAAAATTCTGGAAAAACAGAGGGGGAACATGCAACAATGCCCACCCTTAGAAAAATCCCCAATCCATAAAAACAAAGGAAAATGAAAAACTCCCTTCCTGTAAGTTTTTTCACCCGGGAAATGGTACCTTCATACAGGAAAGACTGTGCTATAATTTAAAATTGCCGGGGGAAAAAACCCATCAAAAGGGGGAAACAAAAAACAAAATATCCAGGCCCCCGGGAAAAACCCGGGTACCAAAAGACTCAAAAGGGAGAGGTTTTTTAGTGCCAAGGGAAAGGAAAAAAAAATGGCAGGAAAAAGGCAAAAAATTTGTTTTCACCAAAAAACCCCCCCCTTCCTGGAGTGGAACCACAGTCGATGGGGGCCCCTCCAAACCAACGATACAATACTAATGCCGGAAAAAAAAACCCCCCCCCAGTTTCCAACAATTCCCCCCAGTCCCATAACATTCTTCTTTGCAAATTCCCGGGTCAAAACCCGCAAAAACAACAAAATACCTTTTTTTTTTAAACCGGGATGCTTGGGAGAGGCAAAGGGAATGTTCGGGGGCCCCCTTTTACTGGGAAACCCCCCCTAAAGGATCACTTTGGGGCAAAGAAAATGGGTCCCCGGTTTCAACCTATCAGATGTGACAAGTGAACGGCAAAAGGGGGGGGGGGGGTTTTGGCCCCGTACATTGCAGAGTCCTTGTTTTCCCCAGAACTGCTTAATGGGGCCCCAAATGAGTAGTGGAAGTTTTTTGGGAGTAAAGGTCGAGAACCAAAAAACCCAGTCATTGTGGTAGTCTACAAGCCTCCGGAAAGCAACATCCCAGCAAATTTCCCGGGGAAAAGCTATAAAAATTGACCCATGTCTGGAAAATCTTTTCCCGCCCCCTGCACCAACATCTTTTCTCCGGGGGATTTTAACCCTTAAAGGCCCCCTAAAATGGAGGAATATAGCAAATAATTTGTTCAGTAAAAAAACCCGGAGGAGCTCTGATGAAAACTACACTCGCACCCGGGTTTTAAATTTTCTGCACAAAATTCAAATTTTAAAACCAAACAAAAAAATAAAAGCCTACTTGACTGGGAAAAACAAAGACCTCATTTTTCCTAACAATGATGATCTGATAAGAAAAGTCCCCCCTATCAAAAACAAAAATACTCAGCACAACATAATTGAGGTTAGCATGTATGCGTGGGGCCCCAGACCGACAAAATGAGTAGTTTACGAGGGGCAAATTTAAACCCAAAAACAACCCTTTAATAACAAAAAACCCCTAAAGTGGACCCAAAATTTAAAACCCAAATCCTAACCGTTTTAAAACTGGGGAAAATACACTAAGCAAAAAAAGACCCCAAAATTATGCCTTTGAACAGGAAAAACCTCGGGGGCACTCGATGTATGCAAAAAGGCTTATTCCTCTAAGAAAAAAGGGGGCTGATGTAAAAAAGAAAGAGACAGGGGGCTCCCCTTTTCAGGCGAAAGGGAAAAAAATAACAAACGGGAAAAAAAGGGCAAAATATTGGAAAAGCGTTAGGGAGACACTGCTCAGAGAAATAGGGAAACAAACGAACTTAAGCAAAAGAATCCTTTGGGGGGTTCCGGAAAACGCGGGAAAGGGAAAATAAAAGCCAAAAATGAAATTTGAAAGAAAACCCAAAAGTATTTCTTTTCCAAAGCCAAATCAAAAAACGAGAAAAAACGTCCAGTATTGGGCCCCTAAATTAAACCCAAAAATGGGTCCTACACAGAAAGACAGAAAAGGGAAAAGAGGAAACTACTAATCCCAAAAGACCAGTTTTTAGGGAAGCCGCTTTAAACCCGACGAGAGTTTGAAGATCAAAATGAAAATTTTTTTTGGAGAGCCCCCCAAAAATTTTATTAAAAACAAGCCTATTCCCCATGTTTTCCGACGCCAAAAGACTTTGAACAAAGGGGATAAAAGGGAAAAGCCCATTTCACTCTGCCCCAGGGCCCGATCATGGAACTCTGTGTTTTATCAAAAAACTGCAAAAAAGCCCCCATCACGAGCCTTTTTTCCCTCCTTGGAAGGGGCATGGACACGGGGGTCGCCCCCGGGTTTTTAAAAAAAACAGACATAGCCCCCCTCAAAAGGGGGGGAAATAAAAACAATACAAAAAAAACCCACAGACCCCAAAAGGGACCCCAAAATCCCATTTTTAAAAATCTTTGAAAAGGGTCCTAAGAAAAAGATCACCCCCATCTAGAAACCCCTCGTTACACAACCCGGGCCCCAAAAGGGTTTAGAACAGGTCGCTCCTGTCTGCTCAACTATTTGGGTCACTACGACAAAGGGCCTAAAAGCACTAAAGACCAAAAAAATGCAGGGGTTTAAAATATTTCAGACCCTTTTCAAAAGCCTTCGACAAGTGTGACCCTGGCGTAAAAGCGACCCAAAAGCGTGCCCAAAGGAAAAAAAGGAAAAGTCGGTCGTGGAAAACTTTTAATTTCCCCACAAACAGGGAAAACAGAGATTTTGTCCCTCAACAGGTAAAGTCCGATGCAGCTAAAGGTGAAAAAACTTTTGTTTTCCCCAAAGGGGGACCCGTAAATAGCTTTCCCCTCTTGTTCCCTCATCCTCATATCCACATAGACAAAGGGTTTTCAGGGCCAAAAGCCCCCGTGTTTCCTTTTCAGAAAGACACCCGAATCTTCATTGGGGAAAAAATTTTCTTTTCCCTTGAGACACTGCAAGGGTCCAGGCGGACATCAAAACCCAAAACTTTCAGTTTGGGGGCGGGGAAAAAATTGAAATTCAACGATGAAAAAATTTCAATTACTCGTATGGTAAAAAATGAGGGGAAAATTAAAACTTCACAGAGTACAAAACAAAATTCCCGGGCCCCAAAATAGAGCGAAACACCAACGGGCAAAGACCTGGGGGTTTATTATGGGGGGGGGATCTCACCTTCAAGGAAACCCTAACATTGTATCAATGCATCTGCTAGAAAAAAGACCGGTGGTAATGAGAACCTTCAAAACTAGGGAGGGCCCCGCCCATTTATGACACTCTTTTAGGTCACTTGTTTTTATCTAGGGGGGAATTTGCGCACTCTAACAGCACCTTTCAAGGCAGGTGAAATTGCCCCACCCCAGAAAAAGTAAAGGAAATTTTACGGCGCGCAAACGGAGAAAAAAACACCCCAAAATTTTGGGGGCGCTTGAGGTTTTAAACCTGAAATTTCCCCGGAAGCAGGAGAGAAGATTTAAAGATTAATACACCCGGGGAAAAACCTTTAAAGGGGCTATTCCCAACCTTTCACAAAGAAAATCACTCCCCTACGAAAGCAAAAGGGCTTGGCAGACGAAAGCACCATCCCCCCCAAAGAAAAGCAGGGGTGGGTCACTAGCACGTTAAGAGACCTACAATAATTTCAGGGCCCAAAGACTGTTCAACGCCCCCCAGCACACAAAAAGGGGGGATTACCAAAAGCCCCCGGGCAGTCTTCAAGCTGGCACTGGACAAGCCCCAAAGTCCGTTCCTGTTCACCCCCGGGCTTGGTCTAAACTTGGTTTGCGTGCACCACACAACAGCCTGGTTGCAGGGCTGATCCACCAGGAGGCCTGGTCACAGACCGGGCCGCGGGGGCTTTTGACCCCCGAAACTCTCTCCAGGTAAACTCAGGTAATCACGTAAAAACAATTACAGGCTTTCGTTTTACACTCATTTGGGCAGGAGGGTAGAACCTCCCTGGGGGGTTGCTGTCTACCAACCTATTTACTGTAATATATGTGTAATATATGTATATACATAAATTATATAATATAAATATATTATATATATTAAATATATATATTATATATATATATAAAATTTAAAATATATATATTTTATATATATATTATATATATATATATATATATATATGCCCAACCGATAGGGAGCCCCGATCACTAGCAGTCAACAACACCCACAACCCAGCAAACCGCCCCAGTGGGATCACCATCTATCCTTGGAAGAATGGCAAGCTCTTAGCATGGGACTACACCTGTGTGTCCACACTGTCCACACTATATCCATTACAGTGTCGGGCGACAGGGAGGAGCTGCTGACCACAGGGAGGAGTACAAGATCGGCAAGTACAGGGACATAAGCCAACAGTATCATTTTGTTCCAGTGGGATCAGAGACCTTGGGATCATGGGGGAAACATGCTACACCTTTCCTTAATGAACTGGGTTTCAGACTCATCGACACCACCAGGGACCCAAGGGCAGCCACTTTCATGTTCCAGCGCCTCAGAGTGGCCATTCAGAGAGGAAATGCTTGCTGCATACTGGGCTTGCGTCTGGCTTCAGAGGAGCTGGAGGAGATTCATAACCTTTGATATATTGTACCAATGTACTCATGTTTGTGTTTTCTGTCAATGTATTCTGTCTATTAATAAGGTACATATATAATATAAAGTATAGGAGGTGGTAGGAGAAGAAAATATTTAAACAGCTCCGGGGATAACCTTGATTTTCCCTGAGGTACGTTTATTGTCTTCTCTGAGGATGAAGGTCCCCAGTAAAGTTCTAGAGGTGGTACCTTCCCTGTTTAATAATATATATATATATATATATATTTTATATATATATATATATATTATATATATATAATATATATAAATATATATATATATATATATATATATACCTGGAGGTTACCTGGAGGTTATTCCGGGATCAACGCCCCCTCGGCCCGGTCCATGTCCAGGGCCTCCCGATGGATCAGGGCCTGATCAACTGGGTGTTACTGCTGGCCGCACGCAGTCAACGTACGAGCCACAGCCCGGCTGATCCGGCACTGACTTTAGGTACCTGTCCAGCTCTCTCTTGAAGGCAGCCAGGGGCTTATTGGCAATTCCCCTAATGCTTGATGGGAGGCTGTTGAACAGTTTTGAGCCCCGTACACTTATGGTGTTTTCCCTTAGTGTACCAATGGCGCCCCTACTTTTCATTGGGGACATTTTGCATCGCCTGCCCAGTCTTTTACTTTCGTAGGGAGTGATTTCTGTGCGCAGATTTGGGACCATTCCTTCCAAGATTTTCCAAGTGTAGATTATGATATATCTCTCCCTCCTGCTTTTCAACGAGTACAAGTCAAGTGCTTCCAAGCGTTCCCAGTAGTTAAGGTGCTTGACAGAACTTATACGTGCAGTAAAGGATCTCTGTACACTCTCTAGATTTGCGATTTCACCTGCTTTGAATGGAGATGTTAATGTACAGCAGTATTCCAGCCTAGAGAGAACAAGTGATTTGAAAAGGATCATCATTGGCTTGGCATCTCTCGTTTTGAAAGTTCTCACTATCCATCCTATCATTTTCTTTGCACTTGCGATCGTGGCACTGTTGTGATCCTTGAAAGTGAGATCCTCAGACATTACTACTCCCAGGTCCCTTACATTATTTTTCCGCTCTATTGTATGGCCGGAGTCAGTAGTATACTCTGTTCTAGTTATTATCTCCTCAAGTTTTCCATAACGGAGTAGTTGGAATTTGTCCTCATTGAACATCATATTGTTTACCGTTGCCCACTGGAAAACTTTGTTTATATCTTCTTGGAGGTTAACCGCATCCTCAGCAGATGGCAGCCTCATGCAGATCCTAGTATCATCCGCAAAAGATGATATGGTGCTGTGGTGTATATCTCTGTCTATGTCTGATATGAGGATAAGGAATAAGATGGGGGCGAGTACTGTGCCTTGTGGAACAGAGCTCTTCACTATGGTAGCCTCCGATTTAACTCTGTTGATCACTACTCTTTGTGTTCGATTTGTTAGGAAGTTTGAAGATCCATCTCCCCACTTTCCCAGTTATTCCTTTAGCACGTATTTTATGGGCTATTACGCCATGATCGCATTTGTCAAATGCTTTTGCAAAGTCTGTGTACATTACATCTGCATTCTGATTTTCTTCCAGTGCATCCAAGGCCATGTCATAGTGATCCAGTAGTTGTGAGAGGCAGGAGCGACCTGCCCTGAACCCTTGTTGCCCTGGATTGTGCAGATTTTGGGAATCCAGGTGATTTGCAATCCTGCTTCTTAGCACTCTTTCAAAGATTTTTATGATGTGGGACGTCAGAGCAATTGGTCTATAGTTCTTAGCTAATGCTTTGCTGCCACCTTTATGGAGTGGGGCTATATCCGTTGTTTTAAGTGACTGGAATTTCACCCATGTTTGAAAGTTGATTATTTGTAGTTCTGTGGCAGTAGGTGCCTGCTAGACCTCTAACAGGCTTTGGCACTTTCAAGTTTCTTGAAATTTCAGTCTTGCTTTTCCCTATTTCACTTTTAAGATTTCGTTGTCATTTGTTGAGTTGTTCACTGACCCAGTCGCTATTACTGGCTTCTGCTGTGAGTGTGAGAGCATGAGAGAAAGAGATCTGCAGTTACTGGCGCTATGCATGTGGTGTCCTGACTTCAGTGCGCGTATATTCGAGTGTGTGGTGAATAATGGATGCTACGAACATTGAATGAAATATGAAGTTAACGCTTGGGTACTGACAAGGTGCGAGTGAGTCGATTCTTTAATAACCCGCATACATTCATCACCGCGGGAGCGTTGCCATGGCAATCCCCCCCATCCTCCGGGCTTCCTTTAACTCTCTCATCTCAGAGTTAGAATTTTTTTAAAGGAATTGTATGGAGGTAACATTTTTATGAGTGGCCTTGTAGGAACATTCCCCTCCAAATAATATGATGTACTTTCTCCAGTGTTCCTACCACTTACGGAAGCAATGCTGAAAGCCTTCAATCGCATGTTTATTTAGTTCCGCTGTCACATTCTTATAGATGGAGGAAATGCTGTCCAATCTCCTTCGTTTCAATTTCATTTTTTAGGGGGGGGGGGAAGAAAGGAAAATGTGTGGCGTGCGCCACCAGCAAATACTGTATTCGACATATACCACACGTAACCACAATCCTGTTTATCACAAGCTAGCTTTAGGACACAGTAGCTCATTAGTCACTCTCGGTGAGTGCACCATAAGAGAGTAGCTGCCAGTTTTGCTGGAGGCTCCGCTTGTTCAAGGTGAGTGATGGGGGACTTAGAAGTTACCGCGCAGGTAGGTGCAGCACTGAACCCTTAGACCATCCTGAGCTTCAACCTGGCTAGCACCTTACTAGATTCTCTCCTCTGTATGGGTGTTTACTCCTGTACCAATGACAATTTTCGTACATACTTTGCTTATATCATGGTACTGGTTATAACCAAAGATTATGGTGTAAATATTTGTACATAAGTATAGGTTGTAAGAAATAAACAGTAAATAAAAACCTAACATCTGGTGTATACCTTATTCCACTATCTCTCGATTGCTCTGTTGATTGTGCTTTCATTTGGTTTCCTGTATGGATATACACAACAGGCCTTTGAAAGTACCTGTGTGTATGACAAGAATCAAATGAAGGATGTGGTGTCACAGAAATGCTTTCTTAGTCAAAAATTTGTGAATGGAGAAAGAGAGAGAGAGAGAGAGAGAGAGAGAGAGAGAGAGAGAGAGAGAGAAGAGAGAGAGAGAGAGAGAGAGAGAGAGAGAGAGAGAAGGGGCACACTGCCAACAACTGCCTGCGAGATACCAGGTGTAATTACTGCTACAAGAAAGGACATAAGGAGGACCAGTGTCGGAAGAAAAAGGAACTAGACAGACAGGGCCACCTGTTTAGAGACCTGTTCTCAGAACAAACCAGCAGGATCTCTGAATTGGTGAACACTCTCACACGTCACCCACTTAGCTACTCCTATCCCAGCCCAGCAGGTGGGATTGTGCCTTATACAAGACCACAGACCAACATCCCTGCAGCTGCCTCAGTGCCCTACCTCTCTCAAGGGCAGGCACCTTACATTCCCTACACACCCACCACCTCAAGCTGACCACTTAATCATGAGGAGCCAGTCTATCAGCATCCTGTCGGCCAACATTAGAGGTTTCATCACTAATGTTGGAGAGCTCACACATAGTTTTGTGAACACTCGACGTCCCGACATGATAGCTGTTGTTGAAACATTTTTGGATGACAGGACTCCAGAAAATTTTGCAAGAATTGCTGGCTACACCTCATGGATGAGAAGAGACAGGCAAGGGCAAGGAGGAGGTTTGCTGTGTGCTTCTCTAAAAGTGTTCCCTGCCCAGACATTGATTT
>NC_069414.1:7018508-7034100 GCF_026875155.1 Cherax quadricarinatus
GGGGGAAACGAACGGGAGAAAGGGACTAATGTAGTACACTTCAGTCTGGGGAGCACAAGGTGGTCTTTTGGCAATGATGTAAAATCCCCACAGAACTGCAGGGGGCCCAAGAGGGATATAAAGAGAAAACAGAGCAATGGGGGGGACACACTTGCTGAATGGCCAAAGAGCTACCCTCGAGCAAATTGGGGCAATGGTGTTTTTCAACCACGGGAGATTGACTGGGAAAACTGGAGCCACAGGGGGGCCCCAAAACATGGAGAGCCAAGATGTGGATTTTGGTGCGGGGAAACCTAGCACCAAATGTTAAGGAACTCCCCAGAGTGGAGGGGAGGATGAACAGCAATTGTCCCCTTGTGTTCACCCGGGGCTTCAGACATTGAGGACATCACTTTAAGAGTCCCTAGGAGCTAGTGACCACGGGGTCGTGTTTAAAATACTTTTTTAAAAGAGTTGCAAGGGGAGAGTAAAAGGAGGTGAAGGAAAAAAGCAAGTCTATAAATGGGGGATACATAGGTTTTAGGAATTTCCCTCAGGGGGTTCCCGGGGGGCGGGAAAATTTGGCAGGAAAGCGTAAATAAAATGTGGAATATGAAAAAAAAAAAGAAGGGGAGGCAGGGGAAAAGTTTATTCCCAAGGGCAACAGAAAAAATGGAAGACCAAACGACCCCCTTGTTTACCCGACGGTGAAAGGGGGCAAAAAAAAAGTGCAATAGAGAATGGAAAAATACAGAAGGCAGAGAACAATGAAAAAGGGAGTTTAGTCGCAAGCCAGGAACGGTTGCACGGTAAGGGGGAGGCCCAACACATTGAAAAAAAAACCAAAAACCCCCCAAAGCAAGACTGCCCCGAAACTGTTTTTATAGCCACTAGGAGGAAGACAACATCAAAGACCAGGTATGGATGAGAAGAAGGTGGAAATCAAAAAAATGTCAGGGGTAGTAGGAGCAAAACAGAGTTTTAAAGGAATTTTTTACTTTTGGGACAGGAAGGGGCTCTGGGAAAGACGCACAGAAGGGAACTAAAGGGGGAATATCCCAACAAGGTTGGAGACATACGAAAACCCGGGAGGGAGGTGAAAAAGCTGCTAATGCCCTTTGGGGACCTCAAAGGGTGGGCCCGGAACCCCCCAGGGGCCTTAGAAAAGGGCAGAGTCTGGCATCCCCCAAACCACTATTTTCAAACATTCCTTGAAACTGGGAAACTACCTGAGAAAGGGAAGGCAGCAAATGTAGTCCCCATTTTTAAAAAAAAGGGAAACAGAAACGAGGCACTAAACTCAGACCTGTGTGTCGACTTGTATATAGGAAAAAGCAGGGAGAAGTTATGGGGGAGGAGAGTATGGAACACCGGGAAGGGAAAAAGATTATAATGAAAACCAGCACGGGTTCATGGAAGGCAAATCCTTATCAAAAAACCTTTCTGGAGTTTTATGCAAGGAACAGAAGTAAACCGAGAGAGGGGGGGTGGGTTGATTGCTTTTTCCCGGACTGCAGGAAGGCCTTTGACACAGTTCCCACAAGAGATTGTGTAAAAGTGGGGGTCAGGGATATAACGGGGAAAGGGCACTGCAATGATCGGGGAAAAAACTGACAGGGAGGCAAAACGAGTCTGGTACGTGAAGGGGGAACACAGTGGGCCGTGACGGCGGGGGTCCCACGGGTCAGTTATAGGACCAGTGTATTTTTGTTTTTGCGAACGACATATGGAAGGAAGGATCTGAAGTGTCCCTATTCGCGATGATTTTGAAGCGATGAAAGAATTAACCGGTGGGAGGGGCAAGACGCAAAGAGACCGGGGACAGGCTGGAAACTGGCCCAGAAACGGGGTTCTCGAACCAACCCTGCCAAATGCAAAGTCTGAAGTTTGGGAAGGGGAAAAAAAGACGCGGGACAGGGTATGGCTAGGTGGACAAAGACTACAGACCCACTCGGGAGAAAGTTCGTGGGGGACCATAACACCGGCACGTCCCCCGGGAGGCAAAATCAACCAAATAATGCTGCAGTAAGGGGGCCCCGGGCAAACGTGAGATAGCGTTCCGATACCTTAAAAAGGAATCGTTCAAGACATGTACACTGTTATTTTAGGCCCATACGGGAGTAGCAGCCCAGTCGGGAAACCCCACCCCTGGTAAGCACGTCAAGAAGTTAGAGAAAGTACAAAGGTTTGCAAAAAGGTATTCCCAGAGCTCGGGGGAGTGTCTTTACGGGGAAAAGGTTGGGGAAAAATCTGACTGACACACTGGAGGACAAAAGGTAGGGAAGACATGGATAACGACATACAAGGGGGGCAGGACAGGATGTTCCAGAGGGGGGGGACAAAAAAACAAGGGGCCCAAAATTGGAAGCTAAAGACTCGACGAGTCACAGGGCGTTAGGAAGTATTTTTTCAGTCATAGAGTTTTCAGGAGTGGAAACCCTAGCAAGTGAAGAGTGGAGAGGAACCATCTTTTTAAGAAAGGTAGACAAAGTCAGGAAGCGAGAGGGAGAGGACCTAGTAGCAAACAGTGAAGAGGCGGGGCCGGAGCTAGTCTGACCCCTGCAACCACAATTAGGTGAGTACAATTGGTAAGTACACACAACACCAAAACAACTCCCCCCTGCAACCAAAAATTAGGGGTCACACACACACCTACACCCACACACACACACACAATTATATAATTATATATATATATATATTTTTATATATATATATATATATAATATATATATATATAATATATATATATATTATTTATATATATTTATTATTGAAATCACGAGATAAAAACATGCTTACCCAAAGGATTCGAACCCATGTTGTTTTGGGCCCGCCATTGTGAGCGAAAACCCAAGTGGTCCCCCAGGGCCCAAAAATACTATTTTGTTGGGAGAACCCAGGAATTTCTAGTAGCATATTCCCCACCTCGGGTTAGCTATCCTTGTTATGTATGTATTAAAAATTTCTTGAAAGATCAGTTCTATGGAAATGTTTTAAAAGCCATTGGTGGGGACTGAATACTAATCCAGATGTCGTGTCAACAGTACTTCCGGGTGAGCAGCTCACAAGGAGGCAGTCACACACAATTTCCATAGGAGAGATCTAAAAGAAAAGGATATGCCGTGAGTTAGAACGAGCACGCATGATTTTAAAAAAAAAGAAATTAGCATTTACACAACAGAAAGGAAGAAAATTAACGCAGGCAGCCAGTTCACAGTTCCTTGTCTAATTTATCTTTCCAAAGGGGGGGACGTTTAAACGTTACATTATTGGGTTTAAAAAATCACTCTCCTCTGTAAATGGCCCTCTGATCCCGGGGTACCAGGTTATGATTTTTTTTTCCATACAGCTTTAAAATTTTTATCAACTTTATCACGGAGATCATTTTTTATTAAAATTTCTTAAGAGGCCACATTAACGATATGTCACAATAAAGCTCGGCCAAATTTTCAGCGTTTCAGATTACCCTCTTTGTCTTTTTAAATTTTTTGGATTGGATTTCAGGTTGCCGACGAGATCCTGTGGCTTTTCCCCACCAGATTCGAACTTGCCCGAGAACGAAACGATTCAAGCGGGGAAGTTGCTGACCGCTGACATATACAGAATCTAAAATTTCTTATAAAGACCAAAAGGAAAAAACGAACCCTAAAGGCAAGGGTTCCCCTGACTTTAAAAAAATAACCCTCTAATGGAAAATAAACAGACATCGTTTTTTCCCCTCGTTATTCAGGGACGTTTAAAGGACAAAACGTCCAATGTCCTTCCAAGAAAGACAAAAAGTTGGTGGGTTTTTTAGGGTTGTAAGGGGCTGGAACGGGGCCAAATCACATTTTTTAAAAAAAAAAGCATAGCCCCACTCCAAAAAGTGGCAGTAAAGAAATAGCAAAGTATACAGACCTTTTAAGCGCAACCCCCCAATATAAAAATCTTTGAATGGTTCTAAAAGGAAAGATCCCCACCCACCAAAACCCCATCAGTTACACAACCGGGCAACCGAGTTTAGAGCAGGTCCCCCCGCCGTCCAACTTCTGGCCCACTATGACAAGGTTTGGAGCTGTAAAAACGACAAAATGCAGATGAAAGTTACACAGCTTTGCAAAAGCCTTTGAAAAAGGGCGACCTGGTGTAATAGCGCAAAAAATGGTGAAAAAGGGAAATAACAAAAAAAAATTTGGGGGGAGATCACTATTTTTTCCTAACAAATAAAAACAAAGAGTAGTAGTAAACAGAGTAAAGTTGGGCGGCTAGGTAAAAAAGCTCTGTTCCCAAGGCAGTACTGGTCCCATCCTGTTCCTCTCCTCATCTCTGACATAGACGGGGTGAAAGCCCACCCCCTGTTTCCTGTGCGATGACACTTGAATTTCCCCCCCCCCCCCCTGCAGTGTCTTCCATTGAAGACACTGCAAGATCCAGGCAGACATCAGCTAATTTAAAAATGGGCTGAAAAAAAAAAATTTAAAGTTAATGATGAGAAATTTAAAATTACCCCGATATGGAAACGTAAGAAATTAAAATAGGCGGACTAAAAAACAAATTTAACCCACACAATAAGGAAAAACTAATGTAAAACCCCTGGGAGGTTGTCAGATGATTCCCCTTTCAAGTCACAATTTGACAATCGCTCTGCTAAAAAGGCAGGTGGGAAATGAAGCCTTCAATATAGGGATAAAAAAACCCTGATGACCTCTTCAGGTCTCTTGTTCAATCTAGGTTGAAATATTGCTGCCACTAAAGACTTTTCAAGCAGGTGAAATTTTTGCCCTAGAAAATGTACAGAAAACCCTTAGGGTTCCATAACTACAAAAAAACCCCTCAGTTGGGGGAAAAACCTGAGTGCCTCAACCTGTTTTCCCCAGAACGCGGGCGGGGAGATACTTTTTTATATTCAGGGGGAAAAATCCCCCTATGAAGAAAAAGACTCGCAGACGATCAAAACCCCCCTAATAAAAAAAACGGGTGCTACTAGCCGATAAGAGACCCCCACAATAGATGAGGGGCCCAAGACTGTTCAACTGCCCCCCAGCTACATAAGGGGAAAGGGCTAGCTAAAAAGCAAAAATGTTGACAGACATGTTAAAGCGTTTTCATGTAAAACCCTAAACCTTATAAATGCATTGCTCGATCAAACAAAGCACTCACAGCAAAGAAACTAAACAGCCCATGGTAACAAATGTACCCTCAAATCCATTGAAAAAAGCCCAAATGAAAACTTTCAGTTAGGCCTGATTACAAAAACTGACTAAACGATACAGTCAATATCACTAAACAAATACAAAATCAAACCAAATGTTTACAAAAATAGATTTTTTGAAATAAAAGACTAAAGGTCTGGCGCCCCCTTCCAAATTTTGGGCTCTAGAAAACTTCAAAAATAGAGGATAAGCTTAACTAAACCAGGAACCTCACATACACCCTAAAACACTCCCAACAAATTTAATGTTTTCTTCTCTACTGTAAACAAAGCTAGCAACAAAATTCCAGGCTCAAAACCCAGCTGCAAGACTCCAAAACTGGAAAACTCCCGAACTCTATATTATTCCCAACAAATTATGCTAAAGTCTCATCACATTAAATCTTTAAAAAAAAAGGACTAAATAATTTGGGAACCCCATTCATATAAAATTGAGTGTGTTGTCACCTTTACGCAACACTGTTTAAAAAACTTTGAGTTTTTAAACCCTTTCCCATCCACCACACTCAAGCAGCAAGAGTTACCCGAAATCTTGTCCTCTTCGTTTTTCGGGCGGGGGCCCCTTTCCCAAAACGCTACTCAGTTGCCTCACAGGTCCCGAGTTGAGTGGTTTGTGCCTGGCCTCGCCCTTGTGGCAAAAATAAAACTTACCCCACAAATGGAGGGAAGCCCCCCGACGAGTTAACACTGTATTGTGGGTTTTTGCGGGATCTTTGTTGGTTTTTCTAATGTTGACGTCCCCTACCCCAAACCTGCAAGACAATATAAGATCTCCCGATGACATTTTGGGGTTTTCAGTAAATGGTGTTTCCCCGGGTTTTTTCGTCAAGTTTACGACTACTACGTGTTTTGGGATGGTTCAACGTTATCACGTCTACGTTGTCAGGTGAACTCAATGTGGCAGGTGTTTTCGGGATGTTTCCCGCACTTACACATGGGTCAAGATTGAAAAGTCCCTTTCGAAGCTGATGAGATGCAAACCGTAAGGTTTTCACCAAAATTTGGGGTGATTCACCGACTTTGAGGTGTATGGAGCCCTGGCCATTTGAAAGGGAAACCCGAGGGTCGTTTTTTAGTAAAAATTCCACAAAATTTCCATCCCGTCTTTTGCTCCTCGTTTTTACCCTACTAGGATGTGTGTATTTCCCGGGGGAAAGGAGCGGCGGTTTTTGACGCGAGGCACATGGCGTATCAATGTGATGTCGGCCCCCCCTCAACAAAGGGGGGCAGCGTGTGTCGTCAGACGCTCCCACACAAGCCCCCGAAATCCATGGTAGGGGAGGGCGTCCGTCCCCACCCCAACGCCCAAAAGTTCCCGTGACCCGCACTCACCGATTCACCGTGTTTAAAATTGCCCCGAGGAGCGATTTTTT
This sequence comes from Cherax quadricarinatus, assembly GCF_026875155.1. NCBI lineage: Eukaryota > Metazoa > Arthropoda > Malacostraca > Decapoda > Parastacidae > Cherax > Cherax quadricarinatus. The sequence goes on from NC_069414.1 coordinate 7,025,055, forward strand.
TGATCGGGGTCGCACACTCAATATTTTTCCACCTCATAACAATCCCTTTTTCATTTCCCAATTATTCTAATTCCACCCAATCCACCCCCTCTCCATAAACATTTCCCTTCAACATTCACTCCAACCCAATTAAAATTTACTAAACCCCCCAACATTTCCCCCCCATTTTCACATCCCAACCCAAACCCCAAAAAAAAAACCCAACAAAACCAAAACCCCCACCAAACCAACCAACCCCCCCCCCCCCCCCCCCCCCCCCCCCCCCCCAAAAACCCCCCCCCCCCCCCCCCCCCCCCCCCCCCCCACCACAAAAAAAAAAAAAAAAAACAATTTAATCATTTTGCCTGATGTTTGTGTTTCTCCAAAAAAGCACAATTATCAGGTTTTTTTGGGTGAATTTTGGGAAAAAACGAGGTTTTTTTGTTATGGAGTGAATAGTCCCCGGTTAAAGGGTGGTGTGGCGTTTAATAAGAGAGAACGTCCTTTTCGGCTACATATTGGGAAGTTGGGTTGCTGTTTTTTAGGGGGTTGAGGGGGGGGGGTAGATGGAGTCGGATTATTAAGTTTTTGGACGCGCGGGGTGCTTGTGTTTCACTTCCCGGCGCTACCCCGGTAACCGTGTGGGGGGTGACTGGAATTGCGTTACACGACGTCGGGACGTGGGAAACCGGGGGTGTGGGTTTTATTCCCAACTTTTGGGTGTATTTTGCAAGGGGGGGCGTTGCGCGACGTGGGGGGTGATGTAGTTGGGGGGGTGGATTTTACTTTTGTCCGCAGGGTTACGTGGCTCGACTCGATAGGGTCTATGTAGCGCGTGTATTTACATACAGAGTGTCCAGACATTGATGAACTTTTTACTGAAAACATGTGCGGGATTGGTACGTCTCGCCTGGCGGTTTTCCCAAGTCGTTTCCCCGATTTTGGAAATTAAATGTTAGTTTTTAAACAGAATGAAATTCTGTTTATTTTTTCGGATGTGGTCTCAATTAGGAAAAAAGGGAAGGGTGTCGTAATTTCTAGAGTGGTGGGTGTAAGGGGGAAACCCAGTATTAAAAACCTTTTTTCGGGGAAAGGTAAAAAGGGGAACAATTTTGTTAGGGAAGTTTAAAATTTTTACGGCATATTACTGCGTGTTTCGAGCCACGTGCAGAATATCGGGAACCACCATCGCCGCCCCAAAAGCGAAATATAGGATTTACAAAATCAAATTATTTCAGGGACGCGAATTGCGGCGGGGGAAATTTAGAAATCCTTGGGGAGACCCACCCTCTGCGTATGTTCACATGAACAAAATCGGGTCGCGGCGTTCATATAATTTGGGGTTTTTGGTGCGGGACGGGGTTTGGGCCTTCCCCCGGGTTTCGACAATAAGGTACTGTCGTATGTCTTTATGCTGACATAGTTTACCCTGAAATTTATGGTATTTTGAGATCGTATGTTCATGGATGTCGCAAGTCGTGGTTTATAGTAAATTATTGGTGACATATATGCTTTGGGGCCTGTTAGTGCGATGAAATACGGACAACTTTGCGGGAAAAGAAAAAGGAAAATTGCCGGGGTCAGAAGGTTGCCCCTGTGAATTTTATTTGAATTCTGGGGGAGTTAAGTGGTTTCTTTTTTTGGGGTTTTTAAATGTAGAAAAAACGGGGGTTTTTTAAATAGGGGTTTAGCGGAAGGTATTGTGGTTCTTTTTCCGAAAAAACGAATTACTGTATAATGATTTCGGGCGATTACCTGTTAAAAACCCGATTTTAAAAATTTTATGCAAAAAATTTTTTCAATCCCTTAAAACCCATCCTAGAGAAGGTTTTTTCATTCAGGTCAGGGGTATTCCGGGGCATCGCTGTATTTAAGCCAAAGGTACTTGATTTCGTTCGCGCCCCAAATGAAATGGGTAGGGGGGGAGGAATTTTGGGGTTTGATTTGGGGGCTGCGTTTGATAAAGTTGATCATCTAGTGTTGAAAATCATAATGGGCAGCTGGGTTTTTTCCGAAGATTATTAAGTGGGTTATGGCATTGTATTGACGCGAGTTTACGCGTCCGGTGAATGGGAAATTAGGGACGCTGTTCCCTTCTCTGGGTTGCCAGGGGTGCCCCTTATCGAGATTTTTTTGCTATTTTCAGGAACATTGTATAGGGCACTGGCGCTCGGGTGGCAGCATAGTAATGGGCAGTGCGGTAAGCCCCTCCTATTGTTGGCTAGTTGATGAAAACCTCATGCTTACAAAACCCCGGGGTTTTTCTGCGTGATGTTTGTGACCCTTTTAGCGAGGCAAAAGGGGATGATATGAAAAAAGGTAAGTCTGGCTTTACTTTTTGGGCCGTGGCAACGAGGTCCCAATTTCCGTGGGTTTTCCGTGGGTTTTTGCGTGAATCTTTGAAAATTGGGGTTAATTCATGCAGTAGTAGTACGAAGGGGCGGGTTTTCTCAAATTTAAGATGGGGTTTATAGCGAAACCCGGGGTTGGGTTGCTGAGTTACATGGGTAAAATCTCCACCAACGGGGGATAGTTAAACTCCATCCTTTTATATAAAGTGTGGCTTGTTGCGTGAAACTTTGTTGTGCCCAAGGTGAGAACCTTTATTGGTGCGTGTGTTTCGGTTTATCTGGGGGAACGTTGTTGTGGTTTCCCCGCGTGTGCTTGTTTTAAATGTTCGCAAAAGGGGGTTTGGATTATTAGATTTTCATGATCAATGCTTGCCCTTTTGTCAAGATAATATGTGCAAAATGTAGTGGAGGAAAACCCGTTTTTCGAACGTAAATACCTGTGCGAGTGTATTAAAGGGGAAGACGCCATTATGCATAGAAAGTTGCGCGGTTACGTTGTTTCGAATCGCGCACGTGTAAATTGGTATCTTAGTTCGGGCGATATGGGAAACTGCCGTGGGACCCGGCTGTAGTCAGTTTTCCCTTGTACCTTGGGCGAATTTGGAACCGTTGGTGGTCTTCCATTGGGGGCCCTAGTTGTGAACGGTATAAATTTTTTTTATAACATCTTGCCGTCCAGGTCCGTTTTGTGTACACGACGGTTTTAAACGAATTCCGTCAGTAGCGATTGTGGGGAAAAAGAAATTTTTTTTATGCGATTTATTTTTGGGCGGGTTGGAAGCCCTGCGCTGTTGGGTCGGTGACTTTTTAGGTGGGGGGGGATGGGGGGGTTTTCTCCCTTACGTGTCCTTGTTTAGACGTGGGGGGGGGGGGGGTCACGGATGAGTCGAAAAGGCATTGGGGGTGTTAATATCAAATTTTTTTATACTCTTTGGGGGCCCCAAAAGCTGGAACAAATTTAGGGGAACGTTTATAGCAGTCATGTTGAACAAAGGGAGGAACAAGCTGTTTTGGGGAAACGTTTTGGGGCTAGTTTTCCCTATACCTACGTATTTCCCTGTTCCGGATTTAGGAATTTTACGACGTAAAAACGTAAAAGGAGGTCTCTCGTATGGTTTTGAGTGGTGGTTTGGGGGAAAGTAATAATAAGGTTGTGTTTTTGGGGTGAGATTAATAAGGTTGTGTTTGGTGTGGAGAATAAAATAAGGTTTTGTTTTTGGGGTGAGAGTAATAAGTAAGGTTGGTTTTGGAGGTAATAAGTAAGGTGGTTTGGTGGAGAGTAATAATAAAGGTTTGTTTGGGGTTGAGTAATAAGTAGTTTTTTTGGTGTGAGAGTAAAAAGTAAGGTTTGTTTTGGTTTTTGAGAGTAATAAGTAAGGTTGTTTGGTGGAGGTAAAAAAGTAAGGTTGTGTTTGGTGGAGAGTAATTAAATAAGGGGTTTGTTTTTTGTGAGAGTATAAAGTAAGGTTGTTTGGTGGAGAGTAATAATAAGGTTGTGTTTGGGGTGAAGTAAAAGTAAGGTTGTGTTTGGTGTGAGGTAATATAAGGGTTTGTGTTTGGGTGTGAGAGTAATAAGAAAGGGTTGTTTTGGGGTGTGAGTAATAATAAGGTTGTTTGGTGTGAGGTAATAAAAAGGGTTGTGTTTGGTTGGAGTAATAAGTAAGGTTGGTTTGGTGTGAGAGTAATAAGTAAGGTTGTTTTGGGGGGAGAGAAATAAGAAGGTTGTTTTTTGTTGAGATAATAATAAGGTTGGTTGGTGGGGTAATAAGTAAGGGTTTTTTTGTGTGAGAGTAAAGAAGGTTGTTTTTGGTGTGAAGTAATAATAAGGTTGTGTTTTGGTGGTCCCTTTCCCAGAAACTTTGATAAGTCATAAAAACCTTTTTAGCTTATATAATCAAAAAACCCGACCCCTTAAAGAATAACGGCCTGAACCCTTTCCCCAATAATTGCGTTCTGGGGAAGTGCCCTTTCCTTTTTTCCGGCCCCAAATTGGGAATTTGACCGTCTTTCAAATAACAAAAAAAAAAAACGGGTTGGGGTCTTTCTCGGGAAATTGGGGCCAAAAATTTTATGGCTTTATCAAAATGAAAAACCTACCCTCGTGTCTGTTTGGGGGGAAAGCAAGCTGCCCCCTTTTTAGCTCTTTCGACCCCTAAGCTCCTCTAAGGCTTTCTGTTCCTTGATCTTTGTAGTTCAACCCTTAAACCCTTTCCCTTTTCTTCCGAACTAGGGCTAATTTTTTTGAAAAAATTTATACTTCCTTTCCAGGCCCCTAACATAGAAATTTGTTTAAATGTCATTCCAAATGCATGTCATCCTAAAATTTTCCTGTGTCACCCCTTTTTGGGAAAAGTAAAAAATTTGCTATCGCCACAACTTATGATATAAAATAATAAAGCACCAGCAAAGCACTATACTGAAATATTATTTTCACCGGGTTGTCTGTGACTCCCTCAAATTAAACGGTTCACACAAAAGAAAACCCTGGCAGAAAAAAGGGGCTACTGCACCTGCAATGGAAATTTTCCCAAAAATTTGGGTAAACAAAACCCCCCTAAAAACAGAAAGATTTTAACCTGAAAGGGAAATTATGCACAAACATCGGTATTAATAACCCCTAAAAATCAAAAATTGGGCACAAAAAGAAATTTATTCACTGATATTATTATAACCCCCAAAAATCAAAATATTGCACAAAAGGTAAATTATGCACAGGGTTTTAGTTAAAAAATACACCCAAAAAAACAGCAATATTGCAAAAAAAGGTTTAAATTAACTTTTTTAGTGTGAGTGCTATAGTAAATGTTCCTCTGCCCAACCCCAATAAAAACGATTTTTGAATTCCAGTTGTAATTAAATTTACCACAAAAATTTTTGATAATTCTCCCATAAAAAACCCCCCCCATTTTTATGCAGAAAAATGGGACTTGGGGGTTTGACCTTGTCTAAGGGAAAAGGGAAAAGTTCACAATCTAAGCTAAACGCCACCCGGGGGTATCCCAGTCAAAACAGAAAGGCTAAACCAGTTTTGGAAAATATATTTATTTTTCAACAAACACTATATCCCCCTATAGAAACTCCTTCATTTTTCTTCTTCCCAAAAAGCCCCAAAAGGGGTACACAAAAAACAGCTGGTTGGAGTCCCCCCCCCTAACCCCTAGGCTATCAGCATAGGGCCCTCACTATTTTCCCCTACCAACCCATTTTATTTCCCCACCCCCCACAGAACCCCACCCTTTAAAATAGGTGGGGGTACGGTAAACCACAGAAGAGCCTATGGCCCGAGTTAGTAAACAAAAAAAGTACACAAAACAAATTAGCTTATACCAGCATCTCGGAGCCCGCCCCACACCCTGCTGACTCCCCGTGACTCCCCAGCCACGTTACCCAATACCCCCAAAAGTTGGAAAATAAAACCCAGCAGGATTTTTTTATAATTACAATTAAGTACTTTCGTACCCCCAAAAGCACAATATAATTTTAAAATTATCTTTTCAATTATAACTCATACTTTTATGACACCTTTCTTACGTACATAAAATTTCAAAGTCATTTGAACCCCGCAAAAACTTACAAGTAGCAGAACCTGCATAACAACATTAAATGTCATGCATAACCCCGCATAACAACATTACAATGTAGCAAAACCCTGCAAACAAATTACAATGTCCATTAACCTGCATAACAACATTAAATTCTGCATAACCCCGCATAAAACATTACAAGTCATGCAGAACCCTGCATAACACATTACAATGTCTGCAGAACCTGCATAACAACATTACAATGTCATGCATACCTGCATAACAACATTACAATGTCATGCATAACTGCATAACAACATACAATGTCATGCAGAACCTGCATAAATCTTACAATGTCATCATAACCCTGCATAACAACATTACAATGTCATGCATAACCCTGCATAACAACATTACAATGTCATGCAGAACCCTGCATAACAACATTACAATGTCATGCAGAACCCTGCATAACAACATTACAATGTCATGCATAACCCTGCATAACACCCCCCTATCTCTCATGTCCTCCAGTGTCGTCAGGTCAATTTCCCTTAACCTCTCCTCGTAGGACATACCCCTTAGCTCTCGACTAGTCTTGTTGCAAACCTTTGCACTTTCTCTAGTTTCTTTACGTGCTTGCTAGGTGTGGGTTCCAAACTATTGTCGCATACTCCAATATGGGCCTAACGTACACAGTGCACATGGTCCTGAATGAGTCTTTATTAAGATGTCGGAATGCTGTTCTTAGGTTTGCTAGGCGCCCATATGCTGCAGCAGTTATTTGGTTGATGTACTCACCTAATTGTACTCACCTAATTGTGGTTGCAGGGGTCGAGACTCAGCTCCTGGCCCTGCCTCTTCACTGATCGCTACTGGATCCTCTCTCTCTCTGCTTCCTGAGCTTTGTCATACCTCTTCTTAAAACTATGTATGGTTCCTGCCTCCACTACTTCACTTCCTAGGCTATTCCACTTGCTGACAACTCTATGACTGAAGAAATACTTCCTAACGTCCCTGTGACTCGTCTGAGTCTTCAGCTTCCAGTTGTGACCCCTTGTCCCTGTGTCCCCTCTCTGGAACATCTTATCTCTTTCCACCTTGTCTATTCCCCGCGGTATCTTGTATGTCGTTATCATGTCTCCCCTGACCCTTCTGTCCTCCAGTGTCGTCAGTCCGATTTCCCTTACCTTTCCTCGTACGACATTCCCTTGTGCTCTGGGACTAGCCTTGTTGCAAACCTTTGTACTTTCTCTAACTTCTTGACGTGCTTGACCAGGTGTGGGTTCCAGACTGGTGCTGCATACTCCAGTATGGGCCTAACATACACAGTGTACAGTGTCTTGAACGATTCCTTATTAAGGTATCGGAACGCTATTCTCAGGTTTGCCAGGCACCCGTATGCTGCAGCAGTTATTTGTTTGATGTGTGCCTCCGGTGATGTGCTCGGTGTTATGGTCACCCCAAGGTCTTTCTCCCTGAGTGAGGTCTGTAGTCTTTGTCCACCTAGCCTATACTCTGTCTGCGGTCTTCTTTGCCCTCCCCAATCTTCATGAATTTGCATTTGGCTGGATTGAATTCGAGAAGCCAGTTACTGGACCACATGTCCAGCCTGTCCAGGTCTCTTTGCAGTCCTGCCTCATCCTCGTCCGATTTAATTCTTCTCATCAACTTTACGTCATCTGCGAACAGGGATACTTCAGAGTCTATTCCTTCCATCATGTCGTTCACATATATCAAAAATAGCACTGGTCCTAGAACTGACCCCTGTGGGACCCCGCTCGTAACAGGCGCCCACTGTGATACCTCTTCACGTACCATGACTCGTTGCTGCCTCCCTGTCAGGTATTCCCTTATCCATTGCAGTGCCCTCCCTTTTACATGCGCCTGATCCTCCAGCTTCTGCACTAATCTCTTGTGGGGAACTGTGTCAAAGGCCTTCCTGCAGTCAAGGAAAACGCAATCTACCCACCCCTCTCTCTCGTGTCTTACTTCTGTTACCTTGTCACAAAACTCCAGGAGGTTTGTGATACAAGATTTGCCTTTCATGAACCCATGCTGGTTTTCATTTATAATCTTGTTCCTTTCCAGGTGTTCGACCACTCTCCTCCTGATAATCTTCTCCATGACTTTGCACACAATACATGTCAGAGACACAGGTCTGTAATTTAGTGCCTCAGGAGATGTGCCTGGTGTTATATTCACCCCAAGATCTTTTTCCTTGAGTGAAGTTTGTAGTCTCTGGCCCCCTAGACTCTACTCCGACTGCAGTCTTCTTTGCCCTTCCCCAATCTTCATGACTTTGCACTTGTTGGGGTTGAACTCCAGGAGCCAATTGCTGGACCAGGTCTGCAGCCTGTCCAGATCCCTTTGTAGTTCTACCAATTCTACAAAATTGTAACCAATTCACACTATTTTGTGAAAGCCTCTCAGTTGCTTCACGAAAACCCTGTTGTAGAGATTTACAGTGGAGCCTATCAACTATAAATGATTGATAAGTTTTCTCTCATTGCCCAGGCCGACATTTACAGTGTCGTACAACTGGGCCCTTTTATCTGACAGAAAACCATATAATTTTAGATTTGTTGGATCCCCCATTTGCAGTTTTATATCATTAAAGCAACTACGTTTGATGAAAGTGCGTTGAGATCCTTGGTCCAATAATACCTTTTTTTGTTTTATGCCTTTTATCTCGAATTTCTATCTTCACCACAGGAAAGGCTACTTCAGCTATGCCATCATCATTAACATTAGATGCATTTTTACGTTAGTAACTGTTGTTTCAGGTTCATCAACATTATTATCATTGTCATCATTATTATTATCATCAATATTATCATTATACAAACCTTTACACATTACTACATGATGTCTTCCTTTGTGGCACTGATAACAATTATTCAGTTTCACATTAACAATCCTTTATGTTATGACTGCTTAAACATCTGATACATCTGTAAAGTTCATCTAATCTTCCCACATTAACATCCCATGAATCATAAGCATTACAATTATTGGAAAATGATTACCCTTGCAAAAGAGACAATCCCTCTTTTGCTTGACTTGCCCGTTATTAACTAGGCCACTCCCATTAAGGTACTTATTTTTTCTAATTTGATGTGGAGATGCATTATTTTGGGTTTCCTGCCACTTATATGTGCCTATGCAAACCCTTTTTTTTGAATGATTTAT
>NC_069414.1:7034600-7081094 GCF_026875155.1 Cherax quadricarinatus
CCTTTTTTAGCCAGCATGGCTGGGGATCCAGTTCAATGCCCGATCTGTTACCTGAATTTTTAAAGGGCTGTCATTATGCTCAGGATCGATGTGATGAGTGAACATGTCCTGTGGTTGAGGATGGGAGAGGGCATTAAATGATTGTCGGAGTCGATGTCGTAGGGCATGTGACAATGCCTGCTGAATCGCCACCAGCTCAGCTTGAAGGATCGTGCAGTGGTCAGGGAGTCGCCAGCCATGTGTGTGACCATTGTGGTACAGTCCAGCTGCTGCTCTCTTCCTGTCAGGGTCGACAGAACCATCTGTGAAATACACTGCACATGTGCCTCCCTCTGCCAGTGCCATGCTTGTCTCAGCATGATTGCTGAGGGTGTCTTGACTGCAGAAACGCTTAGAGATGGGTAGCTGCATGATGCAAACATCGGCTGGATCTGGGCGCCAGGGAGGTGGTGGATGGTACCCAGCAACAGGAAGGTCACAACTCTTCTCAAGGAGTAGTTGTATAGGCAGCAGCTTCCGCCCAGCAGCACAAAACGAACGAATCCAGGAGTAGTCCGTGAAGAGTGTGGGATCTTGTGCCAAGCATCCAAGGAAGCTATATAAGGGGTCTGGCCAACACCTCACTATCAGATCCCACAACGGTTAAACACCTGACGTGCGCCGGCCCAACTGGACAGGTCCTTTGCACAACTCACCAACAAACTATTCTACCCAAGAAAATTTAAAAATTATTATTTGTCCAGTATAATATTAAATTCTTCCCAAATTCTGTTAATTATAAATGGATCTAATTTATATAAACCAAAGGAAATATTCATATTATTGTCAAAACTGCTTTTTATGAAACAAGATTCAATTATATTCCTGTCGACCATGGACTTGCTTGATACTACTTTCTCAACTTTTTGAAAATCAATTGGATGGCTAAAATCTCTTACATGAATAAATAGAGTATTGGAATCTGGTCCAGTTCTAATGCTATATTTATGTTGTTTTAATCTTAGTTCGAGATTTTTACCAGTTTGACCGTAATAAACTTTATCGCAAATTTTACAAGGAATCTTATAGACACATTCATTAGCATTTTGGGGGGAATTCTTTATCAAAAGTTTTTTTTACAGTATCAAGATTTTTGAATACAGCTTTAATATTAAAAGTCTTAAGAAGAGAAGGCATATCAACCAAGTTTTCATGGTAAGGGAGAACCAACATATTTTTAGTTGAATAAGGCTGGTTGTCCCTTTTTGGATTGTAAAAAGTATTTCTAGCAACTTTAAAAGATTTATCAATTACATTTCTTGGGTATTTTAAATCTTTAAACCTATTTCATAAAATTTTGGATATTTCCTCATCTATGAACTCAGGACAACAAATTCGTAAAGCTCTCAAAAACATTGATAAGAAAACAGACAGTTTTGACTATCTTGATGCGAGGAATAATAGTGGACATGGGAAAACAGTTATTTGTAGGTTTTTCTGAAAATTTTTAAAATTTGTATTCATTATTACCCTTAATAACTAAAACATCTAAAAAAGGGCCCAATGTGTTATTTTTCTTCAAACTCAACATAAAGTTATAGAATGGCTAAGCTATTTAATTTTCCAAGGAAATGGTGTATATCTACATTTTTGGGCTTAAGACACAAAATATCATCAACATATCTGAACCATTTAGCTCTATTAGGGAGGATTGGTTAAGCAACCTTGTTTAAAAAAAATTCCAAGTATGGGTTACTAAGAACAGGTGAAAGAGGATTTCCCATTGCCATACCAAACTTCTGAGTGTAAAACTTATCATTAAATACAAATTTTGCATCAACAATGCAAAGTTTAATAAGTTTAATGATAGTAGGAACTGACAATGGTAAATCATAGTTAACGAGTTCTTCAGATAAGAAACTTAATAAATCATCAACAGGAACTTTCGTAAACAAGGAAGTAACATCAAAACTAACCATGTTAAAATCATTTAATCACTTAATGACAATAAAAATTTGCGCCTTACTAAAGCAGACAAAATAAATGCAATAGTAATTATGAAAGAAAATGATTACCAAGAAAAAATGAATAATCTCTTAGATGATACTGAAACCTATTCTAAACTTAGGAAAAATCCCCTAGAAACCGTTAACAGCAATTTCAATAAAACAATAAAACTTCTACTGAAAGGCAAAGATGAATTAGTCAAACAATTTACTTCCACTAATCCATCCCTTTTCCTTAAAATGTATGGACTAATAAAAACACACAAAACCCGGAATCCAGTCAGACCAATTATTAACTCCATAGGGTCAGTTTCATATAAATTATCCAAATGGCTTGTTGATATTTTGAGCCCTATTGTTGACAAAATTTCTAACTTTAATGTTAAAAACAACATAGACTTGGTTGATAAATTAAGCTCCTTGACTGACTTAAATGATTTTAACCCTGGTTAGTTTTGATGTTACTTCCTTGTTTACGAAAGTTCCTGTTGATGATTTATTAACTTTCTTATCTGAAGGACTCGTTAACTATGATTTACCATTGTCAGTTCCTACTATCATTAAACTTATTAAACTTTGCATTGTTGATGAAAAATTTGTATTTAATGATAAGTTTTACACTCAGAAGTTTGGTATGGCAATGGAAATCCTCTTCACCTGTTCTTAGTAACCTATACATGGAATTTTTTGAAACAAGGTTGCTTAACACAATCCTCCCTAATAGAGCTAAATGGTTCATATATGTTGATGATATTTTGTGTCTTATGCCCAAAAATGTAGATATACACCATTTCCTTGGAAAATTAAATAGCTTAGCCCATTCTATAAACTTTACTGTTGAGTTTGAAGAAAATAACTCATTGCCTTTTCTAGATGTTTTAATTATTAAGGGTAATAATGAATCAAATTTAAAATTTACAGAAAACCTACAAATAACTGTTCCTATGTCCACTATTATTCCTCGCATCAAGATAGTCAAACTGTCTGTTTTCTCATCAATGTTTTTGAGAGCTTTACGAATTTCTAGTCCTGAGTTCATAGGTGAGGAAATATCCAAAATTTATGAAATAGGTAATGATTTAAAATACCCAAGAAATGTAATTGATAAATCTTTTAAAGTAGCTAGAAATACTTTTTACAATCCAAAAAGGGACAACCAGCCTTATTCAACTAAAAATATGTTGGTTCTCCCTTACCATGAAAACTTGGTTGATATGCCTTCTCTCTTAAGACTTTTAATATTAAAGTTGTATTAAAAAAATCTTGATACAGTAAAAAAACTTTTGATAAAGAATTCCACCCAAAATGCTGATGGATGTGTCTATAAGATTCCTTGTAAAATTTGCGATAAAGTTATTACGGTCAAACTGGTAAAAATCTCGAACTAAGATTAAAACAACAATAAATATAGCATTAGAACTGGACAAGATTCCAATGCTCTATTTATTCATGTAAGAGATTTTAACCATCCAATTGATTTTCAAAAAGTTGAGACAGTAGTATCAAGCAAGTCCATGGTCGACAGGAATATAATTGAATCTTGTTTCATAAAAAGCAGTTTTGACAATAATATGAATATTTCCTTTGGTTTATATAAATTAGATCCATTTATAATTAATAGAATTTGGGAAGAATTTAATAATACACTGGACAAATAATAATTTTTAATTTTTTTGGGTAGAATAGTTTGTTGGTGAGTTGTGCAAAGGACCTGTCCAGTTGGGCCGGCGCACGTCAGGTGTTTAACCGTTGTGGGATCTGATAGTGAGATGTTGGCCAGACCCCTTATATAGCTTCCTTGGATGCTTGGCACAAGATCCCACTCTCTTCATGGACTACTCCTGGATTCGTACGTTTTGTGCTGCTGGGCGGAAGCTGCTGCCTATACAACTACTCCTTGAGAAGAGTTGTGACCTTTCTGTTGCTGGGTACCATCCACCACCTCCCTGGCGCCCAGATCCAGCCGATGTTTGCATCATGCAACTACCCATCTCTAAGCGTTTCTGCAGTCAAGACACCCTCAGCGATCATGCTGAGACAAGCATGGCACTGGCAGAGGGAGGCACATGTGCAGTGTATTTCACAGATGGTTCTGTCGACCCTGACAGGAAGAGAGCAGCAGCTGGACTGTACCACAATGGTCACACACATGGCTGGCGACTCCCTGACCACTGCACGATCCTTCAAGCTGAGCTGGTGGCGATTCAGCAGGCATTGTCACATGCCCTACGACATCGACTCCGACAATCATTTAATGCCCTCTCCCATCCTCAACCACAGGACAATGTTCACCTCATCACATCGATCCTGAACATAATGACAGCCTTAAAAGTTCAGGGTAACAGATCGACATTGAACTGGATCCCCAGCCATGCTGGCATCCGGGGAAATGAGGCGGCAGATGATGCAGCCAAGGCAGCAACAGACTATCCACATGTTGGGATTACTGTCCCAATCAGCCTACGACAGACCAAACTGGTGGCTGCCAGAGCCATGAAATTTATGGGGGAGGTCCTAGGTGATACCCCATCTCAACAGTGGTACCGAGCAGCGACTCAGGGAGAACCCCCTCCATATGATAGAAGCTGGTCCAGAGCGCAGTGTACCGCCATCCATCGGCTTCGTTTGGGCTCTCCCACAGCCAAGATGATGGTAGACAAGGCTGAGGAGGAGATGTGCCAGTACTGTCAGCACGTTGTCCAGCGGCCCCTAACACACTATCTTCTGGAGTGCGAAGTTACTGAGACACTCCGCAGGCAACTAGGAGTGATATTCCCTCCCGAAGAGGACCCAGAGATGACTGCGGCCACACTAGTGTACCATGGAGTCAACGAACCAGACAAGCTGTTACCTGTGATAACGACATATCCTCCTCCTCGCTAGTGTCCATAGTTAGGAGTACATACGGTGTTGTCGCTTATGATATGCACCAGTTGAACTGACCAGAAGAGTGCTTGAACAGCATATGTCGCATCATTGTAGAAACCTTTCTCCCTCGGGAGCCAGAGACGGGTCATCGCAAGATTGAGACCCGTGCTAGGACTACGGTCTTGGCGAACATTATACACACTTTACTTTCATAGTTCCTTGATAATGTGAGTAGTCACGAAAGCTCTTGGAATTTCTCAATTCTATATATATATATATATATATATATATATATATATATATATATATATAATATATATATATATATATAAATATATATATATATATATATATAATTATTATTAACACACTGGCCGATTCCCACCAAGGCAGGGTGGCTCAAAAAAGAAAAACTTTCACCATCATTCACTCCATCACTGTCTTGCCAGAAGGGTGTTTTACACTACAGTTTTTAAACTGCAACATTAGCACCCCTCCTTCAGAGCGCACTCACTGTAAATAACAAAAAAGGCACAATACCGTGACTGGAACGATACACAAATAACCCGCACATAAAAGAGAGAAGCTTACGACGACGTTTCGGTCCGACTTGGACCATTGACAAAGTCACACTAACCAGAGGAGGAGCAGGACGGCTATATATAGGCAGGAAGAGGTGGTGGTGGTAGTAGTAGTATTAGTAGTAGTACAAGAGTTGTATATACTACTACTACTACTACCACCACCACCTCTTCCTGCCTATATATAGCCGTCCTGCTCCACCTCTGGATAGTGTGACTTTGTCAATGGTCCAAGTCGGACCGAAACGTCGTCGTAAGCTTGTCTCTTTTATGTGCGGGTTATTTGTGTACAAGCACTGTACTTCCCATCTCCAGGACTCAAAGCCCGGCCTGCCGGTTTCCCTGAACCCCTTCATAAATGTTACTTAGCTCACACTCCAACAGCACGTCAAGTATTAAAAGCAATTTGTCTCCATTCACTCCTATCAAACACGCTCACGCATGCCTGCTGGAAGTCCAAGTCCCTCGCACAGAAAACCTCCTTTATCCCCTCCTTCCAACCTTTCCTAGGCCGACCCCTACCCCGCCTTCCTTCCGCTACAGACTGATACACTCTTGAAGTCATTCTGTTTCTCTCCATTCTCTCTACATGTCCGAACCACCTCAACAACCCTTCCTCAGCCCTCTGGACAACAGTTTTGGTAATCCCGCACCTCCTCCTAACTTCCAAACTACGAATTCTCTGCATTATATTCACATCACACATTGCCCTCATACATGACAGCCCCACTGCCTCCAGCCTTCTCCTCGCTGCAACATTCATCACCCATACTTCACACCCATGTAAGAGCGTTGGTTCCACTATACTCTCATACATTCCCCTTTTTGCTTCCACGGACAAAGTTCTTTGTCTCCACAGACTTCTCAGTGCACCTTTCACCTTTTTATCCCTTGTCATTTCTGTGATTTACCTCATCTGCTGACACGTCCACTCCTAATTAAATGAATTCATTCACCTCCTCCATACTCTCTCCCTCAATCTTATATCCAATATTTTCTTACCTATTTTTTTCTTATCCTCGTCACCTTACTCTTTCCTATATTCACTTTTAATTTTCTTCTTTTACATATCCTACCAAACTCATCCACCAGGCTCTTCAGAATCTCCCAAAAACTGTGTCATCAGCTAAGAGCAACTGTGACCACTCCTACTTTGTGCTAGATTTTTTTATCTTTTAACCCCACACATCTTGCCAATACTCGAGCATTCACTTCTCTTTCAACCGCATCTATTAATATATTGGTCAACCACGGTGACATCACACATCCTTGTCTAAGGCCTACTCTTACTGGGAAATAATCTCCCTCTCTCCTACACACTCTAATCTGAGCTTCACTATCCTCTTAAAAAATTTTCACTGCTTTCAATAACCTACCTCCTATTCCATCCATTTGCAACATCTGCAACATTGCCCCCTTTATCCACTTTGTCATCCGTCTTTTCCAAAGCCATAAATGACACAAACACCTATTTACCCTTATCTAAATACTGTTCACCTGTATGTTTCACTGTAAACACTTGATCTACACACCCCGTACCCTTCCTGATGCCTCCTTGTTCATCTGCTATCCTACTCTTCGTCTTACTCTTAATCCCTTCAATAACTCTACCATACACTTTACCAGGTATACTCAACAGACTTATTCCCCTATAATTTTTGCATTCTTTTTTGTCCCCTTTGCCTTTATACAAAGGAACTATGCATGCTCTCTGCCAATCCCTAGGCACTTTACCATTCATTTATTAAATAATAGCACCAACCACTCCAAAACTATATCCCCACCTACTTTAAATATTTCTATCTTTAGCCCATCAATCCCAGCTGTCTTACTCCATTTCATTCTACCCACTGCCTCACGAACTTTCCTCCTCACTCCTACATGATGTTATTCCTCCTTGCCCTAAACACGAAATCACAGCTTCCCTATGTTCATCAACATTTAACAATTCCACTAAATATTCCCTCCATCTTCCCGATTCCTCTAAGTCTCCATTTAATAACTCTCCTCTGCTATCGGATCAGGAGTCCACATAAAACCAAACCTCACCTCCCTCATTTTACCTCCCCTCCTCATCATCTCCCCGCAACATGTTGAAATACATGATAATATTCCCATGTTAGCGACCAACACATTAACACTTCCGTATTATGCAGTCTTATGGTAAGTTCTTAATGTAAAAGGTATACTAGGAAAATTCAGAGTGAACCACACCAGTGCTTCGTATATTTTAGTGAGCGACCACACTTGTGCTGCAGTAAATATTAATGACGTACATTGCCATTCCACGGCCCAACAATTATTAAAATGAGTTCTCAATGCACACCTGTACCAACCAACATACTCTCCCTCCCAGCAACCACACACCCACACACAACTGCACAAACACTTAAAATTCTCTTCTATTCATTTTTTTTTGTAAAATTACTAAAATAATATATTTTTCATTCTCTTTTAATCTTAACTGAATACATAAGTTCCATAAAACATATCAAGATTTTTTTTATTAACACATCGGCCGATTCCTACCAAGGCAGGGTGGCCCGAAAACGAAAAACTTTTATCATCATTCACTCCATCACTGTCTTGCCAGAAGGGTGCTTTACACTACAGTTTTTAAACTGCAACATTAACACCCCTCCTTCAGAGTGCAGGCACTGTACTTCCAATCTGCAGGACTCAAGTCCGGCCTGCCGGTTTCCCTGAATCCCTTCATAAATGTTATTTTGCTCACACTCCAACAGCACATCAAGTATTAAAAACCATTTGTCTCCATTCACTCCTATCAAACGCGCTCGAACATGCTTGCTGGAAATCCAAGCCCCTCGCACACAAAACCTCCTTTACCCATTCTCTCCAACCTTTCCTAGGCCGACCCCTGCCCCGCCTTCCCCCCACTACTGATTTATACACTCTCGAAGTCATTCTGTTTCGTTTCATTCTCTCTACATGTCCGAACAACCTCAACAACCGTTCCTCAGCCCTCTGGATAACAGTTTTGGCAATCCTGCACCTCCTCCTAACTTCCAAACTACGAACTCTCTGCATTATATTCACACCACATATTGCCCTCAGACATGACATCTCCACTGTCTCCAGCCTTCTCCTCGCTGCAACATTCATCACCCATGCTTTACACCCATATAAGACCATTAGTAAAACTATACTCTTATACATTCCCATCTTTGCTTCCAAGGACAAAGTTCTTTGTCTCCACAGACTCCTAAGTGCACCGCTCACCCTTATCCCTCTCATCAATACTACTTTTCGCCTCATCTCTCATAGACCCATCTGCTGACACTTCTACTCCTAAATATCTGAATACATTCACCTCCTCCATACTCTCTCCCTCCAATCTGATATCCAATCTTTCGTCACCTAATCTTTTTGTTATCCTCATAACCTTACTCTTTCGTATATTCACTTTCAATTTTCCTCTTTTACATACACTACCAAATTCATCCACAAACCTCTGCAACTTCTCTTCAGAATCTCCCAAGAGCACAGTGTCATCAGCAATAAGCAACTGTGACAACTCCCACTTTGTGTTTGATTCTTTACCTTTTAACTCCACACCTCTTGCCAACTCCCTCGCATTAACTTCTTTTACACCCCTATCTATTAATATATTAAACAACCACGGTGACATCACACATCCTTGTCTAAGGCCTAATTTTACTGGGAAATAATCTTCCTCACTCCTACATACTCTAACCTGAGCCTCACTATTTTCATAAAAACCCTTTACTGTTTTCAGTAACCTACCTCCTACACCATACACCTGCAACATCTGCCACATTGCCCCCTTATCCACCCTGTCATACGCCTTTTCCAAATCCATAAATGCTACTAAAACCTCTTTAGCCTTATCTAAATACTGTTCACCTATATGTTTCACTGTAAACACTTGGTGTACACACCTCATACCTTTCCTAAAGCCTCCTTGTTCATCTGCTATCCTACTCTCCATCTTTCTCTTAATTATTTCAATAATAACTCTACTATACACTTTACCAGGTACACTCAACAGACTTATCCTCCTATAATTTTTGCACTCTCTTTTGTCCCATTTGCCTTTATACAAAGGAACTATGTACACTCTCTGCCACTCCCTACGTACTTTACCCTCTTCCATACATTTATTAAATAATAGCACCAACCACTACAAAAATATATCCCTACCTGCTTTTAACATTTCTTTATGCCATCAATCCCAGTTGCTTTACACCCTTTCATTCTACCCACTGCCTCACGAACTTCCCCCACACTCACAACTGGTTCTTCCTCACTCCTACAAGATGTTATTCCTCCTTGCCCTACACACGAAATCACAGCTTTCCTATCTTCATAAACATTTAACAATTCCTCAAATTATTCCCTCTATCTTCCCGATACCTCTAACTCTCCATCTAATAACTCTCCTCTCTCATTTTTAACTGACAAATCCATTTGTTCTCTAGGCTTCCTTAGCTTGTTAATCTCACTCCAAAACTTTTCCTTATTTTCAACAAAATTTGTTGATAACATATCACCCACTCTCTCATTTGCTCTCTTTTTACATTGTTTCACCACTCTCTTAAGGTCTCTTTTTCTCTTCATATACTCTTCCCAACTTACATCACTTCTACTTTGTAAAAACCTCTCATGTGGTAACTTTTTCTCCCTTACTACTCTCTTTACATTATCATTCCACCAATCGCTCTTCTTCCCTCCCACACCCACTTTCCTGTAACCACAAACTTCTGCTGAACACTCTAACACTACATTTTTAAACCTATCCCATACATCTTCAACCCCATTGCCTATACTCACTAGCCCATCTATTCTTTAATAGTTGTTTATATCTTACCCTAACTGTCTTCTCCTTTTGTTTATAAACCTTCATCTCTCTCCTACTTGCTGCTTCTATTTCCCTTGTATCCCATCTACTTTTTACTCTCACTGTAGCTACAACTAAAAGGTGATCTGAAATATCTGTTGCCCCTTTATAAACATGTATATCCTGAAGTCTACTCAACAGTCTTTTATCTACCAATACATAGTCCAACAAACTACTATCATTACGCCCTACATCATATCTTGTGTACTTATTTATCCTCTTTTTCTTCAAATATGTATTACCTATAACTAAACCCCTTTCTATACAAAGTTCAATCAAAGGACTCCCATTATCATTTACACCTGGCACCCCAAACTTACCTACCACATACATTCACTTAAAAATCTCCCTCTCTCCTCTACACTCCTCTCTTCTCCAGGTTCACACACTTATTACGACCCGCTTTTCACATCCAACCCTTATTTTAGTCCACATAATCCTCGAATTTACACATTTATATTCCCTCTTCTCCTTCCATAACTGATCCGTCAACATTGTTGCTACCCCTTCCTTAGCTCTAACTCTCTTGGTGAATAAAATTCATTTTCTATGTAAGGCACAATTTTACACGGTAAAAACATACATTCTTCGAGTAAAACATTTGTAATTAGGTAAACAAGAACCTTCTCTTTAAAACCATAACTTTCTGCATAAATTTGGTATAATATATTATTATTTTAAAGTTCTGCATCTAAAACTTGTTTGAAGTCTATTTATTCCACATTTCTCTTTTCCCATTTCTCTATAAAATTACTAAAATAAATACATTTTCTTACTCTTCTATTCTTAATTGAATTCACAATTTCTATAAAACATCTCATGATATGGTAAATGGTGAACAAAGTTTATAAATGGTTTTGGTAACATTGCAAAGTATATAAGACATGCATATTTAAACAATGGTAACAAAATTAAACAGTACACATTTCACTGTTTATACAAGTTAAAACACCACATCGGTGAAATCTTCAAGCGTTGTAAACAGTGTTACATAGCTTTTAGTCCTCAACATTAGGTATACAGTTTTAACTTTTATTTATTCCACATAACTCTTCATTTTTTCTATAAATTTACTAACTAAAGCAACCACTTTTGTAGAACCTAACCTCCTATCCCTCGGATCAATAACCTTCCCAGCCTTTCTCCTTCTCCAACCTTCATCTAGTGGTCCAACTTAACTCCTTTTATGTGGGGTAAAAACTCATCCTATTCAACATATTTGCATTATGCTTTTCCCAGACTTAGCTGTCATAAATGACACTTCAGCACTGTGCTTATTTTTTTACATAATTTCCTAAATGTAGAACATATGAATGAATAATACAAAAAAATGTGTAATAAAATATGATGCTGTTCTTACCCTTCGAGAAATTTTAAGTGAAGGGGGTGTGGAACAGCCAGTAGGGACGCCGAGGAGGGAGAGACCATTTGCAGCTTATGAACACTGGTTGTAGTAGGTAATTCTTTTAATAGTCGGGGTTTCTCGGAGGCCTAATGGGATGTATCGGCCTCAGTTCGTAATTTGGAAATTGCTGACACGTTCCTGCTGAAGAATTGGGACAGGAAATGAGTGAGGCCTCAAGAATTGCGTGTGGAGGACGAAAATAGAGGACTTCAATGAGTCCATCCCATCAACACACCATAAAGTACAGTAGTTTTTGCGTTGGCCATTGTAAATTCTAGCTTCCAGGGGTTAGGTTAGGGTGTGTTCCATCAGCATTAAGTGTTTTCCAGTAATTAAATGGTAATTGGTAATACAAAGTTCTTTGTACTAATAGTTATAAATTAATAGCTGGTTTTTATTTAATAGTCATTAATTTATTGTTAGGTCTAGCTTTATGTGAGAGTGGTGAAGAAGTGGGCATTCGAGGTACTTGCAGTTCAGTGACTTACTGTGATTAAGTCCCACTTACCTCACCCAAATTACTTGCAGGAAATAATTCAGGCAATGTCCTGTAAACCTCCAGCAAGTAATTTTCTCATATTACTACTACTACTACTACTACTACTACTATATATATAATAATAATAATAATAATAATAATATTTTCAACAAAAATAAGCCTTTGACCCTTCGAACCGGATGTAATCAATGAAAATTTAGTTCGTGTAATAATTAATGGTGATTTGATTGAATGTAATAGATTGCTGGGTTCATATATACTAATTGACATTATTTAAATTAATTAATGGTGTTTTTGTAATGGATTATAGTTGCCACAATTAATTGAATTTACATGCTCAGTAGGGCTGGAATTGTATTTGTAATATTAATGGACTGTGTAATTATTATATAAATTAATTGCTAAGCCCAGTGAGGCCAGGGATGTAACTGCTGTAGTTGTTAATTTGCTAAGCCCATTTAGGGCTAGGAATGATAATTGTCTTCTTTCTGTCCATAATAATAATAATTATAATTATTTTGATAAGCCAGGAAACATTCGGCTGAATATTTGGTGTATATTATGTAATTATAATTAATTTTGCTAACCTAGGAAATATATGGCTTATAAAAATATTTTTAATTATTACTAATTAGCTAAGCCAGGAAATATTTGGCTAGGACATTTGGTGCATATTGTAATAATTATACCAGTGTCTCATTTTATTTGTACAACCAATGTTCATTGAGTCAAGATAAGATTTCGTTTGGATTTTCAACCCTGGAGGGTTAGCCACCCAGGATAACCCAAGAAAGTCAGTGCGTCATCGAGGACTGTCTAACTTATTTCCATTGGGGTCCTTACTCTTGTCCCCCAGGATGCGACCCACACCAGTCGACTAACACCCAGGTACCTATTTGATTCTAGGTGAACAGGACAACAGGTGTAAGGAAACGTGTCGAAATGTTTCCACCCGCTGGGAATCGAACCCGGGCCCTCCATGTGTGAAGCAGGAGCTTTAGCCACCAGTCCACCGGGCCTGGATGAAGGGAGCCATGGATGAAGGTAATGTAATTAATGTGAATGGAAGGTTCATGGAAATTAAGGTTATAAAGGCCTCATTAAATGAAAAAAACAGGTAATGTGACCAGAGCTTATAATAAATACCTGGAATTGGTGGCAGAAGGAACTGTGAATAAGGTTAATTTAGAATTATATATGGAATCATTAGAAAATAGGTATGTGTCATATAAATTGTATTACACAAAATATGAAGATGATCTGCTGTTGAATTGTGCAGATGATAATGAAAGGGAATTATTAATTAATCAGTATTATGAACTGGAAGAGAAAATACTATCATGTAAAAGTAAGGTATTAAATAAATTAAAATGTGTAAATACTGCCGTTGAGTAATCTTTGACCTAACTCCCAGTGTTAAGTCTACCAACATTTAATCCAGCAGACAACTGGGAGGAATTCTGGTCAGTATTTAAGGTTGCTGTACATGTGAGGAATGACCTAGCAGACGTCACAAAAATATTTTATCTCAAAGGCAGGACAGAAGCGATGCTCATGCATTGCTTCAAGGGTTCCAAAGGCTGACTCTAGTTACCTGGAGGCAGTTGACTTGTTAGACGTGACCTATGGTAACAGGGAGCAAAGTAGGTTGGACCTAGTAACTATTGTAGATAATTTAAAAACTCCAGCTCACAATTATAAAGGTTTACAACAATTTAGAGTCAAACTGGAAAGTGCTCTTAAAACTTTAAACAACAGATAGGATCTGGATGGATCAGACTGGATATTGAGTGCTATTGTACAGAATAAAATGACTAGTTAGACTGTAGATTGGTTAGCTAATAAGTTTCACAAAGGATATTTCTCTCTGGAGAAGATAAGAGTAGGGTTACAAGAATTAATTGTCGAACTGCAGACAAGCCAACCAAATAATTCTATGTATGTTGGTAGAATCACCGACAATATGCAAAGTAAAAAGACACAAGTGCAGCTAATGTGGCGTTTTATTGTGGCAACGTTTCGCTCTCCAGGAGCTTTGTCAAGCTGTTACAAAGAGTACATGGACACAGAGGGTATATATAGGCTCAGAGTGAGGTGCAAAACTAGTGGTAGTAGTAGTAGTGACATGAACTGTAGTAGCACTAGTAATACAATATGGTAGAACAATTAACCTAACCTATTTTTATGTTACCCAAGTAATAGCTTTTATATCCTTTTACTCATGTGCAAGTTAATTGTTCTACCATATTGTACTACTACTACTACTACTATAACTTGTATCACTACTACTACTGCTACTACTACTACTATCACTAGTATTACACCTCACTCTGAGCCTATATATACCCTCTATGTCCATGTACTGTTTGTTATGGCTTGATAAAGTTCCTGGAGAGCCAAACGTTGCCACAATTAAGTGTCACATTAGTTGCACTTGTGTCCTTTTACTTTTCAAATAATTCAAAGAATGTAACACCTGATGACTATGATGTATCTGTCCAGTTCACAAGTGGAAAAAAGTATCGTGGTCATCGGTCTCGGGCCGCCATGTGGACATGCTGCGCAGATGCTCCCGTTTCAGTCGGCTTTCCTGCGCAGTTTTCCTGTTTTCTTCCAAGATGGCAACGGGTGGCAGAAGGCGCAGCAATACGGTGTGTGTTGACATCGTAAAGGGTGTGATTTACCCGTCCACGGCTTCTGCAATGCTCCCGGCGATCGTCAGAGATACTTACGGTATTGGTAATGATGAGCTGCATGGCATAGCGCTAAATGGAACTACACGAATCTTCATCAAGTTTTGTTCCGCGGCTGCCTATGAACGGACGGTGGCTTTATATCAGGAGAAGTGCCTTCCTGTGACTTCAGGGATGGAGGTATGTCTGAGGGATGCTTCCCGAACTTACACCTGGGTAAGGATTCGTAACGTCCCCTTTGAGGCGGATGCTGTGGGTATTAGTGATGCATTCAAGGTTTACGGTGAAGTGCATACGGCGACGTTGGGAAGATGGAAGGATGGGCTCTATGCTGGACTGCCTGAAGGTTCTTTCACATTGAAGATGACGTTGAGGAGGGCCATTCCCTCCTATGTCGTTCTGGAGGATTTCAGGACGCAGGTTTATGTCACGTACGCTGGACAATGGCGAACATGTCGCATGTGCGGAGGATTTGATCACATGACAGCAGAGTGTGGAAAGATGGCTCCAAGCCGTTCGACAGCTTTGGCAACGTCGGTGGTGTCAACACTTTTGGAGTGTTCCTCGTCGGTGCCTGTGGCAGGTGCTGGACGGATGACTTAAGCAGATGAGGTTGAAGGAATGAAGGGACGTTGTGTGACACTGCTGGAGGCGTCGGGTGGTCTCTCGGGATAGGGGATTGGACATGCGACGACAGCAGAGGTGCAGGGGATGTCAAATTCACTCCAGGAGCCCTTGGACCTCCCCCTGCAGGAAGTGATCAACAACTTACTGAACGAGCCATTGGATGTTTTATCTGCTGTAGGGACTGATTCCCAGCTTGGCTCTGTGGACCTGGGGAAGGAACCAGGGCATATGGATCCTGAGTCTGATGGTTTGCAACGCCTGCAGGTGGTGGCTGAGGTCCACGAGCCTGGTGAAAATGTCGAGATGGAGCTGGGAAGCAGCTCTAGGAAACGGGCTGGGGAGTCATCAGATGATGAGGTTCTCACGCCGGCCCAGAGGCCTAGTACGAAGCTGTCGGGGAATGTAGCTAGGCCGGGGTTGAGAAGTGCACAAGGGAGGGAGGAGGGTCAGGAGGGAAAGAGTGCACGAGACGGTTCGAGTTTTTTTTTAAAGGAGGACAGGGTAAGACCCAGAGGCATAGGGGAAAGGCCCCTTTGTTGAAGCCTTCAAGTGTGTAACTATTAATGTCAATGGCCTCATGGATGAAGTGAAGCATGCATGGTTAGAGAGTGTTTTGCGGCGGTTCGATGTGGATGTATGTTTTATTCAGGAACATAATTATAAGTATGGATACGAGTTAAGGTTGAAAGGTTATCGAATGTTTGTAGGCAGTTCATTGAGGCTAAAGGGTGGGGTGGCAATGGCGGTAAAGGAGTCTAGCCCCTTTCGAGTCTTTGCATGGGAGGAGGGGGGAGGGAGGGTGGTGAGGGTGGAGGGGATCTGGGGGGAGGTCCGGGTTTGTTTTCTGGGTGTGTATATGCCTGCAGAAGGGTTTAGACAGGTAAAGGTGGATTTTGTGAGGGATGTTTTATATTTTTTGCGGGGTTTGCCCATGGTCACCATCCTGGGAGAAGATTGGAATTGTGTTATCAGGCATAAAGATGTGGAGCCGCATGGGTCAGGTTGTGTGCTCGGAGTGTTACGAGATGTGCTGCAGGATGCTGGGGTATCTGATGTGGAGGGGAGGGAGGGAGGGGTGGGTAGAGCACACGTTTGTGAGGAGAGGATATGCTGCGAGATTGGATCGACTATATGTAACTATGGGGATTACGGTCGAACGGGTACAAACTATAGATGTCGGGTTTTCGGATCACTGAGCAGTTATGGCAGAACTGGCATGGTTTGGTATGGTACGGAGATACTCGTGATATTGGAAACTGAATGTGCGGCTCCTTACTGCAGGGGAAGAGGGAACGTCTTTCAGAGATTGGTGGGAACCTTTCTAGGGAGCTAGGGATCAAGGGGTGGGCGTGTTGGATTGGTGGGAGTTGAAAGCCAAGCCAGGAATTCAGCCGTATTATAGAAATAAGGGTAGAGAGGAGGCAGGGTGGAGGTTCGAGTTGCCAAAGTGTCTAGAGGGGCAGCTGAATGCTTATTATGAGGGAGGTGGAGGTCATCGGTATGGGGAAATTGCAGACCTTCAGGGTAGGTTAAATGACTAACAGAATGAGCGTTTTGATGCCATACGTGTTAGGGTGGGGTTAGAGGAGGTGCTTTGGGGTGACAAACCCTGAGGTTGTGTTTTGCGCAGGTTCAAGGAAAGGCAACGATGATGACTTTGGAGGTGTGTGAGAATGTGGGGGGATATCAGAGGGGGCAGATGCTATGCACGACGGACAGTATGAGTAATTATGTGGACCATTGGTTTCAGAAAAAAATGTGGCAGGGGGTTGGCAGTGCCAAGGAGGGGGGATTGTGTGCTGATGTAATAATGAATGTTTTCGGTGAGAAAGAGCGCGTGGAGCTAGGGGAAGTGATTAATGAGAGGGAGGTGGAGGAGGCTGTGACAAAAATTAGTAGAGGTAAAGTGGGATTGAGGGGATACAATGATTTCTATTTGGACATTAAAATTTGCTAAAAGACTTGTCTGGTGGCATTTTAAACAGTTAAAAGGGGGGAGGGATTTGGGAAAGTCAAAGGGTATGGGGGTTGTTGTTTTAGTCCCCAAGAAAGGGGGGGGGGAAGGAGTGGTGCAATCGGGGGAACCCCCCTTTATGTGTGCGATTACAAAATTTTTGCAAAAAGTTTTGGGTAATGGCTGAAGGAGTTTTTTAAAAGGGTTTAATTGGGGACAGTTTGGTTAACCTGGACAGGTATGCTGTGGGCATGGGAGGATCAGGTTTTTTGAGATTGCCAAGGGGGGGGGCATCTTGAGATCTTTGATTGGAAAGAAGTATAGGGGACTGTGTAAATAGGGGATTGTTGAGGGTATTTTGGGAAACGGGGTTTTGGGAGGGGGTTGTGCGATGGGTCACCACGTTGTTTTCGTCTGCCAGGGTTAGGGTAAGGTGAATAGCAGGTTGGGTTTCCCAGTGGGATGGAGAGGGTTTAAGACGGGATGCCCCCTGCCCCAAATTCTTTTGGGCATGTATGCAGGTCCTTTTTTCGGTTATTGAGGGAGGGGTTGGGAAAAGGAAGGGGGGGGAGAGTTTGGTGGGGGATTGTGGGCTATGTGGATGTACACGTTTTGGTGGAGGGGAGGTGGTTTGCGAAAGGTGGGGGTTTGAGTGATTGAAATGTTTGGGGCAGCGACGGGCAAAACGTGATAATCGAGCAAAGTCAAAGGTTGCTCAGGGAGGTCCTGGGTGGGGAGGGGGGGCCCCTTTGGCGAGGGTATGGGTGGTTTTTTTGGTAGTCTTCGGATCTGCGGGATTGGGATACTTTGGTGGATGTCCCGGTGGCACAAAGGGTGAATTTGGAGGAGTAGTTGGGGGGCCCCGGGTTTGGCTTAGAGGGGTTTGCGGGCTGGGGAGTTACTTTGCGCAGGGGAGTGGTGGTGGTGAAACCCCTCGTTTTTAGTAAGGGGTGGGGTTTGGCGGAGGTGTGGGGGAAAAGGAGAGGCATTCCTGCGTTTTTTTTTGTGAAAAAAACTGGGGAATTTAAGGGAATGGTTAGTGGGGGTCTTCTGTCTAGTGGGGGGGCTTTGCATATGTCTTAAGGGCCTTTTAATTTTATGTGGGAGGAGTCACAGGGTGTTTGGAGGGCCGTTTTTAATTGGTGGTGGATTTTTTGTTTTTTTCTTGGATTATGCGGGAAGTTCATGGGGCTTATAGGGTGAGAGCGCTCACAGCACGTGTCTACAGGACAGTTTGTAGAAATAGGTTTTTATATGGATGGACTTGGATGACCAGCTTCCCTGTGGGGTACCGACATTTGACTGTGAACGGGTTACTGAGGTTAGGGGTGGGGTAGACTGATCAGGGTTTGGGCTCCTGGGTTTTGTTTTGTTTTTTGCCCCTTGGTAGGTTTGCTTTTAGTGGCGTTTTCTTAGGTGTGAATGGGGGGGGGTGCATATGTGTCTGGAAGTGGAATTTGGAAGTGTCTTAGTAGAGCCAATAATCAAGGATGTGCGTGTGGAGGGGGAGGGGGGTTCTGCATGGGTTCTATCATGTCAGGTGGGTTAGACTCCTTCGCTTGGAGGAGGTTTGATGAGTGTGTTAGTGATGGGTTTTGGATGATGTTTCTTTTCATGGGATCTGGAAATGGGGGCTTTTTTGCTGGCCTCTGGGTTTTTGGTTGTGTAGTAGGTTTTTTTTAATGGATTACTATTTTGGGGTTTCATATGCCTTTTGCATACTCTTGAATGGAAAACTTTCATTTTTTTTCCGTTTGTTGCATAGCATATTGTGTTTTACTTTAGTCTTTGTGGTTTTCATAGATTGTTCTCCAGAAAAAAAAATTGCTTTACACATTTTTTTTTCTCGTACTAATTGTGATGTATCGTAATTGTTTTTTTTTTTTTGGTTTTGCGTTTCTGTAAAACGCAAGCACAATAATATGTACATTTTGGGTTTTACCTTTTATATATATAGATGTGTATATTGTGTGTTATGTTATGTATCTATATGTATATTATATGTATATATGTTGAAAAATGCTCGAAAATTTCGTGTATGTATATATATGCATATGTATATGTATGTATATATATACATATATATATATATATATATATATATATATATATATATATATATTATATATATATATATATATATTATATATATATATAATGTGTGTGTGTGTGTGTGTGTGTGGTACGTATATTCTGATTATTACAGTTTTAGTTATGTTATAATGTCATGTATCGTCTTGTTTAGTAGGAGTCTGGTAGATTTATGTAGAGGGGATGTGGGGGTTGGATATATTCCAATGTAAGTTATTCTTATGTTAGGGGGGTATGCTGTTTTGTGTATATCGCTGCTTTCCCTATTCCTGTTCTAATTCATGTCATCCGTAAAAAAAAAAAAGAAAAACGTTTTCTATATTGTAAGAATGTGGAAGGTTGGGTATTTAACATTGTAGCGTTTGTGTTAGGTCTGGTGCTCCTGCTTAACCACGTACTTGTGACAAGCAAGTAACCTATATGTTTTTTTCTGTATACCGATCTGAGTTGTGTATTAACTTTTATATATATTTGTCATTAATACTACATACTTCTATAACGTACAGTGGATGTGGTTGATTTTATTGCCTACTTTGTAATGTTGGTGTTTAATTTCATGTTTGGAGAGGTGTGAAGTTTCTCGGTGTGTACCATTTTTTTTTATTTGTCACCGTGGTTTGTTTGTATGTAATACATTGTATTATGTTTTATGCAGGGTTTTTTAAATAAAGTTTAAAAAAAATGGAAAAAAATATCCTAATGTTAATAATCAAAATAAATCATCTCATAAAAAGGGTTGCATAGGCACATATTAAGTGGCAGGAACCCAAAATAATGCATCTCCACATCAAATTAAGAGAAATAAGTACCTTAATGGGAGTGGCCTAGTTAATAACGGGCAAGTCAAGCAAAAGAGGGATTGTCTCTTTTGCAAGGGTAATCATTTTCCAAGAATTGTAATGCTTATGATTCATGGGATGTTAATGTGGGAAGATTAGATGAACTTGACAGATGTATCAGATGTTTAAGCAGTCATAACATAAAGGATTGTTATGTGAAACTGAATAATTGTTATCAGTGCCACAAAGGAAGGCATCATGTAGTAATGTGTAAAGGTTTGTATAATGATAATGTTGATGATGATAAAAATGATGACAATGATAATAATGTTGATGAACCTGAAAAAACGGTTACTAATGTAAAAATGCATCTAATGTTAATGATGGCATAGCTGAAGTAGCCTTTCCTATGGTGAAGATAGAAATTCGAGATAAAAGGCATAAAGCAAAAAAAGGTATTATTGGACCAAGGATCTCAACGCACTTTCATCAAACGTAGTTGCTTTAATGATATAAAACTGCAAATGGGGGATCCAACAAATCTAAAATTATCTGGTTTTCTGTCAGATAAAAGGGCCCAGTTGTACGACACTGTAAATGTCGGCCTGGGCAATGAGAGAAAACTTATCAATGCACTTATAGTTGATAGGCTCCCACTGTAAATCTCTACAACAGGGCTTCGTGAAGCAACTGAGAGGCTTTCACAAAATAGTGTAGAATTGGTACAATCTTGTAGAATTGGCAGAACTACAAAGGGATCTGGACAGGCTGCAGACCTGGTCCAGCAATTGGCTCCTGGAGTTCAACCCCAACAAGTGCAAAATCATGAAGATTGGGGAAGGGCAAAGAAGACCGCAGACGGAATAGAGTCTAGGGGGCCAGAGACTACAAACTTCACTCAAGGAAAAAGATGTTGGGGTGAATATAACACCAGGCACATCTCCTGAGGCACTAAACTACAGACCTGTGTCTCTGACATGTATTGTGTGCAAAGTCATGGAGAAGATTATCAGGAGGAGAGTGGTCGAACACCTGGAAAGGAACAAGATTATAAATGAAAACCAGCATGGGTTCATGGAAGGCAAATCTTGTATCACAAACCTCCTGGAGTTTTGTGACAAGGTAACAGAAGTAAGACACGAGAGAGAGGGGTGGGTAGATTGCGTTCTCCTTGACTGCAGGAAGGCCTTTGACACAGTTCCCCACAAGAGATTAGTGCAGAAGCTGGAGGATCAGGCGCATGTAAAAGGGAGGGCACTGCAATGGATAAGGGAATACCTGACAGGGAGGCAGCAACGAGTCATGGTACGTGAAGAGGTATCACAGTGGGCGCCTGTTACGAGCGGGGTCCCACAGGGGTCAGTTCTAGGACCAGTGCTATTTTTGATATATGTGAACGACATGATGGAAGGAATAGACTCTGAAGTGTCCCTGTTCGCAGATGACGTAAAGTTGATGAGAAGAATTAAATCGGACGAGGATGAGGCAGGACTGCAAAGAGACCTGGACAGGCTGGACATGTGGTCCAGTAACTGGCTTCTCGAATTCAATCCAGCCAAATGCAAATTCATGAAGATTGGGGAGGGGCAAAGAAGACCGCAGACAGAGTATAGGCTAGGTGGACAAAGACTACAGACCTCACTCAGGGAGAAAGACCTTTGGGTGACCATAACACCGAGCACATCACCGGAGGCACACATCAACCAAATAACTGCTGCAGCATACGGGTGCCTGGCAAACCTGAGAATAGCGTTCCGATGCCTTAATAAGGAATCGTTCAAGACACTGTACACTGTGTATGTTAGGCCCATACTGGAGTATGCAGCACCAGTCTGGAACCCACACCTGGTCAAGCACGTCAAGAAGTTAGAGAAAGTACAAAGGTTTGCAACAAGGCTAGTCCCAGAGCACAAGGGAATGTCGTACGAGGAAAGGTTAAGGGAAATTGGACTGACGACACTGGAGGACAGAAGGGTCAGGGGAGACATGATAACGACATACAAGATACCGCGGGGAATAGACAAGGTGGACAGAGATAGGATGCTCCAGAGAGGGGACACAGGGACAAGGGGTCACAACTGGAAGCTGAAGACTCAGACGAGTCACAGGGACGTTAGGAAGTATTTCTTCAGTCATAGAGTTGTCAGCAAGTGGAATAGCCTAGCAAGTGAAGTAGTGGAGGCAGGAACCATACATAGTTTTAAGAAGAGGTATGACAAAGCTCAGGAAGCAGAGAGAGAGAGGATCCAGTAGCGATCAGTGAAGAGGCAGGGCCAGGAGCTGAGTCTCGACCCCTGCAACCACAATTAGGTGAGTACATCAACCAAATAACTGCTGCAGCATATGGGCGCCTAGCAAACCTAAGAACAGCATTCCGACATCTTAATAAAGACTCATTCAGGACCCTGTGCACTGTGTATGTTAGGCCCATATTGGAGTATGCGACAATAGTTTGGAACCCACACCTAGCAAGCACGTAAAGAAACTAGAGAAAGTGCAAAGGTTTGCAACAAGACTAGTCGAGAGCTAAGGGGTATGTCCTACGAGGAGAGGTTAAGGGAAATTGACCTGACGACACTGGAGGACATGAGAGATAGGGGGGTGTTATGCAGGGTTATGCATGACATTGTAATGTTGTTATGCAGGGTTCTGCATGACATTGTAATGTTGTTATGCAGGGTTCTACATGACATTGTAATGTTGTTATGCAGGGTTCTACATGACATTGTAATGTATGTACAGTAGAGAAGGGTGTCATAAAAGTATGATGTTATAATTGTAAAGCATAATTTTATAATTCATATTGTGCATTTGGGGGTACTGTAAAGTACTCTAATTGTAATTATAAAGAAATCCTGCTAGGTATTTATTTTCCAACTTTGTCTGGGTATGTGGGGTAAGCGTGGCTTGGGGAGTCACGTGGAGTCAGCATGGTGTGGAGGCTGGCGTCCGAGATGCTGTGTATTAAGCTAAGTTTGTAGTTGTGTACTCCTTTTGTTTAGCTAACTCAGGTCATAGGCTCTTCTGTGGCTTACCTGTATGCCCACCTAGGCTCTGACATGGTCAGGGTTCTGTGGGATGAGTGAGGAAATAAGAAATGGGGTTGGTAGTGGAGTAGTGACGGCCTGACGCTGACTAGGCCTAGTGGTTATGGTGGGTGGACCTCCAACCAGCTGTTTCTTGTGTACCCTCATTTGGGCGTTTAGGATAGAAGATAAATGAAGGGTTTCTAGGTGTGTATATGTGTTATGTTGAATAAATAAATATTTTCCTAACTAGGGTTTTTGCCTAACCTCTTTTAAACCCAAACCCTTGAAGTAAACAAATACGGGTTTTTTAGCGCTTTCTTTTTTGACTGGGATAGCCCTGGGTGGCCTGTTATGCTTGAGATGTGTGTAACTTTTACCTATGCCTAAGACAAGCTAAAAGCCCCAGCTGTCCCACCTTTTTCATAACATGGGGGCCGTATATGGGAGAATTATCAAATTTTATGTGGGTTAATTTCAAGTTTACAACCTGGAAAGAAATAAATAATCGTTCTTTATTGGGTTGGTCAGGGGAAAAGCTTCACTATAGCACTCACACTAAAATGATAATTTACCTTTGTTTGCAATATTGCTGGGTTTTACGGTGTTTATTATTAACTAATACCCTGTGCATAATTTTCCTTTGTGTGAAATGTTGGGGTTTTTTTAGGGTGTTATTATTGACTAATGCCCTGTGTATAATTTGCCTTTGTTTGCAATATTGCTGGTTTTTAGGGTGTTATTTTTAAACTAATCCCTGTGCATAATTTACCTTTTGTGCAAATATTGTTGATTTTTGGGGGTGTTATTATTAATAATACTCAGTGAATAATTTACCTTTCTGTGCCTATTGTTGTTTTTTAGGGTTTGTATTAATCCCTGATAGTTTGTGCATAATTTACCCTTGAGGTAAAATCTTGCTGTTTTTAGGGGGTTATGTTTACCTAAATTTCTGGGAAAAATTTTTCCCTTTGGCAGGTGCAGTAGCTCCATTTTTTCTGCCAAGGTTTTCTTTTTGTGTGCAACCTGTTTAATTTGAGGGAGTCACATGAAAACCCCCTTGTGAATATAATATTCAGTATATGTGCTTTGCTGTGTGCTTTATTATTTTATATCAGTAAGTTCTGTGGCTGATGCAAGTTTTGGTGATATCTTTTCCCCAAAAATGGCTGACACTAGTGAAAATTCTGAGGTGACATGCTTTTGGAAGGGGTGACATTGAATCAAATTTCTATGTTAGGGACCTGGATAAGGAAGTATAAATTTTACAAATGAAATTAGCCCTAGTTGCGGAAGAAAAGGAATGGTTAAGGATTGAACGTACAAAGATCCAGGAACAGATAGCCTTAGAGGAGCTTAGGGTCAAGAAAGAGCTAAAGAGAGGCAGCTTGCTTCTCACCCACCACAGACACGAGGGTAGAGTTTTTCATTTCGATAAAAACCATAAAATTTGTGCCCAAATTCCCAGAGAAAGACCCAGACCAGTTTTTTCTGTTATTTGAAAATACGGCCAAATTCCAAGTTTGGCCGGAAAAGGAAATGGGCGACATTAGCGAGAACCCAATTAGTTGGTAAAGGGTTGCAGGCCGTTAGTTCTTTAGAGGGATCGGCTTTTTCTGATTATATTAAGCTAAAAGAGGTAGTTTTACTGACTTATCAAATGTTTCCAGAAAGGTACCCGCAAAAGTTTAGAGAACTAAAGTTTCAAGCAGGACAGTCTTTGGTGGAATATTTGGTAAGGAGAAGATGTCATTTTAAATAGGTGGTGTCGCTCAAAAGGGGGTGGTAGGAATTATGAGGGTGTAAATTTCCTTATTTTGTTGAGGATCTTTTGAGCTTGTTCCTCCTGACCTTAAGGCTATCTTGAGGAGAAAAGATCTTGATGATTTTAAAAATGCTTTAGAGCTGGGTGACAGATTTTTAGCTAACCAAACATTTGGTAGTAGGTACCACCCCCCACATACTAACATTGGTAAGTTTTCTCCTTCCGCAAATAGGAACAAGAAATTTCAGAAGTTTAAGCCACATATTTCTCAGCCTATTCTCCCAAAAGGGTGTGATTAAGCCTAATTCTCCAGTACCCGCCCAGGGAAATTTTAAATCCACGTCACTGGTCCAGGATTACAAGGAACAGGTGGGACGAGCCCCAAATTTCCCCCGAGTCAAGGGATCCAACTAGGTCAAATGGGCAGGGAACCTTTAAACCTTATTACTGTACTTTTGTCATAAACAAGGCCCTCTGCAGCCGTATTGTCGAAAGAATGCTTTGGGACCCGGCTGCAGCAGATGCTTCTCCCGTAAGTACACCCAAATTTCATATGATGTGCTTGCATTGCAGTCTTGCCCCAAGGTATCCAAAGAAGGCCAGCTGTCTTAGACCTTCGGAATGAAGGGCTATTCAAGTAAGTCTATTGTGGCCTTACCAAAAAGAAGGTAGGGTCCCGGGTGTCTGTCTTTGGGGACACTTGTAGCACATACACCTTGCTTAGCAGGGGTGTATTGCCAGTGTCGGATGACACCTACACCGGATTGGACATTTTTCTTAAAGGGATAACTGGAGTCCCTGTCAGGACTCCAGTGCACAGGTTATGGGTAGAGTCTGCATACCAGTCTGGGGTTTCCTATCTGTAGGTATTGCAAAAGATGTACCTTTTGCAGAGTTTACCTTCTACTAGGCAAAAACGTTGTGGGACTGCTCAAAGTGAGGAATGTTTGGTTTTTTCAGGACCCTGCTTTACAAGGTGGTAAATTACCTAATTGGAGCGACGGTGCCTGAAAATTTTCAGTTGTTTTTGGACCTAAACAGGGGAAAAAAGGCAGGAGCTGTGCCTCCCTGTGACCCTTCTGCACATGTGGTGATGGGTTTGAGCCTGGGGAGCCTATTCATTGAGTCTGACCTGCAGGAGACTCTGAGCAGTGCTGAACCGGCTCCAACCGGAACTCAGTTGGAGAAGTGGTCTTGGTGCTGATGTGGGGAAAAAAAACCCTGACTCTGCAGCAGCTGAGTGAGGCCCAGGAAGGTTGTGACCTCCGGAACGCTATTCATTTATCAGCTGTTGCGGAGGATGTAGTTCCCAAATTTACCAAATGTTTATTTTGCAGAGCTGATCAAATGAGCAAGACTCTTTTAAAGAGGACCTGTGCTTACGTGGCCACAGCAGAACTATTAGTGTCATTGTCAGTATTTTTTACAGATTCTGAAGGAACGACATATCAGTGTTAAGACAGGATAGCTGAATAATCGATGTTTATTAATAAATTCCTTTTCTAACAGGTTACCCGAGTCTATACCCTTTCTGAATAATTTTGTGTGTGGTTTTGAGATTTCTGGTGAAACATTTTTGTCTCTTAGCCTTTGCACAAATCACCCAGAAGTCATATTTTATGAAATGTCATGTAGTTTTGAGAGGCCTACTTAAGGTTAAATTTACCAATGTATATCATCCTAGGAGTCAAAGAAAAACACAGTGGTTTTCCCAGTCTCTCAGGGCAATGCACGTTTGTTTTACCCAGTACCAGAAGGACTGGGATGAGGGAATTCCCCTCCTTTTCATTACCGTGCAGGGAAGCACTCTGGAATCATTAAGTCATGGGCTACGTGAGGATGGTGATGTTTCCCCCGCGGTGTTTTTTCTCAGTTTCAGAAACTGCTTGGCTAAGATGAGGCACCAGTCTGCCAGTCCGCTCAGGATGATGTGGGACCATGAGGTGGTGCTACATATTCTGGAAGCTGGAGAGATGGGATTGGCATTGGAGCCGGGTCCTGGGAAGGCTATGATGGAACTGTGTGGTGGCTTCAAAATGATGGTGGATAAGGTTCCTGAGAAAGATAATGTAAGCAGGAAAATTGTAAGAGATTGTGGAAGATTTGGATCTTCTGAAACATGGGTTGTAGTGTTGGCTCAGCCATGGTGTACCTTAGTGAAAGAGCTTTGGAATGCTGAAAAATGGGGCCAGGTTAACCCCCTGAGGTAGAGGTTTCAGAATTTGTGCAACGTCAGCAGGCCTGGCATGATGTAAGCTGGGGTGAAATAGGTTACTAGAAGGAAGTGAAGTGTTTATTTCTAGAGACTGTGTTTGTACCCAGCGAGAGTCGGTGGACGTTGTCTTTTACTGGTCCCACACTAGGTGATACCCTGAACACGTGCACTGACTGCCGCCAGGTACATTTAAGAAATAGGGTTTTGTCTCATCTTTATGAACTACTTGCAATTGTGATGAACTGTGGGGTCATTGATTCGGACTGGTGCGGGACACACCATATTGTACTTTAATTCTGTAATGAATCTTTGTATCCATTACCCTCAAAATCTTTTAGTGTATTGGGTTTGGGTTTGAAAATGGACAATTCAAATTTCCAGGGAAAAACGGAGTATGGCACCGCTACTTTTTGAAAAAGCAAAAGGGTACAAAAAAAAATATCTCTCCCAGCCTTATATCGCGGTTAGGACTGGCTTTACTTAGGTCCCATTTTATGTTTTTGTTATTGACGTTGAATTTGGTGAATGCTCCCTCGTGAGGTCTCATTATGTCGGTCTGGGGCTCCTCAATACATGTCAGAACCTCAATTCATATGTTGATCTGAGTATATTGTTTTAGATATGGTGACATTTCTTATCAGATCATCATTGTTAGTGGAAGATGAGGTTCTAGTTGTATTCTCCAGTCTAGTAGGCTATATTATTTGCTGGTTTCAATTGAATTTTGTGCAGAGATTTAAAGGGCTCGATGTGAGTGTGGAGTTTTCACATCAGAGCTGGCCTCTGGTGTTATTGCTGCAACAATATTATTTGACTATATTCCTCCCATATTAGGTGCCTTAGTTGAAATCCCCCAGGAGGCAAGATGTTGAGGTGCAGGGAGCTGGAAGATTTTGCAGACAGTGGTCAATTTTTAACAGCTGTTCCTGGAATGTGGGATGTTGCATCCGGAGGGCTTGTAGACAACACGCAATGACTAGGTTGTTTAGTGTTCTCGACCATTATGCTAAAATTCTACTACATCATTTGAGGCATTAAGCAGTTTTGTGCAAACAATGTGACTCTGCAATGTTCAGGCCAACCCCCCCCCTTTTTGCCTGTTCACTCTGTACATCTGGTATAGGTTGTAAACTGGGATCCATATTTCGTTGGTCCAAGTGATCCTTTATGTGGGTCGTGTCAGTGAAAGCCGCGAACATTGGCTTTGCCTCTGCAAGAGCAGTCAACGGATGAAAGGTATTTTGGTTGTGCTGGCTTTAGACCTTGTATAATTGCAAGAATCGAATGTCTCGAGATGTGTAGTGTTGGTAGACTGGGGGGGGGGATTTTTATTCCAAGGCATTAGTATCTGTATCTGTTGGTTGGTGTGGAGGCATCGACTGTGGTTCTTCACTCCAGGGAATGTGACTGTGATTGGTGTGCGATTTCTTTCCAATTTGCTGCCAGGTTTTTTAGATCCTTCCTGGCACCTAAAAAACCTGACTCCGCTCTTGAGTGTGGCTGATGGCTTACCAGGTTTTCCGCCATGGCCTGGATGTTTTGTATCTCTTTTATGTCCCTGTTAGATGGTGTGCCATGGATCAATTTATGAAGTATCAGCACTGCTTTCCTGGTATGAAGAGGTACACCTTTTTAGGGTGAATCAAATGCTTACAGTGAAGGGGAGTTTGCATTTTCCTGTTGTCATATGGGCATGCATTTCTACGGTGGTTCATAGTTGCACGTCCCGTCTGTATTTTCCGATTTCCATGTTGCAGATACCAAGTGCCATAGTATGTGCACAGGCTTGGTTTTCCGTTTACCTTGGGGTTTCTGTGACTGTTTTCCTGTTGATGCATGTTTCCTGTCTTATTCCTATCCTCCTAGCCACAACAATGAGCTCCACCCAGTTTTTTTTGGTAATACATCCTAATATTGCTAGTGGGAGTCCTCTTGTTTGCTATTTCCTGTGGTATTTATAGGTTTGCAATATTGGTTTTATTCTTATCTTTGACTACACTTGTTCCCACTCGGCTATACTGTCCCCTATGAGAGGTCATTTATATGTATTCCTTCCTGCGTATAATTCCGACTACTGGGACAAAATCACCAGTTCACATTACTGTCTCCCAGGGACAGCACTCCAGCTTCCACATTACTGTCTCCCAGGACATCACCTCCAGCTTCACCATTACTGTCTCCCAGGACAGCACCTCCAGCTTCTCATTACAGGAGCGGGTCAGGAGAATATTTACCACTCAGTTTTCGTACTTTTGTCCAGACTACATCATAGAGGAAGGCAGAGGTGATGGTGGTGACATACTCTCGCCAGCAAGTGCGTTTAGCGTCACGGATGAACGGCGAGCGTTCGCATGTTCTGCTTAAAAATCAAGAAGTCTCTCTGTGCGTTCTATTGTACGGTTAACCTGCCCCATGCAGTGCGTTTCAAACGTACTGCACGAGGCACAAGCAGGAGACCACCAGGCACCGCATTTCTGAGAATGCCTGCCCGACGTAGTTTGGGTATAGAATGAGAAGCTGCGGTTAAAACGTAGAGGACGTGAGGAAGTGAAAAAATCATCGATGGAGGATGAAGAAAGGAACCTCTCTAAAAACAGTTTGGTGTGGAGTAAAGGTTCCATTTGCTGATCAATTGCCCAGCTGGGATGCGAAGAGGTGCGTGATATGAAGGGGAAGTAAAGAAATGATTGGGAATGATCACTGTCATGTAAGTCCGGGAGGAAAAGACCAAGTGAAGCCCTACGGAAGGAAAAAGGGAATGGGCTACATTAGCGAGAGAACTCAATGAGTTGGGGTAATGGGTTGCAGGCCGTGTAGTTCTTTTAGAGGGGATCGTTCTTTTTCGGATTATATTAAGCAAAAGAGGGTAGTTTACTGACTTAGTCAAATGTTTCCAGGAAGGTACCAGCAAAATTTAGTGAAATAAAGTTTCAAGCAGCAGGACAGTCTTTGGATGGAATATGGTAAGTGAGAAGGATGTCACTTTTAAATAGGTGGTGTTCGCTCAATGGGGGTGTGGTAGGGCAATTATGAGGGTGTAACTTACATTAATTTTGTTGTAGAGGATCTTTTGAGGCTTGTTCCTCTTACCCTTAAGGGCATATCTTGAGGAGAAGATCTGATGATTTAATAATGCTTTAGAGATGGGTGACAGGATTTTTACTAACCAAACATTTGGTAGTATGGTACCATCCACCACATACTAACATTGGTAAGTTTTCTCCTTCCGCAAATAGTAACAAGAAAATTTTCAGAAGTTTAAGCCACAATTTCTCAGGCCTATTTCTCATACAGGGTTGTGATTAAGCCTAATTCTCCAGTACCTGCCCGGGAAATTGTAAGTCCACAGTCCACTTGGTCCAGGATTACAAGGAACAGGTTGGGACGAGCCATTGCCCCAGTGTCAAGGAGATCCAACCTAGGTCAAATGGGCCAGGGAACATGTAAACTTATTACTGTACTTATTGTCATAAACAAGGCCATCTGCAAGCCGTAATGTCGAAAGATGTTTTGGGACCAGGCTGCAGCAGATGCTTCTCCAGTAAGTACACCAATTACATATGATGATGCTTTTGCAATTGCAGTCATGCCCAAGGTATCCAAGAAGGCCAGCTGTCTTAGACCTTCGGATGAAGGTCTATTCAAGTAAGTCTATTGTGGCCTTACACCAAAATGAAGGTGAGGGTTCCGAACAGGTTGATTATGTAGCTAGTTTGAGGGGACATCTTGTAAGCAGGTCTGTAGCACTTACAATCCTTGCTTAGCAGGTGGTGTATTAGCCGTAATAAAGTCCAGTACGGTCGTGTAATTGCGGGATGATAGTCACCTACACCGGGGATGGTACTATGGGACATTTTTCTTAAAGGAAGAATGGGCGATAACTGGCAGTAGTCGCCTTGTAGATTCAAAGGACTCCAAGTACGCTTGGCACAGGTTATGGGAGAGTATGCTTTACCAGTCTGGGTACCATATCTGGTTAGGTATTGCAAAAGAATTGTTTAACCTGTTGCAGGAGTTAGACCTTCTACTAGGCAACAACGTTGGTGGGACTGCTCAAAGTAGGAAATGTTGGTTTTTGCGGCACTGATTTACAAGGTGGTGGTAATTACCTAATGGAGCGACGCGTGCTCTGAAAATTTTTCAGTATGTATTTAGGACTAAACAGGGGAACAAGGCAGGAGCTGTGGCTCCCTGTGACCCTTCTGCACACTGTGGTGATGTTTGAGCCTGGGGAGCCTATTCATTGAGTCTGACCTGCAGGAGACTCTGAGCATGCTGACCGGCTCACGGAAACTCAGTTGGAGAAGAGAAGTGGTCTTGGTGCTGATGTGGGAAAAAAAACCCTGACTCTGCAGCAGCTGAGTGAGGCCCCCAGGAAGGTTGTGACCTCCGGAAACGCTATTCATTTATCAGCTGTTGCGGAGGATGTAGTTCCCAAATTTACAAATGTTTATTTTTGCAGAGCAGCTGAT
Source organism: Cherax quadricarinatus (assembly GCF_026875155.1). Lineage (NCBI taxonomy): Eukaryota > Metazoa > Arthropoda > Malacostraca > Decapoda > Parastacidae > Cherax > Cherax quadricarinatus. Next base: position 7,066,440 of record NC_069414.1, read on the forward strand.
CAAGAATGAGCAAGACTCTTTTGAAGAGGACTGTGTGTGTACGTGGCACAGCAGAACTATGTTGTGTCATTGTCAGTATTTTTTACAGTTTATGAAGGAACGACCTTATCAGTGTTTAGACAGGATAGCTGAAATATTCGATGTTTATTAATAATTCTTTTCTAACAGGGTTACCTTAGTCTATACCCTTTCTGAAGAATTTTGTGTGTTCTGGTTTTGAGATTTCTGGTGGAGTGAAACATTTTTTTTGTCCCTTTTTTGTGCCTTTGCACAAACTCACCCACAGAAGTGTCATTATTTATGAAATGTCATGTAGTTTTGAGAGGCCTAGGTACAGTAAGCTATTAAGGTTAAATTTACCAATGTATATATCCTAGGAGTCAAAGAAATAACACAGTGTTTCCCAGTCTCTCAGGGCAATGCACGTTTGTTTTACCCAGTACCAGAAGGATGGACTGGGATGAGGGAATTCCCCTCCATTTTCATTACCGCTGCAGGGAAAGCACTCTGGAAATTCATTAGTCATGGGCTACGTGGGTTGGTGGGATGTTTCCCCCGCGGTGTTTTTTTCTCAGTTTCAGAAACTGCTTGGCTAAGAGTGAGGCACCAGTCTGCAGTCCGCCTCCAGGATGATGGTGGGGACCATGAGGGTGGATGCTACATATTCTGGATGCTGGATGAGATGGGATATTGGCATTGGAGCCGGGTCCTGGGAAGGCTATTGATGGAACTGTGTGGTGGGCTTCAAAATGTGATGGTGGATAAGGTTCCTGAGAAAGATTAATGTAAGCAGGAAAGAAAGAATGTGTAAGAGATTGTGGAAGATTTGGATCTTCTGAATACATAGGGTTGTAGTGTTGGACTCAGTGCCTCGTGAGTGTACCTTAGTGAAAGTGCTTTGGAATGCTGTGAAAAATGGGGCCCAGGTTAACCCCCTGAGGTAGAGGTTTCAGAAGTTGTGCAACGTCAGCAGGCCTTGGCATGATGTAAGCTGGGGGTGGGGTGAAATAGGTACTAGAAGGAAGTGAAGTGTTTATTTCTAGAGACTGTGTTTGTACCACAGCGAGAGTGGGTGGCGCGTTGTCTATTTTACTGGTCCCACATAGGTGATACACTGATCATCGTGCACTGACTGCCGCCAGGTACATTTAAGAAATAGGGTTTTGTCTCATCTTTATGAACTACAGTGGACCCCCGCTTAACGATCACCTCCAAATGCGACCAATTTGTAAGTGTATTATGTAAGTGCGTTTGTACGTGTATGTTTGGGGGTCTGAAATGGACTAATCTACTTCACAATATTCCTTATGGGAAATAAATTCGGTAGTACTGGCACCTGAAACATAAAAAAAACATTACTATTGGGATGAAAAAAGTCTCGTTAACGGGGGTCCACTGTACTTGCACAAAATTGTGTGAATGACTGTGGGGGTCATCTGAATTCCCGTGAACCATGTGTGCCAGGGACACACCATATTTGTAACTTTAATATCTCTGTACATGAATTCTTTTGTATTGCATTAACCCTCGAAAATCTTTATGTGTAAAATCCTGGAGTTACCCACCTCGGGTTTTGCAAAATGATAAGGGGGGTGGGGACAATCTTGTTGCAGGGTATAGAGCAGAGAACAAGTAATGCCACTCGGATGCTTCTCAGCAAAAAGTAACAGGCACCAAAGAGTTATACCACCATAGGAAAAAGGGGCTAATGCTTTAGTGTTGGGCAGTTGCTGCAAATTTTGAGGTGTATATATCCATCATCAGTTCACCCTATAACTGTGTATAGTGACCTTATTCCTGTAAGTTTTCCTTCCACTTAATGAGGAACCACAATCAGCGCTTAGGAGGTGGGCCTTGTTTCTCCAACTCTTAATCTTGTAATTCATTATGTGGAAGGGAGAGGAGAAGTGTTGCTGATGCCTTGTCTAGTGTTTAAAGTGCACGATGTAGTGTATAGATCACTTATCTATTCTTATTTTGCATGTGATTTGTGGTAGTTGAGTAGATGGAAGCCTGGACCACCCAAAGGAGAATGGGGCACTGTTGAGCTGGAAGCTGGAGGTATCAGGATTCCCTAGTGTGGGTGTGTTTTGGGGGTAGTCACATCAAGTGCCATGAATAGGTAAGGTTTGCTAGTTTTTTTAGGTGTTGGCTGGATGCCTCGCCTCCGTTTTATGTTGTGTAGGGGACTGTTGGACTGCAAGTTTTAGTGAATGAGGGGTTGGCGGTGATGCCCCCCACTGTTTGGGTCCATTTCTCTTTTTCAAGGTGTTTTGGTTCTACAGGGACCTTTTATTTTTTTTCTTCCTTTTTAGTCACTGCTGGGGCTGACCTCCAGGGTCCTTGGAATTACATGTAGGTGGTCGGCCTGGGAGTCCACTTTTGGGGGTCTTCAGTGATGACTTCAGGGGTTTTCGGCCACAGTCCCACCAACTAGATTTATGTGACTTATCACCCGTTGTTTTTGGGGCCTGATATTTTTCCCTTCTGTGCTCTCCTGATTCTCGCAGCAGGTGTGTCATTGGGAGAACCAGTTTTGTTTACTAAAAATTGCTGTTAGATGGTAGTGATAATGTGATGTTGATTTCTAAGTAGAATTTAACATGTAAAATCTGTTTCCCTTTCTTTGAGCTCCTCCTGGAAAAATGTAAAAACTTACTGTTTAAAAGTTTTTTTTGGTGGCACATACAGTTTGGTCTGCCTTGCAACATACTGAACTTTGGTGTTACGTTCATATAAAACGGTATATTCCTCAGGGGAATTATATGTACAAAGTTAACTCTGCTCGTTTTAAGTTTGCTTGATGTGTAATTTTAGGTAAAGCATCAACGACGGTGCCTGGCCAGCGCTGTGTTGTGATGGTGCCTTTTCCCCAAACGCAATTGTCTAGAGCGTGACTGTGGGCTCGTTTTGGCATTAGAACTTGATCACTTTTATGTTAGGCGAGTTTCACATGTCCGCAGTCTAGTATCTCAGTTTGTTATATTGCATATTTGTAGTACCAAAAGACTGTGATTGTATGTGGTCATTCCCAGTTATCATTTTGCCGTTGCTCAGACCTTAATTGTGGGATTATTTTTTTTCCTTTCCCTTGTGCCTAGCGGTGTCCATACGGGAACCGCTGCAGACGTGAGACCTATGGTCTGGTGGTGGGGGTGTATGCAGGGTTATGCATGACATTGTAAGTTGTTATGCAGGGTTCTGCTTGACATTGTAATTTGTTATGCAGGGTTGGCATGACATTGTAATGTTGTTATGCAGGGTTCTACATGACATTTGTATGTGTATATACAGAAGAGAAGAGTGTCATAAGTAGTAAGATTGTTATGACTGTAATAGCATAATTTTATAATTCATTAATGTGCTTTTGGGGGGGTACTGATAAAAGTACTCTAACTGTAATTATAAAGCAGAATCCTTCTAGGTATTTATTTTCCAACTTTGTTTGTGGTATGTGGGGTAAGCGTTGCTTGGGGGAGTGTGAGGGAAAGTTCAATAGATAGGTAGTAGAAATATAGTAACAATAGTTCATTACCCGGCTAATAGTTAAAGTAGGGTAAGTCACGCTCCCGCCTTTCTTCCCCCTCCACGAAAAGTGATAGTTTTCATTGCCGGCTACTAGTTAAGGTAGGGTTAGGGTAAGTCACGCTCCCGTTTTTCCACCCTTTTCTCCCCCCACCCTAAAGTGATAGTTTGATTGCTGGCTGCTTTGTTAAACATGGGTCAGTCTAGCTCCCACTTTCCCTTCCCCTCCCTCTTCCCCACCCCCTCGAAAAGGTGAGTGTGGGGCTCTTGGTCAAACAGTAAATCACTAGACTCACAGCTCCCAACTCTACTATTGTCCATGCCTGCCTTGTTATTCTGTGATTTATGGTTAAAAGACTTCAGCTTTTGGACCGAATAATAAATTTAGTCTCTCTCAGTCTTGCTCTAGGTTGACTGTTGTAATAATCGCACCACGTCTTTTGAGTAATTGTACACTGCCATGGAGAGTGATTTTTTAAGCAGTGGGTAACCTGTCTATCTTTCAGCTTGGATGACAGTGAGGGTTCACCTGTCATTCAACGAGTAGAACAGGAGAAGGACTAACGTCCAGATTATTATTATTTCATCAAGGGGGGGAAGCGCTAAACCGGGAGGATTATATGCGGCGACCACTGGGGGGGGAGGGGGATGTGGAAGGCGATTCAGGATGTAATTGGGGAAACTGGAGCACAGATCCAATTCACAAAATGCCAAGAGTCCCCTCACCAAACATCAGGAACCTTCCTTGAGGGGACTAAGTCCAGAGACTTCTCCATTTTGGATCTAATTACTGTGCACTGTATGAATTGCAGGACGTAACCCCACATCATTGCAAGCGGTAGAAGACTGCCTGTTCCATGTCATCGGGGAGAAGATTACTCAAGGCGCGTTAATCTGTAAGACTAGCCCAGTGGTGGTCACCAACCACCTGCGCGACCCCCCCCCCCCCATCATCAGCAACGGCTACGATTAAATTCAACAAGCAGTGTCACCACACCAGACCACCCAAGTGTTTAATTAGCGTTGATTGCGAGAGACAAAGATTTAGGAGTTCTTGTTAGCAGTAAGTAATCTGAAACCAAGGCAACAGTGGCATAAGTGTTCGCAATAATGCTAATAGAATACTTGGGCTTCATATCAAGGCATAAATATAGGATGTCCTCAGGTTGTTCTTCAACTCTATACATCCTTGGGTTAGGCCTCATTTAGATTTTTTATGTGCACAGTTTTGGTCACGTATTACAGAATTGAGATATAAATTCTCTGGAAAATTGTTACCAAAGGAGGATGACAAGATTGATCCCATGGTATCTCAGAAGACCTTCCCTATGAGGATGGCTAAGGGCCCTGAAACTGCCACTCTCTAGAAATGACGATAGAATTTAGAAGAGGGGATATGATTGTAGGTTGGTATAAATGGCAGAACAGGAAGGAAGTAAAGGGGATGTAAATAGTGTGCTGAAAATATCTTAGCCTAGACAAGGACTCGCAGCAATGGGTTTTAAGTTGGAAAAAATTCAGAATCAGGAAGGATATAGGAAAGTACTGCGTTTTGGTAATAGAGTTGTGGATGAGAGGAACAAACTCCCAAAGTATCCGTTTATAGAGGCAGAACGTTGGTGTAGCTTAAAAATAGGTTTGGATAAATACATGAGTAGATGTGGGTGGGTGTGAGTTAGACCTGATAGCTGTGCTACCAGGTCGGTTGCCCGTTTGTTTCCTCCTTACAGTCAGTGTTGACCTGACTGGACTGACTAGGTTGGGTGCATTGGCTTAAGCCGGTAGGAGACTTGGACCGTGCAGCATGGGCCAGTAGGTCTGCTGCAGGGTTTATTCCTTCGTTCTTATGTTTTATGTTCTTATTTTTCATTTTCTTTAATGTAGGAGTTAATATTTCATATTTAAGTGTTTTATATTTTTATTTTCTACATAATAAAGTGTTTGATTGTTTGTCTGTTATATTTCTTTTTCTATTCACTAATCTTTCCGAGAGGAGATCCAGCCTGGGTAATACTGTCTTGGAGTTGTTACAGGCTGAGAAGCCTTCACAGGGAGTCAGGTGGATAGGCAGCATGTGTGGAGGCTGGCCGTCGGAGATGCTGTGTATATTAAAGCTAAGTTTGGTAGTTGTGTACTCCTTGTTAGCTAACTCAGGCGCATAGGCTCTTCTATGGCTTACCTTTATGCCCACTCTAGGCTCTTGACATGTCAGGGTTTGCTGTGGGATGAGTGAGGATAAGAATGGGGTTGGTAGTGGAGTAGGATGGCCTGAACGCTGACTAGGCCTAGTAGGGGGTTATGGTGGGTGGACCTCCAACCAGCTGTTTCTTGTGTACCTCAGTTTGTGTGCGTTTAGGAGATTAGAAGATACGAATGAAGGGAGTTTTTCTAGAGTGTGTATATAGTGTTATTGTTGAATAAATAGATATATTTTCCTAACTGGGTTTTTGCCTACCCTAGTTAACCAACCATTGAAGTAACAAATACTGGTTTAGCTCTTTCTGTTTTGACTGGGTTAGCCCTGGAGTGGCCATGTTTTGGCTTGAGTGTGTGTAAACTTTTACCTATGGCCCTAAGACAAGGCCTCAAGCCCCCAGCTGTCCCACCTTTTTCTGCATAAGGGGGAGGACAATGATAATGACATATAAAAATTACTGAGTGGAACTGGACAAGGTGGACAAAGACAGGATGATTCCAGAGATGGGACACAACAACCAATGGGACAAATTTGGAGTTTGAAGACACAGATGGAAATCACATGGGACATTAGGAAGTATGTCTTCAGTACAGAGGTAGTCAGGAAGGGGAATAGTTTGGAAAGCGATTATTAGTGGAGGCAAGGTTCCGATACATAGCTTATAATGGCAGAGGTATTAATAAAGCTCATGGTTCAGGGAGGAGTGCACCCAGTGGCGACTTGTGAAGAGGCAGGGGCCCAGAGAAGTCTGAATCGACCCCTGAACCACACTAGGTGAGTACACACAAAACAGCACATGCACTACACACATACACTTCAGTCCAGAGCGGGTGGTAAGCACCTAGAACGGAATAAACATTAATAAGCGGACAACCAGCAGGATTCAGAGAAGGAAAATCCTGTGTTACAAAACTACTGGAGTTTTATGACAAGGTATACTGAAGATGAGACACGAGAGAGAGGGGTGGGTAGATTGCATTTTCTTGGACTGCAAGAAGGCCTTGACTCAGTTCCTCACAAGAGATTAGTGCAATAGCTAGAGGGATCAGGCAACATAACAAGAAGTGCACTGCAATGGATTAGAGAATCCCTGTTTGGAAGGCAACAATGAGTCATGAATACGTGACGAGTGTCACGAGTGGGTGCTTGTGACGAGCGGTGTTCTGCAGGGGTCAGTCCTAGGATCAGTGGTTGTTTTAGAGTATATGTTTGTAATGAGCATGACGGAAGGATAGACTCAGAAGCTTCCCTGTTTTCAGATGATGTGAGTTAATGAGGACAATGAAATCGCACAAAGATCAGTGGCAGGGACTACAAAGAAACTGGACAGCCTGGCTAGAAGCCCTTGTCCAACTGGGCTCTAGAATTTAACTCCGCCAAATGCAATTCATGAAGATTGGGGGAAGGGCAAGGAAGAACACAGACAGTGTGTATAGGATAGGTGGCCGAAGACTGCAAACCTCACTCAAGGATAAAGGATCTTGGAGTGATATAAATACCGAGCACATCTCCTGAGGTGCACATCAACCACGTATAATTGCGGCAGTATATGGTTCCCCTGGCAAACCTGAGAATAGCGTTCCGCGATACCTCAGTACGGTATCGTTCAAGGACTCTGTTACACGTGTATGTCAGGACCATATTGGAGTGGCGCAGAACCAGTTTTGGGAACGCCACACCTTGATCAAGAGTCAGTAAATTAGAGAAAGTGCAAAAGTGCAACAAGATATAGTTCCAGAGCTAGGGAAAGATCCTACGTTAAGGGAAATATGCCTGGTGACACTGGGAGGGACAGGTAGGGTCAGGGGGAGACATGTAACGACTTGCAAAATACTGCGAGAAATTGAAAAGGTAGACAAAGACAGGATGTTCCAGGATGGGAACAGAAAACAAGGGGTCATAGAATTGGTAACGCGAAAAAATCCAGATGAGTTACAGGGATGTTAGGAAGTATTTTTTACTCAATAGAGTTGTCATCTAGACAACTTGGTAAGTGACGTGTAGTAGAGGCAGGTACATACATTGTTTTAAGGCGAGTTTTGATAAGCTTATGGTGCAGGGGGAGAAAGAGGACCTGGTAACGACCAGTGAAGAGACGGGGCCAAGAGCTATGACTTCAACCCCTGCAACCACACATAGGTGAGAACTAATAGGTGAGTACACACACATATTATAAAATATACACAAAAAACCCGGAATAGAACAGAGGAGCTTACGACGACGTTCGGTCGACTTGGGCATTTACAAAGTAAAATTGGTCCAAGTCGGACCGAAACGTCGTCGTAAGCTCCTTTCTTTCTATGTGCGGGGTTATTTGTGATATCTTCCACTCTGGTTATTGTGCCTTTTATTTTTGTTATATCTTAAAACTATCGTCATCACCTTGAAAAAAAAAAACTAATCCCTCACACTGCACTACGCACGTAACACATGAAAAAACTAACTTCTGTTATTCGAATCAAGAGCCTCAAAACCTCCAAACTACCTAACACAACATCAACTATTCCAACTCCTGGATCGAGAGCACGCCTCTCATAGCCCACTAATACCATACTTACGCCTGACTCGAGGCCCCCGACACACTCCATTCCTGGTGAGTAAGTATCAACAATCCTTTGAAGATAAATGAAAGACCTAATAGTTACGATTGAAAAAATCTCAATAAGAAATGCCTAGTAAAATCCCTGCTTTCTTGATAAAGTCCTATTCATAGAAGATACTATGTTTTCAATATATTTCATAGGAAATCCCAGTCAATCCAATATTTTCAATCAGTTATTAACACATATATATCAATAAAATCCTCAAATATTTTTAAATAAATCGTATGAATATGACGATATTTTCATATTTTCATAATTACATTAAAAAAATCCCTTATTTTAATTAAATTCTTATAGATATTCCATAGTTTTCAACCAAAATTCCATAGAAATACTCAAAAAAATCACTATATGTTTTTCAATAAATCTTAAAAGGAATGTATCAGTGTTTAATTTAATATGAGCGTAACACCAAGAAATAAATTCAAAGCGATAATCTTTAACATGTGTTCCCACAATAATCTAGTCCATCCAATTCACACATATTAATTTCTGTAACCAATCTTTTTCTCAAAATTGGGTATTCAGCTAACGACAATGATCAAGTGTCTAAATCGTGCAATATCTTATCCTGAGCTTCGATACATCGTTCTCTCTAAGAGACCTCATCTCCCTGAATCATGCAATGAACACCGGTCGACAGTCTATCCACTATCACCTTCAGCTTCTACAACTCTAACTCTATCTATCGATTCATAATGGCCAATCTGATCTCCAACACTAAAAAAAACTAAGACATGAATGCCAAACATCAAATAATTAATTTAATAAGCACGGAAAAATTTCAAACATCATTATTAACAAAATATTATATAGTTTCCTTGAATCAAGACCACCATTTAAATAGTTTTAACTTATCCTACATTCTCATGCTCTCCACACGCCATAAAAACCATATTTTCATATTCCTAGAGAAGATCAAGAGCACATCGCCTAAATTAAACCTTGGCTCAAGATCAACCATCACCTAGACCAAACCTATTACTAATCCTATTTATATATTCCGTACCCTTTCACAGCTCATTTACCCTCAGGAATTAAATGTGTTATTCAACCACTACGAGAGGGACTACAATAACTGGCAAACTGGGTGTGGAAGCCAATCCTGGTTTTTGTTTCTCTTGTGCAGTATTGTACGTCATTTTAATTTATTTGAATGCTCATGTGGATCTATGTTATATATATTTTGTTATGCCCAGCTTGTTTTTGTGGCTGATTTATGGGCAATAAAAAAAAGTTTTCATTTCTGTGTCGTATTAGGCACAGAGCGAACCTTACTAGATATGCCGAAACCCCGGCTCTCCGTAATAGACATTATGTATATACATACACTTATTATTTATTATATTATATATATATATAATTATTATATATATATTATATATATATATATATATATATTATATATATATATATATATGTGTGTGTGTCGTGCCGATAAGGCAGACTTGCTATCTTGGCCTTAAATAGCAACGTTCATCTTGCCATATAGGACAAGAGAAAATTTGTGTACCTGGAGTTTACCTGGAGAGAGTTTCCGGGGGTCACGCCCCGCGGCCCGGTCTGTGACCAGGCCTCCTGGTGAGATCAGTGCCTGATCATAGGCTGTTGCTGCTGGCTGCACGCAAACCTTCGTTACGGCCACACAGCCCGGCTGGTCAGGAAACCGACTTTAGGTGCTTGTATCAGTGCCAGCTTGAAGATTGCCAGGGGTTGTGGTAATCCCCCTTATGTATGCTGGGAGGCAGTTGAACAGTCTCGGGCCCCTGATACTTATTGTATGGTCTCTTAAAGTGCTAGTGACAGTCCCCTGCTTTTCAATGGGGGGGATTGTCGCATCGTTGCCAAGTCTTTTGCTTTCGTAGTGTGTGGATTTCGATGTGCAAGAGGTTCTGGAGTACTAGTGTTCCGGCTGACTAAGATTTTCCAGGTGTAAGTATAATCATGTATCTCTCCCGCCTGCGTTTCCAGGAATACAGTTTTAGGAGAACACTCAAGCGCTCCCAGTAATTGAGGTGTTTACCTGCGAGAGTGTTGTTGTTTTATCTCGTTATGCGCGCCGTGAAGGTTCTCTGTACATTGTCTCCCTCAAGGAGGGCTCCTTGACGCTGGTGGGGGGCTCTTGATCTAGGGATTTTGATCTGTGCTCCAGTTGGATCTGGTGTCTCCAGTTCCTGAATTAGCCTGAATGCATTCATCACCCATAGGCGCTCGTTAATCCTACGGGTTTAGTGCTCCCCCTTGCATTATAATAATAATAATATTAATCTGTACATTTTCTAGGTCGGCAATTTCACCTGCCTTGAAAGGTGATGTTAGTGACGCAGCAAATTTCTAGCCTAGATGTGTCGAAACAAGTGACCGGAAGAGTGATCATCATGGGCTTGGCCTCCTCCCTAGTTTTGAAGGTTCGTCGATTATCCATCTTGTCATTTTAGTAGCAGATTGCGATTGAGCACAATGTATATGTGTCCTTGAAGGTGAGAATCCTCTAGGACATGATTCACTCCCAGGATCTTTGAAGTTGGTGTGTTGCTCTATTCTGTTGCCAGAATTTGTTTTGTACCTCGATGAAGGATTTAATTTCCTCGGTTTAACCATATATGAGTAAGTGAATATTTTCATCGTTGAACTTCATATTGTTTTTTGTCAGCCCACTGAAAGATTGGTTGATGTTGCCTGGAGCTTGCAAGGTGTCTGCAATGGAAGAACTGTCATGCAGATTCGGTGGTGTGTCGGACAAAGGGAAAGACACGGTGCTGATGGTGGACTCACATCCTTGTCTACGTCGGATATGAGGATAGGAAAAAGATGGAGCGAAGAGGGACTGTGCCTTGTGGGAACAGGCGTTTTCACCGTAGCTGCCTCGGACTGTTTACTCTGTTGCAGACGACTACTCTCTGTGTTGTTTGTGAGGAAATTATAGATGCCATCGACCGACTTTTCCTGTTATTCCTTAGCACGCATTTTGTGCGCTAGACGCCAGGGTCACTTTTGTCGAAGGCTTTGCAAAGTCTGTTTATTTGACATCTGCTTCTTTTTGTCTTCTAGATGCATTTAGGACCTTGTCGTAGTGGTCCAATAAGTTGGAGACAGGACAGGATGCGACTGTTCTTAAACCCATGTTGCCCTGGGTTGTGTAAACTGATGGATTTTCTAGATGGGTGGTGATCTTGCTTCTTAGGACCCTTTCAAAGATTTTTTATGATATGGGATGTTAGTGCTATGGGGTCTGTAGTCTTTTGCTGTTGCTTACTGCCCCCTTTGTGTGAAGGTGGGGGCTAGGTCTGTTGTATTTTAGTAACTTGTGGGACGACCCCGTGTCCATGCTCCCTTCCATAGGATGGTGAAAAGGTCGGATAGGGGCTTCTGCAGTTCTGTTGATGAACACGGAGTTCCATGTGTCTGGCCCTGGGGGCAGAGTGCATGGGGCAGTGTCATTGATTCGCCTGTCGAAGTCATTGGCGATCAGGAGTAAACATTGGATAGGCTTGTGTTAACCAAATTTATGGTGGCTCTCTCGCATAAATAATAATTAATTTGTGATCTGTCGACTTCCCTCAGTCTGCGTTAGAGGCTTGCTAAAAACTGTGTCATATAGGGACTTGAGTAGCTTCCACTCATCTTTTTAAGTAGGGGCCCAATACTGGACGTTTGTTCTTGACTTTTGATTTGGCATAGGAGGAAGGAAAATACTTTGGGTTTCTTTTGAGATTTTGTTGTTTGGCTTTAGTTCTTCCGCGATTCCTGGCGCCGTATAAGATTCCGTTTAGCTGTTAAGTTCGATGCTTGTAGTTTCTCTGACCACGTGTCTCCTATGCATTTTCAGATATATTGACTCCTCTTTTAGCCGCTCTGTTAGTTCTTTTTCCGTTCGCCTGTAAAAGGGGAGCGCCTGTCTCTTTCTATGTTTTAATCACTCATGTCCTTTTTCTAGTAGGGTGTATAAGCCTTGTGCATACGTCGAGTGAGCCACTACAAGTTAATCATGTTCTAGGCATAAGTTTGCGGTCTGTGTGGCTTACTATATCTCTCCCAGCCTTATATCGCGGTTAGGACTGGCTTTACTTAGGTCCCATTTTATGTTTTTGTTATTGACGTTGAATTTGGTGAATGCTCCCTCGTGAGGTCTCATTATGTCGGTCTGGGGCTCCTCAATACATGTCAGAACCTCAATTCATATGTTGATCTGAGTATATTGTTTTAGATATGGTGACATTTCTTATCAGATCATCATTGTTAGTGGAAGATGAGGTTCTAGTTGTATTCTCCAGTCTAGTAGGCTATATTATTTGCTGGTTTCAATTGAATTTTGTGCAGAGATTTAAAGGGCTCGATGTGAGTGTGGAGTTTTCACATCAGAGCTGGCCTCTGGTGTTATTGCTGCAACAATATTATTTGACTATATTCCTCCCATATTAGGTGCCTTAGTTGAAATCCCCCAGGAGGCAAGATGTTGAGGTGCAGGGAGCTGGAAGATTTTGCAGACAGTGGTCAATTTTTAACAGCTGTTCCTGGAATGTGGGATGTTGCATCCGGAGGGCTTGTAGACAACACGCAATGACTAGGTTGTTTAGTGTTCTCGACCATTATGCTAAAATTCTACTACATCATTTGAGGCATTAAGCAGTTTTGTGCAAACAATGTGACTCTGCAATGTTCAGGCCAACCCCCCCCCTTTTTGCCTGTTCACTCTGTACATCTGGTATAGGTTGTAAACTGGGATCCATATTTCGTTGGTCCAAGTGATCCTTTATGTGGGTCGTGTCAGTGAAAGCCGCGAACATTGGCTTTGCCTCTGCAAGAGCAGTCAACGGATGAAAGGTATTTTGGTTGTGCTGGCTTTAGACCTTGTATAATTGCAAGAATCGAATGTCTCGAGATGTGTAGTGTTGGTAGACTGGGGGGGGGGATTTTTATTCCAAGGCATTAGTATCTGTATCTGTTGGTTGGTGTGGAGGCATCGACTGTGGTTCTTCACTCCAGGGAATGTGACTGTGATTGGTGTGCGATTTCTTTCCAATTTGCTGCCAGGTTTTTTAGATCCTTCCTGGCACCTAAAAAACCTGACTCCGCTCTTGAGTGTGGCTGATGGCTTACCAGGTTTTCCGCCATGGCCTGGATGTTTTGTATCTCTTTTATGTCCCTGTTAGATGGTGTGCCATGGATCAATTTATGAAGTATCAGCACTGCTTTCCTGGTATGAAGAGGTACACCTTTTTAGGGTGAATCAAATGCTTACAGTGAAGGGGAGTTTGCATTTTCCTGTTGTCATATGGGCATGCATTTCTACGGTGGTTCATAGTTGCACGTCCCGTCTGTATTTTCCGATTTCCATGTTGCAGATACCAAGTGCCATAGTATGTGCACAGGCTTGGTTTTCCGTTTACCTTGGGGTTTCTGTGACTGTTTTCCTGTTGATGCATGTTTCCTGTCTTATTCCTATCCTCCTAGCCACAACAATGAGCTCCACCCAGTTTTTTTTGGTAATACATCCTAATATTGCTAGTGGGAGTCCTCTTGTTTGCTATTTCCTGTGGTATTTATAGGTTTGCAATATTGGTTTTATTCTTATCTTTGACTACACTTGTTCCCACTCGGCTATACTGTCCCCTATGAGAGGTCATTTATATGTATTCCTTCCTGCGTATAATTCCGACTACTGGGACAAAATCACCAGTTCACATTACTGTCTCCCAGGGACAGCACTCCAGCTTCCACATTACTGTCTCCCAGGACATCACCTCCAGCTTCACCATTACTGTCTCCCAGGACAGCACCTCCAGCTTCTCATTACAGGAGCGGGTCAGGAGAATATTTACCACTCAGTTTTCGTACTTTTGTCCAGACTACATCATAGAGGAAGGCAGAGGTGATGGTGGTGACATACTCTCGCCAGCAAGTGCGTTTAGCGTCACGGATGAACGGCGAGCGTTCGCATGTTCTGCTTAAAAATCAAGAAGTCTCTCTGTGCGTTCTATTGTACGGTTAACCTGCCCCATGCAGTGCGTTTCAAACGTACTGCACGAGGCACAAGCAGGAGACCACCAGGCACCGCATTTCTGAGAATGCCTGCCCGACGTAGTTTGGGTATAGAATGAGAAGCTGCGGTTAAAACGTAGAGGACGTGAGGAAGTGAAAAAATCATCGATGGAGGATGAAGAAAGGAACCTCTCTAAAAACAGTTTGGTGTGGAGTAAAGGTTCCATTTGCTGATCAATTGCCCAGCTGGGATGCGAAGAGGTGCGTGATATGAAGGGGAAGTAAAGAAATGATTGGGAATGATCACTGTCATGTAAGTCCGGGAGGAAAAGACCAAGTGAAGCCCTA
>NC_069414.1:7081594-7106320 GCF_026875155.1 Cherax quadricarinatus
GCCCCGGGTATTATTTCCAACTTTGTCTGGGTATGTGGGGTAAGCGTGGCTTGGGGAGTCACGTGGAGTCAGCATGGTGTGGAGGCTGGCGTCCGAGATGCTGTGTATTAAGCTAAGTTTGTAGTTGTGTACTCCTTTTGTTTAGCTAACTCAGGTCATAGGCTCTTCTGTGGCTTACCTGTATGCCCACCTAGGCTCTGACATGGTCAGGGTTCTGTGGGATGAGTGAGGAAATAAGAAATGGGGTTGGTAGTGGAGTAGTGACGGCCTGGCGCTGACTAGGCCTAGTGGTTATGGTGGGTGGACCTCCAACCAGCTGTTTCTTGTGTACCCTCATTTGGGCGTTTAGGATAGAAGATAAATGAAGGAGTTTCTAGAGTGTGTATATAGTGTTATGTTGAATAAATAAATATATTTTCCTAACTAGGGTTTTTGCCTAACCCTCTGTTAACCAAACCCTTGAAGTAACAAATACTGGTTTAGCGCTTTCTGTTTTGACTGGGATAGCCCTGGGTGGCCTGTTTATGCTTGAGATGTGTGTAACTTTTACCTTTGCCCTTAGACAAGGCTCAAGCCCCCAACTGTCCCACCTTTTTCTGCATAACATGGGGGCCTGTATATGGGAGAATTATCAAATTTTATGTGGTAATTCAAGTTTACAACCTGGAATGTCAATAATCGTTCTTTATTGGGTTGGTCAGAGGAAGCATTCACTATAGCACTCACACTAAAATGATAATTTACCTTTGTTTGCAATATTGCTGGGTTTTAGGGTGTTATTATTAACTAATACCCTGTGCATAATTTTCCTTTGTGTGCAATGTTGCTGGTTTTTAGGGTGTTATTATTGACTAATGCCCTGTGTATAATTTGCCTTTGTTTGCAATATTGCTGGTTTTTAGGGTGTTATTATTAACTAATACCCTGTGCATAATTTACCTTTTGTGCAATATTGTTGATTTTTAGGGTGTTATTATTAACTAATACTCAGTGAATAATTTACCTTTCTGTGCCATATTGTTGATTTTTAGGGTGTTATTAATACCTGATAGTTTGTGCATAATTTACCCTTGCAGGTAAAATCTTGCTGATTTTTAGGGGGTTATGTTTACCTAAATTTCTGGGAATAATTTTCCTTGGCAGGTGCAGTAGCTCCATTTTTTCTGCCAAGGTTTTCTTTTTGTGTGCAATCCTGTTTAATTTGAGGGAGTCACATGACAACCCCTTGTGAATATAATATTTCAGTATATGTGCTTTGCTGTGTGCTTTATTATTTTATATCAGTAAGTTCTGTGGCTTATAGCAAGATTTGGTGCTATCATTTCCCAAAATGGCTGACACTAGTGAAAATTCTGAGGATGACATGCATTTGGAAGGTGACATTGAATCAAATTTCTATGTTAGGGACCTGGATAAGGAAGTATAAATTTTACAAATGAAATTAGCCCTAGTTGCGGAAGAAAAGGAACGGTTAAGGATTGAACGTACAAAGATCCAGGAACAGATAGCCTTAGAGGAGCTTAGGGCTCAAGAAAGAGCTAAAGAGAGGCAGCTTGCTTCTCACCCAGCCACAGACACGAGGGTAGATGTTTTTCATTTCGATAAAGCCATAAAATTTGTGCCCAAATTCCTAGAGAAAGACCCAGACCAGTTTTTTCTGTTATTTGAAAGTACGGCCAAATTCCAAGTTTGGCCGGAAAAGGAATGGGCGACATTAGCGAGAACCCAATTAGTTGGTAAAGGGTTGCAGGCCGTTAGTTCTTTAGAGGGATCGGCTTTTTCTGATTATATTAAGCTAAAAGAGGTAGTTTTACTGACTTATCAAATGTTTCCAGAAAGGTACCAGCAAAAGTTTAGAGAACTAAAGTTTCAAGCAGGACAGTCTTTGGTGGAATATGGTAAGGAGAAGATGTCACTTTTAAATAGGTGGTGTCGCTCAATGGGGGTGGTAGGCAATTATGAGGGTGTAATTACCTTAATTTTGTTAGAGGATCTTTTGAGCTATGTTCCTCCTGACCTTAAGGCATATCTTGAGGAGAAAGATCTTGATGATTTTAATAATGCTTTAGAGCTGGGTGACAGATTTTTAGCTAACCAAACATTTGGTAGTAGGTACCACCCACCACATACTAACATTGGTAAGTTTTCTCCTTCCGCAAATAGGAACAAGAAATTTCAGAAGTTTAAGCCACATATTTCTCAGCCTATTCTCCAACAGGGTGTGATTAAGCCTAATTCTCCAGTACCTGCCCAGGGAAATTTTAAGTCCACAGTCACTGGTCCAGGATTACAAGGAACAGGTGGGACGAGCCCAATTCCCCAGAGTCAAGGGATCCAACCTAGGTCAAATGGGCAGGGAACCTTTAAACCTTATTACTGTACTTATTGTCATAAACAAGGCCATCTGCAGCCGTATTGTCGAAAGATGCTTTGGGACCAGGCTGCAGCAGATGCTTCTCCAGTAAGTACACCAATTACATATGATGTTGCTTGCATTGCAGTCTTGCCCCAAGGTATCCAAAGAAGGCCAGCTGTCTTAGACCTTCGGATGAAGGTCTATTCAAGTAAGTCTATTGTGGCCTTACACCAAAATGAAGGTAGGGTCCCGGGTGTCATGTCTTTGAGGGACACTTGTAGCACATACACCTTGCTTAGCAGGGGTGTATTGCCAGTGTCGGATGACACCTACACCGGATTGGACATTTTTCTTAAAGGGATAACTGGAGTCCCTGTCAGGACTCCAGTGCACAGGTTATGGGTAGAGTCTGCATACCAGTCTGGGTACCTATCTGTAGGTATTGCAAAAGATGTACCTTTTGCAGGAGTTGACCTTCTACTAGGCAACAACGTTGTGGGACTGCTCAAAGTGAGGAATGTTTGGTTTTGCAGGACCCTGCTTTACAAGGTGGTAATTACCTAATTGGAGCGACGGTGCCTGAAAATTTTTCAGTATGTTTTAGGACTAAACAGGGGAACAAGGCAGGAGCTGTGCCTCCCTGTGACCCTTCTGCACACTGTGGTGATGTTTGAGCCTGGGGAGCCTATTCATTGAGTCTGACCTGCAGGAGACTCTGAGCAGTGCTGAACCGGCTCAACCGGAACTCAGTTGGAGAAGTGGTCTTGGTGCTGATGTGGGGAAAAAAACCCTGACTCTGCAGCAGCTGAGTGAGGCCCAGGAAGGTTGTGACCTCCGGAACGCTATTCATTTATCAGCTGTTGCGGAGGATGTAGTTCCCAAATTTACCAAATGTTTATTTTGCAGAGCTGATCAAATGAGCAAGACTCTTTTTAAGAGGACCTGTGCTTACGTGGCCACAGCAGAACTATTAGTGTCATTGTCAGTATTTTTTACAGATTCTGAAGGAACGACATATCAGTGTTAAGACAGGATAGCTGAATAATCGATGTTTATTAATAAATTCCTTTTCTAACAGGTTACCCTAGTCTATACCCTTTCTGAATAATTTTGTGTGTGGTTTTGAGATTTCTGGTGAAACATTTTTGTCTCTTAGCCTTTGCACAAATCACCCAGAAGTCATATTTTATGAAATGTCATGTAGTTTTGAGAGGCCTACTTAAGGTTAAATTTACCAATGTATATCATCTAGGAGTCAAAAAAAAACCCACAGGGGTTTTCCCATCTCTCAGGGCAATGCACGTTTGTTTTTACCCAGTACCAGAAGGACGGGGATGAGGAATTCCCCTCCTTTTCATTACCGTGCGGGGGAAGCACTCTGGAATCATTAAGTCATGGGCTACGTGAGGATGGTGATGTTTCCCCCGCGGTGTTTTTTCTCAGTTTCAGAAACTGCTTGGCTAAGATGAGGCACAGTCTGCCAGTCCCCTCAGGATGATGTGGGACCATGAGGTGGTGCTACATATTCTGGAAGCTGGAGAGATGGGATTGGCATTGGAGCCGGGTCCTGGAAGGCTATGATGGAACTGTGTGGTGGCTTCAAATGATGGTGGATAAGGTTCCTGAGAAAGATAATGTAAGCAGGAAAATTGTAAGAGATTGTGGAAGATTTGGATCTTCTGAAACAATTGGTTGTAAGTTGTTGCTCACCGGTGAACCTTAGTGAAGAGCTTTGGAATGCGAAAAATGGGGCCAGGTTTAACCCCCTAGTAGAGGTTTCAGAATTTGTGCAACGTCAGTCAGGCCTGGCATGATGTAAAGTGGGGTGAATAGGTTACTAGAAGGAAGTGAAAGTGTTTTATTTCTAGAGACTGTGTTTGTACCGCAGCGAGAGTCGGTGACGTTGTCTTTTACATACTGGTCCCCACCTAGGTGATAACCCTGAACACGTGGACACGTGCACTGACTGCCGCCAGGTACATTTAAGAAATAGGTATTGGTCTCATCTTTATGAACTACAAGTTGACCCCCCCGCTTACGATCACCTCCAAATGCGACCCACTACTGTAAGTGTATTTATGTAAGTGCGTTTTGTACGTGTAAGTTTGTGGGGTCTGAACTGGACTAATCTACTTCACAATATTCCCTTATGGGAATAAAATATCCGGTCAGTAACTGCACCTGAACATACTATTGGAAATGAAAAAAGTTCGTAAAAACACCGGGGTCCACTGTACTTGCCCAAATTGTGTGAATGAAACTGTGGGGGGATCATCTGATTCCCCGTGACCATGTTGCCAGGTAACACACCCAATATTTGTAACTTTTAATATCTCTGTAACATGAAATCATTGGTATGCCATTAACCCTCGAAATCTTTTATGTGTAATCCTGAGTTACCCACCTCGGGTTTTGCAAAATGATACAGGGGTTGGGGCAATCTTGTTGCAGGGTAGAGCAGAGCAAGTAATGCCACTCGGCTGCTTCTCAGCAAAAAGTAACAGGCACCAAAGGAGTTATACCACAATAGAAAAGGAGGCTAATGCTTTAGTGTTGGCAGTGCAACATTTTGAGGTGTATATATCATCATCAGTTCACCCTATAACTGTGTATAGTGACCATATTCCTGTAAGTTTCCTTCACTTAATGAGGAACCACAATCAGCGACTTAGGAGGTGGGCCTTGTTTCTCCAACCTCTTAATCTTGTAATTCATTATGTGGAGGGAGAGGAGAATGTGGTTGCTGATGCCTTGTCTCGTGTTTAAAGTGCACGATGTAGTGTATAGATCACTTATCTATTCTTATTTTGCAGTGATTTGTGGTAGATGAGTAGATGGAAGCCTGGACCACCCAAAGGAGAAGGGCAGGTTGAGCTGGAGCTGGAGGTATCAGGATTCCCTAGTGTGGGTGTGTTTTGGGGGTAGTCACATCAAGTGCCATGAATAGGTAAGGTATGCTACGTTTTTTTAGGTGTTGGCTGGGATGCCTCGCCTCCGTTTTATGTTGGTGTAGGGACTGTTGGACCTGCAAGTTTTAGTGAATGTGGGGTTGGCGGTGATGCCCCCCACTGTTTGGGTCATTTCTCTTTTTTCAAGGTGTTTTGGTTCTCCAGGACCTTTTATTTTTTTTCTCCTTTTTAGATCACTGCTGGGCTGACTCCAGGGTCCTTGGAATTACATGTAGGTGTCGGCCTGGGAGGTCCACCTTTTGGGGGTCTTCAGTGATGACTTCAGGGTTTTACGGCCACAGTCCCACCAACAAGATTTATGTGACTATCCACCCGTTGTTTTTGGGGCCTGATATTTTTCCCCTCTCCTGTGCTCTCCTGATTCTCGCAGAGGTGTGTCATGGGGAACCAGTTTTGTTTACTAAAAATTGCTGTTAGATGGTAGTGATAATGTGATGTTGATTTCTAAGTAGAATTTAACATGTAAAATCTGTTTTCCTTTTCTTTGAACTCCTCCTGGAAAATGTACTTACTGTTTAAAAGTTTTTTTTGGTGGCACATACAGTTTGGTCTGCCTTGCAACATACTGAACTTTGGTGTTACTTCATAAAACGGTATTCCTCAGGGGCACTTATGTACAAAGTTAACTTGCTCGTTTATAAGTTTGCTTGATGTAATTTAGGTAAAATGCATCAACGCCGGTGCCTGGCCAGCGCTGTGTTGTGATGGTGCCTTTCCCCAACGCAATTGTCTAAGAGCGTGACTGTGGGCTCGTTTGGCATAGAACTTGATCACTTTTATGTTCGGCGAGTTTCACATGTCCGCAGTCTAGTATCTCAGTTTGTTAATATTGCATATTTGTAGTACCAAAAGACTGTGATTGTATGATGGTCATTCCCCAGTTATCATTTTTGCCCGTTGCCTCAGACCTAAATGTGGGATTTATTTTTTTCCTTTCCCTTTTGCCTAGCGGTGTCCATAGGGACCCCGCTAGCAGAGTGAGACCTATGGTCTGGTGGTGGGGGTGTTATGCAGGGTTATGCATGACATTGTAATGTTGTTATGCAGGGTTCTGCTTGACATTGTAATGTTGTTATGCAGGGTTCTGCATGACATTGTAATGTTGTTATGCAGGGTTCTACATGACATTGTAATGTATATACAGAAGAGAAGAGTGTCATAATAGTATGAATGTTATAACTGTAAAGCATAATTTTATAATTCATAATGTGCATTTGGGGGTACTGTAAAGTACTCTAACTGTAATTATAAAGAAATCCTTCTAGGTATTTATTTTCCAACTTTGTTTGGGTATGTGGGGTAAGCGTGGCTTGGGGAGTGTGAGGGAAAAGTTCAATAGATAGGAGTAGCAATATAGTAACAATAGTTTCATTACCGGCTACTAGTTAAGGTAGGGTAAGTCACGCTCCCGCCTTTCTTCCCCCTCCCCGAAAGTGATAGTTTCATTGCCGGCTACTAGTTAAGGTAGGGTAAGTCACGCTCCCGTTTTTCCCACCTTTTCTCCCCCCCACCCCTAAAGTGATAGTTTGATTGCTGGCTGCTTGTTAACATAGGGTCAGTCTAGCTCCCACTATCCCTTCCCCTCCCTCTTCCCCCCCCTCGAAAGGTGACGTGTGGGGCTCTGGTCAAACAGTAAATCACTAGACTCACAGCTCCCAACTCTACTATAAGTACATGCCTGCCTTGTATTCTAGTGGATTTATTGGTTAAAAGCTTCACTTTTGACCAATAATAAACTTAGTCCTCTCAGTCTTGCTCTAGGTTGACTGTTGTAATAATCACCACGTCTTTTGAGTAATGTACACTGCCATGGAGAGTGATTATTTAAGCAGTGGGTAACCTGTCTATCTTTTCAGCTTGGATGACAGTGAGGGTCACCTGTCAATCAACGAGAAGAACAGGAGAAGGACTAACGTCCAGATTATTATTATTACAATCAAGGGGGAAGCGCTAAACCCGGAGGATTATACAGCGCCTGGGGGGGGGGGGATGTGGAAGGCATTCAGGCTTAATTTGGGGAACTGGAGCACAGATCCAATTCCCTAAATCAAGAGCCCCTCACCAACATCAAGGAACCTTCCTTGAGGGGACTAACGTCCAGAGACTTCTCCATTTTGGATCTAATTACCTGTGCACCTGTATGAAATTGCAGGACGTAACCCCACATCATTGCAGCGGTAAAGAACCTGCTTTCCTGTCATCGGGAGAGATTACTCAAGGCGTTAATCTGTGAAGAACTAGCCAGTGGTGGTCACCAACACCTGCGACCCCCCCCCCCATCATCAGCAACGGCTACGATTTCAACAAGCAGTGTCACCAACACCAGACACCCAAGTGTTAAATTAGCGTTGATTGCGAAAAAGATTTAGGAGTTCTGGTTAGCAGTAATCTGAAACCAAGGCAACAGTGCATAAGTGTTCGCAATAAAGCTAATAGAATCCTTGGCTTCATATCAAGAAGCATAAATAATAGGAGTCCTCAGGTTGTTCTTCAACTCTATACATCCTTGGTTAGGCCTCATTTAGATTATGCTGCACAGTTTTGGTCACCGTATTACAGAATGGATATAAATTCTCTGGAAAATGTACAAAGGAGGATGACAAAGTTGATCCCATGTATCAGAAACCTTCCCTATGAGGATGGACTAAGGGCCCTGAAACTGCACTCTCTAGAAAGACGTAGAATTAGGGGGGATATGATTGAGGTGTATAAATGGAAGACAGGAATAAATAAAGGGGATGTAAATAGTGTGCTGAAAATAAACTAGCCTAGACAGGACTCGCAGCAATGGTTTTAAGTTGGAAAAATTCAGATTCAGGAAGGATATAGGAAAGTACTGGTTTGGTAATAGAGTTGTGGATGAGTGGAACAAACTCCCAAGTACCGTTTAAAAGGCCAGAACGTTGTGTAGCTTTAAAAATAGGTTGGATAAATACATGAGTAGATGTGGGTGGGTGTGAGTTAGACCTGATAGCTTGTGCTACCAGGTTGGTTGCCGTGTTCCTCCCTTAAGTCAGTGTGACCTGACCTGACCTGACTAGGGTTGGGTGCATTGGCTTAAGCCGGTAGGAGACTTGGACCTGCCTCGCATGGGCCAGTAGGTCTGCTGCAGTGTTCCTTCGTTCTTATGTTCTTATGTTCTTATTTTTCATTTTCTTTAATGTAGGATTAATATTTCATATTTAAGTGTTTTATATTTTATATTTTCTACATAATAAAGTGTTTATGTTTGTCTGTTATTATTTCTTTTTCTATTCACTAATTTTCCTGAGGAGGAGCCAGCCTGGGTAATACTGTCTGAAGTTGTTACAGGGCTGAGTAAGCCTTCACAGGGAGTCAGGTGGAGTCAGCATGGTGTGGAGGCTGGCGTCGGAGATGCTGTGTATTTAAGCTAAGTTTGTAGTTGTGTACTCCTTTTGTTTAGCTAACTCAGGCCATAGGCTCTTCTATGGCTTACCTTTATGCCCACCTAGGCTCTGACATGGTCAGGGTGCTGTGGGATGAGTGAGGAAATAAGAAATGGGGTTGGTAGTGGAGTAGTGATGGCCTGACGCTGACAAGGCCTAGTGGTTATGGTGGGTGGACCTCCAACCAGCTGTTTCTTGTGTACCCTCATTTGGGCGTTTAGGATAGAAGATAGATGAAGGAGTTTCTAGAGTGTGTATATAGTGTTATGTTGAATAAATAGATATATTTTCCTAACTAGGGTTTTTGCCTAACCCTGTTAACCAACCCATTGAAGTAACAAATACTGGTTTAGCGCTTTCTGTTTTGACTGGGATAGCCCTGGGTGGCCTGTTTATGCTTGAGATGTGTGTAACTTTTACCTATGCCCTAAGACAAGGCTCAAGCCCCCAGCTGTCCCACCTTTTTCTGCATAACAGGGGGGACATGATAATGACATATAAAATACTGAGAGGAACTGACAAGGTGGACAAAGACAGGATGTTCCAGAGATGGGACACAACAACAATGGGACACATTTGGAAGTTGAAGACACAGATGAATCACAGGGACGTTAGGAAGTATTTCTTCAGTCACAGAGTAGTCAGGAAGTGGAATAGTTTGGAAAGCGATATAGTGGAGGCAGGATCCATACATAGCTTTAAGCAGAGGTATAATAAAGCTCATGGTTCAGGGAGAGTGACCCAGTAGCGACTAGTGAAGAGGCAGGGGCCCAGGAGCTATGAATCGACCCCTGCAACCACCACTAGGTGAGTACACACACACACACACACACACACATACACATCAGAAGAGTGGTGGAGCACCTAGAACGGAATAAACTTATAAGCGACAACCAGCACGGATTCAGAGAAGGAAAATCCTGTGTTACAAACCTACTGGAGTTTTATGACAAGGTAACTGAAGTGAGACACGAGAGAGAGGGGTGGGTAGATTGCATTTTCTTGGACTGCAAGAAGGCCTTCGACACAGTTCCTCACAAGAGATTAGTGCAAAAGCTAGAGGATCAGGCACACATAACAAGAAGTGCACTGCAATGGATTAGAGAATCCCTGATATGGAGGCAACAATGAGTCATGATACGTGACGAGGTGTCAGAGTGGGTGCTTGTGACGAGCGGTGTTCTGCAGGGGTCAGTCCTAGGATCAGTGGTATTTTTGGTATATGTTAATGACATGACGGAAGGGATAGACTCAGAAGCTTCCCTGTTTTCAGATGATGTGAAGTTAATGAGGACAATGAAATCGCACAAAGATCATGCAGGACTACAAAGAAACCTGGACAGGCTGGTAGAAGCCTTGTCCAACTGGCTCCTAGAATTTAACTCCGCCAAATGCAAATTCATGAAGATTGGGGAAGGGCAAGAAGACCACAGACAGAGTATAGGATAGGTGGCCGAAGACTGCAAACCTCACTCAAGGAAAAGGATCTTGGAGTGAATATAATACCGAGCACATCTCCTGAGGTGCACATCAACCACATAATTGCTGCAGTATATGGTCCCCTGGCAAACCTGAGAATAGCGTTCCGATACCTCAGTACGGTATCGTTCAAGACTCTGTACACCGTGTATGTCAGGACCATACTGGAGTGCGCAGAACCAGTTTGGAACGCACACTTGATCAAGCATGTCAGTAAATTAGAGAAAGTGCAAAAGTTTGCAACAAGATAAGTTCCAGAGCTAAGGGAAATATCCTACGTTAAGGGAAATATGCCTGGTGACACTGGAGGACAGGAGGGTCAGGGGAGACATGATAACGACATGCAAAATACTGCGAGAAATTGAAAAGGTAGACAAAGACAGGATGTTCCAGAGATGGGACACAGAAACAAGGGGTCATAATTGGAAACTGAAAAATCAGATGAGTTACAGGGATGTTAGGAAGTATTTTTTACTCATAGAGTTGTCAACTGACAACTCTGGTAAGTGACGTAGTAGAGGCAGGTACCATACATTGTTTTAAGGCGAGTTTTGATATAGCTTATGGTGCAGGGAGAAAGAGGACCTGGTAACGACCAGTGAAGAGACGGGGCCAAGAGCTATGACTCAACCCCTGCAACCACACATAGGTGAGAACAAATAGGTGAGTACACACACATATTTCATAAATATACACAAAAAACCCGGACATAGAACAGAGGAGCTTACGACGACGTTTCGGTCCGACTTGGGCCATTTACAAAGTAAATGGTCCAAGTCGGACCGAAACGTCGTCGTAAGCTCCTTTCTTCTATGTGCGGGTTATTTGTGTATCGTTCCACTCACGGTATTGTGCCTTTTATTTTTGTTATATCTTAAACTATCGTCATCACCTTGAAAAAAAAAACTCATCCCTCACACTGCACTACCACGTAACACCATGAAAACCTAACTTCTGTTATTCGAATCAAGAGCCTCAAAACCTCCAACTACTAACACAACATCAACTAATTCCAACTCCCTGGATCGAGAGCACCTCTCATAGCCCACTAATTACCATACTACGCCTGACTCGAGGCCGACACACTCCATTCCTGGTGAGTAAGTTCAACAAATCTTAGAAGATATATGAAATCCTATATTTTCATTAAATCTCAATAAAAATGCCTATAAAATCCTGCATTTCTTGATAAGCCTTTCATAGAAGATACTATGTTTTCAATATATCTTCATAGAAATACCAGTCAAATCCAATATTTTCAATCAGTCTTCACACATATATATCAATAAAATCCTCAAATATTTTTAAATAAATCGTCATAGAATATGACGATATTTTCATATTTTCAATAAATATACATTAAAAATCCCTTATTTTAATTAAAATCTTCATAGAATTTCCATAGTTTTCAACAAATCTCCATAGAAATACTCAAAAAAATCCCATATGTTTTTCAATAAATCTTAAAAGAATATCCATAATTTATATGAGCGTAACACCAAGATTCAACGAAATTTCAATGTCCCACAATAATACTAGTCCATCCAATTCACACATATTAATTTCTGTAACCAATCTTTTTCTCAAATGGTTTCGCTAACGACAATGATCAATGTCAAATCGTCAAATCTTCTCCTGACTCATACATCTCTCTTAAGAGACCTCATCTCCCTGATCATGCAATGAACACTGCAGACAGTCTCTCCACTATCACCTTCAAGCTTACAACTCTAACTCTATCTATCGATTCATAATGACCAATCTATCTCCAACACTAAAAACTAAGACATGAATGCCAAACATCAAATATTAATTAATAAGCACGAAAAATTTCAACATCTTATTAACAAAATATTATATAGAGTTTCCTTGAATCAAGAACACCATTAAATAGTTTAACTTATCCTACATCTCTCATGCTCTCCACACGCCATAAAAACCATATTTCATTTCCTTGAATCAAGAGCACCATCGCCTAAATTAACCTTGGCTCAAGATCACCATCACCTAACCAAACCTATCCTATCCTATTATATATTCCGTACCTTACCACAGCTCATTTACCTCAGGAATTAAATGTGTTATTCAACCACATACAAGACTACAATAACTGCAAACTGGGTGGAAGCCAATCCTGGTTTATTGTTTCTCTTGGCTGTATTGTACGTCATTTTAAATTTATTTAATGCTCATGAGATCTATGATATATATATTTTTCGTTATGCCCAGCTTGATTTCTGCTGATTTATGGCAATAAAAAAAAAGTTTCATTCTGCGTATTAGGCACAGGAGAACCTTACTAGATATGCCGAACACCCCGGCTCTCCGTAATAGACATATGTATATACATACACTTATATATTATATATATATATAATATATATATATATATATATATATATATATATATATATATATATATATATATATATATATATATATATATGTGTGTGTGTCGTGCCGAATAGGCAGAACTTGCTATCTTGGCTTAAATAGCAACGTTCATCTTGCCATATAGGACAAGTGAAAATTTGTGTACCTGGAGTTTACCTGGAGAGAGTTCCGGGGGTCAACGCCCCCGCGGCCCGGTCTGTGACCAGGCCTCCTGGTGGATCAGAGCCTGATCAACCAGGCTGTTGCTGCTGGCTGCACGCAAACCAACGTACGAGCCACAGCCCGGCTGGTCAGGAACCGACTTTAGGTGCTTGTCCAGTGCCAGCTTGAAGATTGCCAGGGGTCTGTTGGTAATCCCCCTTATGTATGCTGGGAGGCAGTTGAACAGTCTCGGGCCCCTGATACTTATTGTATGGTCTCTTAACGTGCTAGTGACACCCCTGCTTTTCATTGGGGGGGATGTCGCATCGTCTGCCAAGTCTTTTGCTTTCGTAGTGAGTGATTTTCGTGTGCAAGTTCGGTACTAGTCCCTCTAAGATTTTCCAGGTGTATATAATCATGTATCTCTCCCGCCTGCGTTCCAGGGAATACAGTTTTAGGAACCTCAAGCGCTCCCAGTAATTGAGGTGTTTTATCTCCGTTATGCGCGCCGTGAAGGTTCTCTGTACATTTTCTCCCCTCAAGGAAGGCTCCTTGACGCTGGTGAGGGGCTCTTGATCTAGGGAATTGGATCTGTGCTCCAGTTGGATCTGTGCTCCAGTTCCCTGAATTAAGCCTGAATGCCTTCCATCCCCCCATAGGCGCTGTATAATCCTACGGGTTTAGTGCTTCCCCCTTGATTATAATAATAATAATAATAATCTGTACATTTTCTAGGTCGGCAATTTCACCTGCCTTGAAAGGTGCTGTTAGTGCGCAGCAATATTCTAGCCTAGATAGAACAAGTGACCTGAAGAGTGTCATCATGGGCTTGGCCTCCCTAGTTTTGAAGGTTCTCATTATCCATCCTGTCATTTTTCTAGCAGATGCGATTGATACAATGTTATGGTCCTTGAAGGTGAGATCCTCCGACATGATCACTCCCAGGTCTTTGACGTTGGTGTTTCGCTCTATTCTGTGGCCAGAATTTGTTTTGTACTCTGATGAAGATTTAATTTCCTCGTGTTTACCATATCTGAGTAATTGAAATTTCTCATCGTTGAACTTCATATTGTTTTTTGCAGCCCACTGAAAGATTTGGTTGATGTCTGCCTGGAGCCTTGCAGTGTCTGCAATGGAAGACACTGTCATGCAGATTCGGGTGTCATCTGCAAAGGAAGACACGGTGCTGTGGCTGACATCCTTGTCTACGTCGGATATGAGGATAAGGAACAAGATGGGAGCGAGTACTGTGCCTTGTGGAACAGAGCTTTTCACCGTAGCTGCCTCGGACTTTACTCTGTTGACGACTACTCTCTGTGTTCTGTTAGTGAGGAAATTATAGATCCATCGACCGACTTTTCCTGTTATTCCTTTAGCACGCATTTTGTGCGCTATTACGCCATGGTCACATTTGTCGAAGGCTTTTGCAAAGTCTGTATATATTACATCTGCATTCTTTTTGTCTTCTAGTGCATTTAGGACCTTGTCGTAGTGATCCAATATTTTGAGACAGACGGGGAGCGACCTGTTCTAAACCCATGTTGCCCGGGGTTTTGTGTAACTGATGGATTTCTAGATGGGTGGTGATCTTCTTCTTAGGACCCTTTCAAAGATTTTTATGATATGGGGATGTTAGTGCTTATGGGTCTGTAGTTCTTTGCTGTTGCTTTACTGCCCCCTTTGGGGAGTGGGGCTATGTCTGTTGTTTTTAGTAACTGGGGACGACCCCCGTGTCCATGCTCCCTCTCCATAGGATGGAAAAGGCTCGTGATAGGGGCTTCTTGCAGTTCTTGATGAACACGGAGTTCCATGAGTCTGGCCCTGGGGCAGAGTGCATGGGCATGTCATTTATCGCCTGTTCGAAGTCATTTGGCGTCAGGATAACATCGGATAGGCTTGTGTTAACCAAATTTTGTGGCTCTCTCATAAAAAATTCATTTTGATCTTCGACTCTGTCTGGTTAGCGGCTTGCTAAAAACTGAGTCATATTGGGACTTGAGTAGCTCACTCATCTTGTTTAAGTAGGGGCCCAATACTGGACGTTGTTCTTGACTTTGATTTGGCATAGGAGAAGAAATACTTTGGGTTTCTTTCGATTTCATTTATGGCTTTTAGTTCTTCCCGCGATTCCTGGCTCCTATAAGATTCCTTTAGCTTAAGTTCGATGCTTGCTATTTCTCTGACCAGTGTCTCCCTACGCATTTCAGATATATTGACCTCTTTTAGCCGCTCTGTTATTCTTTTCCGTCGCCTGTAAAGGGAGCGCCTGTCTCTTTCTATTTTACATCCCCTCCTCCTTTTTCTTGGGGGGGAAAATAAGCCTTGTGCATACGTCGAGTGCCACCAAGTTAATCTGTTTCAGAAATAATTTTGGGGTCCTGTGTTGCTTACTATATCTTCCCAGCTTATATCGGTTAGGACTTGGTTTTCTTGGTCCCATTTTATGTTTTTGTTATTGAAGTTGAATTTGGTGAATTTCTCCCTCGTGACTAGTCTCATTATGTCGGTCTGGGCTCCCCACATACATGTCAGAACCTCAATTATATTGTGATCTGGTAATTGTTTTAGATATGGTGACATTTCTTATCAGATCATCATTGTTAGTGAAGATGAGGGGCTAGTGTATTCTCCAGTCTAGTAGCTCTATTATTTGCTGGGTTTAAATTGAATTTTGTGCAGAGATTTAAAAGCTCGGTGAGTGTGAGTTTTCATCAGAGCTGCCTCCTGGTGTTATTGCTGCAAACAATATTATTTGCTATATTCCTCCATTTTAGGTGCCTTAAGTTGAAATCCCCCAGGAGCAAGATGTTGGGTGCAGGAGCTGGAAGATTTTCCAGACAGTGGTCAATTTTTAACAGCTGTTCCTGGAATTGCTGGGATGTTGCATCCGGAGGCTTGTAGACTACCACAATGACTAGGTTTTGGTTCTCGACCTTTACGCTAAAAACTTCTACTACATCATTTGAGGCATTAAGCAGTTTTGTGCAAACAAGTGACTCTGCAATGTACAGGCCAACCCCCCCCCCTTTTTGCCTGTTCACTCTGTCACATCTGTATAGGTTGTAACCTGGGATCCATATTTCGTTGTCCAAGGATCCTTTATGTGGGTCTCAGTGAAAGCCGCGAACATTGCCTTTGCCTCGCAAAAGTCAACGGATGAAAGGTATTTTTTTTTGTTGCTGGCTTTAGACCCTGTATATTTGCAAAGAAGAATGTCATCGGACTGGTGGTATTGTTGGTACTGGGGGGGGGATTTTTTTTCCGGCATAGTATCTGTATCTGTTGGTTTGGAGTGGAGGCCATCGACTGTGGTTCCACTCCCGGAATGACTGGGTTTGGTGTACGATTTCTTCCCTTTCCTGCCAGTTTTTTTTCCTTCCTGCACTAAAAAACCTCTCCCTCTTGAGTGGCTGTGGCTACCCAGGTTTTCCCATGGCCTGGGTGTTTTGTATCTTTTTGTCCCCTTTAGATGGTGTGCCTGGCAATTTTAAGTTATAGCACAGTCTTTCCTGTACTGAAGAGGTACACATTTTAGGGTGAAAAAGCTTACAGAAAGGGGGGTTTGCATTTTCCTGTTGTCAAGGGGGCATGGAAAATTTTTACGGTGGTCTGTTGCACGTCCCGTCTTTTTTTTCCAGATTTCCCATGCCCAGAACCAAGTGCATGTATTGCACGGCTTGGTTTCCGTTTACCTTGGGTTTCTGTGACTGTATTCCCTTTTGATGCATTTTCCCCCTTCTTTTCCCTACCCTCCCTAGACAAAAAGGGAGCCCACCATTTTTTTTGGGGTAATATATCCCCTATTGCTAGTGGAGTCCTCTGTTTGTATTTCCTTGGTATTTCTAGTTGCAAATTTTTTTTATTTTATCTTTGACTACACTTTTTTTCCCCACTACGGCTCCCGTCCCTATGAGGTCATTTATAGTTTTTCCTTCCTGCGTTAATTCCCATTAACCCGGGCAAAATCTCCAGCTTCACCCTTCGTCTCCCAGGACAGCACCCCCACTTTACCATTCTGTCTCCCCGGGCAGCACCTCCAGCTTCACCATACTGGGCTCCCAGGACAGCACCTCCCTTCCCATTACGGAGCCGGGTAGGGGGAAAATTACCACTCGTTTTCGTATTTTTTTTCCCGACTACACTCAAGAGGAAGCAGAGGTTGGTGGAGACATACTCTCGCCCCCAAGTGCGTTTAGCGTCACGGGGACACGGGGAGCGTCCATGTTTGCTTAAAATCAAGAATCTCTCTGGGTTCTATTGTACCGGGACCTGCCCCCGCCGGGGGGTTTAAAGCTGCACAGCCAAGCAGGAGACCCCAAGGCCGCTTTTTGAGAATGCCCCCCGAAGTTTGGGGGTTTGAATAGAAGCTGCGGTTAAAACGGAGACAGAAGAAGTGTAAAAAACTCATCGATGGAGGATGAAAAAGGAACCTCTCTAAAAAATTTGGGGGTGAGTAAAGGGTTTCCCAAATTTTCCGATCAAAATTTCCAGGGGGATGCGAAGAGGTGGGAATTAAGGGGAAGTAAGAATGATTGGAAATGATCACTGTCATGTAAGCCGGAAAAAGACCAAGTGAAGCCTAATGCGGCGGAGGAAGAGCAGACTGAGAATCGTGAGAGAGAGTGTAGCCCAAAGGATCAAAATGGTGTGAGTACCTTATTAAAACAGGGAGGGGGTGGGTGGCAAAAAAAGCCTCTAATGAATGCCAGGGGAATCACAGTGGGGCCCCCCCCAGGGAAATGGTGGCATTAAAATCACCAGTTCGAATCGGTGGCTTTTTAAGGGAAAAAACGAAAAGGAAATATCTGGAATAGAAAAATGCCCGGAAGGAGAGAGAATAAAGAAAAAGGCGTTACCCCTATAAGGGATCGGGCTGCTGTGTAATGCAGCAAAGTACGAAAAATAGTGATGGTACAAAATACAGGCGTAAAGGGCATTTCTTTAAAAGGTCCCTCAGGAAAAGGACTGAAGAATCAAAAAATTTTACCCTGAGGGAGAGATAACAGTGATGTAATTTTGGTTCCGAAAGCAAACCCAAACGGGGGAAACTGGGAGAGTAACACTAAAGCCACCCGATTACCCCTGGGGCCCCAGTATATTCCACGAAATAGGCAATGTTGGGCAATGATAAAGTACCTGAAATCAGCGGTAAGGGTTCCTACGGCTAAGGGGTTAAAAAATCCACTGGGGGGGCGGGGAAAACTTAAAGCAGTGAAGGAAGGGCGTGTGAAGAAAGGATTTGGGCCCGATGGAGCGAGGAGAGGGGGGGGAGGTGGATCAGTGTCCTTTGAGGGTTTGGGTCCTGCAATATATTCAGAGATTGCTTAAGTGTTTCGGAATCGAGACGTCAATGGGAGCAGTATTGGAAATGGTAGGGGGGGGGGGAGAGTAAAGATTGGAACTGTATTGGACCCTCCCAAGGTAGGGGGGGCAAAAAGGGTGGGGGGGAATGGAAAAACGTGGAAGGGGAAGAAGGGCAAAAACCCCCTGGGAGGGGGCAGAAGGGAAAAAAACTTGGGAGGGAACAGGGAGGAATGTCAGTACGGAGGAGGGTGAACCCAACCCCTTGTAACAGAGCCATGAGGGGGGAGAACCGGTACGAGCAGGGAAGGAAAACTGAGGAGGTGGAAGAGGGGTGGGAGGGTTAACGGATTTTTTTTTGATTTTTGGAAGTAGGGGGGACTTGGGGGTGTATACGAGACTCGTCGCTACTGAGGCTTGTGGGGGAAAACCCGAAGAAGCGAATCAATGAGGCGTTGAAGTGGGAAAAGGGTCGAGCCGAGGACAGCAAAAAATTAGATAAGGGGGTGATATGGAGGGAAACCACAGAGGTGGGTGCAGAAGAGGGGATACAAATGGGGGGCGTTTTGAAACACGGGGAAAAAGAAACACGAGGTGTCCCCCCTTGAAGGCGGAGATGAGAAATGCCATGGCAAAAGGGGGAGACCTTCTGCCTCTTTGAGGTAAGGATTTCCCGCTCGTTTAAGTAGACTTGACAATGGGGGGATACGAAGGGTAGCCTCGACAATTTGGGAAGGGGAGGTCGTTGCAAAAACTATTAGAATGGTCTCGGCACCACAGACTGGGGATTCGCCCTAGATCTGCAATATTTATGGATGGCCAAAAGCCAGCAATTTCTACACTGTTTCGGTGTTTGGATCACCCTTTCAACTTGTAACCGATGTCCCGCTCATAAACTGAGGATGGGGTTCACGGCTGTCAAAGTTAAAAAAAGCCCATTACTAGGGTATCGCTCCCCCGCGGGGCAGGAAGAACGTAAGTGTTACCTTTAGGATTGGGAGATCTTGGGGTTCCGCTGTTCAAGAAAATCGGACTGTCTGGGAAAATTTTTTTGAACTTGGTAGGGGCAGAATGACGGGACCACTACAAAATTGAGGAATGAGTTTTTCAATAGGACAGGAACATTCGTATGGGAAAGACGAGAAAAATCAGGCCTGGGGAATTCTGTCGGGATGGCCCGTACCGCTTTAAGAGCATGAAAAAAAAAATTTTACCAAATGGGTAGGAGTGCCCTTCCAATCTGTGGGCAGAAAGATAGGGAGTAGGGAAGTCGGCGTAAAATGAAGAATTTGTCCCCTTGGCGTCGAAAAAAGAGTGTGGGAAAGGTGTAAGGGCGTGTCGACTTTTTGAGAAGAAGAGAAGGTGGGGAAAGTATCATCAGCGTTAAATTTTCGTTGGCGTTTAGGCGTGGGACCAGGTTGGTCCGCGTGGAACCCGTTCGAAAATTGCTGCACCCTAGGGAGGCGGGAAACATAGTCAAGGAGGCAAGGTCAGAAAATCGAAGGGGTGTCGAGGCCTCAGTCCTGAAAGGGGGAGGAAACAGCACGGGAAAAGGTACAGAGGCATGAGGGGTGCCAAAAAGTGTCCAAAGACGAGGCGGGGGGCGAACGGGGTGCGGGATCAAAAGGGGCCCGGGGGGTAGCGGTTTTATGGACAGGGCCGCCATGGTTAGGTTTTTTCTTTCTTTTGTTTTTTTAAAAAAAAAAAGAAAAAAAATAAAAAAAAAAAAAAGAAAAAAAAAAAAGGGGGGACCGAGGAGGGATAGTTCCTAGAGGAATGAAAAGGGCCAGAAACCCCCCTCCGCGCCCAAGAGGACCTCAGCACCGCAAGTAGCGCAGATGCAGCATGGAACCCGTACCATACCCTACCCATCATGCCAGTAAACCGGCAATCCCGGATAGCAACCTCACATCTGCCAAGCTACCTCAGTGGACAAAAGAGAGGGCGGCCGGAAATCCGCCACAAAGCATACCTCCTTCGGCCACCACCCCCGGAATTCGAAAGGTGGCTTCCAGAGATACACCCGTCGCCCGAGAGACACCCAAAGCCACCCTCAGGGATACCGGAGAGGGATCGGGACATCCCCAGGCAATCCAGATTCCACGGCAAACTACGCCACCACCAAGAACCTCAACGGAATGGGATGGACCCCGGTACCCTTTCCCCTACCTAGGAACTAGCGTGCCTGTGTAAAAAAAAAAAAAAAAAAAAAAAAAAAAGGCCAAAAAGGAAGGGCAAAAGGGAGGGGTGGGGAGGAGGAGGAGGGAAGGAAAAAGGGGAGGATGGGGAGGATGGGATAGGGAACAGGGGATTGGGGGGTAATTCGGTTCGGTCTGAGGAAGGAGACCGACAGGTCTAATTCCTCAGACCAAGAGCCTCTTCACCACGCCAAGGAGCCCCCCTTGAAGAGGAAACCGTTTGTAACCAGTCAAGGGTTCGGACCATCAAGGGTTCGGACCAGTCGAGGGTTCGGACCAGTCAATCTGATCTGATCAGTGGGTCACTTATTTAAAACTTTTGGGTCGGTAATTTGGGCTAAAAATTAAAGGGATCTACTTGAAATTATCTACCCGAGTAATATGTGATTTAAATTGATACAAAAGTATAACTTGCGTGTTGAAGAACCGATGATTTCTGGCAGCTCCTACAATGACGAACGGTCGAGGCCTCAAAACCCCTTTTTTATCAGTCGCTGTATCTAGCTTTTCTAGTTTTTTTTCGTCTCCACCACAATAAATGCTATATTATCACTATAGTTGACTGGTGGAAATTTTGGAGGAAGGACGCTTTTACTGTAGTAATAATTGCTTCTCGTTGTGTATATTGCGACCGCTGGTAACTACGGTTATATGAAATTCACAGTATACGTCTGGTATTTCAAGAAAAAAGAAACTAATGAAAGTCACCCACCTCCACTAAGTACCATTATAATACTGGTTAGTTGCTACTACAACACTGTATTCTGCTATTCACTGGTATCACTAGATTGTATGCAATAATTTCGCCAAAATCATTCTGAACCTAACGAAAAAAATATATTTCACTGTGTTTGTTTATATTAAATTATTGTAAACAAATCTAAAATATATTTAGTTGGGTTAGGCTAAAATAAATTGATCTTGTTATAATTTAAAGGTTAGGTAAGTTTTCTAAGATTCTTTTGGTGCAAAATTAATTTTTTTTTTACATTAAAAATTAATGAAAAAATATATCTTTTAAACCGTATAAGAAAAATTTTAGAAATGACTTAATTTTTTAAAAGAGTTCTTGCTAATTGACCTGTTTTACATATTCGGCACAACATATATAATATATATATATATATATATATATATATATATATATATATATATATAATATATTTATATTATATAATATATATATATATACGTTTAAAGATATATTTTTTCATTAATGTTAATGTAAAAAAAAAATAATTTTGCACCAAAAGAATCTTAGAAAACTTACCTAACCTTATTATAACAAGATCTATTTATTTTAGCCTAACCCAACTAAATATATTTTAGATTTGTTTACAATAATTTAATATTAAACAAACACAGTGAAATATATTTTTTTCGTTAGGTTCAGAATGATTTTGGCGAAATTATTGCATACTATCTAGTGATACCAGTGAATAGCAGAATACAGTGTTGTAGTAGCAACTAACCAGTATTATAATGGTACTTGGTGGAGTGGAGTGACTTTCATTAGTTTCTTTTTTCTTGAAATACCAGACGTATACTGTGAATTTCATATAACCTGTAGTTACCAGCGGTCGCAATATACACAACGAGAAGCAATTATTCCTACAGAAAAAGCGTCCTTCCTCCAAAATTTTCACCAGTCAACTATAGTGATAATATAGCATTTATTGTGGTGGAGACGAAAAAAAAACTAGAAAAGCTAGATACAGCGATTGATAAACAAGGGTTGAGGCTCGACCGTTCGTCATTGTAGGAGCTGCCAGAAATCATCGGTTCTTCAACACGCAAGTTATACTTTTGTATCAATCAAATCACATATTACTCGGGTAGATAATTTCAAGTAGATCCTTCAAGTGTTAGCCCAAATTACCGACCAGTATGTTTTAAATAAGTGACCCACTGATCAGATCAGATCGACTGGTCCGAACCCTCGACTGGTCCGAACCCTTGATGGTCCGAACCCTTGACTGGTTACAAACGGTTTCCTCTTCAAGGGGGGCTCCTTGCCGTGGTGAAGAGGCTCTTGGTCTGAGGAATGAGACCGACAGGTCTCATTCCTCAGACCTCATTCCTCATTCTTGTTGTTGGTTCTGTGTAACTCTGTTCACAGAACGTAGTCTAGACTTAGTGATTTTTGACGTTGTGCTGAGGTTGTGTGTCGCATAGACACTCTGAGAAACTCAGGTCCTGAGCTGTAGCTTCTGACCTAATTTGTACTGGTATCTGTGTACGGTCACAGTCTGGGATTTTCTTATGCTGAACTTAGATTCAGTAGTATGGGAGTTTTGTGACTTTTGTGGAGGATCTGCTGATGGTCCCTATTTAGTGTCGTTATATTATCTCCTTGTTCCTGATTCTGTGTCGCTGCTGCTTGTTATATTGCTGTTCGACTTATCACTCGGATTTTTGTTCAAGCAAGCTGTTCTGATTGCCAGGTTGGTCAAGAAGTTAGTTGATGTGAGGACTTTGTCAGTCACTGGTTTAAGTGTAGTCGAGTCTGGAGACATAGCGAACTACTTAGAGCACTTACACACGTACACACAAACTTATTTGTATATATTTGTATTATTAAATATTAATGTACCAGACGGTACTTAAGACTTATAAATGTGATATGTGCCTTCAGCACAATACTACTGTACACGAGAGAAGTGATTATTTTGATTATGTTTATTACATTAATTTAATTTGATAATATACTCCTAGACTATTTTATTATTAATAAACTTATTAAATGTTAATTTCTTTAGTTAGTAGCCTACCAGTTGTAATCCTGAAGCACTATTCAATCTTATTGAATTCTAATGGATAACTGGAACAGGAAACTGTTACAAAATCCCAGTAACAGGCTGGATGCTAGGAGGGCAGTTCTTTCTAGCATTCACTAGAGATCTCTATGCTTATTAGAAATCGCGTTTTTTGTAACATATATATATGTCGTGCCGAATATGTAAAACTGCTCACTTAGCAAGAACTCATTTAAAATTAAGTCCTTTCTAAAATTTTCTCTTATACGTTTAAAGATATATTTTTTTCATTAATGTTGATAAAAAAATTTATAATTTTGCACCAAAAGGAACTTAGGAAACTTACCTAACCTTATTATAACAAGCGCAATTTATTTTAGCCTAACCCAACTAAATATATTTTAGATTTGTTTACAGTAATTTAATACTAAACAAACACAGTGAAATATATATTTTTCGTTAGGTTCAGAATGATTTTGGCGAAATTATTGCATACACAAATTTTTACTTGTCCTATATGGCAAGATGAGAGTTGCTATTTAAGCCAAGATCGCAAGTTCTGCCTATTCGGCACGACATTATATATGTATATATATAAGTTATTATTATCATCACACTGGCCGATTCCCACCAAGGCAGGGTGGCCCGAAAAAAAAAAACTTTCACCATCATTCACTCCATCACTGTCTTGCCAGAAGGGTGCTTTACACTACAGTTTTTAAACTGTAACATTAACACCCCTCCTTCAGAGTGCAGGCACTGTACTTCCCATCTCCAGGACTCAAGTTCGGCCTGCCGGTTTCCCTGAACCCCTTCATAAATGTTACTTTGTTCACACTCCAACAGCACGTCAAGTATTAAAAACCATTTGTCTCCATTCACTCCTATCAAACACGCTCACGCATGCCTGCTGGAAGTCCAAGCCCCTCGCACGCAAAACCTCCTTTACCCCCTCTCTCCAACCTTTCCTAGGCCGACCCCTACCCCGCCTTCCTTCCACTACAGACTAATACACTCTTGAAGTCACTCTGTTTCGCTCCATTCTCTCTACATGTCCGAACCACCTCAACAACCCTTCCTCAGCCCTCTGGACAACAGTTTTTGGTAATCCCGCACCTCCTCCTAACTTCCAAACTACGAATTCTCTTCATTATATTCACACCACACATTGGCTCCAGCCTTCTCCTCGCTGCAACATTCATCACCCATGCTTCACACCCATATAAGAGCGTTGGTAAAACTTTACTCTCATACATTCCCCTCTTTGCCTCCAAGGACAAAGTTCTTTGTCTCCACAGACTCCTAAGTGCACCACTCACCCTTTTCCCCTCATCAATTCTATGATTCACCTCATCTTTCATAGACCCATCTGCTGACACGTCCACTCCCAAATATCTGAATACATTCACCTCCATACTCTCTCCCTCCAATCTGATATCCAATCTTTCATCACCTAATCTTTTTGTTATCCTCATAACCTTACTCTTTCCTGTATTCACTTTTATTTTCTTCTTTTTGCACACCCTACCAAATTCATCCACCAATCTCTGTAACTTCTCTTCAGAATCTCCCAAGAGCAGAGTGTCATCAGCAAAGAGCAACTGTGACAACTCCCACTTATGTGTGATTCTTTATCTTTTAACTCCACGCCTCTTGCCAAGACCCTCGCATTTACTTCTCTTACAGCCCCATCTATAAATTATTAAAAAACCACGGGACACACAC
>NC_069414.1:7106820-7216820 GCF_026875155.1 Cherax quadricarinatus
CCAAAAACATGGGACCCAAGATGTTGGATGTGGTGCTGGAAAACCTCATGCCCAAAATGTTAAGGACACTACCAGAGTGAGAGGGGAGGATGAACCAGCAAGATTGTACCTTGTGTTCACCCTGGGCAGTTCAAACATTGAGGACATCACATATAAGAGTCTCCTAGGAGCTAGTGACCACGTGGTTCTGTGCTTTGAATACATAGTAGAGTTGCAAGTGGAGAGAGTAACAGGAGGTGAATGGGAAAAGCAAGACTATAAATGAGGGGACTACATAGGTTTGAGGAACTTCCTCCAGGAGGTTCCGGGGGACAAAGAACTGGCAGGAAAGCCAGTAAATGAAATGATGGACTATATAACAACAAAATGCAAGGAGGCAGTGGAAAAGTTTATTCCCAAGGGCAACAGAAACAATGGGAAGACCAGAACGAGCCCCTGGTTTACCCGACGGTTAAGGAGGCAAAAACAAAGTGCAATAGAGAATGGAAAAAGTACAGAAGGCAGAGAACACATGAAAATAGGGAGATTAGTTGCAGAGCCAGGAACGAGTATGCACAGGTAAGGAGGGAGGCCCAACGACAGTATGAAAATAACATAGCATCAAAAGTCAAGACTGACCCGAAACTGTTGTATAGCCACATCAGGAGGAAGACAACAGTCAAAGACCAGGTGATCGGACTGAGGACAGAAGGTGGAGAACTCACAAGAAATGATCAGGAGGTATGTGAGGAGCTAAACAGGAGATTTAAGGAAGTTTTTACAGTAGAGACAGGAAGGGCTCTGGGAAGACAGCACAGAAGGGAACATCAAGAGGGAATATACCAACAAGTGTTGGATGACATACGAACAACCGAGGAGGAGGTGCAAAAGCTGCTAAGTGACCTTGGTACCTCAAAGGCGATGGGACCGGACATCTCCCCATGGGTCCTTAGAGAAGGAGCAGAGATGCTGTGCATGCCCCTAACCACTATCTTCAACACATTCCTTGAAACTGGGCAACTACCTGAGAAATGGAAGACAGCAAATGTAGTCCCCATATTTAAGAAAGGAAACAGAAACGAGGCACTAAACTACAGACCTGTGTGTCTGACTTGTATAATATGCAAAGTTATGGAGAAGATTATCAGGAGGAGAGTGATGGAACACCTGGAATGGAACAAGATTATAAATGAAAACCAGCACGGGTTCATGGAAGGCAAATCCTGTATCACAAACCTTCTGGAGTTTTATGACAAGGTAACAGAAGTAAGACACGAGAGAGAGGGGTGGGTTGATTGCATTTTCCTGGACTGCAGGAAGGCCTTTGACACAGTTCCTCACAAGAGATTAGTGTAGAAGCTGGAGGATCAGGCGCATATAACAGGGAAGGCACTGCAATGGATCAGGGAATATCTGACAGGGAGGCAACAACGAGTCATGGTACGTGAAGAGGTATCACAGTGGGCGCCTGTGACGAGAGGGGTCCCACAGGGGTCAGTTATAGGACCAGAGCTATTTTTGATATATGCGAACGACATGATGGAAGGAATGGACTCTGAAGTGTCCCTATTCGCAGATGATGTTGAAGCTAATGAGAAGAATTAAATCGGATGAGGATGAGGCAAGACTGCAAAGAGACCTGGACAGGCTGGAAACGTGGCCCAGAAACTGGCTTCTCGAACTCAACCCTGCCAAATGCAAAGTCATGAAGATTGGGGAGGGGCAAAGAAGACCGCAGACAGAGTATAGGCTAGGTGGACAAAGACTACAGACCTCACTCAGGGAGAAAGATCGTGGGGTGACCATAACACCGAGCACGTCACCGGAGGCACACATCAACCAAATAACTGCTGCAGTATACGGGCGCCTGGCAAACGTGAGAATAGCGTTCCGATACCTTAATAAGGAATCGTTCAAGACACTGTACACTGTGTATGTTAGGCCCATACTGGAGTATGCAGCACCAGTCTGGAACCCACACCTGGTCAAGCACGTCAAGAAGTTAGAGAAAGTACAAAGGTTTGCAACAAGGCTAGTTCCAGAGCTCAGGGGAGTGTCGTACGAGGAAAGGTTGAGGGAAATCTGACTGACGACACTGGAGGACAGAAGGGTCAGGGAAGACATGATAACGACATACAAGGTGGACAGAGACAGGATGTTCCAGAGAGGGGACACAAAAACAAGGGGTCACAATTGGAAGCTGAAGACTCAGACGAGTCACATGGACGTTAGGAAGTATTTCTTCAGTCATAGAGTCTTCAGGAAGTGGAATAGCCTAGCAAGTGAAGTAGTGGAGGCAGGAACCATACATAGTTTTAAGAAGAGGTATGACAAAGCTCAGGAAGCAGAGAGGGAGAGGACCTAGTAGCGATCAGTGAAGAGGCGGGGCCAGGAGCTGAGTCTCGACCCCTGCAACCACAATTAGGTGAGTACAATTAGGTAAGTACACACACACACACA
The DNA here is from genome assembly GCF_026875155.1 of Cherax quadricarinatus. Lineage (NCBI taxonomy): Eukaryota > Metazoa > Arthropoda > Malacostraca > Decapoda > Parastacidae > Cherax > Cherax quadricarinatus. Next base: position 7,109,260 of record NC_069414.1, read on the forward strand.
CACACACACTCGACCCCTGCAACCACAATTAGGTGAGTACAATTAGGTAAGTACACACACACACACCCACACACACACATATATATATATATATATGTATATATATATATATTATATAATATATATATTATATATATATAATATATATATATATATTATATATTATTATATAATATAATATATATATAGATATATATATATTATTGTAATCACGATGAGTAACAACAATGCTCTAGCCAAGGATTCGAACCCATGTTGTATTGGCCCGCCATTGTGAGCGAGAACCAAGTGGTCCCACAGGGACCAGAAATATCTAGGTTGCTTGGGTAGAATCCAGGAATTTCTAGTAGCATATTCTCCACCGTCAGGTTAGCTAGTCCTTTGTTCATGTATGTAGTTAAGAATTTCTTGCAAGATCAGTTGCATATGGAAATGTGTCCTAAAAGCCACTTGTGAGACTGAGATGACTAATCTCAGAGTGTCTGTGTCAACAGTACTTGCCAGGGTGAGCAGCTCACAAGGAGGCAGTCCACACACAATTTCCATAGAGAGAGATCTAAAAGAAAAGGACTATGACCGTGAGTTAGAACGAGCACACACTGAGTTTTAAAATAAGAAATTAGCATTTACACAACAGAAATTGGAAGAATAATATAACAGCAGGCAGCTAGTTCACATGTTCCTATGTCTAATTTACCTCTCTTCACAAAGGGTGACGATATAACGTCATACATTATTAGGTTTGAAAATACACTGCTACCCTCTGTAAATGGCCCTCTGATACCTGGGCTACCAGGTTAGGCATTTTATTTTCCAGTACAGCATTAAATATTTATGCAACTTTATCACAGGAGATCATTTTTTATTATAATTTTCTTAAGAAGGCCACATTAACGATATGTCACAATAAAGCTCGGCCAAAATTTTCAGCAGTTTCAGATTACCCTCTTTCGTCAGTTTAATTTTTGGATTGAGATTTCATGGTTGCCGACGAGATCCTGTAGGCTCTTCCCCACCAGATTCGAACTTCGTCCGAGAACGTAATCTGATTCAAGCTGAGGAAGTTGCTGAGGCCGCTGACATATACACTGAATCCTACAATTCTTATAAAGACCTAAAGGAAACGAACCCTAAAGGCAAGGGTTCACCTGACGTTAAGAAAATGAAGCCTCTAATGGAAAATAAACAGACATCGTTTATTCACCTTCGTTATTCATGGGACGTTAAAGGACAAAACGTCCAGATTGTCCTTCCAAGAAAGTACAAAATGTTGGTAGGTGTTTTAGGAGTTGTACACGAGCATGGACACAGGGGCCAATCCACATCTGTTAAAAACAACAGACATAGCCCCACTCCAATAGCAAAGTACTACAGACCTATAGCGCTAACATCCCATATCATAAAAATCTTTGGAATGGTTCTAAAAGGCAAGATCGCCACCCACCAAGATACCCATCAGTTACACAACCCAGGGCAACACGAGTTTAGAGCAGGTCGCTCCTGCCGTCCTAACTTCTGGACCACTATGACAAGGTCCTGGATGCTGTAAAAGACGAACAAAATGCAGATGAAGTATACACAGACTTTGCAAAAGCCTTTGACAAAGGCGACCATGGTGTAATAGCGCAAAAAATGCGTGATAAAGGAATAACAGAAAAAAAATTGGGAGATACATCTATAATTTCCTAACAAATAAAACACAAAGAGTAGTAGTAAACAGAGTAAAGTCTGAGGCGGCTACGGTGAAAAGCTCTGTTCCACAAGGCACAGTACTGGCTCCCATCCTGTTCCTCATCCTCATCTCTGACATAGACAGGGATGAAAGCCACAGCACCGTGTCTTCCTGTGCAGATGACACTTGAATTTACATGACAGTGTCTTCCATTGAAGACACTGCAAGACTCCAGGCAGACATCAGCTATATCTTAAAATGGGCTGCAAAAAAACAATATAAAGTTCAATGATGAGAAATTTCAATTACTCCGATATGGAAAACGTGAAGAAATTAAAACTATGTCGAAGTATAAAACAAATTTAAACCACACAATAAGCGAAAAACTAATGTAAAAGCCCGGGGATTTGATGTCGATGATCTCCCCTTTCAAAGCCCAAAATTTTTTTTAATCGCATCTGCTAGAAAATGGCGGAGGGATAATGAGGCCTTAATACGGGGGATACAAAACCCATGATGACACCTTCAGGTCCTTTTTCAATCTAGGTTAAAATATTGCTGCCACAACACCCTTTTTAAAGGCAGGTGAAATTATTGCCCTAAAAAATTACAGAAAACCTTCATGGACACATAACTAAATAAAACCCCTCATGGGGGAAAGCTTAAAGTGCCTAAACCGTATTTCCTAAACGCAGGGGAGAGAACATATTATATTACTGGGAAATCCTCCCAATAAAAGAAAAAACTCTGCAGACGATGCAACATCCCCTAAGAAAAACAGGGGTGCCCCTAGCCGATAAGAACACCACAATAATTTGGGGGGCCCCAAGATTTTTTCAACTGCCTCCCAGCATACATAAGGGAGAGTAGCTGAAAGCAATATATTGCAGAAATTTTTTAAAGCTTTTTTAGTAAAACCCCTAAAACCTCTATAACATATTGCCGATCAAAAACGAAAAGCCACAAAAAAGAAACTAAACACCCCATGGTAACAATGTACCCTCAAATCCATTGATAAAAAGCCCCAAAATGAAAAACTATTCAGTTTTGGGCCCGATTACTAAAAAAACTGACTAAACGATCACGTAAATACTCACTAAATAAACGAAAATAAAAGCAATGTATTACAAAAATAGTTTTTTAAAAATAAAAGACATGAAAGGATCTGGCAGCCCTCCCCAAAAATTTTGGGCTTAAAAACTGTCTATAAATAAGAGAAAGTTAACTAAACCAGATGAACCCACAACAGCCTATAAACACTGCCAAAAAATTTTAATGTTTTTTTCTCTACTGTAAATAAAAGTGCAAGCAAAAATTCCAGCTCAAATCCCGCTGCAAGATACCAAATGGCAATACCCAGACACCTTTTTTAGTTCCAACAAATTTATGCTGAAGTCTCCCATCATTAAATCATTAAAAAAGAAACGATCTAAATAATTGACCCCAAATCATATATAAATTAGCAGCTGTTTGTGCTGCCCCCATTACTGCAACACTGTTTAACAAATCTGTTGAGTCTTTACCTTCCCATCCCCCACTCAAGACAGCAAGATTTTCCCCGAAATCATTGTCCTTTTCGCTTTCGGGCCGAGTGGCCCTTTTTGCGCAGACGCATCATTTGCCTCACAGGTAGAGTTGAGTGTTTGTTGCTCTGCGCCTCGCCTCTGGTGGCAAAAAATCAACATTACCCCAAAAGAGGGGAGGGAAGCCCCCGAGTTTTTAACATGTTGTGGGAGTTTTGCAGGATCTTTGTTGGTCAAAATGTTGACGTCCCCCTACCCCAAAAACCTGCAAAAAACCCAAAAGATCTCCAACGATGACATCAGGGTGTTTCAGTAAGGGTTTGTTTCCCGGGTTTTCGTCAGTTCGACTCTCTTTATGAGGATGTTTTTTCACGTTTTTAAGATCTACTTTGCGGGTGAACTCGCTGTGGAGGGGGGCTTCGGAGGGTTCCGCACTTACACAGGGGTAAAAGATTCGAAACCCCCCTTCGACGATGAGCATGCAATCCGAAGGTTTTTTCACCAAATTTGGGAGTTTTACCAACTTATGTAGGTGTAGGGGCCCATGGCCCATTTAAGGAAAACCCTGACGGGTCTTTTTCAGTAAAAATGCCCAAAAAATTGCCCCCCTCTTTTGTTTCTCCTCGATGTTACCGTACTCAGGTTTAAATTGGGTTTCCCGGGGAAAAGGGAAAGTGTCGGTTAGGGGGACGCGTTGGACACATGGGTTAATTTGATGTGGGCTCCCGTCAACAAGGTGAGCAGCGTGTGTGTCAGACCTCCAAACCCAAGCCCCCGAGTCCTGGTAGGCGAGGGCGCCCCGTCCGACACCAAGTAAACAGCCTTCCCTCGATGTACCTGTCACTACCCCTGATACCGTGTGAAACATTGCCCTGTAGGAACGACTTTACTGGGACGGTGTCGCGAAACATAACGATGTTTTTCCCACCCGTGAGGTAGACAGACCTCCCTGTATCATTTGGAATTGTTGGTGCGGTGGAGGAGTGTCGCGCCCCCATCCCACCCCAGTGCGCCCGATAATAGCATTGGTACCCCTCCTAAAACGATTGTTTTACTCCGAGGGACCCGTGATAATTACTGGTGGACTCCACACAAACCTCGGCCGCCCGCACTGTTTCGACGGGAGCCCCCGAAGCGGGGGGCAGGAATTCAAGTATGATGATAACTGACACCAGGCAACAACGGGGGGAAAAACTCGGGGGCCCGCGATTGCGGCTAAGGGCTTTGACGAAAATCCCAGGGTGGCGAGCCTCCCGTTTTGGCGGTTGTGGACAGAGGGTGATGCGTAAATGTCTCAATGTATTAGGGTAAATGTGTGTGAAAAACCCGAAACTTTCCCAGTGTTTAACTAAAAAATGTCAATGGTTTACGGGGGACTCACGGGAAAAGATGATTTTGAGAGGTTTGTCATTTTTAAGCCTGATTTTGTGTTTCCCCCAAGAGCAATTATCAGGATGTGGGTGAATTGAGAATAGGGGAGGTTATGTTGTGTAGGGAGTGAATAGTCCACGGTTAAAGGGGGTGTGCGGTTTTAAATAAAAAGAAAACACCCTTTTCGGCTAATCTTTGGGAAAGTTGGTTGATGTTGCTTAGTGCGCTTTGACGGGGGGGGGGTCATGAGAGTCGGATTCATTAGCGTTTTTGGCCCGCAGCGAGGGATGTTTGTGTACACTTCCGGCGTCCCCGGGGTAACCGTCGGGGGGGTGACGGGAATTGCGTTAAAACGACGTGGGGAGTGGAACCGCGGGGTAGGGGGTTTTATTCTAAACTTTGGGTGATATTTTGCAAGGGGGTTGCTTTGCGCGACGTGGGGGGTGATGTAGTTGGTGGGGTGGATTTTACTTTTGTCCGCGGTTACGGGCCACCGATAGGATCTTGTAGCGGTGCTTTTGCATCAGAGGGCCAGACAGTGATAAACATTTTATGTCATCGTGGGGTTTTGGGTACTTTCCGCTGGGCTGGTTTCCCACAAGTCGTTCCTCGTTTTTGGGAAAATTAAATTTAGTTTTTTAAACAGAGTGAATTCATGTTTTTTTTTCGTGGGATGGGGGTCTAAATTAGGAATATGGGATGGGTGTCGTAATATTCAGAGTGGTGGGATGAAAGGGGGAAACCCCAGATTAAATCCTTTTTTCGGGCAAGGAAAAGAGGGCGATACTTTTCTTATGGGAAGTTAAATTACTTACGCTCAATTACGTGCGGTTACGGCCCTTTCAGAATACCCGGGTAACCCCCACCCGCCGACCAAAAAGCAAAAATATGGGATTTCAAATCAGTTATTTGGGGGACGCGAATTGCGGCGGAAGATAAAGCCCTTTTTTGGGGAGACCGACCACTGCGTATTTTCTACTGAACAAAAATCACGCTTCGGGCGTTCAATATAGGGGTTCTATGGGGGGGAACGGGGTGAGCCCTTTCCCCCGTGGGTTGAAAATAATGGTACTGATCGTATGAGTCTTTTGCTGAAAGTTTTCCCGTGAAATTTGTGGTAGCAGTGACTGTTCCATGGATTCGTAAATCGTGGGGCTAGTAAATTAATGAGGATGAAAGCTAATCTAGGGGGCCCTGTTAGTGCTGATGAAATACGGAAAACTTTGCAGGACATAAAAAAAGGAAAAAATCCCCGGGGGTCAGGGGGGTTGCCATGGAATTTTTTTTTAGAATTCGGGGGGGGGAAAGTGGTTTCTTGTTGGGTTATTAAAAGTATAAAAAGGGGGTTTTTTAAGTAGGTTCAGCGGAAGGTATTGGGTTTTTGTCCGAAAAAACAAATTGTTGAAATACATGATTACGGGCGATTCCCCTTTTAAAACACTGATTAAAAAATTTAGCAAAAATTTGTGCAATCCCCTTAAACCCATCCTAAAAAGGGTTTTGCATCCAGGTCAGGCTGGATTCCCGGGGACGATCGCTGATTTAACCCAAAAGGTACTTGGTGATTTCGTTCGCGACCACCAAAAAGGAAAAGGGAGGGGGGAGGGAATTTTGGGGTTAGATTGGAAGGTGCGTTTGATAACGTTGATCATCTATGTTGAAAAACATAATGGAGCAGCGGGTTTTGACAATGATTTTTTAATGGGTTTGGGCCCTTTTATAATGACGCGGTTTACGGCCCGGGGAATGGGAAATTAGGTAGATGTTCCTTGCATCATGGGATTCGCCCGGGGGGCCCCTTTTCGCAAATTTTATTTGTATTTATCAGGAACTATTGTTTGGGCACTGGGAGTCGGTGGAAACAGCACCATTTAAAGGGGAGGCGGGAAGCCCATCCTATTGTTTGGGTTGTTGATGAACAACGCTCATGCTTACAGAGCCGGGAGTTTGTCTGCCGGATCGTATTGTGACCACTTTTACGAGGCAAAAAGGGTATGATATGTAAAAAGGATAAGTCTGGGCTATTCTTTTTGGGCCGTGGGAACGGGTTCAATTTCCGTGAGAGTCCGGGGGTTTTCGTGAATCTTTGAAAAAATTTCGGGTTTTTTTTCATGCAGTAGTAGTCTGAAGGACGTGTACTCAATTCTAAGATGGTGGTTGATACGTAAACCCGGCCTGTGGGGTTGCGGGGAAATTACATGGGTTAACTCTCCACCAACGGGGTGAAGTTACTAACCCATCCTTTACTAAAATGTGGCATTTGGCGTGTATCTTTGTTGTGCCCAAGAGATGAACCGTTTATTTGGGGGTGTTTTCGGTTTTTTTGGGGAAGCGTTTTGCTGGTTACCACGCTGGTTAGTTTTTAAATGTTTGCAAAGGGGGGGGGGATTATTAGATTTCATGCATCAATGCTTGCCCTTTTTTTCAAGCATAATATGTGCAATACCCGCTAGTGGCAGGTAATCCGTTAGCGAGACGTTCAATACCCGTGCGAGTGTGTTAAGGGGCAGATCGCCCCTATTGATAGTAGTTGCGCGGTTACGTTTTTTCGAATCCCCGACGTGTAAATTGCGTATCTTAGTTCGGGCGACTATGGAACGCCCTGGCACCGCTTAGTAGTTTCCGTTGACGCTTGGGTGAATTGGAAGCCTGGATTTTCCATTGGGACCCGTATTCGTGAAAAAGGTATATAATTTTTTTCATAACATCTTTCCCTCCAGGTCCGTTTGTGAAACGACGGGAAAACGTATTCGTCCCTAGCGATTTTGGGATAGAAGAAAAAATGTTTTCATGCGGTTTATTTTTTCGAGCGGTTGGAACCCTGCGTGTTTGGGTCGGGAGCTTATTTTGGTGGGGTGGGGGGGATGGGGGGTTGTCTCCTTTTACGTGTCCAAATTTAGATGGGGGGGGGGGGGGTCCGGAGATGTCGAAAAGGCATTGGGATTTTAATATGATTTTATTCATTTCATCTTGGGTGCTCCGAACAGTGGAACAATTGGAGGGTACACGGTATTATAGCAGTCATGCGAACAAAGTGTAGGAACAAGCTGTTTGGGGGAAAACGTTTGGGGCGTAGTTTTCCTATCCTCCGTAGTTTCCGTGTTTTTGATTTTTGGAATTTTTACGCGTAAAAACGTAAAAAGGGTGGGGCTTCGTAGTGTTTTGGGGGCGGGTTTTGGTGTGAAAATAATAAGTAAAGGGGTGTTGGTGTGGAAATATTAATAAAGGGGTGTTTGGGGTGGAGTATTAAGTAAAGGGGGTTTTGGGGTGAAAATAATAAAAGGGGGTTTTTTGGGGTGAGGAATAAGTAAGGTTGTGTTTGGTGTGAGAGTAATAAGAAGGTTTTTTGGTTGAGAGTAAAAGAAGGTTTTTGTCTGGGGAAGTAATAAGTAAGGTTGTGTTTGGTGTGGGTTTTTAAGTAAGGTTGTGTTTGGTGTGAGAGTAATTAAGTAAGGTTGTGTTTTGGTTTGGGAGTATAATAAGGTTTGTTTGGTGTGAGAGTAATAAATAAGGGTTGGTTTGGTGGGAGTTTTAAAAAAAGGTTGTGTTTGGTGTGAAGTAAAAATAAGGTTTGTTTGGTTGGAAGAATAAGTAAGGTTGTTTTGGTGTGGAGTAATAAAATAAGGTTGTTTGGTGTGAGAGTAAAAAGAAGGTTTTGTTTGGTGTGAGAGTAATAAGTAAGGTTTGTTTTGGTGGGGAGATAATTAATAAGGTTTTGTTTGGTGTGGAGTTTATAAGTTGTGTTTTGGTGTGAGAGTAATAAATAAGGTTGTGTTTTGGGGTGTGAGGTAAAAAGTAAGGTTGTGTTTTGGTGTGAGAGTATTAAGTAAGGGGTGTTTGGGGTGGGAAAAAGTTAAAAAAAATTGTGTTTGTGTGGAGAATAAGTAAGGGTGTTTGGTGTGGAGTAATATAAGGTTGTGTTTGGTGTGAGAGTAATAAGTAAAGAAATGTGGTGGGGTTTTGGTGTGAGAGTAATAAGTAAGGTTGTTTTTGGTGTGAGGTTTTTTAAGTAAGGTTGGTTTGGTGTGAGAGTAAAAGTAAAAGGGTTTTGTTTTGGTGGAGAGTATAAGTAAGGGTTTTGTTTTTGGGGTGAGGTAATAAGTATTGTGTTTGGGGTGGGAGTAATAGTAAAGGGTTTTGTTTTGGGGTGGAGTAATAATAAGGTTTGTTTTGGGGTGAGATAATAAGTAAGGTTGTGTTTGGTGTGAGAGTAATAAGTGGTTGTGTTTGGGGTGAGAGTAATAAATAAGGTTTTGGGTTTTGGGGTAGATAAAAATTTAAAGGGTTTTTTTGGTGTGAGAGTAATAAATAAAAGGTTTGTTTGTGTGGAGTAATAAGTAAAGGGTTTTGTTTGGGGTGAGAGTAATAAGTAAGGTTGTGTTTTTGGTGTGGAGTAATAAATAAAAGGGTTTTGTTTGGTGTGAGAGTAATAAGTAAAGGGTTTTGTTTGGTGTTTAGAGTAATAAGTAAAAGGGTTTGTTTGGTGTGAGGTTTAAAAAGTAAGGTTTGTTTTGGTTTTGAGAGTAATAATAAGGTTGGTTTGGGTGAGGGGTAATAAGAAGGTTTGGTTTGGTGTGGAGTATAAGAAGGTTGTGTTTGGTGTGAGAGTAATAAGTAGTTTTTTGTTGGGTGAGAGTAATAAGTAAGGTTTGTGTTTGGTGTAGAGAATAATAAAGGGGTTTTAGGTTTGTTTTTTTGGTGTGGAGTAATAGTAAGGGGGTTTTTTGGTGTGAAGTAATAAGTAAGGTTTTGTTTGGTGTGAGAGTAATAAGTAAGGTTGTTTTGGGGGGAGAGTAATAAATAAGGTTGTGTTTGGTGTGAGAGTTAAAAAGGGAAGGTTTTTTTTTGTTTTGAGGTAATAAGTAAGGGTTGTGTTTGGTGTGAGAAAAAAGTAAAGGTTTTGTTTTTGGTGTGAGGAATAAGAAGGTTGTGTTTGGTGGGAGATAATAATAAGGTTTGGGGTTTGGTTTTAGAGAAAAAGTAAGGTTTTGTTTGGTGGGAATTAATGTAAGGTGTTTTGGGTGAGAGTAATAATAAGGGTTGTGTTTGGGGTGAGAGTAATAAGTAAGGTTGTGTTTGGTGGAAGAATAAATAAGGTTGGTTTGGGTGAGGTATAAATAAGGTTGGTTTGGTTAGAGTAAAAAGTAAGGGTTTGGTTTTGGGGTAGAGAAAAAGAAAGGTTTTGGGTTTTGGGGGGTTTGGTGAGGGGGTAAAAAAAAAGGTTGTGTTTGGTGTAGAGTAAAAAGAAGGGTGTTTGGTGTGAGAGTAAAAAGTAAGGTTGTGTTTTGGTGGAGAGTAAAAGTAAGGTTGTGTTTGGGTAGAGTAATAAGTAAGGTTGATTTGATGTGAGAGTTATAAGTAAGGTTTTGTTTGGTGTGAGAGTAATAAGTAAGGTTGTGTTTGGTGTGAGAGTAATAAGTAAGGTTGAGTTTGATGTGAGAGTTATAAGTAAGGTTGTGTTTGGTGTGAGAGTAATAAGTAAGGTTGTGTTTGGGTACGAGAAAGTGTAAGGAAGGTAAAATAGGAGTTTATTAGATTGTTTTTATTATCCTTGGACTCGTAGTACAGTTTTCATGTGTCAGTCCGCGACTTTTAAATCTCCATCAAACAAATGTACTGTTGCTATATAGTATTGTAACCATTATGGGTTACAGGTCACGGTATGGTTTGAAATAAATTTATGAACATCTTATGTATATTATGTGTAAATAAGAGTCAGTTATTATTTATTGGTTGTAACATGTCTTACCGAGCTCAATAATTTATTTTTTTTATATTTTATTTAAAAACACAGGATACAGTAGACATGTATATCACACAATTGACGTGATCACAAAACATGAAACATTTACAAAGAAAACAAAAATTCCTTATAATTAACAAATACCATACATCAAAAATTACTACTATCCTACCCTACTTACGTGCCCTTAACTCATAAGACTGTATATACAAAACTTTCTATGTGCACTAATGCTTTGGCCACTCAATTTATATTATAATATTAACATTTAATACACCAAAACATTCTGTAGCTATTCATCCCCGAATTTTTATATTTTGTATTTATAACCCCTCAGTATACAATATACTTGTATATCATACACGAGTGACTCAAATCACAAAATATGAAGATATATATAAGTGCTACAACACCCGCATCACTAACAAAAAACCTCTACAAAACTTTTTTTTTTTTTTTTTTAAACAGTCTAAAAGATAAAATAAAAATTAATTAGCTCCTGATCTTTCATATAATTATAATCTCATTGCCGAGAGACTCACCGCACTTACAACTTCGTGCAGGCACATGCTACGCCCCCCCCCCCTTTTTTCCTTTTATCTCTCACCACCTATCCTAATTACAGGGTTACACAGGCTTATACTGTACGTCCTTCAAAAACAATATACATTAATATGTCAGCAAGTGTACATGGCCCTGGGTCCCACGTTGGACATCAATACCATTACCAGTTTACTTGGAGTTTACCTGGAGAGAGTTCCGGGGGTCAACGCCCCCGCAGCCCGGTCTGTGACCAGGCCTCCTGGTGGATTAGAGCCTGATCAACCAGGCTGTTGCTGCTGGCTGCACGCAAACCAACGTACGAGCCACAGCCCGGCTGATCAGGAACTGACTTTAGGTGCTTGTCCAGTGCCAGCTTGAAGACTGCCAGGGGTCTGTTGGTAATCCCCCTTATGTGTGCTGGGAGGCAGTTGAACAGTCTCGGGCCCGTGACACTTATTGTATGGTTTCTTAACGTGCTAGTGACACCCCTGCTTTTCATTGGGGGGATGTTGCATCGTCTGCCAAGTCTTTTGCTTTCGTAGTGAGTGATTTTCGTGTGCAAGTTCAGTACTAGTCCCTCTAGGATTTTCCAGGTGTATATAATCATGTATCTCTCCTCCTGCGTTCCAGGAATACAGGTTTAGGAACCTCAAGCGCTCCCAGTAATTGAGGTGTTTTATCTCCGTTATGCGCGCCGTGAAAGTTCTCTGTACATTTTCTAGGTCGGCAATTTCACCTGCTTTGAAAGGTGCTGTTAGTGTGCAGCAATATTCCAGCCTAGATAGAACAAGTGACCTGAAGAGTGTCATCATGGGCTTGGCCTCCCTAGTTTTGAAGGTTCTCATTATCCATCCTGTCATTTTTCTAGCAGATGCGATTGATACAATGTTATGGTCCTTGAAGGTGAGATCCTCCGACATGATCACTCCCAGGTCTTTGACGTTGGTGTTTCGCTCTATTTTGTGGCCAGAATTTGTTTTGTACTCTGATAAAGATTTAATTTCCTCATGTTTACCATATCTGAGTAATTGAAATTTCTCATCGTTGAACTTCATATTGTTTTCTGCAGCCCACTGAAAGATTTGGTTGATGTCCGCCTGGAGCCTTGCAGTGTCTGCAATGGAAGACACTGTCATGCAGATTCGGGTGTCATCTGCAAAGGAAGACACGGTGCTGTGGCTGACAACCTTGTCTATGTCGGATATGAGGATGAGGAACAAGATGGGAGCGAGTACTGTGCCTTGTGGAACAGAGCTTTTCACCGTAGCTGCCTCGGACTTTACTCTGTTGACGACTACTCTCTGTGTTCTGTTAGTGAGGAAATTATAGATCCATCGACCGACTTTTCCTGTTATTCCTTTAGCACGCATTTTGTGCGCTTTTTACGCCATGGTCACACTTGTCGAAGGCTTTTGCAAGTCTGTATATGTTACATCTGCATTCTTTTTGTCTTCTAGTGCATTTAGTGACTTGTCGTAGTGATCCAATAGTTGAGACAGACAGGAGCGACCTGTTCTAAACCCATGTTGCCCTGGGTTGTGTAACTGATGGGTTTCTAGATGGGTGGTGATCTTGCTTCTTAGGACCCTTTCAAAGATTTTTATGATATGGGATGTTAGTGCTATTGGTCTGTAGTTCTTTGCTGTTGCTTTACTGCCCCCTTTGTGGAGTGGGGCTATGTCTGTTGTTTTTAGTAACTGTGGGACGACCCCCGTGTCCATGCTCCCTCTCCATAGGATGGAAAAGGCTCGTGATAGGGGCTTCTTGCAGTTCTTGATGAACACAGAGTTCCATGAGTCTGGCCCTGGGGCAGTGTGCATGGGCATGTCATTTATCGCCTGTTCGAAGTCATTTGGCGTCAGGATAACATCGGATAGGCTTGTGTTAATCAAATTTTGTGGCTCTCTCATAGAAAATTCATTTTGATTTTCGACTCTCAGTCTGGTTAGCGGCTTGCTAAAAACTGAGTCATACTGGGACTTGAGTAGCTCACTCATTTCCTTGCTGTCATCTGTGTAGGACCCATCTTGTTTAAGTAGGGACCCAATACTGGACGTTGTTCTCGATTTTGATTTGGCATAGGAGAAGAAATACTTTGGGTTTCTTTCGATTTCATTTATGGCTTTTAGTTCTTCCCGCGATTCCTGACTCCTAAAGGATTCTTTTAGCTTAAGTTCGATGCTTGCTATTTCTCTGACCAGTGTCTCCCTACGCATTTCAGATATATTGACCTCTTTTAGCCGCTCTGTTATTCTTTTCCGTCGCCTGTAAAGGGAGCGCCTGTCTCTTTCTATTTTACATCTACTCCTTTTTCTTAGATGAATAAGCCTTGTGCAAACATCGAGTGCCACCGAGTTAATCTGTTCTAGGCATAAGTTGGGGTCTGTGTTGCTTAGTATATCTTCCCAGCTTGTATCGGTTACGAATTGGTTTACTTGGTCCCACTTTATGTTTTTGTTATTGAAGTTGAATTTGGTGAATGCTCCCTCGTGACTAGTCTCATTATGTCGGTCTGGGGCTCCACGCATACATGTCTGAACCTCAATTATGTTGTGATCTAAGTATATTGTTTTTGATATGGTGACATTTCTTATCAGATCATCATTGTTAGTGAAGATGAGGTCTAGTGTATTCTCCAGTCTAGTAGGCTCTATTATTTGCTGGTTTAAATTGAATTTTGTGCAGAGATTTAAAAGCTCGTGTGAGTGTGAGTTTTCATCAGAGCTGCCTCCTGGTGTTATTACTGCAACAATGTTATTTGCTATATTCCTCCATTTTAGGTGCCTTAAGTTGAAATCCCCCAGGAGCAAGATGTTGGGTGCAGGAGCTGGAAGATTTTCCAGACAGTGGTCAATTTTTAACAGCTGTTCCTGGAATTGCTGGGATGTTGCATCCGGAGGCTTGTAGACTACCACAATGACTAGGTTTTGGTTCTCGACCTTTACTGCTAAAACTTCCACTACATCATTTGAGGCATTAAGCAGTTCTGTGCAAACAAGTGACTCTGCAATGTACAGGGTACAGAGTACAATGATATAATACTGAACATTATCATGAGAAAAAAAATTCATCATGCACATGCAATAGTCATATAATTAAAAATATTGACATACAGGTTCATGCGTGTTCCGTCCTTATTTTTTCCGCAATAACACTAAAGAACAAAACCGGTTGACGAATCTTACTCAATCCCCATGAAGGGCATTGCACATTAAAATTGCCCACTCCTAACCAATACCTCACAATTCATCATAATATTCATATGTCATTACAACCCACACATATACATCGTTAGGTACACTAGAGAAAGATGCCATTTATGTGATCATAAAATTGACGAAGCCTGACACTACAAAGATCATGAATTCATGAATAAACACAGCTAACCTAAGTAACAATTCAAATTTTGTTGACAGCAATGAAATGTACCTGGGTTAAATGCAACCCAAAACTGTAGTTAACACCGGATTCCTGTTGTTAACCAACCACTAACTTTTATACCGAAAAGCAGAAAATTTTCTACCACAAAGCAACTATGCAGGGTCACAGCACCTCACAAACATAAGTTGAACAACGATCAAGTTAAACTTGGGTGCCAAATTAACATCATTCTGCTCTAAACCCGAGATCCCAAGATTTAGTTATCATGGTTTAAAGATTATCCTGTATGCAGTGAACATAACCATAGGTTTCCAAATTCATCATGCATCTCCTTCCCACTCCATTCATAGCCCTCCCACCATCCACACAACAAAGGAGCCTAAACCAACCTACCCTCATGCATCCCCCGGTAGGAGACCAACCCTTTGCCCGCCCCCTGGGTTCATGAGGAGGAGGCCCCCCACAGTGAGATTCCGGTAACCCTCCGAAAAGCTAATTACCCACCTCCCCCATAGACTTGCCTATTCCTACACATCGTTCTATAAAATCTCGCTGCTAACGCTTTTATTCTCAACTCTCCCCGAACCTCCCTCATCCCCCAAGATACATGTAAATAATCCGTCATGACATACATTAAAGCCCTACCCACATCACCCGGCACCCCAGTTACATCCAACATTAAAGCCCTTAGGAATGGCCTTTTTCCCCCCCCCCCCCAAAAAAAATTTAAAGCCCCCTTTCCAAAACCCAAACCCCCTCCAAAAAAAAAAAAACCCCATCCTTTTGGGCCCCCCCAAAATTCCTCCTTTACGTTTTTCCCCTCCCCCAGGGAAAATTTTTGAAAAAACATTACTCTTACCCCCCCGGCTAGAAAAAAACTTCCCTCCAAATCACCAGTCTTGGGGCGCAACCAAGCCCTCCCAACCCCCAAAAACCTTACCTTTTAATTTGAAACCTTTTTCTCTTAAAAAACCCCCCCCAAACACTTCCCAAACCTCAAACCCTTCCACAAACCTCTCTGCTTATTATCCCTACCCTCCCCCGGCCCCCCATCCAAATTTTTTTGTTTAATATTCCATTATCTTCCCACCATCCCCCCCCCACCCATGTTACCATTTTCCCAAAACCCTAAACCCCCCACTCCCTTTCCCCTTCCCACCCCTTCCCCAAGGGGCCCCTACCATCCCCCACCTTTTTAAAAGGGGTTGACCATAAAATTTCCTTTTTTACCCCTAGCCTCCCCAAAAACCCCTCCACCCAATTTTTTCCTAACCCTTCCCTCCTTTCCCATTAAAAACCCCAAAGTACTCTAATCCCAACCCCCCCCCAAACCCCCCTATCCCCTCCCCCATCAATATCCATTTTCAAAATTTTTAAACCTTACCCAGGCCCCAAATACTGAATGACCCCCCAAACTTTCCTTAGTTCCCAAATTTTTCCCAAAACCTGTATTTATCCTCCCCAAAAATCCCCCCCGCCCCCCCCCATTACCCCTTTCCCCAAACCCAACCCTCCAAAAAATTTTGGGAAACAAAAATAAATCAACCCTCCCCTCAAACCCTTTCCCTCTGGGCCCCCAATTAAAACCTTATTAAAAAACCCCCCTCATACTTTTCCCCATCCAAACCCCCCTTCCCCCCAAAAACCCCCAACTTTTCCCCCTTTAAAGAACCCTTTAAAATCAAAATTCCCAAAAAAGAATTTTGCATTAAATAAAATCCCTTAGGGAATGCCCCCCCCCTTTTCCCCCCCCCCCCTTTCCCCCCCCCCCCCCCCCCCCCTCTAAAAAATCACTCATACTTTCCTTCCTTCTTCTTCGACACCAACAAAACGACCCCGGGTTTTCTGTGTCCCCCCACCCTCCCATGCTCCCATAAAATTAAAGCCTCCACTAAACCATACCTAATGCATTCCCAATAAACCAAAAAAAATCATTGGGTTTCCCCATCAATCCCGCTTTACCCGACCATCCCAAAACCCCCTCCTCCTCAAAATCAAACCCCTAAAGCTTTTCCCTTTTCCTTTTGTCCAAATACAATAGATTCTGCATAACCCCAAATACCTCCTACTGGCGTTTCCGTGTTCCTCCTCCATTTCTCCCAAAACCAAAAATCACAAAACCTAATGTCATCCGTATCGGAAAGGCCTTGCCCCACCAAAAACCCCCCCCCCCATCAGCGACCATAATGCCTATGGTAGTCACCATCTGCCTTTCCCTAAATTTTCTCAGGACTAACCGATGGCATCCCCCTTTTAACACCTCTAACCCTCCCAATCTAAATCCATTAAACCTTTCATTATGAAACTTTCAATCCAAACTCCTTAAACCATCCCCCCCCCCGCTTACCTTCCCTCCCCCCCCCCCCCCCTCGTAAACAATTCACTGTCCCTCCAGGTGTTTTGCAAACCATTATCCCCACCGTGCCTTTCCCTTCCACATCCTAAAAGCTCTGCATTCCGCTTAGCCCCATCTCCCACCATAAAAAGCAATCCATCTCACCACCCTACCCCCAGAAATATCTCCACCCATTCTCAAAGAAAGGCCCTTCACCCCCATTCTTCAGAAGCCTCACATTCTTTTTCCAAACCCAGCAATATCATTTTCCCCATCCACCCGCAGATCACTATCACCCCCCGTGACCCAAAAAACCGACACGAAACCCCTCACTCTCTCCACCCCAAACCCCCCGCCACATATACCTATCTAACCTCGCCTCAAAATCCCAAAATGAACGTGTGTCCACCCAATTTCCCCCCTCCCCACCAATCTACAACTCCTACACCCCTTTAACAACCCCTTTAGACCCCCAAGACACATCCCGCCCCCCCGGTGAGACATCCCCATACCAAAATCACACATTTCCCAACACCCCCCAAGTAAGTTATGGAAGTAAAACCCCGCAAAAAATACATCAAAACATCAAACAAATCAAATTTCACTCAAAAATTTGTTGCTGCCGGATATAAACACCAAGAAACATACTCTCCCCACCCCCCATCCCATCTACCCCCTTTCGCCCTACCCCTCCCCCCTCCTCCCAACCCATGACACGCAATGGGTGGTCTCCTTTTCAGCCACTGCCACCCCCCCTTTTTAAATTTCAAAGCATTACTGACAAAAGGTTTTTAACCCCCCAAACGCAATTCACACCCTAACCTAGGGGTTTTGCTCCTGCAAAAAACAACACTACATCAAAACCTTTGTAAAAACCATTTTTAACCCAAACCCTTTTTTACCTCAGATTTTAAGACCATTTACTTTTTTTGTACACACTTGAACTTCCCAGAAATGGTGCTTTACCCCAGCCGCGGTCTTACTCAATTCACCTTTATAGTACCTGTACCATTTTTTTCATTTTTCCCAACCCGTCCCCCAACCCCCCCTTGCCCTCCCCCACTGAGCTTCCCCTACCCCCCCCCCTGTTGCCCTTCTCCCCCCCGCTACCCATGACTTTTTTCCCAGGTTTTCCCAGGGGGTTTAAAAATCATCGAGGTCCCCAAAGGGACCCCATCCGTTTTCGTGAGCTCTACCACACACATATCTACCCCCCTGGGGTCCTCCTATGGGCCCACCCCCACTTCCCTGTCCTCTCTGCATTCCCCGAAACCCCCCACCTGTCCCTTTTCACCTCAGCTGCACCTCACTTAACTTCTTGGGGCCGTCCCCCCCGTCCTCCGGCCTCCAAGAACTCCTGCAGCACCTTCCAAATCCCTCCTGGGGAGACTCTTCCACGCCACCCTTCCCTCAGGCGATGGGGGGGTCTCCCCCCTCACCCCGGGAGGGAACACACTTCCCCTCACCTTTCCCCCTTTTCCACCTCCTCACTAGAGATTCGTCTTCTGTCCATCCGCAACCCCCAAAATCCACATCCCCGTTGCACGGTTTCTGTTCCCCATCCATGATAACGCTATCCTAGGGGCTTTGCCTTCGAGGAACTGCGCTGCCAAAAGCCGTAAGAATCCATAATCGGCAAGTTTTCCCTTTGCCCCTATATGGACAAAACCCGTGTCCCCATAGCCTGTCAGGTACATACGGGGGATTGGGCCCCCCAATGACACTTAGGTGCAGGACCCCCGGGAGCCCTTCAAAAGGGCCCGTCCCCCCACACCCCTACTGCAGTATGAACAGTTCCATAAATTCTGAAGGGTTCCTGAATGCCATAGGGCGTTGCCTCGAAGGGTACATTACATACCTTTACCCAGTGAATATTTGAAAAACATGTAACACACCTCTACTGTTGAATTTACACCATCCCCCTTTCCTGAATTTTTCCCAATCCTGGTGTAAAAGCCGGGCCCGTAAACTTCACAAAAAATCCTTGCATTCCATTAAGGGGCACCATACAAAAACTCGTTCGGTATCCCGTGACTCCCAAGATCCGATAACATAACATTGTCGACTGCTTAACTTCCTCGAACTATTCAAAGCGACAGTATTCACCTTTCCCGGGTGATACATCCGCCATTTGGGGCCTAAGTCAAACAGTCACCACAGGGGCGTGTAGGGAACCAAGAACTCCTCTTCCCAGTGGTCGAGAGACAAATGTGTGAGCTCAATAATTACATCATTACCTAATGTTTTAATTAATGTGGATTGATTTGTTACCACTTGACAGGGCTAGGTTCCCCTTGTCGGGTTTGAAGGGTAATTTTTTTATTTTATTTTCATTGTTTCAAGCCACTTGTTGGAAAAATGTGTTTCCTATATTTTGTTGTTTTTCTGTAATTTAAATGTATTATTGCAGATGAGTTTTTGTTTTAAATTTACTGGGCTCCTGGTATTAGTTTGTTTTTATTTCGTATTGTCAAAAATAATAATTTTCCCGACCTATCTTGTATTATATGTATCAGTTACATATCGTTTTTTTGTGTTTTTTTTTATTTCATGTATGTTTAAATAAAATATATATTTTGTGATTATGTTAATTATATGAATGTGTGAATGTAATGGTGCAATGTATATATAAAAGTATAAGTTGTGTGAGTATAGTATAATTTTAAAATTATATATATATTATAAATATAAATAATATAAATTTTATATATATAAAATATATATAATAATAAATTATGTATATGTAATGTGTGTGTATGTGTATGTATAGTTATATAGTATATGTTGGATGATGTGCTGTAAATGTCCTACCCATCTTTTATTTTATATATACCTGTTGTAGTTTGTTTTCTGTGTTTTAAATTTTTATTCCATGACTGAAATGTTTTAATAAAATATAAAAAAAAAAAATTATGCTAAAATCTCACTCTCATTAATCATTAAAAAAAAAGCAGATCTAAATAATTCACCATTCATATAAAATTAGCAGCATGTGCTGTCACCCCATTACTGCAACAGGGTTTACAATCTTTGGTTTTTAACCCCCATCCCCCACCTCAAGACAGAAAGAGTTACCCGAGCCTCAAAGGAGGTGATCCAGCTGTGTAACAAAATGGGTTTTATATCAAATTTACCCTTATTTTCTAAAAATATTCGAAAAAAAATCCCAAAAACCCTTTTACCCCCTATTTTTATCCAGCAACAAACTTAATCCCTCCCATTTTTGGGTTTGATTCGCTGCCTGACCAGGGTAGGTGCGTTGTGCTCTGCACCCCCTGGTTTTCAGGCGATACCTTGTCCAACAGGTGCGAGGTGAGGAGGCACGTAAATACCATTGGTATTGCTGCTTCTGGGCGATTTCACCCTCTTCAGCGCGGTTTTTACCCCCAAACAATCTTGGGGAGCCCTAGGGAAATCCAGGACGATGGGGTGTATGGTGTAGCCCTGAATGGGCTTACAGAATCTTCGTCAAACTGAATTCCACGTCCGTGTACGAGTCTTTGGTGCGAGATTCCAAGACGTGAGTCTTGACGCTACTCCGCTGTGAAGGTGCGTTTGATCGACGTATCTCGCCACTTTACATGGGTTAAGATTCGTAATGTCCCATTTGAGGCAGATGAGGCTGACATCGGGAATGTTTTTGAGGCATATGGGACCGTACATCTGGCACAACAAGGCAAGTGGACGGCAGGTGCTTACATGGCCGTCGGAGGAACCTTTTCCCTGAAGATGACTCTGAGACATCCCATACCGTCTTACTCGTGTTGGAGGACTTCAGGACGCAAGTTGTGGATTGTATGCCGCAGAGACGTACGTGCAGATATGTGGGGCGTACGACCATATGGCGGCAGCGTGTGTGAAGCTGAGGAGGGTGCCTGCGCAAACTGGTGAAGCACCAGTTACCAGCATGATAGCTGTTGTTGAGAGCCCCATGCGAAAGCAAGGGCTTGGGTGCTTGGGATTGAAGAGGTGGAGGATTCCAAGGGGAGAAGGGCGTTGTGAGGTAAGCTGTGATGTAAAAGGATCTGTTACTAGCAAGGGAAAAGTACAGAAGTGCAAGTGCAGGAGGTGGCCAGGCTCTAGAGGAAGAGCTTCAGAAGTTTAAGGACATTGACGCCGCCTGCAGAGGATGTTGTTCCTGAGCTGGTGAGAGGCACGGCGTTGCCTGTAGAGGAATGTAATGATAAAAACCATAGCAGGGTTGACGGGCCAACTAATAAGAGTGAGTGTCGCCGTGTGCTGTGGAACGAGGCGTGGTGGAGGTTGAGGTACATCGTGGGGGAACCTCATAAGATAACATGGATGTGAGGGCATCACAGGAAGAGAGCGGCGGCGTCAGACTCAGATGATGTCCTGACGCCGACGCAGAGGTCTGGGAGGAAGGAAGAGCACTGTCGAGGTAGTCACGATAAGAGGCATCACAAAAAAGGGGGGGTGATGGTGTGAAGCCTTGTGCTGGCTCTGGGGCAGGGCCCTGGATGAATGAAGAGAGGGGGAAAGGGGTTTGGGAAACTATAAAGAGGCCTTAGTGTATGACTGTGAACGTAAATGGACTGTGTAATAGTGTGAAGAGGGTTGGTTTGGGAATGTTTCTGTATAAATATAGGGTGGATGTAGTGTTCCTGCAAGAACACAATTTCAAGGAGGGAAGAGTGCTCAAAGTGGAGGGTTTCGGGCCCTGACTCTGCCATCTGTATGTCTAAAGGTGGTGGTATATTGATCAGGGAGGAAAACCCCGTTTGTGTTACTAAGAAGTGATGGGGAGGGGGGGAAAAAGTATTGCGCGTGGATGGGTGCAGGATGGGCAGAGGGTACCCTTTGTAAGTGTGTATGCACCAGCAGAAAATATGTGAGGTAAAAAGGGATTTTGTATGTGAAGAAACCAGTTTTCTTCTTACGTGGTTTACCTGCGGTGGCCATCGTTGGTGGGGACTGGAACTGCTTATAGGGGGGCTGACGTGGAACCAAAAGGGCGGGGCACGGGGTCGGCGGCCTTGAAAGATCTTTTGAGGGATTTCAGTTGCGGGATGCGGATGGAGGAGGGGCGTGGGATAGAGCTGCTTTGTAAGACGGGGTTATGCAGCTAGGTTTGGATAGGCTGGTATATATCTCAAGAGGTTTGGTTGACATTTTTCCGTACAATAGAAGAGCTTATTCGGATCATCGGGCAGTAGTGCACAGGTGGGGTGGGAGTCACTAGCAGTAATCTAGGGTTTTTGGGAAGTTAAATACAAGTGTGTTAGCGATGGGGAGGGGATAAGGGATTTGCAACGCTGTGGGGGGTTACGTGCAGAGTAAATGGGGTAGAGGATGTGGTGATGTGGTGGGATGGTGGGGCTAAAGAACGGATTATGCAATATTACGAAAAGGGAAGGGAAACGTATCAATTCTTTAAATATGGGCTTGCCACTATTGGAGGATGGGTTACAGGTTTGTTATGCGAGGGGACAGGGGGCGGGCATTTATCAATGGATGAATTATGGCAATTAAAGGGAGCTGCGTGAGGTACGGGAGAGAGTTCCAAGGGGTGCGGGACAGGCGGGGATGGAGAGGTGTTATGGGGCGATAGACCTTCATCGTGCGTATTGCGTAGGCAGAAACAAAGACAGCAGGCAATGACTATACCATGGTTTGGGGGTTCATGATCGATAGGAGGGTAAAGGGAGGGCAGGTCATACAAGCTATGGAAGGAATGGGGCGTTTGCTGATAAGTGGTATAGAAGTACTGGCAACGAGAAGGGGTAGGGGATGGGGTTTTAGAACGGGTGTGTGGGAGTGTGTATGTCAGTTCCCGTAACATGATAGGGAAGCACTGGGGGGAAATAACTGAGGGGGAATATGGAGGACTTAAGTGGAATGCGAAAGGCAAAGCACTGGAAATGATGGACTCCGGGCAGAGTTTTATCAGCACATTGGGAATTAATGAGGCATTTTGGTTAGTTATTAAATTGCATGAAGGAGAGAGGTGAGCTGGGTGAGAAGCAGGCAACGGCTGTCGTTGTATTGGTACCGAAGGATAAGGGGCAGCATAAGCTTCGGGATTACCGGGCGATCTCGTTGTTATGCCAGATTACAATTGTTTGCGAAGATTTTGGGAAATCGGTCAAGTGTGGTGGGGTGGGTAGTATCAAAAACTCAGTTTGGTTTGCCAGGAGGTCTATGGTGGAGGGCAAAGGGTTACTTTGGGGTTTTTGTGGAGGCAAAAGGGGGGAAGGGGGGGGGGTTTGGTGGGGCTCGATTGGCAGGGGCATACGATAGAATGGATCGGAAGCATTGAAAAACCATCCTCAGGGGTCAGGGGTTGGGGAAGAAATAGTGGGTTGGGTTGAGGCATTGTATGGGGGTGCAATGGCGAGGGTACAGATTAATGGTCGATTGGGTGGGAAGATTGTAATGAGTGGGGACTTAGGCAGGGGGTGTCCCATGTCACAAATATTGTTTGCGTGCTTTTCAGGACCCCTTTTATAGATTGGTGGAGCACGATTGTGTCACCTAGGGGAAACCCGGGTGTGAGGTTGCGAGGGTTTGGCCAGTTTTAATTGGGTATGTGGGTGATACAACTGTTCTGATCAGGAGGGGATGTCAATGGACACATTAGATGGGTAGTACGAATGTTCGCAGGGGCAACTGGTATGAGGGTAATTCAGATAAATCCTGGTCATGGGGTTTAGGAGCTTGGCAGAAGGGTTGATTGGGTAGTGCAGTTGTGAGGAAGCAGCTGAATTCGTTAAAAATTTGCGGTCTTATTTATGCAGACGATCTAACTGTGGCACACATGGAAAACTCGATTATGATGGTAGAAAGGATTCAGGGATGCTTGGGTGCATTGCGACCTTATCATTTAACCCTTGTGCAGCGTGCCATTGTTATTAATATCTTACTGTATAGCAAAGTATGGCACGTGGCAGCCGTGTTCCCATTAACTGGGCCGGCAATAACGAACATACTTGTAGACAGCCTGTACTGTCTGCACAGACAGTCCCTGCTGTCTGCCAGCTTAGTTCATATTTCGCGGCATTTTAGGTGCTGCCCTCTGTAGGCTCACCCACGTCAGTGGGAGGCTGAGCCCACCGGCACTCACTCCTAGGCCGACCCTCTTGATAGACACAAGTGCTCCCTCTCCACGGACTGGCTTGCGGTCACTCCCTCACACTGCCCGTTGTGTACTCACTCCTACCCAATTAAAGCCAAACTAGTCCACCGCCATATCATTGCTACCTACGCTACCTTCATCGGCACTAAACCGCTGTTCAGCAGTAAGAACAGCAATAACAGTGGTGACAGCGGTGCTCGCAGCAGTTGTGTTTGCCTGGAGAGAGGGAGGAAGAGGTATGAAGTCATCTTCACTTCATCACCCTACACAAGAAGCATCCGTCTCTCAACGAGTTATCCTGATGTCGTGTCTGCACGTTTGAGCATCCAGACACAGGTACAAGCAGGATCCAGCCGAAATTTGCGGAAATTTTCCGAGAATTGTAAGTGACCCCACGCTACAGCGTCCCACGCTGTTTCTCAAGTCACGTGTTCAGCGTCACTTGTATGCTGTTGTTGTTGTTCAGCTCAGCACAGCTGTTTCCCGCAAGCCAGAGGTGAGTTTTGTTGGTGATTCTGCTCCAGTGTAAGCTTCCCACGTGTTTGTGGGTGGAGGAGGAGGAGGAGGAATGGCTAGATGCTCGCCCCACCATACAATCACCCACCCCCTCCTCCCACCACACTACCATACACCACTCACCAAAATACTCACTCCCTCTCTGTGTTTTTCTGCTGTTTTTCGTGTGAATTCGTCGCCCATGCTGTTATCCGAGTGCCCGAGCCACTCGGAAGCTGCGGATCAGCATCCACATAATCACACAACACGTGGATCGACGCCCACGTTGGTGTGCCATGCACGTAACCTACAAAGCCACATGATTTTCCAATTCCCAGGCCAATGCTGTGGTCCTGCTCCCACGATACCGATCGGTCAACCGCCAGGGGCATGCTGCCCGACTTCATGACGTCACGATGTCTGCTGACGTCATCTCACGATGTCTGCCTGACGTCATCTCACGATGTCTGCCTGATGTCACCTCACAATGTCTGCCTGACATCACCTCGAGATGTCTGCTGACGTCACAGTCCTGCTGACGTCACCTCGCGACATCACGCCTGACATCACATGATGTCACCATCGAGTGTTAGTAATTATTTTAGTATTGTCGAGAACATTGAGAGAAGATATATGTCGTGTGTTAATTAATTCTTCTCAGTGTTCTCACATGTTGTTGTACCGCGGTGTGTGTGTAAAGTTTCCGTGTGTCCAGTGAGGTCTGAGCCAGACCTGAGTAGCACCACTGTGCTAAGTCACCCGTGTGACCAGTACGTTTGACAGCTGATGTCAAGACAGCTCCGAGTGACCGAGCCCTCTTGTACAGAAAGCTTTTATGCTCGTCGCTCGTGTTGTTCTGCAGAATCGTACCTGCTACGATTCCCATCGAGATTTGTTTCACTTCACCTCCAGACCTTCAGAGTGCAGTTATATGTAGAGAAACAAGTCTGGGGACACTTAGACTAACCTCTGCTTTAACTCCAACTGTCGAGAGATGATACTCGTCAAGCTGCAGTCAGGCCTGTCGGCAGGCGCTGTGTCAGCCTCGTGTCACAAGCTTCAGTGAGCAGCCTGCACAAAGATGATGTCACTTTGACTGCTAGCTCTCTCACTGCAGTCTGGTGTATGATGTTACGACTCCCAGATGTTTCACCCAGTCGTCTCTGCCACGACTCGCTCCACAACTCGCTCCACGCTCGCCGGCAGTGACAGCCCAGCGACAGTACCAGTCGAGAAGTGTCCTCCTGAGTCGCTTGCCAGAAGTCCTGCCCAGTTGCCGAGTTTTGTCGACGCCTCACTCGAGGGCACTAGCATGTCGTGCCTCAGGTTGAGTGAAACCTGCAGCGACTCCTACGATGTCTGCTTCACCGTTCCAGAGGAGACCGTAACCTGTTACGTCACAGCTCAGCCGCAGCGATGTCTCCTGTGTTGCAGTATATGTCCAGACGCAGGAAGGCGTGCAGTGATGCCCTTCGACGCTCACTGCCTTTGACCACGATGTTTAGCACACCCCACATGTTTTTTTCTTCCCTCCCTGTAGGAAGTTTTTTTTTTCCATGTCCATATGTATATATATGTTTTTATTTTGTGTTCTGTGCCCTGTTCCTACGAGAGAGAGACCGAGTTTCTTTTACTACCAGTATTGTCGCATCGGGACGACGCACGGTAGGTGGCCAAGCGTATGTAGACAGCCTGTACTGTCTGCACAGACAGCCCATGCTGTCTGCCAGCTTAGTTCATATTTTGCGTCATGCTGGTGCTGCCACCTAGAGGCCTTGCCACTTCAGTATGCCCAGACATGCCTCACTCTCACTCACACAGCAGCCTAGCAGCAACACACAAGGCCTCTCAGCTCTCTCTCGTGGGCATGGCCCTGCCCGGGCCATGGGCACAACACACAAGCCTGTGTAACCCACCACAACATTATCAATAAACGAAGAAGCCTCCGAAGAAGACGTATCATTTCAACTACCCGCTTACAGCATACCAAAGTAATATTTATCGTTATATACTTAGGAAGGTTTTTAAATTCTTGTGGGGTTCGAGCTGTGATTGAATTAAAAGGGACGTGGTAATGTTACCTGTAAGTCAGGGGGGGTTGGGATTGCTGGACTTAAAGCGGAGGGTCAAATGTGTCTTCATTAAAAGGGAGGTGATGAGGGAAAGTGTGGGTGGGGGGGGGTTTGGCCAGGATCCATAACAGATTGCAGCGGATGTATACAGGAGTTGAGTTGCATGAGTGAGAAACTGTTTTGAGGGCTATGGCATGGGATCGAGAGCCAGCAAAGGTTAAAATAGGATAGGTAGGTTGTGTAGATTGTTAGCCGGGAGGGTTGTAGCTACTGTAGAGGGAATTTTCCCCATGTACGCATGGGGAAGTATATGGAATAGGTTGAGTAGGATGAGGTTGCAACCTCGTGTTCGGGATGTAATGTATCGTTTTCTGCACGACATTTTACCGTCGGGTGTGGTTCTACGGGATAGACGAGTCGTTGACGGGGGGGAGTGAGGGACGTGTGGTGGGGAGGAGTCGGCTTTTCATGTAGTATATTTTTGTGACGGACTGAGGAGTGTCAAGGGGTGGTTAAATAGGGTGATAAATAGGATAGGAGGTCAAGGAATTTCTCTATTGAGAGCATTAAGTCTCGACATGGGGGGTTGGGAGGAAAGTGTAATCAGAGCTGTGGGGTACATTATGGCAGATTATATATATATATATATAGTGTGGGGATTGCGGGGGAAACGGGTTAGTGAGGTGAAGAGGAGGGTGTTAGCGGTAACGTTCTATAAAACGGTATGTAGAAATAAGGAAATTTATGGGAGGAGGTGGGTGAGGGATTTTTCTGAGGGATATAGGCAACTTACGTTACAGGTTTTATTAGACTTGTAATATACGAGGGAGGGGAGGGTACGATTGGAAAGTGTTGCTGGGGTAGGGAAGTCATGGGTGAAAACAGGATCGCCTCCCTGGTAATGGATGACAACAAATGTTTGCGTGTGTGTTGGATGAGTGATGCGTGAGTGAATGATGTATGGACCAAGGGTGCTAGCACCTGTGGAGCTGGCCAGTTTTTTGTGTGTCATGGACTATACACTATTCATATAGTACTCATGTTCCTTCAAGGTAGTAGTGAATGATGGATAAGGTATTCAAGGGGGAAGGGGGTTTGCCTACATCACTGTGCAGAGTGAGGGTAGGGCAGTACATTGATTGGAAGTGATGGACAGTTGCTTGTCCCGTGTGTTGTAGTATTATGTGTAGATAATACGCATATTATTGTATGTAGCAAGATGGGACTACACGCAAGTTGGACTTGGACTTGTACTATGAGAATTACTCTCTAACGCCTGATATGTGAAGGCTGATTGATCAACTGTGATCTATCCAAATTAGATTTATTATGGTGTTATCTATGTACATAGCAGTCTTAAGTCATATTATTATGTTGTTATCTATGTACATAGCAGTCCTAAGTCATATTATCATGTTATCTATGTACATAGCAGTCTTAAGTCATATTATTATGTTATCTATGTACATAGCAGTCTTAAGCCATATTATTATGTTATCTATGTACATAGCAGTCTTAAGTCATATTATTATGTTATCTATGTACATAGCAGTCTTAAGTCATATTATTATGTTA
The DNA here is from genome assembly GCF_026875155.1 of Cherax quadricarinatus. Classification (NCBI taxonomy): domain Eukaryota; kingdom Metazoa; phylum Arthropoda; class Malacostraca; order Decapoda; family Parastacidae; genus Cherax; species Cherax quadricarinatus. The sequence goes on from NC_069414.1 coordinate 7,137,063, forward strand.
TCTATGTACATAGCAGTCTTAAGTCATATTATTATGTTATCTATGTGCATAGCAGTCTTAAGTCATATGATGTGAGTTGTGTTTAGGTGCAGTTGTCACAAAAATTTTGTTTTATGTGTGCTAGGGAAGTATGTGGATTTTTTTGCGTGTAGCCACTACATGGCTGGGGTTTATACTTTATACCTTTGTATTGTGATGTTTTTCATAATATAAAGTTTTATTTATATATTATGTTGCATGAATAGGGTTTACATGCTAAGATAAATGCACATAAGTTGCCTTTGGGAGTTGACATTCATTGTTGCAACCTTCTTAGAAAAATTAAACTTTTGGGGTTACTTTCACCAGGTTGAGGTGTCATTGTGTTAAGTAATGACATGTATCCCATTTAATTTTTACTAATATTTTTGTGTCTAAGATGTTACTTCATCACTCATGATAGTGTAATTCCTATGTATCCTTTAATATTAAGTTAAGATGCAATCAGGTTGGTGATGGTTATATTTTGCGAGAGGGGGGGGTGAAATTGTGGTATATTATAGGTATATAATTATATATATAATTATATAATTATAATTATATAATTATAAGTATATAATTATAGGTATATAACTCTGGTATAACTGGGTGTATATGGTGTGTGGTATTAGGGCGTCAGAACACTTTTGTCTGTTGTAATAATTTTTGTAAGGGTGAATTGGGAATTTGTGATTTAACTCATTTTGTGTACCTTTTAATATAATTTCCACCTTGTATTGTAATGTTTTAAATGAAATATAAAAAAAAAAATATTTAGTTCCAACTAATTATGCTAAAGTCTCACTCATCATTAAATCATTAAACAACAAAGCAGATCTCAATAACTTGACACCATTCATATATAAATTAGCAGCTGATGTGCTGTCACCCATTACTGCAACACTGTTTTACAAATCTGTTGAGTCTTTAACCTTCCCATCCACCACACTCAAGACAGCAAGAGTTATCCGAGCCTCAAAGGAGGTGATCCAGCTGATGTGAACAACTATAGGCTTATACCTCTTCAAGGGGGGCTCCTTGGCGTGGTGAAGAGGTTCTTGGTCTGAGGAATTAGACCTATCGGTCTACTTCCTCAGACCGAACCTAATTACACCCCAATCTCCCATTCCCTATCCCATCCTCCCCATCCTCCCCATCCTCCCCATCCTCCCCTTTTTCCTTTCCTCCTCCTCCTCCCCACCCCTCCCTTTTGGCCTTCCTTTTTGGCCTTTTTTTTTTTTTTTTTTTTTTTTTTTTTTTTTTTTTTTTTTTTTTTTTTTTCCACAGGCACGCAGTCCCAGGGAGGGGGAAAGGGGACCGGGGTCCTCCCATTTCCCTTGAGGTTTTTGGCGGTGGGGATTTGCCGTGGGGAACTGGGTTGCCTGGGGTGTCCTGATCCCTCTCCGGATCCGGAGGGTGGGGTTGGGGGTCTCTCGGGGGATGGGTGTATCTCTGGAAACCACCTTTTTTGGGTTCCGGGGGTGGTGGCCCGAAGGGGGTTTCTTTGGGGCAGATTTCCGGCCGCCCTTTTTTTGTCCCCCGAGGGACCGGCAATTGAGGTTGCTAAACCCCGGATTGCCGTTTACTGCATGATGGGTAGGGTATGGCAGGGTTTTCCCTCTGCATCTGCGCTATTTGCGACTGATCCTCTTGGGGGCGGAGGGAGATTCTGGCCCTTTCATTCCTCCTAGGAACTATCCCTCCCCCGTCCCCCCCTTTTTTATTCTTTTTTTTTATTTTATTTTCTTTTCTTCTTTCTTTTTTTTTTAAAAAAAAAGAAAGTCCTAACCTGCAGCCCAGTCCATAACCTGCTACCCCCGGCCCCTTCTTGATACTGCACCCTTTCTGACCCCCCTCGTCTTTGGACCCCCCTTTCGGACACTCCTCATCCTTTTTACCTCTTGCCGTGCTTTTCCTCACCCCTTCAGGTACTGAGGCCTCGACTGACTCCTTCGATTTTCTGACCTTCGCTCTCCTCTGACTATGCTTCCACCTCTCCCTCTAGGTGCGGCAATTTTCGAATCGCCGGCCCTTCCACGTGGGACCAACTGGGGTCCCACCCTAAACGACAACGAAATTACCGCCGATATACTTCTCCCCCTTCCGTTCTTCTCAAAAAGATCGACACGTCCTTCAACCTTCCACACTCTTTTTCAGACTGCACAAGGGGACAAATTTTCTTCATTTTACGCCCGATTCCTCTACTGCCTATCTTTCTACCACAGTATTGGCAAGGGCACCCTACCCCAGTTGGAAAAGATTTTTTTTTTCATTCTAAGAGCGTACCCATCACACCCTAAAATGCTACCCAGGGTCAGAGCTTTTTCTTTTTCCCATATCGTACTGTTCCTGTCACTATTGAAAAAACATCATTCCTCATTCTGTAGTGGTACCGTCCATTCTGCCCCATACCATCGTTCCATCGAAAATTCCATACATGTGGCACGACATTCTTGAACAGCTGGAACTATCCAAGATCATCCCAATCCCACAAGGTAGACAACTTACGTTCTTCCTTGCCCGCGGGAGGAGACGATACCCTAGCAAGTGCTTCGTTTAACTTCTGACAGCCGTGCACACCATCCTCATTTATGTAGCAGGACATCGTACAAGGTTCGAAAGTGATCCCTACACCGCAACAGTGTAGAAATTGCTGGCGATTTGGCCATGCCAGCGAAATATTGCAGATCTATCGCCGAATGCCCAGTCTGTGGTGCCGATGACCATTCTAATTGTCTTGCAATCTACCTCCCCTCTTGCCTTATTGACATGAGGCTCACCCTCGTACTCTCGCCGTTGTCAAGTCTACTTAAACGAGGGAAATTCCTTACCTCAAAGAGGCAGAAGGTCCTCCCTTAGCCATGGCAATTTTCTCATTCGCCGCCTCCAAGAGACTAACCTCGTGTTTTCTAATTCCCATGTTCAACGTCCCCCACTTCTGGTATCCCATCTTCCCTGACACCCACCTCTGTGGTTACCTCGCCCAAGTCCGTCTCTGTAGCTCAATTCTTTGCAGTCCTCGGCTCTGACGTCCCTACTTCAACTTCTCAGCTTGATCTTGCTTTCTACGTGTTCTCTCTCACAGCCTCAGTAGCGACGAGATCTCGCATGAACACCTCCTCCCCAATCGTCCCTCTAACTTCTCAAAAGTCAAAAAGAGTCCGTTACACCTCCTACCCATCTTTCCACCTCCTCAATTTTTCCCTTCCCTGTCTCTGTACCCCCTGGTTTTCTTTCCCCCTCTCACTGGCTCCTGTTAACAAGTGTAAGAGGTCAACCCTCCTCCTCGTCCTTATACCTTCCTCCCTGTTCCCGCCCAATTTTTCTTCCGCTCTGCCACCTCCAAGGTTTCTGCCTCTTCTGTCCCCTTCCACGCTTCCCATGTTCCCCACCCCTTTCGCCCCCCCCCTACCGTGACAGTCCATTACAGTTCCAATCTTTACTCATCCCCCCCCTACCATTTCCAATATTGTCCTCCCAGAACCCCATCTCTGAATTCTTAAACACTTGAAGCAATCTCTGAATATATAGCAGAGACCAAACCAACAATGGACACTGATCCTCCCTCTGCTCCTCTCACTCCTCTACTCCATCGGCGCAACTCCTTTCTTCACAGTGCCCGTTCCTTCCTGCTTGAACGTTCTCCACGCCTCCGCAATGTGGACTTTTCTAACCCCTCTAGTCATAGGAACCCTTACCTGTGGATTTCAGGTATCTTTATCATTGCCAATCATGGCCTATTTACAGTGGAATATATGCCCGGCCTCAGGTGTAATCATGGTAGCTTCAGATGTTACTCTCCCAGTTTTTCCCCCTGTTGGTGGGTTTTGCATACAGGAACCAATATTACACTCTACTGTTATTTCTCCATCTCAGGCTATAATTTATTGTATTCTTCAGATCCTTTTCCTGATGGGACCATTTTATTGAAGTGGCCCTTCTTCTACCACTGAATTCCGTATCATCACTATTGTTTGTCGTCCCTTCGCTGCATACACAGCAGCCCGTATCCACTTTGCACAGGTGGTATATGCTTCTGTTCTTTATATCTCACTCCTTCTCGGGCATTAATCTCTTCCGATATTGCCTTTCTTGTTTCGTCATTAACACCACCGATTCTGTTACGTGGTGATCTTAATGCCCACCATTTTCCTCTGGGGGGGTCTCACTGTTATTCCGTGGCATTCAGTTAGAGGCTTATCTTGCCACCCACCCGCCCCGGGGGGCACCCCCTCCATGTTTAAATACGGTTACTCACACCCAGTTTGATCGCTCGAACTCACACTCCTCTCCTGCATCGAATATCTCAGTCTGCTCTTCCTCCTCCGCATTAGACTTCACTTGGTCTACTGTTCTTCCAGACTTACATGACAGCGATCATTTCCCAATCATTCTTACTTCCCCTTCATATTCACCACCTCTTCGCATCCCACGCTGGCAATTTGATCAGGCAAATTGGAACCTTTACTCACACCTAACTGTTTTAGAGAGGTTCCTTCTTCGTCCTCCATCGATGAGCTTTTACACCTCTTCTCGTCCTCCGTTTTAACCGCAGCTTCTCATTCTATACCCCAAACTTCGGGTAGGCGTGCCTTGGTGGTCTCCTGCTTGTGCTTGTGCAGTACGTTTGAAACGCGCTGCATGGGGCAGGTACTGGTACAATAGAACCACAGACAGACTTCTTGATTTTAAGCAGAAGCATGCGATCACTCGCCGTGTCATCCGTGACGCTAAACGCACTTGCTGGCGAGATTATGTCTCCATCATCACCTCTGCTTCCTCTATGAGTGCAGTCTGGAGAAAAGTACGAAAACTGAGTGGTAAATATTCTCCTGACCCGGCTCCTGTTCTGCGGGTTGCCGGTGTTGATATAGCAAACCCACTAGATGTTGCCAATGAAATTGGCAATCATCTGGTCCGTATTTCTCAGGGACTCCATCTATGCCCCTCATTTCTTTCCTCAAAGTCTGCCAGAGAGTTAGCACCCTTGGACTTTTCTTCTCTCAGAGAAGAACAGTATAATGTGCCTTTTACACTTCAAGAACTGGAGGCAACACTCTCAGCTTGCCGATCATCGGCAGCTGGGCCCGACGACATTCATATTCGTATGCTACAACATTTACATCAGTCAGACCCTTGCAGTCCTATTACGCCTTTACAATCTTATTTGGTCACAAGGAGTTCTTCCACAGCTGTGGAAATCCGCCATTGTTCTCCCTTTTCCTGCAAACCAGGCACTACAGAACATGAAACCTCCCACTATCGTCCCATTGCTCTTACCAGTGCAGTTTGCAAAGTGATGGAACGCCTAGTAAATAGACGTTTAGTGTGGTATTTAGAGACACACAACAGTCTCTCCACTCGTCAATATGGCTTTCGTAAGGGACGTTCTACCATAGACCCCTTACTACGCTTGGATACGTATGTTCGTAATGCCTTTGCGAATAACCACTCAGTTATTGCCATATTTTTTGACCTTGAGAAGGCATATGACACAACTTGGAGGTATAATATTTTGGCCCAAGCCCACTCCTTAGGCCTTCGAGGCAATCTACCATCCTTCCTTAAGAACTTTTTAACTGACAGGCATTTCCCTGTTCGGGTAATATGTGCTCTCCCCGGACTTTATCCAAGCTGAAAGTGTCCCCCAGGGATGTGTTCTGAGCACAACATTTTTTCTCCTTGCTATTAATGATTTGGCCTCTAGTCTTCCATCAAATATTTGGTCATCACTCTATGTTGATGACTTCGCTATTGCCAGTGCAGGCGCTGACTGTCACCTTATTACATTTTCTCCCCAGCATGCAGTCAAACCGTGTTTCCAATTGGGCCACCACACGTGGGTTTAAATTTTCCAGCCTTAACCCACCAAATTACTTTCACTAGACGCTCTGTCATCTCCGATCATCCTTTGTACCTCTATGGCTCCCGTATCCCTGAACGTGATACAGTCAAGTTTCTGGGCCTCCTCTTTGATCGTAGGTTATCCTGGAAACCTCACATTACCCCTCTGAAGGCAACTTGTCACAGCCGGCTGAACTCCTTAAAACCCTTGCTCATCTTTCATGGGGAGCTGATCGTCGAACCCCCCTTCGCCTACATTCCACCCTTATCTTATCGAAACTTGATTATGGTGACCAGATCTATTCCCGCGGCAAACTCCTGCTACTCCTCTCTAGCCTTAACCCCATTATCACCAAGGATTACGTTTATGCCTTGGTGCTTTTCGCTCTTCCCCCGTCGAGAGCCTCTATGCAGAAGCGAACGTTCCATCCCTTTTCCGATCGCCGTGATGCCCATTGCCTTGCTACTATGTACGCTCTCATTTATCTCCGCAATCCTTCCATTTTTTAGAATGGTCACTGATATTAGTAGACAAACTTTATTTGTTCGCCGCCCTGTTTTACTCCGTTCCTTCTCTTTTTCGCCTTCATTCGCTTTGTCTTCTCTTCAATTACCACCTTTCTATGTACATGTAGCATCTCACTTTTCCCTACCCCCCTGGGAAGTTCCAGCTGTTCGAGTCTGTTCTTTCTCTCTCCCTTGCTCGAAAGCCCAACTGTCTACGGTCGCTTCCCGCTCTCTTTTTCTTGACCACTTTCACTCTCATTCTCTTGCCATTGCTGTGTACACAGATGGCTCTAAGTCTTCTGATGGCGTAGGATTCGCAGCAGTGTTTCTGGACAGCGTTGTACAAGGGCATTTACTATCTTCGGCTAGTATTTTTACTGCTGAATTGCATGCCATCCTTACAGCACTTATCCGTATTGCATCTATGCCTGTGTCATCATTTGTGGTTGTCTCAGACTCCCTTAGTGCTTTACAGGCTATACAGAAATTTGATACACCTCACCCCTTAGTCCTCTGTATCCAACTTTGGCTACGCCGCATCTTTACCAAGCATAAAGATATTGTTTTTTGTTGGGTCCCTGGTCATGTTGACGTACAGGGCAATGAACAGGCAGACACTGCTGTGCGGTCAGCAGTACATGACCTTCCAGTTTCATGTAGAGGTATTCCATTTATGGACTATTTTGTTGCAATATCTTCCCAACTTCACACCCGTTGGCAACAACGTTGGTCTACTATGCTCGGCAACAAACTTCAATCTATTAAACCGAGTATAGGTTATGGCCGTCTTCTCATCACCAGTGTTGAGGTTGGGAGACTACTCTCTCCCGTCTTCGCATTGGCCATACTCGTCTTACTCATGGATATCTCATGGAGAGGCGCCCTGCTCCTCTCTGTGAGAATTGCCAAGTTCCATTATCAGTCAGCCACATTCTGTTGGACTGCCCACTTTATCAACGAGCAGGCAGAATTTACCTCCGTCGTCATCTTCGCTCTGCTGCTCTCTCTTTACCTTCCCTTCTCGCTGATGGACCCACCTTTCATCCAGACTCTCTCATTAACTTTTTGACAACAACTGACTTACTTCACAAATTCTGATACCTTCAGCCCTTTCTACTTCAATCTCTTGCTACCCTCTACCCCCGCACTATCCCCTGCCCCGCTGTTTTCTGTAACCTACTGATCATCCCTCCTCCCTTCTGTCATCCAGTACCCTCGCTTCCTTCCCTACCCTGCAGCGCTGTATAGCCCTTGTGGCTTAGTGCTTCTCTTTGATTATAATAATAATAATATAGGCTTATATCAAACTTACCCTTACTTTCTAAAATATTCGAAAAAATAATACACAAACGACTTTACTCCTACTTTATATCCAGCAACATACTTAACCCCTGCCAGTTTGGGTTTAGACCAAAAAAAAAATAAGTACGAATGATGCTATTATACAAATGCTTGAACTAACAAATACTGCCCTCTATAAAAATGAATTTCCACTGGGGCTCAACACTGACCTACGGAAAGCATTTTATACAGCGGACCACAATCTCCTACATCTAAAACTAAATAATTACGGCATCGGAGGACATTCCTTCGATTACCGAAAATCTAATTTCAACGATAGATACCAGTATATATACGCAAATGGAGTCAACTCCGCTATCCAGCCTGTAGCTGTCGGAGTGCCCCAAGGGTCACTTCCAAGGCCCACTCCTCTTTTTCATCAACATCAATGATCTTCCCAATGCATCTCAACTCCTTAAACCAGTTTTATTCGCAGACGGCGCTACTTATAACTACTCCCACTCAAACCCAGCTATACTTAGAGACACTGTAAACAACGAGCTGCTAATGACCGACAAACTCTCTCTCATTCTGTTTGGAAACAGAACCTTAAATCCAACTTAATATATCGATAAATGGTTCTCCCATTACAAGACACACTGAGGGTAAATTTCTAGGTCTTCTCATTGACTGTAATCTTAAATTCCATTCCCCCATTTCCAAAACATGAAAATTTCGAAGCTACAATGCTATGTACCCCAAATAATACTCCTTATCCTATACCACTCTTTAATATATCCCTACCTTACCTATGGTATTTGTGCCTGGGGATTAACCACAGCCAACCGCCTTAAACCTTTAAATCACCAGCTCCTGTGCCAGACAGCACACCCCACCACTTTTCAAAACCTGAACCTACTAAATATACGAGACATACACTCACATTATTGTGCCTACTACATATTATACAACTGATGTGAATGTTGAAGACAGTAAAACAACTGAAGCTAAATCATGTTTATAAAATTGCTCACAAACAGTGTCCAGAATATCTTGCTGCCAATTTTGTCAAGGTTGGGAACCAAAGCAATCATAGTACTAGGGGGAGAGAGCACAACTTTGTAGTACCCACAGTCATTAGCCAGGCTTCAAACACCTTTTATTGTACACCACTAAAGGAATGGAACAGACTGCCCGCACATGTCAAAGTCAGTCATAGCATGAACCAGTTTAAGAAGAGTGCCAAAAGGTGTCTGATGAATGTAGCTACAGAAAGGGAAGAGAATTATTTTTTATTTTTTTTTAGCTAACACACGTGTAATTTTACCTTATTTCTAGTAATGACCCTCGTATTGTAGATAGTCTTAATGGCCCTCGTGTAGTAGTCTTAATGACCCTCGGGTAGTAGATAGTCTTAATTGTATGATAAGATATTATCTCCTTTATAGACTAATAATAAGACATTATCTCCTTTATATTATAATAATAAGGTAAAAGGACCCCAATGGAAGTAAGTCACTCTCTTTTTTTTTTTTTTTATTCGCCGATATTCTCCCGGCCCGGATCTTTTCCAATAGTGACGACCCGGCCTTGGCTCCCTATCTGGGGAGTGTCACTCTGCCTGACATTTTTGGGTTATCCTAGATACTTTACACATATGCTGCTATGTATGATAATCTATGTAACTGTATTTGTGAATACGTGTACCTGGATAAACTTACATACTTACAGAACAATATAAACCCAATATAAACTGTCCACTTAAACTTCTTGATAGCAACAACAGAACGTACAGTCACAATACAAGCCACAAGACAATCTTTGACATCCCCCGTGTCAGTCTCACACTATGCAAAAATACATACACATAAAGGGCTTCAAGATCTAGAATTCACTACATGAACTGGTAAAGGATCCCCTGACTACATATAAATTTAGCATTAAGATTAGATAAAGATTTATTAAAAAGTTAACCACTCTTATCTTGTCTAGATTTAAGTAGTTATTATGTACTAGGATTAGTCTGCCAGAAATGCCCCGGCATAATAGTGGTTTATTTCTACTTAACATAACAAAATTATAATTACACATTGTAACCTTTGCAAAGAAATAAAATCTTTATTCCTTAGTCTTTTATTCTCTTTAGATTTTTTTTAATACTGTCATTTGAAAACAGGTGAATTTGTAAATGAAGTGATAAGCCTATAGAGGCAGGTGCCAGAAGTCGCCAGAAACTTACCACAGGTCAGCTGTTTTTAATAATCTTCCTGGCTTGCTAGTGTACTCGCATAAAATCTAGTGATACCAGTGAATAGCAGAATACAGTGTTGTAGTAGCAACTAACCAGTATTATAATGGTACTTAGTGGAGTGGAGTGACTTTCATTAGTTTCTTTTTCTTGAGATACGAGACGTTACTGTGAATTTCATATAACCTGTAGTTACCAGCGGTCGCAATATACACAACGAGAAGCAATTATTACTACAGAAAAAGCGTCTTCCTCCAAAATTTGCACCAGTCAACTATAGTGATAATATAGCATTTATTGTGGTGGAGACGGAAAAAAAAAATAGAAAAGCCAGATACAGCGATTGATAAACAAGGGTTCAGGTCGACCGTTCGTCATTGTAGGAGCTGCCAGATATCACCGGCTCTTCAACACGCAAGTTATACTTTTGTATCAGTCAAATCACATATTACTCGGGTAGATAATTTCCAGTAGATCCTTCATGTGTTAGCTCAAATCACCGACCAGTATGTTTTAAATAAGTGACCCACTGATCAGAGCAGATCGACTGGTCCGAACCCTTGACTGGTCTGAACCCGGGACTGGTTTCAAACAGTTTCGTTGGATGGAGTTGTAGGCGCCCTTATAAACACAAACATTAAAAATCAGGAACGTGACGGTAAGCTGTCCAATATACAAAAAGAGTTAGAAACAGAAATACAAATAGCTAGAGCTTCATTTAAGGTTATTAATATAATATTCAAGAGGTTGCTAGTAGAATTGCAGTAAATCAACCATTCAAATCATTATGAAGCTGTGTGTAGTCTGTGGTCAGTCAAACAAACGGGCTTCCACATGGATAAATTGTCATTTTTGTGGAAATTGGTGTCACGCTCCTTGTGCAGATATCCCAGAACTAGCTACAAGCAGTATTAAAACAGAGAAGTGTTTTTGGGTATGCCCAAATGAGGAAAATCTGTGGACTAAAATCACAAGGGTATTAAAAGAGGACAACATCAAAGCTGCTTTCATAGAAAACCTGGAAGCTTTCTACAACAGATGGGAACATAAAAAGTCTGGGCTGAATGGTACTGCCCTTGATACTGGCCATGTAGTCACAAACTGTAAGGCTGGAGGTGATGTCCTGGTAGTCAGTAAATGTGGGGCTGATAGTGCTGTCCTGGGAGACAGTAATGGTGAAGCTGGAGGTGCTGTCCTGGGAGACAGAAATGGTGAAGCTGGAGATACTGTCCTGGGAGACAGTAATGGTGAAGCTGGAGGTGCTGTCCTGGGAGACAGTAATGGTGAAGCTGGAGATACTGTCCTGGGAGACAGAAATGGTGAAGCTGGAGATACTGTCCTGGGAGACAGTAATGGTGAAGCTGGAGATTTTGTCCAGGTAGTCGGGAATTATACGCAGGAAGGAATACATATAAATGACCTCATAGGGGACAGGAGCCATAGTAGGGAAACAAGTGTAGTCAAAGATAAGATAAAACCAATATTGTAAACTAGAAATACCGCAGGAAATAGCAAACAAGAGGTCTCCAATAGCAATAGTGAGGATAAATTACCAAAAACAACTGGTGGGAGCTCCATTGTTGGTGCTAGGGAGGATAGAAGTAAGACAGGGAAACATGCACCAACAGGGAATACAGTCACAGAAACCCAAGGCAAGCGGAAACCAAGCCTGTGCACATACTATGCACTTGGTATCTGCTGGCATGGGAAATCTGGAAAAACAGATGGGACATGCAACTATGACCACCCTAGAAAATGCCATGCCCATATGACAACAGGAAAATGCAAACTCCCCTTTCCTGTAAGCTTTTTCACCCTGAAATGTGTACCTCTTCAGTACAGGAAAGACTGTGCTATAACTTAAATTGCCAGGCATACCATCTAAAGGGGACAAAAAAAATACAAAACATCCAGGCCATGGGAAAACCTGGGTAGCCACAGCCACTCAAGAGGGAGAGGTTTTTTAGTGCCAGGAAAGGAAAAAAAATTGGCAGGAAATGGCAGAAATCGTACACCAAATCCAGTCATTCCTGGAGTGGAACCACAGTCGATGGCCTCCACTCCAAACCAACAGATACAGATACTAATGCCGGAAAAAAAATCCCCCCCCAGTACCAACAATACCACCAGTCCGAAAACATTCTTCTTTGCAAATATACAGGGTCTAAAGCCAGCAACAAAACAACAAAATACCTTTCATCCGTGGACTGCTTGCAGAGGCAAAGGGAATGTTCGCGGCTTTCACTGAGACCCACATAAAGGACACTTGGACAACGAAATATGGATCCCAGGTTACAACCTATACAGATGTGACAGAGTGAACAGGCAAAAGGGGGGGGTTGGCCTGTACATTTGCAGAGTCACTTGTTTGCACAGAACTGCTTAATGCCTCAAATGATGTAGTGGAAGTTTTAGCAGTAAAGGTCGAGAACCAAAACCTAGTCATTGTGGTAGTCTACAAGCCTCCGGATGCAACATCCCAGCAATTCCAGGAACAGCTGTTAAAAATTGACCACTGTCTGGAAAATCTTCCAGCTCCTGCACCCAACATCTTGCTCCTGGGGGATTTCAACTTAAGGCACCTAAAATGGAGGAATATAGCAAATAATATTGTTGCAGTAATAACACCAGGAGGCAGCTCTGATGAAAACTCACACTCACACGAGCTTTTAAATCTCTGCACAAAATTCAATTTAAACCAGCAAATAATAGAGCCTACTAGACTGGAGAATACACTAGACCTCATCTTCACTAACAATGATGATCTGATAAGAAATGTCACCATATCAAAAACAATATACTCAGATCACAACATAATTGAGGTTCAGACATGTATGCGTGGAGCCCCAGACCGACAAAATGAGACTAGTCACGAGGGAGCATTCACCAAATTCAACTTCAATAACAAAAACATAAAGTGGGACCAAGTAAACCAAGTCCTAACCGATATAAGCTGGGAAGATATACTAAGCAACACAGACCCAAACTTATGCCTAGAACAGATTAACTCGGTGGCACTCGATGTATGCACAAGGCTTATTCATCTAAGAAAAAGGAGGAGTAGATGTAAAATAGAAAGAGACAGGCGCTCCCTTTACAGGCGACGGAAAAGTATAACAGAGCGGCTAAAAGAGGTCAATATATCTGAAATGCGCAGGGAGACACTGGTCAGAGAAATAGCAAGCATCGAACTTAAGCTAAAAGAATCCTTTAGGAGTCAGGAATCGCGGGAAGAACTAAAAGCCATAAATGAAATCGAAAGAAACCCAAAGTATTTCTTCTCCTATGCCAAATCAAAATCGAGAACAACGTCCAGTATTGGGCCCCTACTTAAACAAGATGGGTCCTACACAGATGACAGCAAGGAAATGAGTGAGCTACTCAAGTCCCAATATGACTCAGTTTTTAGCAAGCCGCTAACCAGACTGAGAGTCGAAGATCAAAATGAATTTTTTATGAGAGAGCCACAAAATTTGATTAACACAAGCCTATCCGATGTTATCCTGACGCCAAATGACTTCGAACAGGCGATAAATGACATGCCCATGCACTCTGCCCCAGGGCCAGACTCATGGAACTCTGTGTTCATCAAGAACTGCAAGAAGCCCCTATCACGAGCCTTTTCCATCCTATGGAGAGGGGCAATGACACGGGGTCGTCCCTCAGTTACTAAAAACAACAGACATAGCCCCACTCCACAAAGGGGGCAGTAAAGCAACAGCAAAGAACTACAGACCAATAGCACTAACATCCCATATCATAAAAATCTTTGAAAGGGTCCTAAGAAGCAAGATCACCACCCATCTAGAAACCCATCAGTTACACAACCCAGGGCAACATGGGTTTAGAACAGGTCGCTCCTGTCTGTCTCAACTACTGAATCACTACGACAAGGTCCTAAATGCACTAGAAGACAAAAAGAATGCAGATGTAATATATATAGACTCTGCAAAAGCCTTCGACAAGTGTGACCATGGCGTAATAGCGCACAAAATGCGCGCTAAAGGAATAACAGGAAAAGTCGGTCGATGGATCTATAATTTCCTCACTAACAGAACACAGAGAGTAGTCGTCAACAGAGTAAAGTCCGAGGCAGCTACGGTGAAAAGCTCTGTTCCACAAGGCACAGTACTAGCTCCCATCTTGTTCCTCATCCTCATATCCGACATAGACAAGGATGTCAGCCACAGCACCGTGTCTTCCTTTGCAGATGACACCCGAATCTGCATGACAGTGTCTTCCATTGCAGACACTGCAAGGCTCCAGGCGGACATCAACCAAATCTTTCAGTGGGCTGCAGAAAACAATATGAAGTTCAACGATGAGAAATTTCAATTACTCAGATATGGTAAACATGAGGAAATTAAATCTTCATCAGAGTACAAAACAAATTCTGGCCACAAAATAGAGCGAAACACCAACGTCAAAGACCTGGGAGTGATTATGTCGGAGGATCTCACCTTCAAGGACCATAACATTGTATCAATCGCATCTGCTAGAAAAATGACAGGATGGATAATGAGAACCTTCAAAATTAGGGGGGCCAAGCCCATGATGACACTCTTCAGGTCACTTGTTCTATCTAGGCTGGAATATTGCTGCACTCTAACAACACCTTTCAAGGCAGGTGAAATTGCCGACCTAGAAAATGTACCGGGCAACTTTCACGGCGCGCATAACGGAGATAAAACACCTCAATTACTGGGAGCGCTTGAGGTTTCTAAACCTGTATTCCCTGGAACGCAGGAGGGAGAGATACATGATTATATGCCCTGGAAAATCCTAGAGGGACTAGTACCGAACTTGCACACGAAAATCACTCACTACGAAAGCAAAAGACTTGGCAGACGATGCACCATCCCCCCAATGAAAAGCAGGGGTGTCACTAGCACGTTAAGAGACCATACAATAAGTGTCAGGGGCCCGAGACTGTTCAACTGCCTCCCAGCACACATAAGGGGGATTACCAACAGACCCCTGGCAGTCTTCAAGCTGGCACTGGACAAGCACCTAAAGTCAGTTCCTGATCAGCCGGGCTGTGGCTCGTACGTTGGTTTGCGTGCAGCCAGCAGCAACAGCCTGGTTGATCAGGCGCTGATCCACCAGGAGGCCTGGTCACAGACCGGGCCGCGGGGGCGTTGACCCCCGAAACTCTCTCCAGGTAAACTCCAGGTAAACACCTAGAGCCAAGAACCATTCTGTACTGACCTGGTATATCAGAAAATTCGTGCCAAATTTGGAGGCAGGAAAATTAAAACACTGATATACATTTGAAGCGCTGACAGTAAGAACATAGATTTAAGTTTGGACAGTTAAGGTGTTAAAATCACTAAAGTGTCTCATTACTCTTAACACCATAATAATAATAATTAATAATAATAATAATAATATATAATAATAATAATAATAATAATAATAATAATAATAATAATAATAATAATAATAATAATAATAATAATAATAATAATCGCTATGGGGTGCTTTAAATGTCGTATATTTCATTAATATAAACTTTTTCATTAATCCATCTTTGATATTTTTTTCAAAATTATGCAAGAAACACGTTACATAACATAAACATTAGCCATACACTCACAGTAGAACAAATTAACTTAAATATAAGATATGATAGCCGGGCGGCTTCTAGGAGCGATAGTTAGAATTACGTTTTCTCTAATCCAACTCCACAATACTATTACTGAGGGTAACTGTACAAAATTATTCCTTTCATATGCCTTCACTCGTAGCAGTATTCGCTCTAAAAATGGTGTGTTGCATAAGACTCGGAGTGTTTCTGTTACTTGTTTTACTGCACCAACATGACGACAACTTGCACACAATGTAAGGTGTTTGTATTGTGGTAAAAGTTTCACAAACGTATACAGGAATGAACTTACATGAACCAAAACTAGACAGGTATTAACCCTCTGAGGGTCGAGACACCTGCTCGCACACTTGCTCAAGGGGTCGAAGAATTTTCAAAGAAGAAAAAAAAATTTCTTATGAAATAATAGAGAAGGTAATGAAACAAAAAGGACAAAATTTGATGGAAAACTTACAGAATCACACTCTTGCGAAGTTAGCGGTCTTGGCGATATTTATGTATAAGAACATAAGAAAAAAGAAGGAACACTGCAACAGGCCTACTGACCCATGCGGAGCAGGTCCATGTCCCCCCCGGATTAGCCCAATGACCCACCCAGTCTGGTCACCTCCACTCAAGGATGGAGCACGGCACCAGATCCACCAGCACAAGCTAGTCAGGTCCAACTCACACCCACCCACACCCACTCATGTATTTATCTAACCTATTTTTAAAACTACACAACGTTTTAGCCTGAATTAATGTACTCGGGAGTTTGTTCCACTCATCCACAACTCTATTACCAAACCAGTGTTTTCCTATATCCTTCCTGAATCTGAGTTTTACCAACTTGAAACCATTGCTGCGAGTCCTGTCTTGGCTGGAAATTTTCAGCACGCTATTTACATCCCCTTTATTTATTCCTGTTTTCCATTTATACACCTCGATCATTATTATTTTTTTTATTATTTTTATCACTTCTCCTGAGGCAACCCCCCCCTGCGCCATGCTGTTGACTGAGGAGGCTCGTCTGGGAAACAGTTGAGGGGTGCAAAGCACGACCGCACTCTACCCTCATCCAGGCAGCGAATGCACAAAACACCTCGTACACTGCTGTCAGGTACTGAGGAGCGTCAGGCAAGGGGGTCTAACGGCCTAAGAGGCGATGCAGACAGACAATGTAGAGATGAAGTATCTCTTCTCTGTGGGTGTTTCCTAACTGCGAATTGTTTTCCATCCCTCAAAAAGCACTGGTGGTGGAATTTTTTGGGCATCGCGTAATTTCTTAGCCGATAAAGGAGGTTTTGTCTTGTTTTGGCAGAAATCATTGACGTACATCAGTTTTATAGAAATAGGATGTTTCAGTAGGGTATTTCTTTGTAGGCTAGTTTGGAATTTTAAACAGCACTGTTTTTTTTTTTTTACCCGCTTGGGTAGCCATCGTTTGCAAATCTTTAGGTCATCACTACGTATGTTAATGCGAAGGTTGTTCTTGATAAGTTGCCGGTGGTCTCCATGAGGTCTCTTGGATGGCTCGTGGCTGGCCGAGATGTTTGCTGTTAACTACAACTGCGTCAGATAGCTGTTGTTGGTTCATTATGGTCTTGGAAGTTGGTTATGACATTGGCAAGTTGTTGGTCCACTCTTGTCTTTCATCTATGATGTTGGTAGTAAGGAGGGTGACTTGGTCTTTTGAGTGTGATGGTGTCTAGGGAACTGGGGTGTTGGGTGTTGCTTGTTGTTCCAGAGTGTATAGTTTTTATATTTTCTAGAGCAGTGGATCTTGCTGAGGCTATCTGCTTTGCTTAGCTTTAGTTCTGCATTTTTGTGTTAGTTTGGTGATCGTTTGGTTCTGAATGTAAGGAGTTTAGCTATTTCTGGGTCGGTGATTTCTTGACATCAAATCTGGGAAGGAGGTTTTTCTTGGACCTGTGCGGCGGCATGTTTTGATGTTGTCTGTCGTGTGTTGTGGTGATGCCGGTGGGTGATGAGGGTTAGTGTCCTGGCTAGCAGTTACACAGTGTTCCACGTGTTATAACTGGTTTCACCTTTGATGTTTGGAGTCCTTAGCTGGCTACTGGTTCTTCTTTTATTGCTCGGACCCTTGTGCATTGGCTGTGGCCTGGGTGTGAATAGTGGCGATGGGTGTATTGGGTGAATGTTGTGGAGTATCACTTCAGTGGCTGCGGGGTAGGAGGTGGTCATTAATACGATCCTATTAGTTGGTAATTTGTGTACCTTGGGTGATTTTCTGGCAGTTGATTTATATCAATTCTGGGTATCCAAACATGTTAGTGTTATGTGGGTCTTGATTAGGCCTCACTGGGTGTGGGAACCGGCTGCGCTGCCGTCAGGGTGATCTACAAGGCAGAGGACAGGACATTACGTGGGCTTTATCTAGTGTATTAAATACTTTAATTTGATTAATGTAGTAAGTATTAGTTTTGTGAGGTGTTGTAAGGGGAGATACCACATAATTTACATCAGTAATTTACTTACAATTTTGCATGGGTCCCGTAAATCTAGCTTTCAACGGTGTGCCAGGTAATAGGCTCCTGTACCAACACTTGTCTCTGGATGAAGGAGAAAACTTTTGAATTTCTGTTCATACCTCTGTTTCATCATATTTGAGTGCCTTTAAGGTAGGCTTAGCCAACTGACATGCCACTGCGGGCCAAAAAAACATTGAAAGAAGGATAGCAAATTGCTGAGCAGGCGTCTTCTCCAATACATCCTTCCTTGCGCACCGAAGAGGACCTGTACATTGTGCCCAAAGATCAGCTTGTACCGGACTATGTCTGTGGACTCTTGCAACTGTTTCCCTTACTGAGAACAGCAACAGAGGTAGTGGGACTCATCCAGTCTGTAGGTTAAATGCATAAGAAAAATTCTCATCATGGCTTTTAACGTTTAATGGAATCTTTCCAAGGCGGGGGCTTGGGCTCGGGATGATAGACAGGTGGATATTTTGTGAATTATTCCTACCTGTTAATGCTTCCCTGAATGCTTGTCAGTGAAGTTAGTACCTTGATCACTTTGATAGCTTCAGGAATGTAGGTAAGACAATAGGCAACGTTAGGCAAATTTATTCCGAAACGTTTTCGCCTACACAGTAGGCTTTCAGTCGAATACGAAAGTAGGCAGGAACAGTAGAGATGTTTGAAGACATGTAATCAGTCCATCACCTTGAGTCGGAAATTGAGGTTGTTCAGTCACTCGCTGGAGAAGATGCTCAGTTCCATAGTCAGGAACTATCTGAAGTTCAAGCGACAGTTGCGGAGACTTAAATACTGTCGGAAGGAGAGGAGGTGCCGAGTAGAAGTAGGGTAGTAGTAGTAGTAGTAGTAGAAGTAGGTAGTAGTAGTAGTAGTAGTAGTAGTAGTAGTAGTAGTGAAACTTCTCCAGGGCTGAGGGACTGACAACCTTAAATTCTACGACTTCAAGGGTGATGGATGATTACATCGTCTTCCATCTTTCTGTTCCTGACTACTTTCTGTATTCGATGAGAAGCCATACTGTGCAGGCGCAATGTTTCGGAATAAAGGTGCATAAACTGTTACCTATGTGTCTTACCTACAACGGTCGATATTATATACCATTTTGATGTTAGCTTCAGGAATGCCATGCAGATATTCAAATTTGTTTAAAGTTGAAGGATGCTCTGTATTGATCACTGTGCATGGGGATTGCTTTGGGTATATAGTTACTTATCCATAATGGTAAATAGGTATGATTCCCTGACTTGGACCTAGGTAATAGACTACCACAATCTATGATTAAATCTCCATAAGGTTATCCATCAGCAGTATGGGATGGAGCGGTGCGGGTTAAATGGGGTGTCCTTGTTTCCCTGGTAGTGACATTCTCGACAAAAGCGGATATACTTCTTGACATCTGTCTTAACTCTGGCCAGGAGAATTCTTTTAATTATACATGGTTTTAGAATTCCTAAATGGCCTCAAAACGAAAGAGTTATGAGCTATGTGTAGTATTTGAGATCTAACTTTTTAGGAACTACAATATATCTTATGCTTTTCCTTTACATCCTTCCAGATCTCAGATGCAGATTAAGAGTCTTTTTATATTTTATATTGAAAGGGTGATCTTGAGGAGAATTTTGCCCATTGCTGCTGGAAAAATAAAATTCAGTGAAGGGTCTTTTCACTGTTCCTCCCGAAAGAACAGTCCCGTGGACATGGAACAGCGACAGCTGGCAATCCTGCAACGTGGAAAAGAAGGCTTTGATCTGGGCATGTTCACTAAATTTTACGAGGCCCTGACCAGTTTTTCGTAAAAAACAAATGTAGGCCTTCAGGTGTGGTAGGTATTTAGCTGATTAATAAGCTATGGGCTGCAACTCATCATCCCCAGATTGCAGAAGTAGTGCCCCCACCCCTGATTCAGAAGCATCCACCTGCAATGTAAAGGATTTTAAATAATCAGGAGAACAGAATGAAATTAGAAGTGCAGTATAGAGCAGTCTTTTCGCTCACATAAATGAATTTTAACATTCTGGGGTCCAAAAGAAGGGGGATTTGTGACTAGTACGGGAGGTTATAGGGGCGGGGCTATATCTTTAGGTTTTTACAGAATCTTTTATAAAATCCTACCATGCCTAGAAAACATTGGAGGGATTTCCTATCTTGAGGTACTGGATAATTTTTAATGGTAAGAATTTTAGCAAATTTAAGGGCCACTTTGCCACTACCTACTTCAGGGCCTAAAAAATTAACAGTAGCCTGACCAAAGGAAGACTTAAATAAATTAACAGTTAAGTGGAAACTCTGGAAGGTCTCAAAGAGAGCCTTAAACCTAAGCATATGTTGGTCCCAAGTATCCAAGACAACTACTATGTCATATAGGTAGGTGGCTGTGCTTTCAATAGCCTGATGGATCAGTTTCTGGAATGATGCCAGCGAGTTTTTCATTCCGAAAGGGGTTACTATGTATTGATAATGAACTCCTGGAGTTATGAAGGCAGAGATTTCCTTCGCCTTATCTGTTAGAGGTACCTGATAGTACCTTTTATTAAGGAGGTCTAATTTGGACACAAAAGTAGCCTTACCCACGAAGTCGATTATGTCATCCAGACGTGGCAGAGGGTAAGCATCTGCAGTCATGACCTCATTCACCTTACGGTAGTCTGTATACATTCGAAAACCTCCACCAGCCTTTTTAACAAGGATGCACGGTGAAGCCCACAGACTAGACGACTCCTCCACTAACTCATGCTCTAACAGAAATTCTACCTCCTGCTGAAGCAGCCTCTGTTTGTTTGGATTAGCTCTGTAGGGACACAGTTTAATAGGTTTAGAGTGTCCAACATCTACATCATGATATACTAGTATACATTTTTTGGAAACATCCGAAAAGATCTCAAGGTAAGTTTGTAGGAGTGCAGTTAAACCTGTTACTTGATTCTTATGCAGCCCCACCATTAAAGGGCTAGGGTCATTGAGGAGGGCGAAATTGGGAAGTTTTACATTATTCTCAGATATAGAATGCAAAGAGTCAAATTCAAATTCAAATTCAAATTCAAATTCAAAGTTTATTCTCTATAAGGATTACAATGCTGAGTTTACAGAAGTTCGTTATTGTGTGGTTCATGTGTAGTAAAATAATAATTACAGAGTGTACCACTAGAACACCTAGCATGGCTAGGCATATCGGGCAGACTTAGATTAATTCTCAAATTTAAAATATTACAAATTATGAGGTAAGTTGGTATTATGGCTAAGTGACTAACTACTAGTTTGTGAGTTTAGCAATGTGAATGCTTTTCTTTTGGCACAATACATAGTTTCAGTATTAGAGTATCACAGGCCAACTTATGACTAGTTAGGATTCATTATTTTAGGATTGAGATTGAATATTTATGTTTATGGTCCCAAATGGAGTGAGTAGTGTAAGTGTGAACCACCAGGTGGTATTCGTGGAATTAGTTGACGGTGTGTATCAAGGAGATAAGATGTTTTCTAATGGTAGTTTTCGAAGGTGATGAATGTGTATGCAGTTCTAGAGTTTACAGGTAGGGTGTTACAGTTTTAGGGCCTTTGACATACACTGAATTTTGGTAAAGGTTTAGTCGGACAGGGAGGCAAGTTCTAGAGAGTTTGTGTCTGGGGTTATGCTGTGGGTTCTGTCACAACTATCAAGAAAGCGTTTTAGGTCAAGGTTTTAATTGGAATTTAAGGTTTCTGTAGATGTAGATAGCACAGTAGTAATTGTGGTTGTACTGAACAGTGGGAGTAAGTTTAGATCTATGAAGAGTGGGGGGGTGTGTTGCCAGGATGGGATTAGAAATATTTCTTACTGCGGCTTTTTGTGGGGTTATTATTGGCTTTAGGTGTGTTGCTGCAGTGATCCCCAAGCACAAATAGCTAGTTGAGTTATGGATAATTAAGTGAAGTGGTATAGTGTGAGAAGGCATTTTGCGGCACGGAGTATCATCCTTGGAGAGGATTCCCAAACGTTTTGGATACGTTTTTGGGTCATTTGATTGGCTATGGGTGCTGAAATTCAGGTTGTTTCGAGTATAGCCTAGGAAATTTGCCCTCATTATGTGAGTGGCAATGAGTTGTTGGTCGATCTTAATGTTAATTTGGCAACTCCTGCTCTGCTACCAAAACATATGTAGTAGTTTTGTCAGTGTCAAGCGTAAGTTTATTGGCTGTCATCGAAGTCGATATTTTGATCAGCTCCTCGTCGTTACCAATTGGTGTGAGGGGGAAGATTAGGGTGAGAGAATGACATAAGGTCGGCAAAGAGAATGTGGTCAGGTTTTGGGAGACGTTTGGAAGATCCTGATGTATATGAGGAAGAGCAGGGGACTAGGCCACTTCCCTGCAGAACTCCAGTATCAAGTGGCCGTGTTGTTGGTTGCTGGTGTTCTTTAATGGTGACATACTGATAACCTATTAGTAAGGTAAGATTTGAAATATGCAAGCACATGGCCTCTTATACCATAATGGTCAAGTTTGTGGAGTAGGATGCCGTGGTCTACTGTGTCAATAAAAATTCCTAGTGGATATTCCTTATTTTCCAATGCTGTGTAAAGCAGATCTAGCATTTTTATGATTGCATCATTAGTGCTTTTATTTTTCCTGAATTCAAACTGGCAGGGGTTGAGTATGTTTTGTGCCATTATAAATGAATATAGTCTCCTGTACACGAGTTTCTCAAAGATTTTGGATAGCAATGGTAAGTTTGATATTGGCCTATAGTTGTTTATGTATTGATGGAACCCTTGCTGTCTTGAGTAGTTTCGGGAAGGTGCTAGTTTCTAGTGACTTGTTAAAAAGTAATGAAATAGCATGCAAAAGGGCATGGGCCGCTCTCTTGTACAATAATGGTGGGACACGAGACAGATTCCCTGAGTTATTTTTAAGTGACTTTATAATCTCAGTGACTTCAGTGGGCTCAGTTGGTGCAAGATAAAAGGAATTTGGGAAATTCCCATCTAGGTAGTCCCCGGCATGGGCATTGGTACGTGGGATTTTATTGGCGAGATTGATCCTATGTTAGTTGAGAAGATGTCGTTTACTTGTTAGCTGTGCCAGTGGGATGCAGTATGAGTATTTCATTAGGTTATAGTTAGGGCTATATTCTTGTTTTTTTTCTCAGGTTGTAGGTCCCTAGAATCTGAAGAGAGTGTTTTCCAGGTTCTTTTGTATCTCCTATTGTGTCAGTGAATCTACTGGATAGCAACAGTTGTTTGGATTTCTTTATTTACTTTGGTGGAGAACTGATGATTAGTGTTTAAGAATATTTTTGTGTATTAAGCCCGAGTCCTGTCTTTATTGCTTTTCATATTGGTGTTTCTTATCATGGATTTCAGAATGGTGCTGGTAGCCATGGGCAACCAAACCGTTTGTTTTGTCGGTCTGTTTCGGTTTTTATAGGGCAATGTTTGTTGTATAGTCTAATAATTTGTTAAGAAAAATGTCAGTCCAGTCATCAATACCATTGGCTGGAGTCTTCTGTAGCCAGTCAACAGTGCCTCTAGGTCAGGCTGTGAACTTCCTTAGTGAGCAGTCGTCATGGGGGTCTAATGAAACTTTGTTGTATTCAAGTGGTGGTTCTATGTTTGTCAAGAGGGAAGGTAGGTAGTGGGTCTGTAGTGCCTATCTGTGAATCCCTGATTTAGGGGGGGGGTAGTATATTGGTCCATATGTGGTCTATTATGTTGCACTTGTCTCAGTGAGCTGGTTGGTTTAGTTATTGTTTGGGATGAGAAGTGTGTTGTTTCATATGTTGATGGAAATCAGTACAGGTGATCATCTAGTAGGCCAAGGTTTGATGTTAAAGTCTCCAGTCTGTTTGTTATTAGTGCTTTATTTCTCACCGAAATTTGGGATGTTTGTGTGGGGCATCGTTTAAAAGACGATAGTTAAGGCGTCTTAAGGTTTTTTAAATTAGTAAAACTAGCAAAAATGTTTCTCCATATTCATCACTAAAGAAGTGGTGCTAATATTATAATTAATTGGTTAGAGTAATAGATTGCAATACCCCCCAAACTTGGTATGGTCTGCAGTTGTGGATTGCTGTGGATCCTGGTAGGGGTAGATATCTATTGTGTCCTGCTTAAGCCAGGTCTCAGTAGGAATAATGCGGAAGGAAGTTTGTTCTTGGGGAATTCAAAGGAGTGCCAGGAGGTCATCATAGTGTGTTTGCTTATGACTGATGTTGTAGTTAAGTACTGATAGATTTTAGATTGTTTAGGATAGTTCTGGTTGTGATGCTGTGTATAATTAAAGGCAGTTACTTTCCCAATAGGTTTTGATTGGGAGTCAGATTATGGAGGTTTAGATCAGGGTCAAACGTGATCAATCCTCTAGGTTTAATTAGGTTGATTTATATCCTAGTTGTGTGTTGAGTTCTAGTACTGATATCTGTAGTGGTGGGAAGTTTGGACAACGTATATAGCTTAAAGCATTTTGGCATATAGAGTATAGTCATAATACATTAACGAAGTGGTGTTGTCTATGTGCTGTGCTGGAAGGAACTAAAGTACAACTAGGTATAACCAATATATAAAAATACAAATTGAAAAATAGCACAAGACTCTCACTTGTATATTAACACTAAGGTCAATATAATGGACCTTTGGTATAGTCTATGTATTTGAGCTAGCATGAGCTATAGTACAAACTAGGTTTAATCTAATTATATAAAAATACAAATTAAAATTAGCCAGGCTCTCACTAGTAATTACATATGGTCTAATATAATGAATTTGGTATTGACTATGTATTGAGCAGAATGAGCTATAGTACAACTGAGTTTATCTAATAATATAAAAAAGGCACAAGACTCTCAATTGTAATTGCACTAAGGTGGTTACATAGTTGTTTTACAAGAATTGGAGTTATTTATAACTAAATTTAAATTGACAGATAAAATTACACAGTTAAGGTAGTTCAAAAAAAAAAAATGGCAATGACTTGGTTATATTTGCTAGTAAGATGGTAGACTGATATTATAAAAGTTGTAGTTGAAAATTACTAGTTTAAAAAAGTAAAGAATAAAAATGGACAATGGAAGAAAGTTTACAATAAGTTGGTCAATTTAGTTAAAGTAAATTGGGGGAATAATAGAGATTTAGAATACAAATTGGGCCAATAGAGTATTTCTTAAAGTGAGGTTAGGAATAATTGAGGAAAGTGATGTTAGTTTTAAAAAAATTAGATAGAACAGTGATGTGGTAAAGATGTAAAAAAAGTGATAGAGTCTGTAGATATTAAAAAAAAAACCACAATTAAGATTATGAGGTAGAATGGTCTTGAATACACCAATGACAATCAAAAAGTAGGTTGGGGGTATTTAGAATTTTAGGGGGGACAAAATTTATGACAATATAACATAACGGTGGACTGTGGGTTATTATCTTGCACTTTTACTCTGATTCTGTTAGTCCAGCTTCTTTAGGAATGTTTTAAGGTCATGTTCTGTAGAGATGAAGGTTTTTTTTTTTATTTTATTAAACTTCATGTTACATATATTATATCGTCGTACATATATAAAAAATGAATAAGGACAACATTTCAATAAAAAAATATATAAACACAAAACAATTCAGGCAACATCTGACATTTCTACTATATACAGTTTTTAAAACATATCACAATTTAAGAATGGAATAAGTATAATAAAAAAAGGCCACAATAATGCTATAATAAAATCCTAAAACCTAAAACCTCAACACAATTAATGCACAAGCTTATGGACAATCCCCGTAATACAACTCGCAAACAAATTCACAGACCTACAATATGCCTTATTAAGAACCTGTGTGCAACACAGGTGAACTATCATCCCTTCCCCCCCCATTCACACACACACATTGAAAAACTACCTATCACCAACTGAATAAGTAGACATTAATTATCCTCAAATTAGGATTATTATGACACATGTACTTGAGGGGTGTAAACCATTATTTACACATTGAATGGTACTGGACTACCAAAATTACAATACCTTAATCAAGATAATAATTATAGGTAATTACGTCGAAACTGATGACTTCGACCACGTTACAAAAAACGGCAAAATAATCAGTGCTTCAAGGAACATGTGAAAGAAAACCTTCTCAGAAAAGTCAAATTCACTTGCAATACAGTGCAAGTGGAAGACATAATACGTAACCAAAGAAATTTACCTGTTATATAATTTATAGGTTACATTATTACATGTTATTTATTTAATCTGCTCCTTACACCTTCCCCATCAAGGGGAAATAAGCAAAAACTTATCTTGCACGACCCCTCATCTGGTCACACACTAGTACCTCCATCACAACCAACCACATCTCTGCATTCCAAGGAGGTAGCCGTTGAAATTCCCTGATCCCCCCCCCCCTTATACCAACCTACTCAACCCCGGGCAGTTTTAAAGCCCCTTATAACGCCAATAAATTCCCTATTGTTTTGTCCTCTATAACCTTCAGAAAAAATACTCTTCCAAAATGTCTCTATTGCGACACAAAGTTCGATAAAACGTCGCCGCCAAAGTCTTCTCCTCAATCCCCCCCACCTTCCCCTCATACCCCATAAAACATTTAGAGTCACGTTTGGGGGGGGGGGGGGGGGGGGGGGGGGGGGGGGGGGGGGGGGGGGGGGGGGGGGGGGGGGGGGGGGGGGGGGGGGGGGGGGGAGGGGGGGGGGGGGGGGGGGGGGGGGGGGGGGGGTGGGGGGGGGGGGGGGGGGGGGGGGGGGGGGGGGGGGGGGGGGGGGGGGGGGACATTTGGCTAAACCTCTTACACACTCTCATCCACACCACTCATATCAAGACTCAACGCTCGCAATACCGACACACCGTGACCCCCCACCCTACCACTTACCTTACTCATCCATACCCTGATTGCACTCCAAACCCTTCACAAAAAATAGACGACATGATACTAAGTCTCTTCCTCACTGCATCTGCCACACCCCTCCCTCATAACCCTCCTATCTCTGAAGCATCGCTCCCGTTGCAAAATCCCATGCAGGAAAACGGTACATAACCTCACGCGCCTAGGTCGTATCCTTTTTAATTTTACTAAATCTTCGCCATATTACATCCCATGCTAACTGGGGTTTCGATCCTTCAAATGGGCACCGGTACATATCCCCTAAACGATTTACACAAAGTTCCACCTATACTTTCCGGTTCCTGGCTAACTTTAAGGCACACCACTGTTTCACATTCTTCATTTTCCGCCCCTCCATACCATTTCCTCATGTGAGCTTGTACCTTATTCTAGCTGACACTTCCTCCATCACTTGCACTCATCACTTCCTCTTATAACACACATTTCACACGCTTTCTCATGTCCACAAACCAAACCTTCCCTACTTTACCGGCAAGGTCACTACCTTCCCTTCGCAACCAGTTGCACCTGAAACCCACAAAAATTTGAACACCATTCTAAGAATACTCGTGATCGCGTTCCTGTTAACGGCATCACAGCCGAAAACAAACAGACTTTACTATATAGGTAATACATTGATGACAATTGCCGTTGCCTAAGGGTTTTTTAAATGGTGAGGTCGCAGCTCCAACCATCGCTGCACCTGTTCCAACCATCCTATTCGAATTGCTATCCTTGCAGCACTCAGGTCAGCCTCATACAGGACACGCAGATGTTCAGACTCCGGTCTCGCTGCACAAACATCACATCCCCCAATCTAATCTCTCTGCCCACTCTCCCGCCCCATGACATTGACTTTTACGATTTACCTTCATCCAGTAGCTTCCAAAGTGGGTAACAACTTCCCCAAAAGTCCCTCACGTGGTCTCCTCACTTTCCAAAATAGTGGTATCATTCAACATAGCCACCTAACCAGGCCACGGCTTTCAGTCACCATCACTCCCCCCGTCCTTAGACGATCCTCCACCATCCTATAAAAGGATCCGAAACAATGCAAACAATATTTGTGATATAGGCCATCCCGCGAAGCACCCGACTCCATGTTGACTCCCCCCCCCCACACCCATTGATTGCACCATTACTTCGCGTTTGAGTACAACGTATCACCCACCCACTAATCTTCGCCAAACCCCTGACGTAGGAGAATATCCCTCAAAAGCCTTTCTTTCCACCCTATCATAAGCCCCTTGCCAATCCAACGCCACCAAACGCCCCTCTTCCCCTTTCCTGCCTCCAGGAACCCCTTGATATCCCGTGGGCCCTCGCTCATTTGAACCTACCAGGTAAACTAACTGAGACTCAAAAACGACCCTCCCACAACACATTTTAAAGCCGATATTCCCAAGAATTTTCGGCAAATAATTGTATAATCAGCACAAAGCAACGAAATGGCTCGGTAATCCCGAAGGGTACTCTGCTGTTTACCTTTGGGACCAAACACCACCACCGCCGTTGCCTGAGATTCTCCATCTTCTCCGTCTTTCATGGCATTCATTAACCTTATTAGGAAACCCCTAAGCGGTACCCAGTGCTGTACATAAAATTCGCATTGTAAACCATCGATCCCAGGTTGCTTACCTTTCATGTCCATAGGACTCTCCATATTTCCCCCTCCTCAATGACCCCAACCCAGTGCCTCCCGATCACTCCTCCCAGTTTGCACGGCACATACTTCGCATACCTCCCAAGAGCCTCGCCAACCACCCCACTACTTTTCCGTATTCTCAAACCATCTATCTGCAAATGCACTCATCCCCTTGGTGTCCCTTAATACCTGACCCTCTCTAAAAACCACCCACAGAAGATATGACGTGCAAACCCGGTATTGTAGTCGTTCGCTGTTGTACCTTCTGTCCTAGCAGCACCAAGCTGTAGGATTGTCGCCCCAGAGTACTTCGTCCAACCCCGCCTGTTGTACCCATACAGCCTGCAAAACGTTTTCTTGCAATCCCGTATTCTGTCCTTCAAACATGTGTATATCTCCACCGGGTAACACCGGGCCACCGCCCCCCCCCCTCGTAACCATCCGTCGTAATCTAGCTTATAAGTAATTTGACAACATCCATACCGCAATTGATTTAATGTGTTTGCCCTCCCTCACATAAAATTGACGTATCTGAGACTTAGCCACACTATCACCATCCTACAACATCTTCCTCAGGTCTTCAGTCGGGAACAGAGCTGTTCCAAAATATTGCAACGCTTCACTCCATCCCTATCCCCAAACCATCGTGTTCAGTTCAAAACTTCCCTGCCTTAAGAGCCAATAGCATCCCATCCACCTCTACTAATACCGCCTGATGATCGAAGACACCATCTCATAGTTTTAAAGACTCTACCAAAACCCTCTGGAGATAAATATAACCTGTCCAAACGTGCCGCATATCCCCTTCTTAATAAAACGTTGTTTCCACCTCCACCAGACCTCCCCCGAAATGGCATCACGTACTGAAGTTCTCTACGCAGGCCCCAAGGACTGAGGAAAAAATATCCCAATCCTCTGGGTTCCGTCTGTCCTCTTAATTATCACAATTACAACCCCCCCCACAATCGCACTGACGGTAAGTGCGTAGGGCTTGTACACGAGTTCCTCCCGCACAAAATTCATCTTCACTTTTTCACGTCCCTTTCTGCTGGGCCTCACACACACAAACGCCACTCTCTCTCCCATCCCACCATCCTTGCCACACGTCATTACTCTCCCCCCGTTCCCCCCTCTTTCCTATTTTTTATTTATTTATTAGAAATTTTAGCATACAAACAGAGGTTACAAAAAATACAGTAGAGGCAGCATGCCAAGCCACTTATAGCATAGCATTAGGGCTGGCTTAAATTAACTTAAGATTAACTAAGACAATGATGAAATCAGTGATAAGACATTATGTAAACAGAAACTATAAATACAATGAGTATACAAAGACAGGTCTATGGTGCATGCAATTGCTGTTCATTAGTAGAATTGAGTATTCTGTTAGGTAGTGTATTTAAAAAAATAACAAAGTTAGGTTTTAACATTTGTATCATATAATTGTGAGTAACATTTTAGGATATACAATTTATATGGTTCAGTTTTCAGTATTTATTTGGTTTTGCTGTGAGTAAGTGAATTTTGAGAAGAGACTTGAATTTATCAACAGGTCGTGTTTTTTTATATTTACAGGTAATGAATTCAGATTTTAGGGCCTTTTATGTGCATTTGAGTTTTTGCATATCGTGAGATGGACACGAGGAACATCAAAGAGTGATCTGTGCCTTGTATTATGGTCATGTGTATCTGTTGAGGTTAGCAGGAGATGTTTGAGGGAGGGTTAATATCAGAGTTTAAGTGTTTATTGTATGTAATAAGGAGCAATAATAGTATGGTTGTTTTGTATGGTGAGTAGCGTTGAGGTGTTTTGCAATATTGGTGGATGGTGATGCTTGCTGCTGTAGTGAGAATTTGTTATCATTCTAACTGCTGCCTTTTGTTGGGTAATTAGTGTCTGAGATGGTTAGTTGTTGTTGGAGCCCTTGCACAAATTCATAGGTGAGATAGGGGCGTAAATAAGAGTGTTGTAAGGGCGAGAGGAGGGCTGACTGTGGAACATAGTACCGTATCTTTCGATAGTTATGCCTTACAGTTCTGGAAATTTTCTTATAAATTTGTTGTCTATGTGTATGATATTTGAGTCTATTATCGGGTGGATTCTAAGAATTTTCCCTTCTGTTAGCTTTGTGATAGGTTTACCGTTTATCGTTATGTAAAGAGGACATCTGTAGCTCTGCTACCAAACTGAATGAGTAGGTTATGTCAATGTTTAGTGTAAGTTTGTTCTCGTCCTTATCAGTAGATATTTTCTGTAATTCGTTGTTTAACCGTATTGGCTAGCATGATGGGCTCGGGTGAGAGAAGGAGTATGTGGTGTCATCTGCAAAAAGTGTGGGTTTGAGTAATGTGAAGCATTTGGTAGGTCATGTATGTATAGGAGAAATGAGAAGAGGGCAAAGGACATTCCCTTGGGACACCAACTGGAATTGGTTGTGCGGAAGAGTTGCCATTTGGCGTTACACACATTGGCTTTGTTGCTGAGGTAAGACTTAGGGTAGTTGAGGGATTGTGCCCTTCTAAAACCTAGTGTGACAATTTAGTGGAGCAAAGTCATGGTTCAACTGTATCAAAATCTTTATGTAACAAGTCAATGAAGATCCCCAGTGGACTTCTTTTTTCTCTATTGCAGTGTATATATGCTCTAGCATGTGTATAATAGCATCATTAGTATTTTTATTAGGCCTGAATCCAAATGCAATACAAACGGGCTCGCCTCCCTGATCAACACACCCACTCCTACTTTTAACGTCAGACGGCAAAACATAAGCCTGATACCCAGGCACCACTAATTCACGACCAAGACTTAAAATTGTGCTCCTTCACAAAGCTACGTCAACTTATACCTATTCAAAAAACATCCTGATGCACTTCCGTTTTAACACATCACACCAGACCATTAATAATTTTATTGTTACACACCTGAGGCCAGCTTAAGGTTTCCTTTTCCCCGCCTCATGTCAAGATCTTTCCCTTTCAAGACCGTTCCCTGGACTGTGCCTTTGCCACAGACTCCCCCTTCCTTCCCAACATCCCCCCCCTTTGTTTGTGGCCCTCTCGCAGAGTCCTTGGTACCATAACCCCATTGTCTTTTTTCCCGGCCTTTGCGCCGGGCGTTTCAGATACATGTCCCGAATCGACGCTGCTTGCCCGTTCCTTGTATCCTCCCTCAGTTTCCATATCTGAGTCTGGGGCCACCACAATGGACTTCCAGCTTACCACCCTTAATCCGCCTCCATGTCCTTCACATGGCACTCGCCACTGTCAACACAGGTGCACCTTGATCCTCCCCTTCCCCACACCACACCATCTGCCTGATCCCAGGTTCTTGTTCGACTGTCACTCTCCCTCCGTAGACGTAACATAGGCCTGATATCACCCGTGTCTCCAACTCCTCCTCGATAGCCTTCATCTGCTGCGCCCTCCTGCACTCCTCACTTGACAACTGTACTGTAGATGGCCAGGTGATTTCATGGATCACCACTTTCTTCGCATTAACGGAGGAGCCACCACCTCGTCACTCCACATGCGACCCACGCCTCATCCTTGCACCTTCTTCTTTAGGCATCGGGTGCTCATGCGGCAGGGGCCTCCGCCCTTGCCGGCCCAGGAGCCATTGTTTGATGGGCAGTGCTTCATGGATCACCCCTTCTTCCGAATTCCACAGGAGAGCCAACTACCTCTTCCACTCCACATGCGACCAAGCCCTCTCCTTGCCTCGTTTTTCCTTAGGGGCATCGGGTGCTCATGCACAGGTGCTCCGGCCCCTTGCCGGCCAGGAGCCATACTCCGCTTGCCACAGTCTGCCGCCATATGCGGTCATATTTCGCCACACAGTCGGCACGTCGTCTCTGCCCCCGACAACGCTACCATTACCTGGGTTCTAAACTTTCGAGGTATACATACGAGGGTTATAGGATGCCTTAGTGTCATCTTTGATATTAAAAGAAACCCTCAGGAAATCTGTGTAAGCACCTTTACCATTTGCCGGTTGGGCCATAGTCTGTTCCATAACGTTCGAATACATTTCGAATATCTACCTCTTAGACCTCAAAAGGCACGTTGCGGAGCTTAACGCCACGATAATGTATCGTGATACATCCGTCATACTTGACCCTCGCTGCCGGTGTTACGTTAATGCTGACATATTGGAAACGATCAACCAAGCCTCGTTATTTGAGCAGTTCGCACTTTCACGAAAAGTATATATACACCGTTCAGTGCCACTCCATATAAATCTCGTCTCTGATGCAGTATGTCTCTCTTATAATTTTTGGGCAATAACACATCGACTGACGTAGGCGTTTAACAAGCCCACTAATAAGTTCAATGCCCACAGTATTCACTTCTCCTGAGGCAACCCCCCCCTGCGCCATGCTGTTGACTGAGGAGGCTCGTCTGGGAAACAGTTGAGGGGTGCAAAGCACGACCGCACTCTACCCTCATCCAGGCAGCGAATGCACAAAACACCTCGTACACTGCTGTCAGGTACTGAGGAGCGTCAGGCAAGGGGGTCTAACGGCCTAAGAGGCGATGCAGACAGACAATGTAGAGATGAAGTATCTCTTCTCTGTGGGTGTTTCCTAACTGCGAATTGTTTTCCATCCCTCAAAAAGCACTGGTGGTGGAATTTTTTGGGCATCGCGTAATTTCTTAGCCGATAAAGGAGGTTTTGTCTTGTTTTGGCAGAAATCATTGACGTACATCAGTTTTATAGAAATAGGATGTTTCAGTAGGGTATTTCTTTGTAGGCTAGTTTGGAATTTTAAACAGCACTGTTTTTTTTTTTTTACCCGCTTGGGTAGCCATCGTTTGCAAATCTTTAGGTCATCACTACGTATGTTAATGCGAAGGTTGTTCTTGATAAGTTGCCGGTGGTCTCCATGAGGTCTCTTGGATGGCTCGTGGCTGGCCGAGATGTTTGCTGTTAACTACAACTGCGTCAGATAGCTGTTGTTGGTTCATTATGGTCTTGGAAGTTGGTTATGACATTGGCAAGTTGTTGGTCCACTCTTGTCTTTCATCTATGATGTTGGTAGTAAGGAGGGTGACTTGGTCTTTTGAGTGTGATGGTGTCTAGGGAACTGGGGTGTTGGGTGTTGCTTGTTGTTCCAGAGTGTATAGTTTTTATATTTTCTAGAGCAGTGGATCTTGCTGAGGCTATCTGCTTTGCTTAGCTTTAGTTCTGCATTTTTGTGTTAGTTTGGTGATCGTTTGGTTCTGAATGTAAGGAGTTTAGCTATTTCTGGGTCGGTGATTTCTTGACATCAAATCTGGGAAGGAGGTTTTTCTTGGACCTGTGCGGCGGCATGTTTTGATGTTGTCTGTCGTGTGTTGTGGTGATGCCGGTGGGTGATGAGGGTTGTGTCCTGGCCTAGCAGACCACAAGTTTTTCCTCGGTTATAACTGGTTTCACCTTTGATGTTTGGAGTCCTTAGCTGCTACTGGATCTACTTTTATTGCTCTGAACCCCTTGTCCATTGGCTGTGGCCTTCGGTGAATAGTAGCGATGGGTGATGGGTGTATGTTGTGGATTAATCACTTCAGTGGCAGCGGGTAGGAGGTGGTAATACGAGTCCTATTAGTTGGGTAATTTGTGTACTCATGGGTGATTTCTGCAGTGATTTAATAATCATTCTGGGTATCCACACATGTTAGTGTTAATGTGGGTCTTGATTAGGACATCACGGCTGATTGAACCGCTGCCGCTGCCGCTCAGGGTGAGCTACAACGGCAGATGAACAGAGTCCATTACGTGGACTTTATCTAGTGTATTAAATACTTTTAATTTGATAATGTAGTAAATTTTAGTATTTGAGGTGTTGTCAAGGGGAGATCCACTTAATTTACATCCATAATTTACTTACAATTTGCATGGGTCCGCGTAAATCTAGCTTTCAAGGTGGGGCCAGGTATAGAGCTCCTGTAACCAACACCTTGTCTCCTGAGGAAGGAGCAAAACTTTGAATTTCTGTCATACCTCTGTTTCATCATCATAATTTGAGCTGCCTTAGTGTTAGCACTAGCCATCTGACATGCACTGCAACATTGAAGAAGATTGCAAATTGCGATCAGGCGACCTTTCTCAATCCATCCTTCCTTGAGCACCTCCCGAAGAGGACCTCGTACATTGTGCCCATAGATCACTTTAACGACTATGCCTGAGGAATCTTGCACAGTTTTCCTTAACTGAGAACACAACAGAGTTATTGACTCATCCCAGTCCTTTAGACTGCGAATCGTAAATGCTTAAGAAAATTTCTCATCATGGCTTTTTAACGTTTAATGGAATCTTTCCAAGGCGGCCTTGGGGCTCAGGGAATGATAGACAGTGATAATTTGTGAATTATTCCTACCCTAGATAATGCTTCCCTAAATGCTTTGGCAGTGAAAGTTAGTACCATTGATCACTTATGAATAGCTTTCAGGAATGGTAGGTAAGACACTTAGGCAACTAGTTAGGCAAATTTATTCCGAAACTTTCGCCTACACAGTAGCTTTTCAGTCGAATACAGAAAGTAGCAGGAACAGTAGAGATGTGAAGACAAGGTAATCATCCATTCATAACCCTTAAGTCGTAGAATTTGAGGTTGACAGTCACTCACCTGGAGAAGCTCAGTTCCATGTCAGAACTAGCCTGAGTTTCAAGCGACAGTGCGGAGACTTAAATACTGTCGGAAGGAGAGTGCAAGTAGAAGAAGTGTAGTAGTAGTATTATTATAGTAAGGAGTATTATAGTAGTATTAAGAAGTAATGTATGTAGTAAGTAGTGAACTTCTCAGCTGAGGACTGACAACCTAATTTCTAAACGACTTATCAAGGGTGATGGACTGATTACATCGTCATCCACCATCCCTCTTCTGTTTCCGCTACTTTCTGTATTCGACTGAAGAGCCTACTGTGCAGGCGAAATGTTTCGGAATAAAGGTGTCATAAACTGTTAACCTATGGTCTTAACCTACCAACTGTCCGATATTAAATACCATTTGATGTTCAGCTTCAGGAATCCAAAGCAAGATATAACTTTTGTTAAAGCCTTTAAGGATTGCTCTAGTATTGATACTGTGCATGGGGATTCTTTCTGGGTATCTAGTTACCTATCCATAATGTAAAATAGGTACTGATTCCCTGACTTGGGACCTAGGTAATAGACCGACACAATCATGATTAACTCCCATAAGTTTCCCATCAGCAGTATGGGAGGAGAGGTGGCGGGTATTAATGGGGTGTCCATGTTTCCCGGCTGCTTGAACATTCTCGACAAAAAGCAAGCGATAGATTCTTTAACCATCTTGTCTTAACTCTGGCCAGAAGAATTCTTTTAATCTATACATGGTTTTAGAAATTCCTAAATGGCCTCATAACGAAGAGTTTAATGAGCTATGTTTAGTATTTGAGAGCTAAACTTTTTAGGAACTAACCAATATATCTCTGCTTTCCTTCTACTCCTTACCCATCTCAGTGCAGATTAAGAAGGTCTTTTTAATTTTATATTTGACTGGGTGATCTGAGGAGAATTGCCCATTGCTGCCCTGAAAAATAAAATTCCAGTGAAGGGTCTTTTCAACTGTTTCCTCCCGAAAGAACATCCCGTGGACATGAAACTAGAGACATCAGGCAATCCTGCAAACCTGGAAAAGAAGGCTTGATCTGGGCATGTTCACTAAATTTACGAGGCCCTGACCAGTTTTTCCCTCGTAAAACAAATTGGCTATTCCGAGATCAGAGTCCTCCAAGGATGTGTAGCATTCCTCATCAATATCCTTGGGCTTTTGTCCGAGTTATGGCCAACATCGAGAAGAATTATCACTACATGTTCTGGACACTTATTGAATGAATGTTATTGCCCATAATAACAGGCATGTTTCATAGGAAATCCGTCATAAACACCTACTAGACAGCCAAAATTTCCAGTGTAATATGCACTCTCACATATATTTAGTGTAAATGGACAGAAAATACTGCTCCCAAAAGCTTCTTGAAAGAACGAAAGACTCTAGGATGGTTTGTTTTCCGAGAGGGGAAGTACTCCGTCTCATACTTCGAGAACGAATAAGCCCTAGTATCTCTAAATGTTTGTACTTTCCGTGTTTCCTTAATCCTCCTGAGGGAGATTGGCAAGTACTTTAATAAGGGGTCATCCCATTCTCTACTTCTTTCAGGGGCATATTACTAGGGATATAGATTTTCCCTATTGGTTGGGATCTATTCGGGCAGTTTAGGCGCCCTGATGTGGCCTGATTAATTACTAAGGAAGCATACTACCTCATTTTTGACTTACTTCCTTCCTCATTTATGGCTGGTGCCACTCTGGGTATGTCGTGGCTCCCAGGTTGACCACAAGTTGAGTGACATTGCACACCATGGTGGACTTAGTTGGCCTGACATCGTCGTTGTCCTACATCTGCACTTCATCCTCTTTATTGTTTTTTATTACCTTGTTCTATTGCTAACCTAATATAAGTTAGTGTAAACTTATTATCTGACATTATAAGTGGAAACAAATGACTTATTCCTCTTTCCGACGATGTCCGCTTTCCCGCAAGTAGCCTGAAACCTAACCTGCCGTATGTATATATGATACATTATGTATATGTTACATTACCTATGATAACCCCAAAAAAGTCACAGACTTGAAATTTCAGTAAGAGGCGGCTGCTCACTTCATCGACCAATTCGCTTACCTGACCTATTTGTAGGAACGGAACTCCGGTCATAAGTGAGAGTTCCCGTAATCAACACAACATCAACAACAACAACAACAACAACAACAACAACAACAACAATAATAATAATAATAATATAATAATGTAATAATACTTATAATTTTAAGTCGATACATTGGTGTCAGTATGGTACTGATAAGCTACCATACCTACCACCTGACTCCTACAATAAAAACTACTCCACCTCTCACCCTACATTAAAAGACTACAAATATTTTAAGGGTAAATAATATGTACTCCTAGTGTATTTTACTTTTTATTGTTTTTTAATTCCTAAATTAATTGCTACCTTAATATATGATAGGAGAAAACATGATAATTAAAATTTTTATGCATTATAAATGAAAAAAAGTGTGATGTTGCATTACAATGATTTTTGCCTTATGAACAGCAGCCTGGAACCTAACCCGCCGATAAGTGGGGTCCTCCTGTACACATATGAATGATTCTGTTATCATTAGACACAATAGCAGAAACATCCATTATGACAATTTCCACACCACCGACTCACGCCCACCCAGCAAGACAATTACAATGCCTTCCTTGAAGTGACCTGTCCCTTAACCCTAAAATGATGCAGAGCTAAAAGGTAACAACCTACCACAGATCCACAAAAGTTTGAAAAGAAAAAGTTTTGTAAATAATTTTAAAAGGCACACAAGTCTTATATAGTACTTTCATTTAATTTGCTCCGACATGTTAACACTGATTATTAATAGAAAAAAATAATACATAACTAATAATGAAAACATTTTTAAATAGAAAAATGAGTGGATTTTTATAAAAGGATAATCAATTAGCTGTGAATCAGAATATGTGGACACATTACCATGGTTAATATTATCAAATGGTATATTTCCCAAATACACATGATTTTACATAATAATGTAGCCATATTAGGAGAAACAATGATATAAAAGAGCATTCGACAGTTAGATCAGTTTCTGAAACATTCACCACAAACAGTTATCACAACAATTATGAAGGTGTTACTATGAGGTATCAACCTACTTCAAACTACAGCAGCAAGGTGGCTTGGTTATAGTGTCCTCACCTACATACTGACAGACTAATAACTGCTTACAAAGAACTGTTTACAAAATTAGAGTATAACTAGATTTAAATTGAAAAGATAAAATACACAAGTTAAGGTAGGCAAAATAGATAAAAAAAAGTAGAAAAAAAAATATATGAGGTAGTTGGTACTAAGTTAAGCAAAAGAAAGTTAAGGCCTTGAACAATAATATAATTGAAATATACACAAATCTGCTCACTACAATATAGTCACTAAGATATGAAAACAACTTAGAATAGGACTTATAATATATACTTAAATATAAAAAAACAAATTGAAATGGTACTTGCAATTGCACTAAGTCTGGTATATGTTGTTGCAAGATCAAGAGTATAACTAGATTTTAAATTGACAAAATAAAATTCACAAATTAAAAGTACCAAAAGAATAAAAAGTAAAAAATAACAAGGCAATGTCTTGGTTATAAGATGGGCAGTAAGATGGTAGACAGGTACACAGGTACACAGATACACAGTACACAGATACACAGTACACAGGTACACCATGGTAACAGGTACAAAGGATAATATAAAGGTTGGAGTTGAATATACAAACTTGGAAATTTGGCAACAAAAATGTTATTTAAAGTATAAAAATAAGATTAATGGACAAAAGTAAAATTGACTGGTAGTAAATATGTGTTTAATAATAAAATTTTAGTAAGTAATAATATTACAAAATAAGTGAAAAAGTAATGTTATTTCTTTCAAAATTGCACTGGTAGTTATACTTGAGGTGTATTTGGCAGTACAAGGTAATTAAGAGTACTCTACGATAGTAAATGTGGTATTAAAACTGTTAAGTAATTAACAAGTAATGGTTTATTAATGATGTCAGATAAATGATAAGATGTAATTGTATTTGATAAGTACAAATGGTAATTATTATTTTAGTAAGTAATATCAATTGATAGTATTTAAAAAAATAGTATAGTATATGGACAAGAGAAAATATCGATACATCTAATATTTAAGCAATCAATAGTAAATAAGAAAATTAGATAAGGTGACTATGCTTACTAGTAAAATCACCAAAAATAGTTAGTTAGTCCTATTTAATTACTAAGAGATTGTTCAACGAGATTTGAACAATAATGGAGCAAACATACACTACATTACGTAGGCTTTTAGGATGGACAATCCAGTTATTCTCTGAAGATCAGTATCCCTGAGAATTCCGTGATTGAATCATTCCGTTCGTGATTGTGTACAGTTGACCTACATTTGTTTCCTAACTAAATTTTCCTATCCCGTGTGAAGCATTGGTGTATTGTGTCATATTCTCCCGCTTAAGTTTCTGACTCTATACAGGAAGGTTCTGACGTTTTTGGAGGACACTGTTTATGTATACCTCTTTCTTTACTTTAATAGATGCAATTATTTAAGTCTTTTTTTTCCTGGCATGTGAGTGGATCTAAGCATAACACTTTTTCTACTACCTGGGATCCTAGTAACCTGGCTTCTTTTATTTCTGACTCTGGTACAATAACACTTGTTTGGTCCTTTATGATCTGCAGAGTAATTTCTTACTTTTTTGTTTGGTTTCATATCACTGGAAAAAGTGGACTGTTAACTATTACCTGATCCGTATAGTTATCTGCTCAGTTTAATCTTCTTGAGAGCAAGTAGTCACTGAACTGGTTATCTAAGTTGTTCTTTCATTCTTTTACTGCTTCTTCAACCTTTGTATTAAGAGATATTATTTGTTGGGAAGGCTATCTATGACTGTTTGGATGTCTTTTGTCACAGTTAGTCATCCTGGTGTTGAAACTTTGTTTCAAGACCTGAGGATTTTGTTTTCTCGAGTTGTGTCGTCCCTGGTGTCCTTGTTTTGGTTAGTGGTCTCTCGGAAGGATTCATATTTTTCAATAACTAAGGTGGAGAAAGGCAATGTCTTAGGTATCTGGATCGTTGGTCATCACTAGAGACAACTTGTAGTTGAATCCGGGAAGAGAGGGAGGATGGGCTGGTGGCAGCCTATTTGTTGTTATGTTGTGGGTGTCCGCCTTGAGCGGTGGTAGTGGGGTGGTTGCTGGGGCCGGCGTCCCTTCTGGCTACACTAGTTGAATAAGTTGATTTTTCGGTGTTTGCTTCCTGCCTTGTGCTGTTCCTCTTAGATTGCTCCTCATAATACTACAGAATTGTTGTAGTTATGAAGTAGTTATACAAAGCTTGGGTTTACGTTGTTCGGCTGCAGCGGGGTGTTGCTTCGGTTTTTGTGGGCATCTTCCTTTGATCTCTAATATTACTATTTGTAAGGTTTCACTGTTGGCAATCTTTGTCATTCTGGGTGCTTACGTTGGGTAGTGCAGTTTTGCCTTGTACCTCTTGACCTATTAATTTCAAATGAAATATACATTCACCAGGAATTCTGGGAAACTAATAAATTTGTGGACTGTATATTTAAAATTGAAAATGATTTAATACACATACCATAACCGAAGGAGAAATATCTTAAAATCACTCACCAATTTGACTGGAGATCAAGGTGTAAACATACTCAGAAAAACCAAACTGTCCTAAATTTATGAAAATAAAACTGCCAGAGTTAAAACATAAGACATATCTGAGTTCCTGGAGTTTGTCTTGTCCAGCATCTCCTGAATATCTCAAGTTATGCAGGAATGCACATCCAACAATTTCGTGCTCCTATTTGAAGATGTCAGCCCAATTTACCTCAAGCACGAAAAACTCCTTCCATTATTCCACTAACAAACATGTGTGTCCCATTCCAAACCAACAATGGCGAGTCTCTTCTGTGCAGCGCAGCTTCCCATTTTCGAAACATAATTTTTTTATTAAATACAGTATGGCCATCTATATACAAGTAACTACTGTATTTCTGAAAAAGATATACAGTATTTTCCACACGGTGGCCGGCCAGAGTTTGTTGCTAAACGACTCACAAGTACTTAACTCCATCCTATTAGAGTGATTTCTGCCAGTTCTGCTTGAGTGCTGTTCTCCCAGAAGGTCCCTTTACTACGATTTCATTTTTTCGGTACACTTGTCAGCATTATCCTTCCGATCACTTGTGTCAATTTCCCTCAGATTTTCATTTACATTTGATTGAACACCATTTAATTCCAAGGGAATCAATTTATTAATAGTGCTTAAACTTTCCTGGCCACGACACAACACTTTGACATTCCTGACAACACCTTGTTTTTGCATCTGGGTACAATGTGCAATACTTTGCCCAGAGGCCACACCTGTCGATGTTGTTCAGTATGTTCTGTCGATTACTGCTCTGTGCACCATAAAAGTGTTCACAATAGTGAAAGAAAGATATTCCTTATGCCACCATTAGACCCAATGATCAATTACTTTATTTAAAACTTTAAATTTATCACACAACACAGCCGCATCAATTGGAATCTCATCACTTTCTTCCAGATTATCTCTAGAGACAGGGGAGCTTCCATTTTCCTTCCACAAATTAGGTGTGAAGTGTTTTAATACATCATCTATATCAGTGTACCACCATGTACAGAGAGGCCCTGTTATTTATGCCGATTTTTCCGCTCCACTAACACTGCACGGAATTCTTCCAAATTAATATTTTCTTCAGGTGTAGTACTTTATCGGTGACACCACTTCACTGTAGCTATAAGTCTTCTTAACAGCCCTCCCTGCCAAGGGGCTCTAGGAGTAATAATTTCCGGTACAAACCCTCGTTTGGGTTTAACAGAGAATGAACATCGTTTACTATTATTTAACTCTATCAAATGTTGAGGGGGCACCCTGCTACAAAATTTGTGGCATTTTCTGAAATCAAAATCTCTGACAGGATCTCATAGCGCAAATTTTCCGAAACAGCTGTATAAAACGTTCTGCAGACAAGTCCTGTGCCACTTCTAAATGGAGCGGCCCTAGTAGCGCAGTATAGTAACAAACAAACATACACTTTCACAGTGGAACACCATCTGAAGTACCTTGTTTTAAAATTACTGGGCCACTATAGTCCCTACACCTGTTACATCAAATGTTTACACACTATGTACACGCTCCTTTGGCAAAGTGGAAGACCTGGAACATATAAGGATCTGGCATCCACATTGGTGACATATTAACAAGATTAATCACACGCCTTTTTAACATTTGCCGTCCGTGTGGAATCCAGAAAAGTTTCCCTAAAAACAATTTAAGGTATCTTGTACCCCACGCATGCATTACATTTTTATAGGCATTGGAACAATTAAGTTTCTTAGATGAAGGATTTTGGCAGTAAGATAGGGTGTTTTAGCCTAATCACCCCATTCAGCATTTTGTATCCTGCCCTCGGCACCTAATTAACAATTGTTCTCTAAATACAGCCCCAAGATCTCTATTATGGAACCTTTCCACAATTTTTGTTCTCCATTATCATTTAATTCTCATTCATTGATTTCTTCCTGTAACCCTCTTTATCGCAATATTCCAAGATGATGTGAAAACCTTATATGAGATATTCATCTTGTTTTGAGAAATTTAAACACCAACTTAGTTACATTGATTATTTGGGTAAAGAAGAATAACCTATTTATATCAAGGGCTAAAGAAGGACAAAACTATTGGCGTGGTGGTCACAGTAATTTCCAACAGGAGCAATATACCCTTTTGTATAGCCAATTCAGTTTATTACCAACCAGCTTGGTCCTTTAACCATGATACAGATTTACAAATTTAGCTTAAGGTAAACCTCGGAGACAAGAAACACTGAGTCTACTCACCAGTAAATGATTAAAGGTGATTAACACATATGCTGACCCAAACTATTATACTTCTCTTGCATCGAGTAATTTCAGCAACTCTGTTTTGTTTCATACACAATCTTACTGTTTCCATTACGAATCATTGTAAGCGAACCTCATTATCAACCCAAATACAGTGTCATTAAGATTTTCTCCTGCAACTTAATTCTATATATAATTACTAATTTGGACAACCAACATAACTTGGCTGTTAATTCCACTGAGGAAAAGTACGTGATTTAATTGGAGACACGTTAGCCTTAGACATAACAAGAGAGATAACTCTAATTACTGAAGGTAGCAACAGCTCCATATGCCAATTTTGAAGCATCACCCCTCACAAAAAATGTGGAGTACCATTTTCCCATTTGAATGGTCACCTGGCATGAACTCCAACATAGAATTTTCTCGATAATCACCAATTAATTTATATCCCACCTGTTAATGAGTTCCTCAGGTAGAATTCCATCCCAAGCACATTTAAGTTACCATGCTTCCTGGAATAATAATTTCTCTCTTATAGTATGGGGTGACACAAAACCTAGTTGATCAAACCATTTGGAAAACTTCCAGCAAATCAAGAACT
Source organism: Cherax quadricarinatus (assembly GCF_026875155.1). Lineage (NCBI taxonomy): Eukaryota > Metazoa > Arthropoda > Malacostraca > Decapoda > Parastacidae > Cherax > Cherax quadricarinatus. The sequence continues at coordinate 7,180,662 of NC_069414.1, forward strand.
CTCTAGTTAATTTATTGCATACTGTAATTATAGGTTTTACACATTAACAAAATCTCTCTCAGTATCCCAAGTTAAACCCAATACATTACTACATTTTGCACTTCATCTCCAGGAAAATCTTTACTTATTTTGTCCTTTAATTTGACGAATCTATCCATTCCCACAGAGGCATTAATTTGTGCTTTGCATTATTTTATTAGCCTCCTCCAAAATCATTAACAGCTCCTCTTCAGTTGAAACATCCACCCAGGAAAATTGTCCACATAAATTGGTTTGCTCATTTCTTTTACCCGATGGACTTTCCATACGTTTAAGGTGGCATTTATCGTCGCTTGAAGTAGGAACGGACTGGATGTAGCACCAAATAATACGCTCCTAAAGCGAAAGGTTTCAGAGGGCTAAGTGGGTCACTAGGATTCTCCAGGCCACAAGAAGCGGGTACAATCCCGTCAGCCTCTTGTAAACCCACTCTTAGGAAAGCTTTACTTATGTCAGCCGTATAGGCATAATTCTTCATCCTGAAATTTAATAAGGTTCATCCTAATTTTTCTGTCAACGACGGAACCTGTCTCAAACAGTCATTTAAACTAGGTACATTTTATGTTTACTCCTGGCACTACAAATTAAACACAATCCTCAAAGGAGTTGGTCTTAGAGTCCTTCTTCACTCCGTGATGAGGCAAATAGTGATCCATAAAATTTTGGCTTGCTCAGAGGTACCTCTTCTATAAATTTATTATTAGCTGCTCAGCAATTAATATCATTATAGGCAGTTTAAACAAATCCCCCTTGGTGTCTTACTCATCGCGGAGCTGAGCTTTAACTGTCCATATGCCATTCTGGAACTAGTGGGCAATTCTGGACGGTTCAGTCTCCGCGGAGTCCGTGCCCAGTATAGTGCCAGATACAAATATTACATCTCTCAGGCATTGTTCCTGAGTAAAAGAATCCGTCTGGTCTTTCTCATTTACATTTTATTCCAATGCTGTCTAATTCCTCACAATTTGTGCACTGGCTTCAACACCAACCTCTATGGAAGAATTTAATACTGGGGCAAACGAATTTTCTTGAGTAAGACACACAGTTATGGTATTGGTAGTTTCCTCTAGGTCATGAATTATTATTACGAGGAATCCTACCATACATTAAATGGCCTCGCTGCAGTCCTTCATGGAGGGTGACACCATATTTCTTTACCATACCCTTTTAAAAGGAGGCATAAATAGTCACTACCTATCAAAATATTTATTGGTCCTTCAGAATCATCACTTACACCAGAATTGCTAAATTTTTACATTATATGAAAGTCTATCTGTAGCTTTACTAAGCCTACTGTAATATTTTCTCTGGAAGTCTTCTACAATTACTGCCATGTAACACTTTGTTCTCTTTGCCCAAACGACAGTTACATAAACAGTGTCATACAATTGAGCCCTTTTATCCAAGAGAAAACCAGATCGATTCAAAGTTGTAGGATCTCCCATCTGTACTTTCATACCATCAAGAAATTTACGTTTTATGAAAATTACGCGCGTGATCCCTGGTCCAATAATGCATTTTACATTTTTTGATATATGTCTTTTATCATCAATTTTTTACCCTGTAACACAGGTAAGGCATTAACTTCAGCAAAACCATCATTATTAACATTAGCAAGCAATTTTTACATTAGCCACTGTTGTGTCAGTATTGTCAACAGTATCAATATTTCCAACATTATCATATAGACCCTTACAACATGACTATGTGGTGTCTTCCTTTTGTACATTATAACAGTTGTTTTAATTTTGGCATGACAATCCTTTACATTGGTAATTACCTAAACACGATGACATCTGTCAAGTTTCCTCCAATCTTTTAACTCTATCATTCCATGAAATTGTTTTTTTATTATTATACACTGCCCGATTCCCACCAAGGTCCAGGGGGCCCGAAAAAGAAAAACGTCAAACCATCTTCACTCCATCACTGTCTTGCCAGAAGGTGCTTTTACACTACATTTTTTTAAACTGCAACATTAACACCCCTCCTTCAAAGTGCATCACTGTACTTCACCCATCTCAGGACTCAAGGCCGGCCTTGCCCGGTTTCCCTGAAACCCCTTCATAAATGTTACTTTGCTCACACTCCAACAGCACGTCAAGTATAAAAAAAAAAACCACCATTTGTCTTCATTCACGTCACTATCAAACACGCTCCATGCATACCTGCTGGAAGTCCAAGACCCTCGCGCACAAACCTCCTTTACCCCCTCCTCCAACTTTCCTAGGCCGACCCCTACCGCCCCGCCATCCTTCCACTACAGACTGATACACTCTTGAAGTCATTCGGTTTCGCTCCATCTCTCTACATGTCCGAACCCAACCTCCAACAACCCTTCCTCAGCCCTCTGGACAACAGTTTTTGGTAATCCCGCACCTCCTCCTAACTTCCAAACTAACGAATTCCCTCTGCATAATATTTCAAACACCCACAGACATTGCCCACTGACATGACAATCTCCACTGCCTCCAGCCCTTCTCCTCGCTGCCAACCATTTCACACCCATTCTCACACCCATATAAGAGCGTTGGTAAAACTATACTCTCATACATTCCGCCTCTTTTAGCCTCCAAGGACAAAGTTCTTTGTCTCCACAGACTCCTAATGCACCACTCACTCTTTTTCCTCATCAAGTCTATGATTCACCTCATCTTTCATAGACCCATCCGCTGAACACGTCCACTCCCAAATTAATGACTTCACTAATTACCTCCGGTTCAAGACGGACCAAGGGCAAATTAAATGTGGAAAAATACATTTTTCTGTATATAACTCATAAATGTACATACCATTAAATACAAAGATAATTATTGTTTATCGAGTTACATAGACAGTAGGAATTTGGGCACCTAGGTCATTAAAAATGTCCCTTTCGATTACCTACCACTGTATATCCACAGGTGCTCTAGACATATTAATTACAAATGAAATATTACATCACTAGGAATTCTGGTTAAATATATAAAATTTGTGGATGTATATTAAAAAATTAATAAACTGATTATAGTTTACACATACACATAACAGAAGGAGGAATATCTTAAAATTCACTCAGAAATTTCACTGTAGATCAAGGTGTATCATACTCAGGAAAATCTCAATGTCAATTTATGAAAATAACACTGGCCAGAGTGTATAACATAGACTTATTGAGGTTCCGGGAGTTGTCTTGTCCAGTCGGCCTGATATCTCAGTTATGCAGGGCATGACATTCAACATTTCGGCTCCAATTTGAGAGGCGTCAGCCCAATTGTACTCTGAGCACGAAAATACTCTTCTCATTATTCACTAACGTTTGTGTTCCCATTCAAACAACAATGGTGAGTCTCTCTGGCGGCGCAGCTTCCCATTTTCGATAACATAATTTTTAATAAATACAGTATGGCCATCTATATAAATATTATAACTACTGTATTTCAGAAAATATATACAGTATTGTCACAATAGTGACACTTGCTCCAGTATTATTATTATTTCTGCTGATTTATAACATTATGGTAATAAATAAAACAATATGAGAGAGACAGTGTTACTTACCTCACAATTAAATATGTAATTACTCAGGGCTTTTAAATATTGACAATAATTAAGAAAAACTTTAATAACTTGAAGTTATTGTGTTGTTTTGTAAAGGCACACACTTGAGACTTTATTGGAGCATTAACATCAGTATAAACATAATATCAACAAAACAAAACTTTATTTCTTTGTTAAGGTTACAATGTGAGTGTTTACATTGATAATTTTGATTGGACATAGAAATTCACTATTCATGTTGAGGCTTTCAGGCACCAATTAGCCTAATACTTACAGGTTCCACTGAAGTCTAGACAGTGTGAAGAATGTTAGAATACAGATATTCAGATTTCACTCTATTATTAAATATTAGGTAATACAATTATGATACAAGCATACATTCTACACTCGACCAACCTCTCACCTCAAGTATAAGTAAGTATAATTCAGGTATAATAATATTAATAATAATTTATTTCTACAAGTACATGAATACAGGCCTAGCTGACACCAATAACATACTACTTTATAGAAAGCCACTTGTTGTACAGAGCATTTCGTGCAAATTAGGTCAGTTTTGTCCCAGGATGCGACCCACACCAGTCGACTAACACCCAGATACCCATTTTATACTGATGGGTGAACATGAACAACAGGTGCCTTAAGGAAACACGTCCTAATGTTTTCCATTCCGTACCGGAGATTCGATCTCTGGACCTGTGTGTGATCTGAGTGTGCTAGCGACTGAGCTACAGGACACTACGCAAATACAGTTACTTAGATTATCATTCATAGCAGCATATGATTACCTGGGATAACTCCAAAAAAGTCAGACAGATTGACTTATTTCCATTGGGGTCCTTGTGATAATAATTATTTATATTTGAAGGTTAAAAACAGGTAAGTATTTTAACTTTATTAAATGCAGTTACAGTAAAAGAAGATATACTAGGGGAAGGGTAAAATTAGTTATTTTCTTTCAAGAAATCACTCTCTACCTTTCTGTAGCCTTGTTCATGAGGTACATTTGGCTCTCTACTTGAAACTGTCTCATACTATGACAGACTTTGACATGTGCAGGCAGTATTTTCCACTCTTTTATTTGCAGTACAGAAAAAATTTCTTAGAAGCCTGACCACTGGCTCTAGGTACTGCAGAGTTGTTCTGCCTTCCCCTAGTTCAATAATTACATATTCCTCGCCTAGCTGCCGGGGTGAGTGCACGCTTCTCACAACCCTCTGTCGACAGCCAAGCTAACGACCTAGTGATCATCATGGTCTTTGCTGCACGTCACCGAGTGAATACTGTTGGAATTGAATTAGTGAGTGGATCTATCACGCCCAGGAAAGTCCAGGAGTTGTTGCCCTTGATTATCAGGGACACCTACAGCATTGACGACAAAGAGCTGTACGGCGTGCTCTCAATGGATCGTTCAGGATATTTGCGAAATTGCTCCACGCACAGGTGTATGAGGGGCTTGTTGATCATTATCAAGATCTTAGCATGGAAGTGACCCCGGAAGTGTCAGACTGGTGGACGTTTCCCGCCAGTATACGTGGGTGAGGGTACAGAACGTACCTTTTGAGGCGAATGAGGTCGACATTCGTCATGCTTTTGAAAGGTATGGTGTTGTACATGTTGCCCAACAAGGTAAATGGACGACAGGTGCATATGCCGGTTACCCTGAGGGAAGTTTCTCCATTAACAGTCCCAGATTTTCGTTTAGAAAGATTACGATGGGCTTAGAGAACACTTATTATTTTGTTGACTGGTGTAACGAAGAGAGCTATCAATTTATGACAGTTTTCTGAACACTATACATGCTGCTCAAAGAGCGTTTATCCATATAAAGAAATTAGATCAAATAGAAATGACCCAAAATGGATGAATAATAGGCTGAAATATCTACTAGGGCATAAGAAAGGAATTTATAGGCGTATCAAAGGAGGTGAGGGCCATCTTATGAATCAGTATATTGACATAAAGAGGGACATTAAAAAGGGGATAAGAAAAGCTAAAAGGGACTATGAAATTAAAGTTGCTAGGGATTCTAAAACTAACCAAAAAGTTTTTTCCAGGTCTATAGAACAAAAGTTAGAGATAAGATAGGTCCCCTTAAAAATAACTATGGGCACCTTACTGACAAAGAGAATGAAATATGCTTGATTTTAAATAATTATTTTCTCTCAGTTTTTACACAGGAAGACACTAACAATATTCCAGTAATAAATTTTTACAGTGAGCTAGAAGAAGATAAATTATGTAACATCACAGTCACTAGTGAGATGGTTGTGAAGCAGATAGACAGACTGAAGCAAAATAAGTCGCCGGGTCCTGATGAGGTTTTTTCAAGGGTTCTTAAGGAATGCAAATGGAACTCTGTGAACCATTAACTAATATTTTTAATTTATCTCTTCAAACAGGTGTAGTGTCTGATATGTGGAAGATGGCTAATGTAACTCCTATTTTTAAAACAGGGGACAAGTCGTTCCCGTCAAATTACCGCCAATAAACCTGACCTCAATTGTAGGCAAATTACTAGAGTCAATTATAGCTGAGATTATAAGAAGCCATCTCGATAAGCATAGCTTGATTAATGATACTCAGCATGGATTCACAAGAGGCCGGTCTTGTCTAACTAATTTATTAACTTTCTTCAGTAAAGCTTTAGAGGCTGTTGACCACAATAAAGAATTGATATTATTTACTTAGATTTTAGTAAGGCTTTTGATAGAGTTCTTCACCATAGACTGTTAAAGAAAGTGGCAGCTCATGGCATTGGGGGAAAAGTGCTCTCGTGGATCGAGTCATGGCTCACTGACAGGAAGCAGAGAGTGTCCATAAATGGGGTTAAATCCGAGTGGGGATCTGTAACAAGTGGCGTTCCACAGGGGTCAGTCTTGGGCCCGTTGTTGTTTATAATATATATCAATGATCTTGATGAGGGAATTACTAGTGATATGAGCAAATTCGCCGATGACACAAAGATAGGTAGGATAATTGATTCAAACGTAGATGTTATGGAACTTCAGGAGGATTTAAACAAACTCTATCTTGGTCAGAAAAGTGGCAGATGCAGTTCAATGTAGATAAATGCAAGGTTCTGAAGCTTGGGAGTCCCCATAACCCTAGTACTTATAAGTTAAATGATGTAGAACTTAGCCATACAGATTGCGAAAAGGACTTGGGGGTTATGGTGAGCAGAAAACCTTAAACCAAGACAGCAATTGCCTAAGCGTACGTAATAAGGCAAATAGTTTAAACTGGGATTTATATCAAGAAGTGTAAGCAACGAAGTCCAGAGGTCATACTGCAGCTTTATACATCATTAGTAAGGCCTCACCTAGATTATGCAGCTCAGTTCTGGTCTCCGTTTTACAAAATGGACATAAATTCGTTAGAAAACATCAGCGTAGGATGACAAAATTTAATACATAGCATTAGAAATCTTCCTTATGAAGAAAGATTGAAGACTCTTAAGTTACATTCACTTGTTAGACGAAGAATGAGGGGAGACCTGATCGAAGTGTATAAGTGGAAGATAGGTATTAATAAAGGGGATATTAATAAGGTCTCTTGAGGATGTCTCTCCAAGAGAAAACCCCGCAGTAATGGTTTTAAATTAGATAAGTTTAGATTTAGAAAGGACATGGGAAAGTATTGGTTTGGAAATAGGGTAGTTGATGAGTGGAACAGTCTACCTAGTTGGGTTATTGAGGCTGGGGCTTTGGGTAGTTAAAATCTAGGTTTGGTAAGTACATGAGTGGGAGGGTTTTGGGTTTGAGTGGGACTTTCACATCAGAGCTTATTTCTTGGGTGGCATTGAAAATTGGGTTGGGCAAATGTTTTTGTTAGTGGGATGAATTGTAAAGGACCTGCCTAGTATGGGCCAGCAGGCCTCCTGCAGTGTTCCTCCTTTCTTATGTTCTTATGTTCTATTAAAATGACCCTCCGTCACCCCATACCCTTTTTATGTCATCTTGGAGGATTTGAGTACTCAGGGGGATGGTGACGTATGCCGGCAGAGCAGAACTGCAGGACATGTGGAGGGCCATGATCATGTAGCAGCAGAGTGCGGCAGGCGGGGCCGGGCAGGGCGACTGGCGGAAGCAGCGCCCACTGGCAGGAGGCAGGACGTTCCTGAGTCTGCCCCGGTGGAGGATGGAGGGCGTGGTCAACTTGGGGTGAGATGGTTGAGGCATCGGTGGTGAAGCCCACCCCGGATGTACAGATACTGGAGCAGCCATACTGCTGGTGGCGCAGCAGGTGTCAGAGGGCACAGAGGTTTTCACTACGACAGTTGAGACGATGATGCAGTCATTGTTTGAGTCCCCCTGTGGCCTCAGTGGCAGGACCATTGGGTGACCAGGAGCCGCATCAGAGGTGGATGCTAAGGCATGAGGCGGACATGAGCGTTGCTGGGCATGGTGTGGACGGGCTGCCACCGGGTACAAAAGAGGCGCAGCTGGTAGCCGTGGAGGTGCATTGCGAGGAGGAACCCAGTTCTTCAATGGAAGAGAGTGTTGTCACCAGGAAAAGGGCAGCAGCAACATTCGATTCTGATGACGTCTTAATTAACACCGGCCCAACACCCGGAAGAAGAAGGTGTGGGCGCAGGAGGCTAGCAGTGTAGGTGGGAGGAGGCATCAGCAACAGGCGGTGCAGGATGGCCGGGTGCCCTGAGTGTTGAGCGGGTAAGGGCAGCGAGAAGGGCCCTGGTGCACATGTAAAGGGGATGGGGGCCGGAGGGGTCACAAGCATTAATTGGCCTCCGGTGTATGACGCTGAACGTTAATGGCTTGTGTGAGAGAATGAAGCGTGATTGGTTTGCAAATTCTTACATAGATACCGTATGGATGTAGCATAATTCAGGAGCATAACTGGAAGGCTGCAAGAATTTTGAGGTGGAGGGCTATCAGAGTTTTGTGACGCATTCAGAGCACTTAAAGGGGGGGGGGTAGCCATCTTGATCAGGATGGCAAGCCCGTTCGTATTGCTAAGGAGTGAGGGGGGGGTAGATGGCAGGATCATAAGGGTGAATGGTTGGTGGGGGTGAGAAAGCGGCTTTTGTGTGCGTGTACGCGCTGGCAGAGAATGTAGTGCACATTAAGAATGCTTTTGTGAGGGAAGAGCTGGTGCATTTCTTACGAATCGTTACCTTCTCTTGCAATAGTGGGGGGGATTATTGAAATTGTGTTGTTAGAAGAGCTGATGTGGCGCCGAGGGGGGCGGGTTTATTGTCACTCATTTTGGGGGAGCTCCTCCGTGATGTGCAATTGTGGGATGTGTCTGCCGGGGTTCATATGTAGGTGGAACATTCATATGTGAGGGAGGGTTATGGGCAAAGTTAGACAGACTATATGTTATGCAGCATGCTGGCATAGATTCTGTCTGTATGGTAGAGGCTGTCATGTAGGGGGTAATGATTGAATAGGATATAAGTGGGGAATATGGGAGTAAGGGATTATGTAGGCAGGGGGGGGCGGCGAGGTGGAGGAGTGAGATGATTAGCGGAGGTAGGTAGGTAATGACAGGTCAGTGGTGACCACCACGACACTCTCATTAACTCTACACTATTCACTAACATATTTCCTCGCCCATTCTTCACTCATATATAAAACATAATAAAATATAGGAAAAAAGAAAAAAACGGTGGGCAGTGAATATTACTATTCTACTCAAACAGTTTTTTTATTAATTTTTTTAAATAATATATTTAGAACAAAATTATTTTGGTTTATTTTCTGATATTTGGGATTAACAGTCACAGAATATGGAAGATGCCATTAATTAAAAGTGGGGTGATAGATCACGGCTTCACAGTACTACTCGGTCTCCCATCTTTATTGCCACTTTCAGTACTTGTAATCATTTAACTTCATTATGTTAACTTTCATCATAATACGTCACTGGTTAACAATCGATATTTCGAATCTTGTCTATTAGTTTATTTTTTCTTTCCTCGGTACGTGGTTCTACTAGGGAAAAATGCATATATAACCACCACCATTTTCATTTTATTTGTGGTGCCTGACTTCTTGTCAGTTGCTCTGAAATGTTGCAGTTGGGGACGAAAAGTTGTACTAACGAGGGTTATGGGGCTGAGGTGCACTTTCGGGATGATTTATTTTTCGCATGGATAGTTAATTTACACTAGAGGGACAAAGTTGAGAGTTTTTTAAAAAATTCCTGAAGAGGGGAGATGCGAAAGCGAATATTCTGTAGAGTTATGATTCTTGAGTATTGGTTTAGAAGCCAGTCGCTACATGAATTATTAAAGCTGTATGTACTATACATAAGCAAGCAACGGAAACTTAAATCCATTTAAAATACTGATAAAAGCAATCTATTCGAAACATAAACAGAGATATATATGCATGTATTCTGAGTGATACAGCAAAAGTTTGCATTTGTCCATTCTTTTTTCCTACTCATATATAACTGAAAGAATAACGTCAACCACAAATTATATTTGTTGTATTTTTGTTTAAACTTATCAACTTGAGAAACATTAAAGAAATTTCTGAGGGTGGAAAAAATAAAAACAATTAAGAAGTATAATGTGACCCTTTTTGACAACGTTTCACCCCACACTGATTTTTCATGGTGTTTATTTTTCCAGAGTGTCGGTATTTATACCATTTACTTCTCAAAATTTGAGGATCTTGCGAGAGTCTTTTTAAAGCAGAATATTTATGGATTGTGGCCAAGACTGGGGGGGGCACAGTGATCGTCATGGGCGACGCCACAGTGGAACTTGTTCGTGTTCGTCGTGTTTTGGGGTCTAAAGCAGTGATCGCGGTTGGTCGGTCGCCTCCAGATCATCTGCCGTCGGCTGTCAATAGAATAATCATATTGAAATCCCTCGCACTAAACTATTGTCAATTCATGCTCTCTTGCACCACACACACACACACAAGCACACACACACGCACACACACACAGACACACACACACGCACAACACACACACACACACACACACACCACACAACACACACACACACCACACACACACACACACACCGCAGACACACACGCACACACCGCACACACACACACACCACCACACACCACACACACACCAACACACCCACACACACACACACACACCATGCACACACTCACACGCACACACACACACACACGCACACACACACACACACACGACCACACAACACACACACACGCAACACACACACACACACACACACACGCACACACACACACACACACACACACACACAAACACACGCACAACACACGCGCACACACACACACACACACACACACCACACACACACACACACACACACACGCACACACACACGCGCGCACACACACACACGCAACACACACACACACACACACACACACACAGCCACACACGCACACGCACACAACACACGCACACACACACACGCACACACACACAACACACACACACACACTACACACACACACTCACACACACACACATACACACGCACACACACACACACACATACACACGCACACACACACCCACCACATGCACACACACACTCACACACACCACAGGGGCAGCGCAGGGCTCCTGGCAGGGCCAGGAGCTGAAGTCTGACCCCTGCAAACACAATTAAGTCAGTACATACACACACTGTAAGTTCTCTCTCTTTCTCTCTCTCTCTCTCTCTCTCTTCTCTCTCTCTCTCTCTCTCTCTCTCTCTTCTCAGTATTCGTATTTACCTTACAGTCTTTCCTTTTTAATCATTAGAACTGCAGGTATTGGAACAATCAGCCATAAGTGTTTGCCAGACAGATGGAGAGACAAATGGTCGTCAGACAGACGGGTGGATGCCCAGGTAGACAGGTGGTCCGCAGACAGACGGGTGGATGCCAGGTAGACAGGTGGTCGCCAGACAGACGGGTGGATGCCAGGTAGACAGGTGATCGTCAGACAGACGGCCGTGGATGCCAGGTAGACAGGTGATCTCGTTCAGACAGACGGGTGGATGGCCAGGTAGGAAGGTGGTCGTCAGACAGACGGGTGGATGCCCCATGGTAGACAGGTGGTCGTCAGACGACGGGTGGTTGCCTGGTAGACAGGTGGTCGTCAGACAGACGGTGTGGATGCCAGGTTGACAGAGTGATCGTCAGACAGACGGGTGGATGCGGGTAGAGGTGGTCGTTCAGACTGACGGGTGGATGCCAGGTAGGACAGGTCGGGTCGATCAGACAGACGGGTGGATGCCAGGTAGACAGGTGGTCGTCAGACAGACGGGTGGATGCCAGGAGTAGACAGGTGGTCGTCTAGACAGACGGAGTGGGTGCCAGGTAGACAGGTGGTCGTCAGACAGACGGGTGGATGCAGGTAGACAGGGGGTCGTCAAGACAGACGGGTGGATGCCAGGGTAGACAGGTGGTCGTTCAGACAGGTAGGTTGGATGCCAGGTAGACAGGTGGTCGTCGACAGGTGGTCACACGATTGGTTCACAGAGGACTCATATTTTTAATATTAGTATTTAATGTTATGAATAAAAATTATTTAATTATTATTATTATTATTATTATTATTATTATTATTTTTATTATTATTATTATTATTTATTATTATTTTTATTATTATTATATTATTGTTATTGCCATTAATGTTACTGTTAAAACTGCATTTAATGACGTCAGTTTTAGTTCACAGATAAGTAAAAAATTTATAAATATTTAATGTAAATCTGAGTATATGCCCGGGCCAGGGCATCCTCAAGTGCCCTGAAGACAAGGAGGGTCTTATTCAAAGAACTGAATTCCCTTCACTTTCTGGATCAAAACTGATTACTACTAGTTCCCAGGTATGAAAATTGTTGGTTTAGTTCTTCCCATTAATGTTCATAAGTGATGCTGTGACTCTTCTCACAGTACACAGACATAAATGCATCACTCGGTATCAAAGAAGAAAAGAGACATTTTCTATCTTGATGAGTAAGAATATTATAAAAATGGTGTACTCATATACTTTCTAACACTTTCTTATAGGACGTAATATATACCATTGTCTCGTATTCGGGGTATAACAGAATGTGCCTTTTTACTGCAAGGTGTATCCTTATTTTTACACTCTCCCTCACACACACACACAACATTATATATATTTATATATATATAATATATATATATATATATATATATATATATATATAGATATATATATATATTATATTATTTATTATATATATGTGTGTGTGTGTCGTGTGTGTGTGTGTTAGGTAAAGTTTAGGGTTTTTTTTTTTTTTTTTTTTTTTTAGGTAGACAGCAACCACCAGGGAGTACTACCGTCCTTGCCAAGTGCGTGTAAAACGAGAAGCCTGTATGTTTACTTGATGGTATTATAGGATTGCTGGTGTCTTTTGTCTGTTCATAAATATGCTAGATTGCAGTACGTCTTGCTACTTCTACTTACTCTTAGGTCACACTGCCACATACATGTACACGTTTATTGATACACACTTTCTGAGTTTTCATTGATTTTATCGCCCCGTAACAGTTCTTATTCTTATTACTTTTCCTTTTATATCCATGTGGGAAGTGGAATAAGATCTTCTTCAGTAAGCATGATGGATGCAAAGAGTACGTAACCTTATTCTGCGCGATGGACACACCCTCATTTACAGGCTATCTCCCCCAACCAGCCGAACCAGGTTGCTAAGAGTTGATGATGGGGCCCCATCGTTAAACTAGTGACCAGGTTCTAGCCAATAAGAAGGTGGGTTTGGCATCGCAGAGGTTATGTGGATACGCTCTCCTGTCTGCCCTTGTCATTCCCATTCTAGAGCTGGTTGAAGCCGGTCTGCTATCTTGTGGCTTTATTTCTGCCTTGCTTACCGTGGATGTGCACTATATTTATCACTGTACATAGTGTACATATTGCTGTTCTAAATTGGTGAAGGATAATATAAGTCTAAACTTTTTCTACTGTGTTTATTTGCTCCCATTACACCTGGGATAACAGGCCATTTGAAATCCTGGGTTGTAATAGCCATGCGTGTTGTAAAAGTCAACTAAATTCCCGGGAGCAATGGGCTAGTAACCACTTTGCCTGTAATAATTACTAAAAAGAATAAGAAGAAGAAAATTGTCAAAGTGGGATGTCTGAATATGCGTGGATGTTGTGTGGATTATAAGAAAGATGATTCTGGATGTTATGAATGAGAAGAAGCTGGATGTCCTGGCTTTAAGTGAAACGAAGCTGAAGGGAGAGTTTCAGTGGAGAGGAATATATGGGATTAGGTTCAAGGGTTTCAAACAGAGTTAGAGCTTAAGAAAGGGTAGCAATATGTTGAAGGATTCATCTATTGGCAGGAAAAAGAGGGACTATAAAATTTATTAATTCAAGGATTATGTGGAGTAAAAATAAAAGGATGGATGTGAAAAGTGGGTTATAGTAAGCGCATATGCACTGGAGAAAGAAAGAAGTGTAGAGGAGAGAGAGAGTTTTTGGGAATGTTTAGTGAATGTGTGGGGAGTTTTTTGAACCATGGAGTGACAGTACTTGTGGTTGGGGATTTCAATTGCTAAAGTGGGTATAAATTTTTTGGATAGGGAGTAGTAGGTAATTTGGGTGCCAGGTTAAATGAAAATGGGAGAGCCTTAATTGAGCTAGTGTTGAAAGAGGTTTGGTAATAAGAATACATTTTTTATGAAAAAGAGGATAAATATATACAAGGCATGATTTATAAGCAACGTAATGAAAGTAGATTTATTTGATTTATGTATGGTGGATAAAAGGTTGATGGGTAGGATCAGGATGGTACATGTTTATAGAAGAGCAACTGATATATGGATCATTATTTAGTTGTAGCTACAGTTAGAGTAAGAGGTAGATGGGACAGAGGAAATGACAAGTAGAGAGAGCGTGAAAGGTATAAACTAGGGATAGGAGGAAGTTTCGGGTGGTGAGATATGAGCAACTATTGCTAGAAAGGTGGGTGGTGCAAGTATGGTGTAGTGGTGGGGGGGGGGTTGTAAGAGGGTTGGTAGTTTGATAAATGCAGTTATTAGAACGTGGGGCAGAAGTTTCGTGGTTATAGAGGTGGGTGCAGAAGGTAAGAGGAGTGATTGGTGTGGTAATGATGAAGTAAACGGTGTGATAAAAGAGAAAAAGGTTATGAGAGGTTTTACGAAGTGTTATACGAAGAGTAGAGTACATGGAGATTAAAAGAAAGGTGAAGAGAGTGGTGAGAGAGTGTAAAGAAGAGCAGATGATAGAGTGGGAGAGGCACCTGTCAAGAATTTTAATGAAAATAAGAATAAATTTTTGGAGCAAGTTAACAAGTTAGAAAGCCTAGGGAATGACATGGATATGTCAGTTAAAAAACAGTAGGTGGAGTCAGTGGATTGGGAGATAGAGGTATTGGTAGATGCGAGAATATTTTGGGGAACTTTTTAAAAGTCAAATGACGAAAAGGGAAGCGGTAATTTACATGAATTGGCCAGTGAGGTATACCATCTTTTAGGAGTGAAACAGAACAGGATGTGAGTGTGGGGGAGGGGCGTGAGGCATTACGTAGAATTAAAGGGGGTAAAGCAGCTGGTTAATGCGGGATTCATGTCAGAAAATGTTAAAAGCAGGGGGGGATATAGTGTTGGAGGGTTGGGATTTTTGTTTTAATAAATGTATGAAGAGAGGAAGGTACCTAGGATGGCAGAGAGATGTATAGTCCCTTCTTATAAAGGAAGGGGACAAAGAGATTGTAAAATTATAGAGGAATAAGTTTGCTGAGTATACAGAAAGTGTAGGGTTGGGTTATTATTGAGAGAATTAGAGTAAGGAAAAATGTAGGATTGCGGATGAGCAAGAAGCTTTTAGAGTGGGTAGGGGATGTGTACATCAAGTGTTTAAATGAAGCAATATGTGAAACAGTATTTACATAATAGGTGGAAGCTTTTATTCGCATTTATGATTTTAGAAAAGGCATATGATAGAGTGGGACAGGAGAGCAATGTGGCAGTTGTTGCAAGTTATGGAATAGGTGGTTAAGTTTACTAAATGCTGTAAAGAGTTTTTATGAGGATATGTGCGATATCGGTCCCGTCAGGTTAGGTTGTGTAGAAGAGGGGAGACTACTTCCCGGTAGTAAAAGTGGTTCTTGACAGGGATGTGTAATGTCACCATGGTTGTTTAAATATATTTCCAGATGTGGTTGTAAAAGAGTAAATGCTAGGGTTGATCGGGAGAGGGGTAGGATTAAATAATGGGGACACAAATACAAAATTGAGGGAATTGACAACAGTTACTTTTTCGCTGATGATAATGTGGTTCTGGGAGTCTAAAGAAAAGTTGCAAAAGGTTTAGATGGACACGGGTTTGAGAGTAGTGTGTGTAAAGGTTAGAAAGTTGAAAGTGAACATAGAAAAGAGTAAGGTGAGCAGGTATCAAATGATTTAGATAAAGAAAAATTGGATATCAAATTGGCGGAGGAGGAGTATGGAGAATTAATTGTTTTCAGTTATAGGGAGTTGGTTTTTCAGCAGATGGATTTATGAAGGATTAGGTTAATTACATAATAATGAAGGAAAAAAAGGTGAGTGGTGGATGGAGGTATATGTGGAGACAAAGAACGTTATCTATGGAGGAAAAGAAGGGAATGTATGAATGTTATAGTTTGTACCAACACTCTTATTTGGTTGTGTAGCTTGGGTTGTAAATGCCACAGCAAGGAGGCGGTTGGATGCAGTGTGTGATGGTCTGTCTAAGGGCAATGTTGTGTGTGGAATATTATGCAGAAAATTCCGGAGTGTGGAGGAAATTAGGAGAAAGGTATGGAGTTAGTTGATTAAAAATATAGTCAGAGAATGAAGAGGGGATTGTGAGGTTGGTTTGGTCTTTAGAGACGATGGATCAAAGTATGAATGACGTGGAGAGGGTATAAATCAGTAGGGAAAGGAAAGGCGGGGTAGGGGTCGTCCTCGAAAAGGTTGGAGGGAGGGAGTAAAGGAGGTTTTGTGGGCAAGGGTCGGACTTCCAGCAAAGCGTGCATGAGCGTGTTAAATAGGAGTGAACTAGAGACGAATGGTATTTGGGACATGACGAGCTGTTGGAGTGTGAGCAGGGTATATTTAGGTGAAGGGATTCAGGGAAAATGGTTATTTTATATAGCCGGACTTGGAGTCCTGGAAATGGGAAGTACAAGCCTGCACTTTAAAGGGTTGGGGTTTGGAGTTATGGCAGTTTGGGAGGGATATGTTGTGTATCTTTTATACGTATATGCTTCTAATCTGTTGTATTCTGAGACCTCTGCGGAAAAACTCAGTGATAATGTGGTGAGTGTGGTTGAAAGTGTTGAATGATGATAAAAGCATTTTTCTTTTCGGAGGGTTTTCTTTCTTTTTTGGGTCATTGGCCTCGCGTGGGAGACGGCCTGACTGGTTGAATATATATATATATATATATCATATATATATATATATAAATATATATATATATATATCTATATTAATATATATATAAACTCACACAAAAACATCTAGAGCTGATTATCTTTAAGTTATATGTAACAGTGGGGGAGGCTTCATATTATGATGATAACGATATACTTTACGACAATGTTGATAAATAAGACACATTGCAACGGCACTGGGCAACAGGACTTTTCAGGGAAAACACAAAGTAAATGCAACATGGAAGCAATGGAAGTAGTAATCAAATCAATTATTCATAGAGCATAAGAACGTAAGAAAGAAGGAAACACTGCAAACAGGGCATCTACGGAACCCCATGAGAGCCAGGTCCATGTCCCCCCTGGATTAGCCAAATGACCCCCCTCCGGATTAGCCCAATGACCCACCAGTCGGGTCACCTCCACTCAGGATGGAGCACGACACCAGGACCCAGCAGCAGAAGCTAAGTCAGGTCCAACTCACACCACCCACACCACTCATGTATTTATCTAACCTTTTTTAAAACTTCACACGTTTTAGCTGAATAAACCTGTACTCGGGAGTTTGTTCCACTCATCCACGACTCTTACAAACTGTGCTCTCCTCATATCTTCCTGAATTGAAATTGTCCCAAACTTGAAACCATTGCGCGAGTCTGTCTTGGCTGGAAATTTTCTGACACGCTATTTAACATCCCTTTATTTATTCCTTGTTTTTCATTTATACTCTCGATCATATCCCCCTAATTCTACGCCTTTCGAGAGAGTAGCAGATTCAGGGTCCTCATCTATTCCTCATAGCGAAGATTTCTTGATACATGGGATCTCTTTGTCATCCTCCTTTGTAGTTTTCAGAGCATTTAATCCATTCTGTATTACGGTGACCAAAAACTGAGCAAGCTTAGTCTAAGTGTGGACCTACCAAGGATATATAGAGTTGTAAGAGCAACCTGGAAGGACTTCTTTATTTATATTTCTAGATATGAATCAGAATTCTGTTAGCTTATTGCGAACACTAATGCACTTTGTATTGTTCACGGTGCTGTTGCACTCACCTGTATCCTCAGAAGTCGTTGTGCATGCGGAAGGCTTGCGATAATAAGATACCAATGGGATGTCAATTGTGAAAGTGTGGGTGTGTGTATATATATGGATATTATATATTATATATATATTATATATATATATATTATATTATATATTATATATATATATATGATATATATATAGTTTATATATATATGTATGTATGTATGTATATATTTGTAAGTCAATTTCACTAAACCAGGGATAGCTACACTAACAATAAACAACATAAGAAAAGATGAGAACAACAATATGTCAAAACTGGCCCCATGCTAGGTAAGTTTATTCACCACTCACAACCATTCTCACTAATGATCCTCTCCAATAAATATTTAAAGCTACCAAAAGTTTCTCCGACAAGCTACTTGGTAGCTCGTTCATCATCTACAACTCAATCATTAATGTTGTTCTGCGGATATAAATATACTCTCAACCTCATCACGCAGCCAGCCACGGCAAGACGACCAACAGTACACGGAGCATCATTGTGGCGTGGAAGGTAAGTCTGTGAAAGTTTAGTCTTGTTTCTTACGCTACTTGACGGCTTACTGACGCCCACCTCAGCGCGTCCAGAGTTTTATACCCCAGGTTATTGCTGTTTGCTGATTTATACATAAATACCACAATTTAATTGGAAGGTGATCGTCAGTGAGAAAAAATTAAAGGAAAATAACAAGTGTGAATAAGTAAGAAAATGTGAATGACCTGGTTGCTGAGGTACACATAATACACGTTGATAACATAAGGTTTGTGGCAACGAAGAAGTATGAGAGAGAGAGAGAGAGAGATGGAGAGAGGAGAGAGAATATTTCTTTCCGATAATCCTCAGCAGAAAACAGGTTTGTTTCTAAGGCGAATGAATGTTTGAAAAACTTCCTATAACATTTGTACATTTATTAAATCTTCGGCTCATTTAAATGTTTTCATTTAGTTAACGTAAAATATCGAAATTGTGGTACATTAACGGACATTGTACGTCATTATTTTTATAATTTTCCTTCATTAAATAGTAAATATTATTTATTCCTGGGAAGCACTAAAACACGGTAAGGGTTATAAACGCCTGTAGATGAAAAGAGATTACTCTCAGATCAGGAGCACTTCACTACTATAAAGTACTCTTGGAATTAATTATACAAATCATTAATATATTTAAACATTTTTGAGTGTATTTTGGATTTGTTAGAGAACATTAATGTAGATAATTGTAGCCTTCTTTATAACCTTCCGGTCCACACATGGCCCTTCATCAAGCCAACAGTCTGTTAAAACATAGTCAGCATATATATATAAATATATATATATTCTATATATATATATATATAATATATATTTATATTATATATATATATATATATATTATAGTATATACTATATATACTATATATATATATATGCTTAACAATTCGCAAACAGGCGAAAATTTATTTACAAACATTGTCTGTACGTCCACAGCAGGACTCGAACTGCTAACTTATCAGAGTCACATAACTTTACACGGTGCTAGACAGAGAATTCGGAGTGTTGTGGAAATTAGGAAAGGTTGGAGTTAATGAAAGTATAAGTCAGATATCTGAAGGGGGTTGTGAGGTGGTATGGTCATTTAGAGAGAATGGATCAAGTAGAATGACAATGGGAGCGTGTAAATCTGTAGGGGGAAGAAGGCGGGATAGAGGTCGTTCCTGAATACATGTTTGAGGGGAGGGGGTAAAGAAGGTTTTTTGTGGGGCGAGAGGCTTGGACTTCCAAGCAAAAGAGTGTATGAGCGTGTTAGGAGCGAAATTTGAGACGAATTGTTTTTGGGGCCTGACGAGGTGTATGGGAGAGTTAGGAGGGTTAATATATATAGTAGGAATTAAGCGAATCCGGTTATTTTTATATAGCGGCTTTGAGTACTGGAAATGGCAGTACAATGCGTGCACTTATAGGATGGGTTGGGGATTACGTTGTATCTGGGCGCCTCTGCAAAGACAGTGATTATGTATGAGTGGAAGTGTTGAACGATGATTGAAAGTTATTTACTTTTTGGGGATTTTCTAATCTTTTTGGATCACCCTGCCTCGATAAGGAGTATGGCTAGGAGCCCATACTTTTCTTGGGTTAGACTGCTCCGTGGTAAAGTGCTGTGGACTTTGATACAGAGTTAGCAGGTTTAGTCCTGCCTGTGGACGTAGAGACAATATTTGTCAATATTTCGTCTGTTGCGATATTGTTAAGCATTTCAAATCTCGTTCGTTGTCCACAGCATGTGGCAGGATTCGATGAAATAGCTTTCAAAACGAGCTTGGTGCCCGGGGGTTATGGGTGTAACAAACGCTTAGCTTCGGCTAAGCGCCCCTACTTATCTTGGATCTAGCCCCTGGTAAAGTATTGTGGACTCTGTTACAGACGTTAACAGGTTCGAGTCCTGCTGTAGACGTAGTAGAGAGAGACAATGTTTACATATATATCTATATATTATAATTATAGTATATATAATTATAGTTATATATACCCTAATATTATATATATATATATATATATAATATTTATTATATATATATATATAGATATATTATATTCTATATATGTGGTGCCGATATATAAAATGGTCAATTAGCAAGAACTCATTTAAAATTAAGTCCGTTCTAAAAATTTTCTCTTATACGTTTAAAGATATATCTTTTTCTTTAATGTTATGTAAAATTTTAAATTTTGCTTCAAAAGAATCGTAGGAAAACTTACTAACCTTATTTATAGAACAAGAACAATTTATTTAGCCTAACCCAACTAAATATATTTTAGATTTGTTTGAATAATTTAATGCTAAACAAACACAGTGGAAAACATATTTTTTTTTCGTTAGGTACAGAATGATTTTGGCTGAAATTAATTCCATACACATATTTTCGCTTGTACTATATGGCAAGAGAGTGTTGCTATTTAAGCCAAGAATCGCATGTTCTGCCTATTCGGCAGACATATATATATATATATATATATATATAATATACACACACTATTTAATTATGATATATTATATATATATATATATATATATATATATTTATATATAATATATATAGATATATATGTATATATATATATATACAATATATATAATATAATATATATATATATATTATATATATATATATATATATATATATATATTATATTCATGTATATATATTTATATGTTTATATATATATTATGCTATTATGTTATATATATATATATATGTATTATATTATATATATATGTATATATATATATATGTATATTATATATATATATATTAGGCTGCATAGAATTTGATCCTTATTTTTGTTCCAAGAAGGGCTATCTGCGACTTCATTTTGTGTTATGTTGTGTGAGTGTATCTATATTGGCTGTGAAGTGATGAGTTGTGTAATGTCGCTGCATAGGCTAGAGTAATGGAGTTGTGGTCATACAGTGTGTTGGATTGTCGTTAATGTTAAAAATGTAAGGGTAGAGGAATACAGGACAGATCCCTGAGATTCTCAGCATTGAGTGTGAAGTAGTTCAGGGTAGCAGCCTTGGAATTTGATTCTCTGTTGCTGCAGCTGTCCTAGGAAGTTGCAGGATGGTTTACGAAGTAGTGAGAGGCAGGTTAAAGTTAGTGCAGAGTTTGTGTTTTTTAACCCATCGTACCATTGTCAAAAGCTTTTTCCACGTCTTTCGCGCCAGGGCTGTCCTGTTTCTTTGTTTTGTGTTTATGTGGGATGTAGTTTGAGAAATAAATGTTAATGGGCGTCCGTGTGGATCTGCGAATTTCATGAAGCCAAATGGTTCATCAGAAAGTAGAGAGTTGTGTTCAGGTATTGCGAAGGCGATGTTTGATGAGTTTTTCAAGAGTTACCCTAAAGTTTCGGGAGGCTGATAAGGCGATAGTTTATACAGGGTCAGAGTGGTCTTTATTGGGTTTTGGAAGGAGGATAGCAGTAGCGCTTTTAAAGAGGTGGGAAGTATCCAGAGGCAAGGGGAGGCATGAGAAGGGGCGGGGTTTTTTTTTGTTATTTAGGCTGTAATGAATAGAGTCAGGAAGGTGTTTTAGGGATATTTGGTTTAGGCCAGAGGCACCAGGGCCTTGGGAGGAAGGTGTCTGAGGGAGAGTTTTAAATGTCTGTGTTGGTGAAAGGAGTGTCGAGTTCCTTGGAGGAAAGTCAAAGAGAGTCAGATGGATGTGGCTGTCTGGTGTTGTTTCGTGTGTGTTTAGTGTTCCAGTGTTCTATGTTCTGAATGTGGGGATAGTATTAGGGTGGGGTGGGTTGAGGGTGGAAGGACGTTCTCCAGATGTGTATGAACATGTTTAGTAGCAGCATGCGGGTCTGAGATGTGTGTGTTTGAAATTTCTGGTGATGGGAGTGGTGCCTCTGATTTTTTTGATAAAGTTCCAGAAGAGGCTTTGGTGTTTTTGATACTCTGTTTGACCGCTTGTAGGATGAGCTGTGGACCAGGTGATTGTTGTGGTCTTGGTCTAGCTGGTAGAATGTGATTCTGAGGTAGTGAGATCTAATCAGGACTTGATTATATCTGTGTGTGTTTATTTGTAGAGGAAGCGGTTGTGGTAGCTGATAAATTAGTCTTCTTGTTATGATTGAGGGTTTTGAAGGAGGGAATAATGAGTGGTTATGGGTTTTCTTTTGGTATTGCGGTGTTGGCTTCCTGGTTGGGCTGCCTGTTGGTGTCGGATGAGAAGGCAAGTTTGAGTGTCACGTCAGAGATAGTTGTTGTTGTAGTCATTAGGTGAGGTTAGTATTATCTATGTGTTGTTTGAGGCATCCCAGTCAGCATTTTGTAGGAGAAGGCAGGTGTGGGTGGGATGAGGATGGTTGGGATGTGTAGGATGCCAGGGATGTGATCGTGCTTGTAATAGGGCCAGGTGATATGTGTGTTGAAAGAGAGAACTGCGCTAATGTTGCCAGAATGGATGTCAGGTTTGCCTTGGCCTGTGTGGTTTGTTGAGGTGTTGAAGTCTGGGTGAGGTGAATTAGTGTTTGTGATTTGTCGGTTTGTGAAGTTGAGTATTGGTGACAGGTTAGTTGTTACTGGTGTGATGAAAGGCCGCTGTGTTTGGCATTCATATCAGCTAGTAGGTTGTTGGCATGTTGGTGAAAGTTGAAGTCTAAGGAAAGGTCGTGTGCATGTTGAGGAATAGTGTTTGGGCGTGCATTGGTAGTGAAAAAGATTAAAAGGTAGTCAAAGGTGGGTGTGTATTCTGACCGCAAGAATAGTGTTGTGTGAATAAATGGGAAAATTGGAGCGAAATTCATGTTTTATGCTAGATTTGACAAGGATGTGCACCCTCCATCGTGGGGATCACATAGGGGACTGTAGTTGCAGTATACCATAATGGCGGATACGTTGAGGGGTTTTGAGGCAGGTAATGTTTAGTAAATCAATATCTGGGCCTTCTGCACGTCAAAGGCTCGGC
Source organism: Cherax quadricarinatus (assembly GCF_026875155.1). Taxonomy (NCBI): domain Eukaryota; kingdom Metazoa; phylum Arthropoda; class Malacostraca; order Decapoda; family Parastacidae; genus Cherax; species Cherax quadricarinatus. The sequence continues at coordinate 7,204,155 of NC_069414.1, forward strand.
CAGTAGGTGTCTTATTGTAAAGTAAGAACGTACGTTGAACTGAATCACCTTAAACATGATTTAATGGCTTCGTCATTCCAAAGTTAGTAATATAAACAAAAAGGACAATTACCGTGACTGGAGCAATTCAACAAATAACCGCTCATAGAAGAGAGGAGCTTACGACGACCGTTTCGGTCGATCTGGACATTTACAAAGTCACACTTATCGGAAAAGGAGAGCAGGATGTGTTTTATAGGCAGGGAGGATGGTTGTCGTAGTAGTAGTTGTAGCGTGGTGGTAGTGGAGGGAAGGAAAGTAGTAGTGGGGAGGTAGAAGAGTAGTGAGGGGCCAGTCAAATACTAAGAAAGAGGAGGACTGCAGGGGAGTTGGTTCCCACAGGAGGGTAAGAGCACAGAAGAACACTCGAGGGGGGAAAACAAATAAAAAATAAAATAAAGAAAGAAAGAACAAATACACAGGGAAGAATAAAGACCAACCAAAAGGAGAACAAGGTAAAGAGGAAAGGAGAAGAGGGAGAAGAAGGAGAAGAAAAAAAAAACGGAGAATCAGTTTAGGTCACGAGTGTTCTGAAAATTTGGGAGCATTTTACATGTAGTGGGAGAGGAAGGCATTACTGAGACGAAGCCAGGACTAAGATTATACAAGGAAAGTTGTGTATAAGGGAGGATTCAACCAGTTGGTGACTGTTTAAAAGTTGGAAGTAGGAAGACAGTTTTAGGCAGAAGTCCAGTCAATAGGATGGCTGATGAATCTTGACGTGCTAAAAGTAGTTTCTTCTCATCCCAAACTTTTACTCCTGGGAATCGTCGGTTCTCTGCTTCCCTACATTTCCGGTCTTTCTAATCTCAACAACTCTCTCCGTTCCTTAGACATCAAACTTACTTTACCACCAGATATTATTGATGTACTATTATATGATGTGTCCGAGCTTTGTATACTAGGAGACCATGTTGTGGAAATTCAAGGGTGTTGCTCCTATCAAACAAAGCTCGTATCGTATCTGAGCGTGGAAGTGATTGACTTCCGTCTCAAACATGGGCTCTCCATGTTTGTTGGTTACCTAAGCAAGGCGGCACGAGCAAAAAATATATGCTGTCTGAAGGTTGGTGAATGATGTTCCACTACTTGCTTACGATCGACAATTGTCGCCCAGATAGTGGAAGAAAATTCTCTCAAGGACTGACTTGCTTGAAGTTACTACGAAGACCTTCACACTTATAAAGGAGATTTGTCATTTACAATTATTGTAATGTTCACAATTTCTGCGTTCTACAATTTGGCATGTCAATGCAACAAGCGCCATTTAAAACATATTTAATGTACCAAGTCACCTGGATCTGGGAGGGTGTGAATCTAATCCTGATCGTTAATTGGTTAACGGAGAAGACCATATGTGTAGACTGAGTCACGCCATGGATTGGTTAGCTCCTCATTTAAAACAGCGAATTTAACCAATGTGACTTCGGTCAGGTTACACTCCTGTACCTATGGATTTGTGTGGGGAGGGCAGTGGCAGCATTTCTAATTGGGAAAGGCCTAGGATGCAGTAATGACAATAAGATGGTTCTCTAGGATGGTTGTGGGGGGATAGCATTCAACCATGGTCGTGCGCCATTAACAGGAGTCAAAGGTAACCATTTCTGAAGGGACAGAATGGTACCTGCTCGTTATCTCCATGTAGATGTTCGTAAGCAGGTTGTGGTGGCTATCCATTTACACAGAGATTCTATTAAAAGAACTGTTTATGTATTGATATTTTCACTAAGTTTTTAAAACATCAGATGAATATTCAACGATGAAAAAAAGATTCGCTGAGGCTTTTCTTGTTCTGAGATATTGAAAAGGACATGTGAGCTATTTCAATACTTGTCATTCAGGCAAACAGTGATTACAAACCATTTGACTCTTTTATAAACACAATGATAAACTAAAATGCTCGGGTCTTGAGTGGGGGTCTTTTTTTTTTACGTGTATAGTTGTTCAATATATAGATGCGTCCAAATGCAGGGTTACTAATAATTAATTAAACGTTTCTCATTACTATAGCTCATTGTTTATCCCTCTGAGATTCGATCTACTTTCTGAAAACGTGAGGAATAATAATAAATGACTGTACTTAATTATCATTAATAATTATTTGGCTTTAACAAACAAACGAGTCTGATTTTTTTTAATCAGTGATATATTTCTTTATTTTCTGATATTTGGGATTAACAGTCACAGAATATGGAAGATGCCATTAATTAAAAGTGGGGTGATAGATCACGGCTTCACAGTACTACTCGGTCTCCCATCTTTATTGCCACTTTCAGTACTTGTAATCATTTAACTTCATTATGTTAACTTTCATCATAATACGTCACTGGTTAACAATCGATATTTCGAATCTTGTCTATTAGTTTATTTTTTCTTTCCTCGGTACGTGGTTCTACTAGGGAAAAATGCATATATAACCACCACCATTTTCATTTTATTTGTGGTGCCTGACTTCTTGTCAGTTGCTCTGAAATGTTGCAGTTGGGGACGAAAAGTTGTACTAACGAGGGTTATGGGGCTGAGGTGCACTTTCGGGATGATTTATTTTTCGCATGGATAGTTAATTTACACTAGAGGGACAAAGTTGAGAGTTTTTTAAAAAATTCCTGAAGAGGGGAGATGCGAAAGCGAATATTCTGTAGAGTTATGATTCTTGAGTATTGGTTTAGAAGCCAGTCGCTACATGAATTATTAAAGCTGTATGTACTATACATAAGCAAGCAACGGAAACTTAAATCCATTTAAAATACTGATAAAAGCAATCTATTCGAAACATAAACAGAGATATATATGCATGTATTCTGAGTGATACAGCAAAAGTTTGCATTTGTCCATTCTTTTTTCCTACTCATATATAACTGAAAGAATAACGTCAACCACAAATTATATTTGTTGTATTTTTGTTTAAACTTATCAACTTGAGAAACATTAAAGAAATTTCTGAGGGTGGAAAAAATAAAAACAATTAAGAAGTATAATGTGACCCTTTTTGACAACGTTTCACCCCACACTGATTTTTCATGGTGTTTATTTTTCCAGAGTGTCGGTATTTATACCATTTACTTCTCAAAATTTGAGGATCTTGCGAGAGTCTTTTTAAAGCAGAATATTTATGGATTGTGGCCAAGACTGGGGGGGGCACAGTGATCGTCATGGGCGACGCCACAGTGGAACTTGTTCGTGTTCGTCGTGTTTTGGGGTCTAAAGCAGTGATCGCGGTTGGTCGGTCGCCTCCAGATCATCTGCCGTCGGCTGTCAATAGAATAATCATATTGAAATCCCTCGCACTAAACTATTGTCAATTCATGCTCTCTTGCACCACACACACACACACAAGCACACACACACGCACACACACACAGACACACACACACGCACAACACACACACACACACACACACACCACACAACACACACACACACCACACACACACACACACACCGCAGACACACACGCACACACCGCACACACACACACACCACCACACACCACACACACACCAACACACCCACACACACACACACACACCATGCACACACTCACACGCACACACACACACACACGCACACACACACACACACACGACCACACAACACACACACACGCAACACACACACACACACACACACACGCACACACACACACACACACACACACACACAAACACACGCACAACACACGCGCACACACACACACACACACACACACCACACACACACACACACACACACACGCACACACACACGCGCGCACACACACACACGCAACACACACACACACACACACACACACACAGCCACACACGCACACGCACACAACACACGCACACACACACACGCACACACACACAACACACACACACACACTACACACACACACTCACACACACACACATACACACGCACACACACACACACACATACACACGCACACACACACCCACCACATGCACACACACACTCACACACACCACAGGGGCAGCGCAGGGCTCCTGGCAGGGCCAGGAGCTGAAGTCTGACCCCTGCAAACACAATTAAGTCAGTACATACACACACTGTAAGTTCTCTCTCTTTCTCTCTCTCTCTCTCTCTCTCTTCTCTCTCTCTCTCTCTCTCTCTCTCTCTTCTCAGTATTCGTATTTACCTTACAGTCTTTCCTTTTTAATCATTAGAACTGCAGGTATTGGAACAATCAGCCATAAGTGTTTGCCAGACAGATGGAGAGACAAATGGTCGTCAGACAGACGGGTGGATGCCCAGGTAGACAGGTGGTCCGCAGACAGACGGGTGGATGCCAGGTAGACAGGTGGTCGCCAGACAGACGGGTGGATGCCAGGTAGACAGGTGATCGTCAGACAGACGGCCGTGGATGCCAGGTAGACAGGTGATCTCGTTCAGACAGACGGGTGGATGGCCAGGTAGGAAGGTGGTCGTCAGACAGACGGGTGGATGCCCCATGGTAGACAGGTGGTCGTCAGACGACGGGTGGTTGCCTGGTAGACAGGTGGTCGTCAGACAGACGGTGTGGATGCCAGGTTGACAGAGTGATCGTCAGACAGACGGGTGGATGCGGGTAGAGGTGGTCGTTCAGACTGACGGGTGGATGCCAGGTAGGACAGGTCGGGTCGATCAGACAGACGGGTGGATGCCAGGTAGACAGGTGGTCGTCAGACAGACGGGTGGATGCCAGGAGTAGACAGGTGGTCGTCTAGACAGACGGAGTGGGTGCCAGGTAGACAGGTGGTCGTCAGACAGACGGGTGGATGCAGGTAGACAGGGGGTCGTCAAGACAGACGGGTGGATGCCAGGGTAGACAGGTGGTCGTTCAGACAGGTAGGTTGGATGCCAGGTAGACAGGTGGTCGTCGACAGGTGGTCACACGATTGGTTCACAGAGGACTCATATTTTTAATATTAGTATTTAATGTTATGAATAAAAATTATTTAATTATTATTATTATTATTATTATTATTATTATTATTTTTATTATTATTATTATTATTTATTATTATTTTTATTATTATTATATTATTGTTATTGCCATTAATGTTACTGTTAAAACTGCATTTAATGACGTCAGTTTTAGTTCACAGATAAGTAAAAAATTTATAAATATTTAATGTAAATCTGAGTATATGCCCGGGCCAGGGCATCCTCAAGTGCCCTGAAGACAAGGAGGGTCTTATTCAAAGAACTGAATTCCCTTCACTTTCTGGATCAAAACTGATTACTACTAGTTCCCAGGTATGAAAATTGTTGGTTTAGTTCTTCCCATTAATGTTCATAAGTGATGCTGTGACTCTTCTCACAGTACACAGACATAAATGCATCACTCGGTATCAAAGAAGAAAAGAGACATTTTCTATCTTGATGAGTAAGAATATTATAAAAATGGTGTACTCATATACTTTCTAACACTTTCTTATAGGACGTAATATATACCATTGTCTCGTATTCGGGGTATAACAGAATGTGCCTTTTTACTGCAAGGTGTATCCTTATTTTTACACTCTCCCTCACACACACACACAACATTATATATATTTATATATATATAATATATATATATATATATATATATATATATATATAGATATATATATATATTATATTATTTATTATATATATGTGTGTGTGTGTCGTGTGTGTGTGTGTTAGGTAAAGTTTAGGGTTTTTTTTTTTTTTTTTTTTTTTTAGGTAGACAGCAACCACCAGGGAGTACTACCGTCCTTGCCAAGTGCGTGTAAAACGAGAAGCCTGTATGTTTACTTGATGGTATTATAGGATTGCTGGTGTCTTTTGTCTGTTCATAAATATGCTAGATTGCAGTACGTCTTGCTACTTCTACTTACTCTTAGGTCACACTGCCACATACATGTACACGTTTATTGATACACACTTTCTGAGTTTTCATTGATTTTATCGCCCCGTAACAGTTCTTATTCTTATTACTTTTCCTTTTATATCCATGTGGGAAGTGGAATAAGATCTTCTTCAGTAAGCATGATGGATGCAAAGAGTACGTAACCTTATTCTGCGCGATGGACACACCCTCATTTACAGGCTATCTCCCCCAACCAGCCGAACCAGGTTGCTAAGAGTTGATGATGGGGCCCCATCGTTAAACTAGTGACCAGGTTCTAGCCAATAAGAAGGTGGGTTTGGCATCGCAGAGGTTATGTGGATACGCTCTCCTGTCTGCCCTTGTCATTCCCATTCTAGAGCTGGTTGAAGCCGGTCTGCTATCTTGTGGCTTTATTTCTGCCTTGCTTACCGTGGATGTGCACTATATTTATCACTGTACATAGTGTACATATTGCTGTTATAAATTGGTGAAGGATAATATAAGTCTATACTTTTTCTACTGTGTTTTATTTGCTCCCATTAACCTGGGTAACAGGCCATTTGAAAATCCTGGGTTGTAATAGCCATAGCGGTGTTGTAAAAGTCAAACTAATTCCGGGAGCAATGGCTAGTAACCACTTTGCCTGTAATAATTACTAAAAAGAATAGAAGAAGAAAATTGTCAAAGTGGGATGTTGAATATGCGTGGATGTTGTGTGGATTTAAGAAAGATGATTCTGGATGTTATGAATGAGAAGAAGCTGATGTCCTGGCTTTAGTGAACGAAGCTGAAGGAGAGTTTCAAGTGGAGAGGAATATATGGGATTAGGTTCAAGGGTTTCAAACAGAGTTAGAGCTTAAGAAAGGGTAGCAATATGTTGAAGGATTCATCTATTGGCAGGAAAAAGAGGGACTATAAAATTTATTAATTCAAGGATTATGTGGAGTAAAAATAAAAGGATGGATGTGAAAAGTGGGTTATAGTAAGCGCATATGCACTGGAGAAAGAAAGAAGTGTAGAGGAGAGAGAGAGTTTTTGGGAATGTTTAGTGAATGTGTGGGGAGTTTTTTGAACCATGGAGTGACAGTACTTGTGGTTGGGGATTTCAATTGCTAAAGTGGGTATAAATTTTTTGGATAGGGAGTAGTAGGTAATTTGGGTGCCAGGTTAAATGAAAATGGGAGAGCCTTAATTGAGCTAGTGTTGAAAGAGGTTTGGTAATAAGAATACATTTTTTATGAAAAAGAGGATAAATATATACAAGGCATGATTTATAAGCAACGTAATGAAAGTAGATTTATTTGATTTATGTATGGTGGATAAAAGGTTGATGGGTAGGATCAGGATGGTACATGTTTATAGAAGAGCAACTGATATATGGATCATTATTTAGTTGTAGCTACAGTTAGAGTAAGAGGTAGATGGGACAGAGGAAATGACAAGTAGAGAGAGCGTGAAAGGTATAAACTAGGGATAGGAGGAAGTTTCGGGTGGTGAGATATGAGCAACTATTGCTAGAAAGGTGGGTGGTGCAAGTATGGTGTAGTGGTGGGGGGGGGGTTGTAAGAGGGTTGGTAGTTTGATAAATGCAGTTATTAGAACGTGGGGCAGAAGTTTCGTGGTTATAGAGGTGGGTGCAGAAGGTAAGAGGAGTGATTGGTGTGGTAATGATGAAGTAAACGGTGTGATTAAAGAGAAAAAGGTTATGAGAGGTTTTACGAAGTGTTATACGAAGAGTAGAGTACATGGAGTTAAAAGAAAGGGGAAGAGAGTGGTGAGAGAGTGTAAAGAAGAGCAGATGATAGAGTGGGAGAGGCACCTGTCAAGAATTTTAATGAAAATAAGAATAAATTTTTGGAGCAAGTTAACAAGTTAGAAAGCCTAGGGAATGACATGGATATGTCAGTTAAAAAACAGTAGGTGGAGTCAGTGGATTGGGAGATAGAGGTATTGGTAGATGCGAGAATATTTTGGGGAACTTTTTAAAAGTCAAATGACGAAAAGGGAAGCGGTAATTTACATGAATTGGCCAGTGAGGTATACCATCTTTTAGGAGTGAAACAGAACAGGATGTGAGTGTGGGGGAGGGGCGTGAGGCATTACGTAGAATTAAAGGGGGTAAAGCAGCTGGTTAATGCGGGATTCATGTCAGAAAATGTTAAAAGCAGGGGGGGATATAGTGTTGGAGGGTTGGGATTTTTGTTTTAATAAATGTATGAAGAGAGGAAGGTACCTAGGATGGCAGAGAGATGTATAGTCCCTTCTTATAAAGGAAGGGGACAAAGAGATTGTAAAATTATAGAGGAATAAGTTTGCTGAGTATACAGAAAGTGTAGGGTTGGGTTATTATTGAGAGAATTAGAGTAAGGAAAAATGTAGGATTGCGGATGAGCAAGAAGCTTTTAGAGTGGGTAGGGGATGTGTACATCAAGTGTTTAAATGAAGCAATATGTGAAACAGTATTTACATAATAGGTGGAAGCTTTTATTCGCATTTATGATTTTAGAAAAGGCATATGATAGAGTGGGACAGGAGAGCAATGTGGCAGTTGTTGCAAGTTATGGAATAGGTGGTTAAGTTTACTAAATGCTGTAAAGAGTTTTTATGAGGATATGTGCGATATCGGTCCCGTCAGGTTAGGTTGTGTAGAAGAGGGGAGACTACTTCCCGGTAGTAAAAGTGGTTCTTGACAGGGATGTGTAATGTCACCATGGTTGTTTAAATATATTTCCAGATGTGGTTGTAAAAGAGTAAATGCTAGGGTTGATCGGGAGAGGGGTAGGATTAAATAATGGGGACACAAATACAAAATTGAGGGAATTGACAACAGTTACTTTTTCGCTGATGATAATGTGGTTCTGGGAGTCTAAAGAAAAGTTGCAAAAGGTTTAGATGGACACGGGTTTGAGAGTAGTGTGTGTAAAGGTTAGAAAGTTGAAAGTGAACATAGAAAAGAGTAAGGTGAGCAGGTATCAAATGATTTAGATAAAGAAAAATTGGATATCAAATTGGCGGAGGAGGAGTATGGAGAATTAATTGTTTTCAGTTATAGGGAGTTGGTTTTTCAGCAGATGGATTTATGAAGGATTAGGTTAATTACATAATAATGAAGGAAAAAAAGGTGAGTGGTGGATGGAGGTATATGTGGAGACAAAGAACGTTATCTATGGAGGAAAAGAAGGGAATGTATGAATGTTATAGTTTGTACCAACACTCTTATTTGGTTGTGTAGCTTGGGTTGTAAATGCCACAGCAAGGAGGCGGTTGGATGCAGTGTGTGATGGTCTGTCTAAGGGCAATGTTGTGTGTGGAATATTATGCAGAAAATTCCGGAGTGTGGAGGAAATTAGGAGAAAGGTATGGAGTTAGTTGATTAAAAATATAGTCAGAGAATGAAGAGGGGATTGTGAGGTTGGTTTGGTCTTTAGAGACGATGGATCAAAGTATGAATGACGTGGAGAGGGTATAAATCAGTAGGGAAAGGAAAGGCGGGGTAGGGGTCGTCCTCGAAAAGGTTGGAGGGAGGGAGTAAAGGAGGTTTTGTGGGCAAGGGTCGGACTTCCAGCAAAGCGTGCATGAGCGTGTTAAATAGGAGTGAACTAGAGACGAATGGTATTTGGGACATGACGAGCTGTTGGAGTGTGAGCAGGGTATATTTAGGTGAAGGGATTCAGGGAAAATGGTTATTTTATATAGCCGGACTTGGAGTCCTGGAAATGGGAAGTACAAGCCTGCACTTTAAAGGGTTGGGGTTTGGAGTTATGGCAGTTTGGGAGGGATATGTTGTGTATCTTTTATACGTATATGCTTCTAATCTGTTGTATTCTGAGACCTCTGCGGAAAAACTCAGTGATAATGTGGTGAGTGTGGTTGAAAGTGTTGAATGATGATAAAAGCATTTTTCTTTTCGGAGGGTTTTCTTTCTTTTTTGGGTCATTGGCCTCGCGTGGGAGACGGCCTGACTGGTTGAATATATATATATATATATATCATATATATATATATATAAATATATATATATATATATCTATATTAATATATATATAAACTCACACAAAAACATCTAGAGCTGATTATCTTTAAGTTATATGTAACAGTGGGGGAGGCTTCATATTATGATGATAACGATATACTTTACGACAATGTTGATAAATAAGACACATTGCAACGGCACTGGGCAACAGGACTTTTCAGGGAAAACACAAAGTAAATGCAACATGGAAGCAATGGAAGTAGTAATCAAATCAATTATTCATAGAGCATAAGAACGTAAGAAAGAAGGAAACACTGCAAACAGGGCATCTACGGAACCCCATGAGAGCCAGGTCCATGTCCCCCCTGGATTAGCCAAATGACCCCCCTCCGGATTAGCCCAATGACCCACCAGTCGGGTCACCTCCACTCAGGATGGAGCACGACACCAGGACCCAGCAGCAGAAGCTAAGTCAGGTCCAACTCACACCACCCACACCACTCATGTATTTATCTAACCTTTTTTAAAACTTCACACGTTTTAGCTGAATAAACCTGTACTCGGGAGTTTGTTCCACTCATCCACGACTCTTACAAACTGTGCTCTCCTCATATCTTCCTGAATTGAAATTGTCCCAAACTTGAAACCATTGCGCGAGTCTGTCTTGGCTGGAAATTTTCTGACACGCTATTTAACATCCCTTTATTTATTCCTTGTTTTTCATTTATACTCTCGATCATATCCCCCTAATTCTACGCCTTTCGAGAGAGTAGCAGATTCAGGGTCCTCATCTATTCCTCATAGCGAAGATTTCTTGATACATGGGATCTCTTTGTCATCCTCCTTTGTAGTTTTCAGAGCATTTAATCCATTCTGTATTACGGTGACCAAAAACTGAGCAAGCTTAGTCTAAGTGTGGACCTACCAAGGATATATAGAGTTGTAAGAGCAACCTGGAAGGACTTCTTTATTTATATTTCTAGATATGAATCAGAATTCTGTTAGCTTATTGCGAACACTAATGCACTTTGTATTGTTCACGGTGCTGTTGCACTCACCTGTATCCTCAGAAGTCGTTGTGCATGCGGAAGGCTTGCGATAATAAGATACCAATGGGATGTCAATTGTGAAAGTGTGGGTGTGTGTATATATATGGATATTATATATTATATATATATTATATATATATATATTATATTATATATTATATATATATATATGATATATATATAGTTTATATATATATGTATGTATGTATGTATATATTTGTAAGTCAATTTCACTAAACCAGGGATAGCTACACTAACAATAAACAACATAAGAAAAGATGAGAACAACAATATGTCAAAACTGGCCCCATGCTAGGTAAGTTTATTCACCACTCACAACCATTCTCACTAATGATCCTCTCCAATAAATATTTAAAGCTACCAAAAGTTTCTCCGACAAGCTACTTGGTAGCTCGTTCATCATCTACAACTCAATCATTAATGTTGTTCTGCGGATATAAATATACTCTCAACCTCATCACGCAGCCAGCCACGGCAAGACGACCAACAGTACACGGAGCATCATTGTGGCGTGGAAGGTAAGTCTGTGAAAGTTTAGTCTTGTTTCTTACGCTACTTGACGGCTTACTGACGCCCACCTCAGCGCGTCCAGAGTTTTATACCCCAGGTTATTGCTGTTTGCTGATTTATACATAAATACCACAATTTAATTGGAAGGTGATCGTCAGTGAGAAAAAATTAAAGGAAAATAACAAGTGTGAATAAGTAAGAAAATGTGAATGACCTGGTTGCTGAGGTACACATAATACACGTTGATAACATAAGGTTTGTGGCAACGAAGAAGTATGAGAGAGAGAGAGAGAGAGATGGAGAGAGGAGAGAGAATATTTCTTTCCGATAATCCTCAGCAGAAAACAGGTTTGTTTCTAAGGCGAATGAATGTTTGAAAAACTTCCTATAACATTTGTACATTTATTAAATCTTCGGCTCATTTAAATGTTTTCATTTAGTTAACGTAAAATATCGAAATTGTGGTACATTAACGGACATTGTACGTCATTATTTTTATAATTTTCCTTCATTAAATAGTAAATATTATTTATTCCTGGGAAGCACTAAAACACGGTAAGGGTTATAAACGCCTGTAGATGAAAAGAGATTACTCTCAGATCAGGAGCACTTCACTACTATAAAGTACTCTTGGAATTAATTATACAAATCATTAATATATTTAAACATTTTTGAGTGTATTTTGGATTTGTTAGAGAACATTAATGTAGATAATTGTAGCCTTCTTTATAACCTTCCGGTCCACACATGGCCCTTCATCAAGCCAACAGTCTGTTAAAACATAGTCAGCATATATATATAAATATATATATATTCTATATATATATATATATAATATATATTTATATTATATATATATATATATATATTATAGTATATACTATATATACTATATATATATATATGCTTAACAATTCGCAAACAGGCGAAAATTTATTTACAAACATTGTCTGTACGTCCACAGCAGGACTCGAACTGCTAACTTATCAGAGTCACATAACTTTACACGGTGCTAGACAGAGAATTCGGAGTGTTGTGGAAATTAGGAAAGGTTGGAGTTAATGAAAGTATAAGTCAGATATCTGAAGGGGGTTGTGAGGTGGTATGGTCATTTAGAGAGAATGGATCAAGTAGAATGACAATGGGAGCGTGTAAATCTGTAGGGGGAAGAAGGCGGGATAGAGGTCGTTCCTGAATACATGTTTGAGGGGAGGGGGTAAAGAAGGTTT
>NC_069414.1:7219320-7221283 GCF_026875155.1 Cherax quadricarinatus
TATATATAATATATATATATATATATATATATTATATAATATATATATATATATATATATATATATATATATATATATATATATATATATCAACAAACCAAGGCAGGTGGCCCAAAAAGAAAACTAAATTTCTCTTTTAAATTTAGTAATTTATACAGAAGGGGTTTACTAGCCCCTTGATCCCGGCATTTTAGTCGCCTCTTACAACACGCATGGCTTACGGAGGAAGAATCTGTTCCACTTCCCCATGGAGTTAAGAGGAAATAAACAAGAACAAGAACTAGAAAGAAAATAGCAGAAAACCCAGAGGGGTGTGTATATACATGCTTGTACATGTATGTGTAGTGTGACCTAAGTGTAAGTAGAAGTAGCAAGACTTACCTGAAATCTTGCATGTTTATGAGACAGAAAAAAGGACACCAGCAATCCTACCATTATATAAATAATTTACAGGCTTTCGTTTTACACTCACTTGGCAGGACGGCAGTACCTCCCTAGGCGGTTACTGTTTACCAACCTACTACCTCATATATATATATATATATATATATATTTATATATATATATATATATGTCGTGCCGAATATGTAAAATGGCAATAGCAAGAACTCATTTAAAATTAATTCCTTTCTGAAATTTCTCTTACACGTTTAAAGATATATTTTTTTCATTAATGTTAATGTAAAAATTTATAATTTTGCACCAAAAGAATCTTAGAAAAACTTTTACCTAACCTTATTATAACAAGAACAATTTATTTTAGCCTAACCCAACTAATATATTTAGATTTGTTTACAATAATTTAATACTAAACAAACACAGTGAAATATATTTTTTTCGTTAGGTTCGGAATGATTTGGCGAAATTATTGGATACACAAATTTTCACTTGTCCTATATGGCAAGATGAGCGTTGCTATTTAAGCCAAGATCGCAAGTTCTGCCTATTCGGCACGACATATAATATATTAATATAATATATATTAATATATATATATATATATATATATATATATATATATATATGTCGTGCCGAATATGTAAAACACTGGTCAATTAGCAAGAACTCATTTAAAATTAGGTCCTTTCTAAATTTTCTCTTATACATTTAAAGATATATTTTTTTCATTAATGTTAATGTAAAAATTTATATTTTGCACCAAAAAATACTTAGAAAACTTTCCTAACCTTATTATAACACGAACAATTTATTTTAGCTTAACCCAACTAAATATATTTTAGATACGTTTACCATATTTAATACTAAACAAACACAGTGAAATATATTTTTTTCGTTAGGTTCGAATCAATTTTGGCGAAATTATTGCATACACAAATTTTCACTTGTCCTATATGGCAAGATGAGCGTTTCTATTTAAGCCAAGATCGCAAGTTCTGTCTATTCGGCACGACATATATATATATATATAAAAAATATATGTTATGTATATGTATAATATACATATAAATCATATTTTTTTTAGTTGTATCATCAGCTCTTCAACTAAAATTAACACGATTTTGTTAAAAAAAATTAATCTAGAGTAAAAGGCTCGTTTAAGAATCTTTGATATTTCGCAATATTTTCACGTTTATGCACGTGCGCACATATTCATGATTATTCATATTTATTATAAAAATATTTATAATTTTTCTCTGGATATTGAAACGACCACAGCATCTTACCTCTGTTTTCCACACTGTCCCCACCTTGCCCTCACCTCCCCCACCATGAAGCACTTGTCCGGGCCACCTCCATTCTCAAGTTTCCTGCTAGCCCCACCAGCACAGGCTTGAAAACAAATTGAGAAATGTCGTTATATTGCAACTAGCCAGTTACAGTGCCAAGGACACGGTTCATTTAATAGAGTGATTAAAGGAACATGTTATATGTGTGAAGGATATTTTGGGTGCTTAATAATAAAACGGATGTTTGCTGAAAGGAAAGGCGTTGATTCAAGACT
>NC_069414.1:7221783-7251783 GCF_026875155.1 Cherax quadricarinatus
AAGGTAAAAAAAAACAAAGCTGCTTTCTAAAAACCGGGAAGCTTTTACAACAGATGGGAACATAAAAAGTCTGGGTGAATGGTACTGCCCTTGATACTGGCCATGTAGTCAGAAAACTGTAAGGCTGGAGGTGATGTCCTGGTAGTCAGTAAATGTGGGGCTGATAGTGCTGTCCTGGGAGACAGTAATGGTGAAGCTGGAGGTGCTGTCCTGGGAGACAGTAATAGTGAAGCTGGAGGTGCTGTCCTAGGAGACAGTAATGGTGAAGCTGGAGATTTTGTCCAGGTAGTCGGGAATTATACGCAGGAAGGAATACATATAAATGACCTCATAGGGGACAGGATGCCGTAGTGGGGAACAAGTGTAGTCAAAGATAAGATAAAACCAATATTTCAACTAGAAATACCACAGGAAATAGCAAACAGAGGACTCCACTAGCTATAGTGAGGATATATTACCAAAAACAACTGGTGGGAGCTCCCATTGTTGGTGCTAGGGAGGATAGGAAAAAGACAGGGAAACATGCACCAACAGGGAATACAGTCACAGAAACCCAAGGCAAACGGAAACCAAGCCTGTGCACATACTATGCACTTGGTATCTGCAGACATGGGAAACCTGGAAAAACAGACGGGACGTGCAACTATGACCACCCTAGAAATGCCATGGCCCATATGACAACAGGAAAATGCAAACTCCCTTCCTGTAAGCTTTTTTCACCCTGAAATGTGTACCTCTTCAGTACAGGAAAGACTGTGCTATAACTTAAAATGCCAGGCACACCATCTAAAGGGTACAAAAAGATACAAACATCCAGGCCATGGGAAAATCTGGGTAGCCACAGCCACTCAAGAGGGAGAGAGGTTTTTTAGTGCCAGGAAGGAAAAAAAAACTGGCAGGAAATGGCAGAAATCGTACACCAAATCCAGTCATTCCTGGAGTGGAACCACAGTCGATGGCCTCCACTCCAAACCAACAGATACAGACTACTAAGGCCGGAAAAAAAATCCCCCCCCAGTACCAACAATACCACCAGTCTGATGACATTCTTCTTTGCAAATATACAGGGTCTAAAGCCAGCGACAAACAACAAAATACCTTTCATCCGTGGACTGCTTGCAGAGGCAAAGGCAATGTTCGCGGCTTTCACTGAGACCCACATAAAGGATCACTTGGACAACGAAATATGGATCCCAGGTTACAACCTATACAGATGTGACAGAGTGAACAGGCAAAAGGGGGGGGGGCGGTCACTTGTTTGCACAGAACTGCAAAATGCCTCAAATGATGTAGTGGAAGTTTTAGCAGTAAAGGTCGAGAACCAAAACCAAGTCATTGTAGTAGTCTACAAGCCTCCGGATGCAACATTCCAGCAATTCCAGGAACAGCTGTTAAAAATTGACCACTGTCTGGAAAATCTTCCAGCTCCTGCACCCAACATCTTGCTCCTGGGGGATTTCAACTTAAGGCACCTAAAATGGAGGAATATAGCAAATAATATTGTTGAAGTAATAACATCAGGAGGCAGCTCTGATGAAAACTCACACTCACACGAGCTTTTAAATCTCTGCACAAAATTCAATTTAAACCAGCAAAAAATAGAGCCTACTAGACTGGAGAATACACTAGACCTCATCTTCGCTAACAATGATGATCTGATAAGAAGTGTCACCATATCAAAAACAATATACTCAGATCACAACATAATTGAGGTTCAGACACGTATGCGTGGAGCCCCAGACCGACATAATGAGACTAGTCACGAGGGAGCATTCACCAAATTCAACTTCAATAACAAAAACATAAAGTGGGACCAAGTAAACCAAGTCCTAACCGATATAAGCTGGGAAGATATACTAAGCAACACAGACCCCAACGTATGCCTTGACCAGATTAACCTGGTGGCACTCGATGTATGCACAAGGCTTATTCCTCTAAGAAAAAGGAGGAATAGATGTAAAATAGAAAGAGACAGGCGCTCCCTTTACAGGCGACGGAAAAGAATAACAGAGCGGCTAAAAGAGGTCAATATATCTGAAATGCGTAGGGAGACACTGGTCAGAGAAATAGCAAGCATCGAACTCAAGCTAAAGGAATCTTATAGGAGTCAGGAATCGCGGGAAGAACTAAAAGCCATAAATGAAATCGAAAGAAACCCAAAGTATTTCTTCTCCTATGCCAAAATTAAAAAGTCGAGAAAAACATCCGGTTTTTGGGGCCCCCTATTTAAACAAGATGGGTCCTACACAGATTAAAAGAAAAGGAAATGAGCGAGTTTATCAATTTTCCCAATAAAACCCTCATTTTTTAAAGCAAGCGCTAACCAGACAAGACCCAAAGATCAAAATAAAATTTTTTATGAGAGAGCCAAAAAAATTTGGTTTAAACCAAGCCTATCCGATGTTTTCCTGACCCCAAATGCTTCAAACGGGCCGAAAAATGCCATCCCCCATGCACTCTCCCCCGGGGCCGGGGAACTCAGGGAAAAACTCCGTGTTCATCAAGAACTGAAAGAAGAAGCCCTTTTCCCCGACCTTTTTCCCACCCTATGGAGGGGGGAGAGGGGACAGGGGGGTCGTCCCACAGTTATTTAAAAACAACGGACTTTAGCCCCATCCAAAAAAGGGGGCATTAAAGAAACAGCAAAAAAACTACAGCCCCGATAGCACTTCACCCCCATATCAAAAAATTTTTTGAAAGGGTCCCAAAAGTACCCAAGATCACCACCCATCTAGAAACCCACAGTTACATAATCCAGGGCAACATGGGTTTAAAAACAGGTCGCCCCCTGTCTTTTCTCAACTTTTGGGGCCATTTACGACAAGGTCCTAAAGCACTAAAAGATAAAAAGAATGCAGATGAAATATATACAGACTTTGAAAAACCCTTTCGACAAGTTTTGACCTTTGGCTTTAATTAGCGAAAAAAATGCTGGCAAAAGGGAAAATAACAGGAAAAGTGGGTCGATGGACCCTAAAATTTCCTCACTAACAAAACCCCGGGAGAGTGGGTCGCCCCCCCCCCCCCCCCCCCCCCCAGAGCACGGTGAAAAAGCTCTGTTCCACAAGACGGGAGTACTCGCTCCCATCTTTTTCCCTCATCCTCATATCCGACATAAAACAAGGATGTCAGCCACACCCACCTTTGTTTTCCTTTGAAAGATGACCCCCGAATCTGCATGACAGTGCCCTTCCTTTTGCAGACACGCAAGGCTCCAGGGGGCATCAACCAAATCTTTCAGGGGGCTGCGGAAAAAATGAAGTTCAACGAGGGAAAAATTTTTAAATTTAAATAGATATGGTAAACACGGGGAAATTAAATCTTAAGAGTACAAAAAAAATTTCCCCTGGCCACAAAAATAAAAGGGGAAACCCCAAACGCCCAAAGGGAACCTGGGAGGGGAATATGTGGGAAAGGATCTAAACCTTCAAGGACCATAACATTGTTCAATCGATTTGCTTTGAAAAATGACAGGATGGATTAAAGGAAAACCCTTTAAAAAATAGGGAGGCCAAGCCCTGATGACATCTTCAGGTCACTTGTTTTATCTAGGCTGGAATATTGATGCACACTAACAGCACCTTTCAAGGCAGGTGAATTGCTGACCTAGAAAATGTACAGAGAACCTTCACGGCGCGCATAACAGAGATAAAACACCTCAATTACTGGGAGCGCTTGAGGTTCCTGAAACTGTATTCCCTGGAACGCAGGCGGGAGAGATACATGATTATATACACCTGGAAAATCCTAGAGGGACTAGTACCGAACTTGCACACGAAAATCACTCACTACGAAAGCAAAAGACTTGGCAGACGATGCAACATCCCCCCAATGAAAGCAGGGGTGTCACTAGCACGTTAAGAGACCATACAATAAGTGTCAGGGGCCCGAGACTGTTCAACTGCCTCCCAGCATACATAAGGGGGATTACCAACAGACCCCTGGCAGTCTTCAAGCTGGCACTGGACAAGCACCTAAAGTCGGTTCCTGACCAGCCGGGCTGTGGCTCGTACGTTGGTTTGCGTGCAGCCAGCAGCAACAGCCTGGTTGATCAGGCTCTGATCCACCAGGAGGCCTGGTCACAGACCGGGCCGCGGGGGCATTGACCCCCGGAACTCCCTCCAGGTAAACTCCAGGTAAACTGGTGCACCACCTAAATGCCTGAACTGCAAGAATGATCACCACACTCTCGCAGCCAGATGCCCTACCAGAAGAGACATAGTAAAGAAACAACTCCAGCAACAAAACAAACCCAACCCACAAACAACCTCATATCCCACCATCACCAAGCTTCAGGCAGACCCCACTAATATCCTTCAAACCACGCAAGCAGCCTCCACCACTCCTCTGCCAGCTCCTGCTGGTGACTCCACCAAAATCCTTTACTGCATCATGTATGCCCATGTACAGAATGCAGCTGAGCCTGGCTCCTTCAATACCACCATCAACGAACTCTTCAAGCTCAACAACATGCCAAGTTTCACATTTCCTACGTCACCACCTTCCACCGAGGTTCTCCAATCCACGGCAAAGGTCACCAACATTGTCGTTGCTCCACCACCACCTGACACTGAGTCGGCCCAATCAGAGATCTCTGAGACCTCAGAAGAACCCAGTAACGAGAACCAACTAGAAACCTCTGAGACCTCAGAAGGACCCACCCACGAGAACCCTACACCACCTGCCTCTACTCTTACTGCTACTGACCCACAAGAAACCCCGACTCATCCAGCCTGCACTCCAACCACCACGTTCTACACCACGAAACAATACAGCAATGCTATGCCCAGCTCAGAACTCAGACAACGACTCCTAGTCAACACCTCAAAGTACACCTGCCACGGAAACCCACCTCTAACCCTACAAGACATACTCAACATCCTCAACGACGAAAGGTACACTCACCTCAAAGTGAAGGTACAACACCTTTCAAGAACAAAATTCAGCGCAGTCATCAATGGCTCCCACTGCAGCACAGTATAAATCATCACCTACCGAAGTCCCCCAGCACTTTGCTATTTAGCTAAAGCAGGGTGTGGCTCCAAAACGACCCTGTTTTCCTGGGCACCACCAGCCATCTCCAGCCGGGCACCTGAGCACCAGTCCTACTCTACCGACACTGCTGCCACCAGCACATCTCGCTCCAAAACAACCTCCTGCAGTACCTCTGCACATCGCGCTCCAGAGAGGACGGGCTACTCACCTCTACAACCCCACCTCCTTCTCCACCCTCCCAACCTCTTACATTTTTCCAGCCCTCCCCTCCCTCTTCCTTCCCATCCTCACCAACTCTCAGATCAGAACTTGAACTTGAACTTGACAAGTATCATGGAGCACGGAGAGAGTGAAATAGTATCGACCAGTGAAGACGGGGGCTAGGAACTATGACTCGACCCCTGCAACCACATATAGGTGAGTACATATAGGTGAGTACACACACACACACAACACACACACACACACACACACACACACACTCATTAAACTACAGACCAGTGTCACTGACATGTATAGTATGCAAAATCGTGGAGAAGATTATCAGGAGAAGAGTGGTGGAACACCTAGAAAGGAATGATCTCATCAACAGCAGCCAGCATGGTTTCAGGGACGGGAAATCCTGTGTCACAAACCTACTGGAGTTCTATGACATGGTGACAGCAGTAAGACAAGAGAGAGAGGGGTGGGTGGATTGCATTTTCTTGGACTGCAAGAAGGCGTTTGACACAGTTCCACACAAGAGATTGGTGCAAAAACTGGAGGACCAAGCAGGGATAACAGGGAAGGCACTACAATGGATCAGGGAATACTTGTCAGGAAGACAGCAGCGAGTCATGGTACGTGGCGAGGTTCAGAGTGGGCACCTGTGACCAGCGGGGTCCCGCAGGGGTCAGTCCTAGGACCAGTGCTGTTTCTGGTATTTGTGAACGACATGACGGAAGGAATAGACTCTGAGGTGTCCTGTTTGCAGATGACGTGAAGTTGATGAGAAGAATACACTCGATCGAAGACCAGGCAGAACTACAAAGGGATCTGGACAGGCTGCAGACCTGGTCCAGCAATTGGCTCCTGGAGTTCAATCCCACCAAGTGCAAAGTCATGAAGTTTGGGGGAAGGGCAAAGAAGGCCGCAGACGGAGTACAGTCTAGGGGGTCAGAGACTACAAACCTCACTCAAGAAAAAAAGATCTTGGGGTGAGTATAAACCCAGGCACATCTCCTGAAGCGCAAATCAACCAAATAACTGCTGCAGCATATGGGAGCCTAGCAAACCTCAGAACAGCATTCCGACATCTTAATAAGGAATCGTTCAGGACCCTGTACACCGTATACGTTAGGCCCATATTGGAGTATGCGGCACCAGTTTGGAACCCAACCTAGCCAAGCACGTAAAGAAACTAGAGAAAGTGCAAAGGTTTGCAACAAGACTAGTCCCAGAGCTAAGAGGTATGTCCTACGAGGAGAGGTTAAGGGAAATCAACCTGACGACACTGGAGGACAGGAGAGATAGGGGGGACATGATAACGACATACAAAATACTGAGAGGAATTGACAAGGTGGACAAAGACAGGATGTTCCAGAGATTGGACACAGTAACAAGGGGACACAGTTGGAAGCTGAAGACACAGATGAATCACAGGGATGTTAGGAAGTATTTCTTCAGCCACAGAGTAGTCAGTAAGTGGAATAGTTTGGGAAGCGATGTAGTGGAGGCAGGATCCATACATAGCTTTAAGCAGAGGTATGATAAAGCTCACGGGCCAGGGAGAGTGACCTAGTAGCGATCAGTGAAGAGGCGGGGCCAGGAGCTCGGACTCGACCCCCGCAACCTCAACTAGGTGAGTACAACCTCAACTAGGTGAGTACACTGGAGGACAGGAGGGTCAGGGGAGACATGATAACGACATATAAAATACTGCGTGGAATAGACAAGGTGGACAAAGACAGGATGTTCCAGGGAGGGGACACAGAAACAAGAGGCCACAATTGGAAGTTGAAGACACAAATGAGTCAGAGAGATAGTAGGAAGTATTTCTTCAGTCATAGAGTTGTAAGGCAGTGGAATAGCCTAGAAAATGACGTAGTGGAGGCAGGAACCATACACAGTTTTAAGACGAGGTTTGATAAAGCTCATGGAGCGAGGAGAGAGAGGGCCTAGTAGCAACCGTTGAAGAGGCGGGGCCAGGAGCTAGGACTCGACCCCTGCAACCACAAATAGGCGAGTACAAATAGGTGAGTACACATACACATACTTACGTTGTACCTCCAAAATATCCCTTACCAATACTCATATCTGTCCAGCAGCATGGCTGCCGCTGTTCCATATCCTCTGTTGTGACGCCTTGATATTGTTTTACGAAAAATATCTTGACATCATAAAACAGGAGACCTCAAGATGTTGTGAAAGGTTGAGCATCTACTGTACATAAGTGTGAAAGGTTGAGCATCTACTGTACATAAGTGTGAAAGGTTGAGCATCTACTGTACATAGGGGTGAAAGGTTTAGCATCCACTGTACATACATGTTGTGAAAGGTTGAGCATCTACTGTACATAGATGCTGTGAAAGGTTGAGCATCTACTGTACATAGATGTTGTGAAAGGTTGAGCATCTACTGTACATAAGTGTGAAAGGTTGAGCATCTACTGTACATAGATGATGTGAAAGGTTGAGCATCTACTGTACATTAAAGATGTGAAAGGTTGAGCTTCTACTGCATATAGATGATGTGAAAGGTTGAGCATCTACTGTACATAAGTGTGAAAGGTTGAGAATCTACTGTACATAGATGATGAGAAAGGTTGAGCATCAACTGTACATAGATATTGTGAAAGGTTGAACATCTACTATACATAGATGTTGTGAAAGGTTGAGCATCTACTGTACATAGATGTTGTGAAAGGTTGAGCATCTACTGTACATAGATGATGGGAAAGGTTGAGCATCTACTGTACATAGATGTTGTGAAAGGTTGAGCATCTACTGTACATAGATGTTATGAAAGGTTGAGCATCTACTGTACATAGATGTTGTGAAAGGTTGAGCATCTACTGTACATAGATGATGTGAAAGGTTGAGCATCTACTCTACATAAGTGTGAAAGGTTGAGCATCTACTGTACATAGATGATGTGAAAGGTTGAGCATCCAGTGTACATAGATGATGTGAAAGGTTGAGCATCTACTGTACATAGATGATGTGAAAGGTTGAGCATCTACTGTACATAGATGTTGTGGAAGGTTGAGCATCTACTGTACATAGATGATGTGAAAGGTTGAGCATCTACTGTTCATAGATGATGTGAAAGGTTGAGCATCTACTGTATATAGATGTTGTGAAAGGTTGAGCATCTACTGCACATAAATGTTGTGAAAGGTTGAGCATCTACTGTACATAGATGTTGTGAAAGGTTGAGCATCTACTGTACATAGATGTTGTGAAAGGTTGAGCATCTACTGTACATAGATGATGTGAAAGGTTGAGCATCTTCTGTACATAGATGATGTGAAAGGTTGAGCATCCACTGTACATAGATGATGTGAAAGGTTGAGCATCAACTGTACATAGATGATGTGAAAGGTTGAGCATCTCCTGTTGTAAGTGTGAAAGGTTGAGCATCTACTGTACATAGTTGATGTGAAAGGTTGAGCATCTACTGTTCATAGATGATGTGAAAGGTTCAGCATCTACTGTACATAGATGTTGTGAAAGGTTGAGCATCCACTGTACATAGATGTTGTGAAAGGTTGAGCATCTACTGTACATAGATGATGTGAAAGGTTGAGCATCCACTGTACATAGATGATGTGAAAGGTTGAGCATCTACTGTAAATAGATGATGTGAAAGGTTGAGCATCTCCTGTTGTAAGTGTGAAGGGTTGAGCATCTACTGTACATAGATGATGTGAAAGGTTGAGCATCTACTGTTCACAGATGATGTGAAAGGTTGAGCATCTACTGTACATAGATGTTGTGAAAGGTTGAGCATCTACTGTACATAGATGTTGTGAAAGGTTGAGCATCTACTGTACATAGATGTTGTGAAAGGTTGAGCATCTACTGTACATAGATGTTGTGAAAGGTTGAGCATCTACTGTACATAGATGATGTGAAAGGTTGAGCATCTACTGTACATAGATGATGTGAAATGTTGAGCATCTATTGTACATAGATGATGTGAAAGGTTGAGCGTCTACTGGACATAGATGTTGTGAAAGGTTGAGCATCTACTGTACATAGATGATGTGAAAGGTTGAGCATCTACTGTACATAAGTGTGAAAGGTTGAGCATCTACTGTACATAGATGATGTGAAAGGTTGAGCATCTACTGTACATAGATGATGTGAAAGGTTGAGCATCTATTGAACATAGATGTTGTGAAAGGTTGAGAATCTACTGTAAATAGATGCTGTGAAAGGTTGAGCGTCTACTGTACATAGATGATGTGAAAGGTTGAGGATCTACTGTACATAGAAGTTGTGAAAGGTTGAGCATCCACTGTACATAGATGATGTGAAAGGTTGAGCATCTACTGTACATAGATGATGTGAAAGGTTGAGCATCTACTGTACATAAGTGTGAAAGGTTGAGCATCTACTGTACATAAATGATGTGAAAGGTTGAGCATCTACTGCACATAAGTGAGAAAGGTTGAGCATTTACTGTACATAGATGTTGTGAAAGGTTGAGCATCCACTGTAAATAGATGACGTGAAAGGTTGAGCATCTACTGCACATAGATGATGTGAAAGGTTGAGCATCTACTCTACATAAGTGTGAAAGGTTGAGAATCTACTGTACATAGATGATGTGAAAGGTTGAGTATCTACTGTACATAGATGTTGTGAAAGGTTGAGCGTCTACTGTACATAGATGTTGTGAAAGGTTGAGCATCTACTGTACATAGATGTTGTGAAAGGTTGAGCATCTACTGTACATAGATGATGTGAAAGGTTGAGCATCTACTGTACATAAATGTTGTGAAAGGTTGAGCATCTACTGTACATAGATGCTGTGAAAGGTTGAGCATCTACTGTACATAGATGTTTTGAAAGGTTGAGCATCTACTGTACATAAGTGTGAAAGGTTGAGCATCTACTGTTCATAGATGATATGAAAGGTTGAGCATCTACTGTACATAGATGATGTGAAAGGTTGAGCATCTACTGTACATAGATGATGTGAAAGGTTGAGCATCTACTGTACATAGATGATGTGAAAGGTTGAGCATCTACTGTACATAGATGTTGTGAAAGGTTGAGTATCTACTGTACATAGATGATGTGAAAGGTTGAGCATCTGCTCTACATAAGTGTGAAAGGTTGAGCATCTACTGTACATAGATGATGTGAAAGGTTGAGCATCCAGTGTACATAGATGATGTGAAAGGTTGAGCATCTACTGTACATAGATGATGTGAAAGGTTGAGCATCTACTGTACATAGATGTTGTGAAAGGTTGAGCATCTACTGTACATAGATGATGTGAAAGGTTGAGCATCTACTGTTCATAGATGATGTGAAAGGTTGAGCATCTACTGTATATAGATTTTGTGAAAGGTTGAGCATCTACTGTACATAAATGTTGTGAAAGGTTGAGCATCTACTGTACATAGATGTTGTGAAAGGTTGAGCATCTACTGTACATAGATGATGTGAAAGGTTGAGCATCTACTGTACATAGATGATCTGAAAGGTTGAGCATCCACTGTACATAGATGTTGTGAAAGGTTGAGCATCTACTGTACATAGATGATGTGAAAGGTTGAGCATCTCCTGTTGTAAGTGTGAAAGGTTGAGCATCTACTGTACATAGATGATGTGAAAGGTTGAGCATCTACTGTTCATAGATGATATGAAAGGTTCAGCATCTACTGTACATAGATGTTGTGAAAGGTTGAGCATCTACTGTACATAGATGTTGTGAAAGGTTGAGCATCTCCTGTACATAGATGATGTGAAAGGTTGAGCATCCACTGTACATAGATGATATGAAAGGTTGAGCATCTACTGTACATAGATGACGTGAAAGGTTGAGCATCTCCTGTTGTAAGTGTGAAAGGTTGAGCATCTACTGTACATAGATGATGTGAAAGGTTGAGCATCTACTGTTCGCAGATGATGTGAAAGGTTGAGCATCTACTTTACATAGATGTTGTGAAAGGTTGAGCATCTACTGTACATAGATGTTGTGAAAGGTTGAGCATCTACTGTACATAGATGTTGTGAAAGGTTGAGCATCTACTGTACATAGATGTTGTGAAAGGTTGAGCATCTACTGTACATAGATGATGTGAAAGGTTGAGCATCTACTGTACATAGATGATGTGAAATGTTGAGCATCTATTGTACATAGATGAGGTGAAAGGTTGAGCATCTACTGTACATAGATGTTGTGAAAGGTTGAGCGTCTACTGGACATAGATGTTGTGAAAGGTTGAGCATCTACTGTACATAGATGATATGAAAGGTTGAGCATCTACTGTACATAAGTGTGAAAGGTTGAGCATCTACTGTACATAAGTGTGAAAGGTTTAGCATCTACTCTACATAGATGATGTGAAAGGTTGAGCATCTACTGTACATAAGTGTGAAAGGTTGAGAATCTACTGTACATAGATGATGAGAAAGGTTGAGCATCAACTGTACATAGATGTTGTGAAAGGTTGAGCATCTACTGTACACAGATGTTGTGAAAGGTTGAGCATCTACTGTACATAGATATTGTGAAAGGTTGAACATCTACTGTACATAGATGTTGTGAAAGGTTGAGCATCTACTGTACATAGATGTTGTGAAAGGTTGAGCATCTACTGTACATAGATGATGGGAAAGGTTGAGCATCTACTGTACATAGATGTTGTGAAAGGTTGAGCATCTACTGTACATAGATGTTATGAAAGGTTGAGCATCTACTGTACATAGATGTTGTGAAAGGTTGAGCATCTACTGTACATAGATGATGTGAAAGGTTGAGCATCTACTCTACATAAGTGTGAAAGGTTGAGCATCTACTGTACATAGATGATGTGAAAGGTTGAGCATCCAGTGTACATAGATGATGTGAAAGGTTGAGCATCTACTGTACATAGATGATGTGAAAGGTTGAGCATCTACTGTACATAGATGTTGTGGAAGGTTGAGCATCTACTGTACATAGATGATGTGAAAGGTTGAGCATCTACTGTTCATAGATGATGTGAAAGGTTGAGCATCTACTGTATATAGATGTTGTGAAAGGTTGAGCATCTACTGTACATAAATGTTGTGAAAGGTTGAGCATCTACTGTACATAGATGTTGTGAAAGGTTGAGAATCTACTGTACATAGATGTTGTGAAAGGTTGAGCATCTACTGTACATAGATGATGTGAAAGTTTGAGCATCTACTGTACATAGATGATGTGAAAGGTTGATCATCCACTGTACATAGATGATGTGAAAGGTTGAGCATCTACTGTACATAGATGATGTGAAAGGTTGAGCATCTCCTGTTGTAAGTGTGAAAGGTTGAGCATCTACTGCACATAGATGATGTGAAAGGTTGAGCATCTACTGTTCATAGATGATGTGAAAAGTTCAGCATCTACTGTACATAGATGTTGTGAAAGGTTGAGCATCTACTGTACATAGATGTTGTGAAAGGTTGAGCATCCACTGTACATAGATGATGTGAAAGGTTGAGCATCTACTGTACATAGATGACGTGAAAGGTTGAGCATCTCCTGTTGTAAGTGTGAAAGGGTGAGCATCTACTGTACATAGATGATGTGAAAGGTTGAGCATCTACTGTTCACAGATGATGTGAAAGGTTGAGCATCTACTGTACATAGATGTTGTGAAAGGTTGAGCATCTACTGTACATAGATGTTGTGAAAGGTTGAGCATCTACTGTACATAGATGTTGTGAAAGGTTGAGCATCTACTGTACATAGATGTTGTGAAAGGTTGAGCATCTACTGTACATAGATGATGTGAAAGGATGAGCATCTACTGTACATAGATGATGTGAAATGTTGAGCATCTATTGTACATAGATGATGTGAAAGGTTGAGCATCTACTGTACATAGATGTTGTGAAAGGTTGAGCGTCTACTGGACATAGATGTTGTGAAAGGTTGAGCATCTACTGTACATAGATGATGTGAAAGGTTGAGCATCTACTGTACATAAGTGTGAAAGGTTGAGCATCTACTGTACATAGATGATGTGAAAGGTTGAGCATCTACTGTACATAGATGATGTTAAAGGTTGAGCATCTATTGAACATAGATGTTGTGAAAGGTTGAGAATCTACTGTACATAGATGTTGTGAAAGGTTGAGCGTCCACTGTACATAGATGATGTGAAAGGTTGAGGATCTACTGTACATAGAAGTTGTGAAAGGTTGAGCATCCACTGTACATAGATGATGTGAAAGGTTGAGCATCTACTGTACATAGATGATGTGAAAGGTTGAGCATCTACTGTACATAAGTGTGAAAGGTTGAGCATCTACTGTACATAAATGATGTGAAAGGTTGAGCATCTACTGTAAATAGAAGATGTGAAAGGTTGAGCATCTACTGTACATAGATGATGTGAAAGGTTGAGCATCTACTGCACATAAGTGAGAAAGGTTGAGCATCTACTGTACATAGATGTTGTGAAAGGTTGAGCATCCACTGTAAATAGATGACGTGAAAGGTTGAGCATCTACTGCACATAGATGATGTGAAAGGTTGAGCATCTACTGTACATAAGTGTGAAAGGTTGAGAATCTACTGTACATAGATGATGTGAAAGGTTGAGTATCTACTGTACATAGATGTTGTGAAAAGTTGAGCATCTACTGTTCATAGATGTTGTGAAAGGTTGAGCATCTACTGTACATACATGTTGTGAAAGGTTGAGCATCTACTGTACATAGATGATGTGAAAGGTTGAGCATCTACTGTACATAGATGTTGTGAAAGGTTGAGCATCTACTGTACATAGATGCTGTGAAAGGTTGAGCATCTACTGTACATAGATGTTTTGAAAGGTTGAGCATCTACTGTACATAAGTGTGAAAGGTTGAGCATCTACTGTTCATAGATGATATGAAAGGTTGAGCATCTACTGTACATAGATGATGTGAAAGGTTGAGCATCTACTGTACATAGATGATGTGAAAGGTTGAGCATCTACTGTACATAGATGTTGTGAAAGGTTGAGCATCTACTGTACATAGATGTTGTGAAAGGTTGAGCATCTACTGTGACATAGATGATGTGAAAGGTTTGAGCATCTACTCTACATAAGTGTGAAAGGTTGAGCATCTACTGTACATAGATGATGTGAAAGGTTGAGCATCCAGTGTACATAGATGATGTGAAAGGTTGAGCATCTACTGTACATAGATGATGTGGAAAGGTTGAGCATCTACTGTACATAGATGTTGTGAAAGGTTGTGCATCTACTGTACATAGATGATGTGAAAGGTTGAGCATCTACTGTTCATAGATGATGTGAAAGGTTGAGCATCTACTGTATATAGATGTTGTGAAAGGTTGAGCATCTACTGTACATAAATGTTGTGAAAGGTTGAGCATCTACTGTACATAGATGTTGTGAAAGGTTGAGCATCTACTGTACATAGATGTTGTGAAAGGTTGAGCATCTACTGTACATAGATGATGTGAAAGGTTGAGCATCTACTGTACATAGATGATGTGAAATGTTGAGCATCTATTGTACATAGATGATGTGAAAGGTTGAGCATCTACTGTACATAGATGTTGTGAAAGGTTGAGCGTCTACTGGACATAGATGTTGTGAAAGGTTGAGCATCTACTGTACATAGATGATGTGAAAGGTTGAGCATCTACTGTACATAAGTGTGAAAGGTTGAGCATCTACTGTACATAAGTGTGAAAGGTTGGGCATCTATTCTACATAGATGATGTGAAAGGTTGAGCATCTACTGTACATAGATGATGTGAAAGGTTGAGCATCTATTGAACATAGATGTTGTGAAAGGTTGAGAATCTACTGTACATAGATGTTGTGAAAGGTTGAGCGTCCACTGTACATAGATGATGTGAAAGGTTGAGGATCTACTGTACATAGAAGTTGTGAAAGGTTGAGCATCCACTGTACATAGATGATGTGAAAGGTTGAGCATCTACTGTACATAGATGATGTGAAAGGTAGAGCATCTACTGTACATAAGTGTGAAAGGTTGAGCATCTACTGTACATAAATGATGTGAAAGCTTGAGCATCTACTGTAAATAAAAGATGTGAAAGGTTGAGCATCTACTGTACATAGATGATGTGAAAGGTTGAGCATCTACTGTACATAAGTGTGAAAGGTTGAGCATCTACTGCACATAAGTGAGAAAGGTTGATCATCTACTGTACATAGATGTTGTGAAAGGTTGAACATCCACTGTAAATAGATGACGTTAAAGGTTGAGCATCTACTGTACATAGATGATGTGAAAGGTTGAGCATCTACTGTACATAGATGTTGTGAAAGGTTGAGCATCTACTGTACATAGATGATGTGAAAGGTTGAGCATCTACTGTTCATAGATGTTGTGAAAGGTTGAGCATCTACTGTACATAAGTGTGAAAGGTTGAGAATCTACTGTACATAGATGATGTGAAAGGTTAAGTATCTACTGTACATAGATGTTGTGAAAGGTTGAGCATCTACTGTACATAGATGTTGTGAAAGGTTGAGCATCTACTGTACATAGATGTTGTGAAAGGTTGAGCATCTACTGTACATAGATGATGTGAAAGGTTGAGCATCTACTGTTCATAGATGTTGTGAAAGGTTGAGCATCTACTGTACATAGATGCTGTGAAAGGTTGAGCATCTACTGTACATAGATGTTTTGAAAGGTTGAGCATCTACTGTACATAAGTGTGAAAGGTTGAGCATCTACTGTTCATAGATATGAAAGGTTGAGCATCTACTGTACATAGATGATGTGAAAGGTTGAGCATCTACTGTACATAGATGATGTGAAAGGTTGAGGATCTACTGTACATAGATGATGTGAAAGGTTGAGCATCTACTGTACATAGATGTTGTGAAAGGTTGAGCATCTACTGTACATAAGTGTGAAAGGTTGAGCATCTACTGTTCATAGATGATATGAAAGGTTGAGCATCTACTGTACATAGATGATGTGAAAGGTTGAGCATCTACTGTACATAGATGATGTGAAAGGTTGAGCATCTACTGTACATAAGTGTGAAAGCTTTAGCATCTACTGTACATAGATGATGTGAAAGGTTGAGCATCTACTGTACATAGATGTTGTGAAAGGTTGAGCATCTACTGTACGTAGATGAGGTGAAAGGTTGAGCATCTATTGAACATAGATGTTGTGAAAGGTTGAGAATGTACTGTGCATAGATGTTGTGAAAGGTTGAGCATCTACTGTACATAGATGTTGTGAAAGGTTGAGCATCCACTGTACATAGAAGATGTGAAAGGTTGAGCATCTACTGTACATAGATGATGTGAAAGGTTAAGCATCTACTGTACATAAGTGTGAAAGATAGAACATCTACTCTACATAGATGATGTGAAAGGTTGAACATCTGCTGTACATAGATGTTGTGAAAGGTTGAGCATCTACTGTACATAGATGTTGTGAAAGGTTGAGCATCGACTGTACATAGATGTTGTGAAAGGTTGAGCATCTACTGTACATAAGTGTGAAAGGTTGAACATCTACCGTACATAGGTGTGAAATGTTGAGCATCCACTGTACATAGATGTTGTGAAAAGTTGAGCATCTACTTAACCTAGATGTTCTGAAAGGTTGAGCATCCACTGTACATAGATGATGTCAAAGGTTGAGCATCTACTGTACATAGATGATGTGAAAGGTTGAGCATCTACTGTACATAGATGATATGAAAGGTTGAGCATCTACTGTACATAGATGATATGAAAGGTTGAGCATCTACTGTACATAGATGATATGAAAGGTTGAGCATCTACTGTACATAGATGATATGAAAGGTTGAGCATCTACTGTACATAGATGATATGAAAGGTTGAGCATCTACTGTACATAGATGATGTGAAAGGTTGAGCATCTTATGTACATAGATGATATGAAAGGTTGAGCATCTACTGTACATAGATGATGTGAAAGGTTGAGCATCTTATGTACATAGATGTTCTGAAAGGTTGAGCATCCACTGTACATAGATGATGTGAAAGGATGAGCATCTACTGTACATAGATGATATGAAAGGTTCAGCATCGACTGTACATAGATGATGTCATGAAAGGTTTTGAAAACCGACAAGTTGAAGAATTGAGACACTTATGCAACACATGGGAATCTTTATTGAAGAAACGTTTCGCCACACAGTGGCTTCATCAGTCCAATGCAAAGTAGAAATGAGTAAGGAGAGTAGAAGTTTTGAGGTAATCAGTCCCTCAACCTGGAATCGATGTGTTCAGTCCATCACTTCCTACAAGAGTGATGGAGTCAACACATCGATTCCAGGTTGAGGGACTGATTACCTCAAAACTTCTACTCTCCTTACTCATTTCTACTTTGTATTGGACTGATGAAGCCACTGTGTGGCGAAACGTTTCTTCAATAAAGATTCCCATGTGTTGCATAAGTGTCTCAATTCTTCATAGATGATGTCAAAGGTTGAGCATCTACTGTACATAGATGTTGTGAAAGGTTGAGCATCTACTGTACATAGATGATGTGAAAGGTTGAGCATCTACTGTACATAGACGATGTGAAAGGTTGAGCATCTACTGTACATAGATGATGCTAAAGGTTGAGCATCTACTGTACATAGATGTTGTGAAAGGTTGAGCATCTACTGTACATAGATGTTGTGAAAGGTTGAGCATCTACTGTACATAGATGTTGTGAAAGGTTGAGGATCTACTTTACATAGATGTTGTGAAAGTTTGAGCATCTACTGTACATAGATGATGTGAAAGGTTGAGCATCTACTGTACATAGACGATGTGAAAGGTTGAGCATCTACTGTACATAAGCGTGAAAGGTTGAGCATCCACTGTACATAGATGATGTGAAAGGTTGAGCATCTACTGTACATAGATGATGTGAAAGGTTGAGCATCTACTATACATAGATGATGTGAAAAGTTGAGCATCTACTGTACATAAGTGTGAAATGTTGAGCATCTACTGTAAATAGATGTTGTGAAAGGTTGAGCATCTACTGTACATAGATGATGTGAAAGGTTGAGCATCTACTGTACATAGATGTTGTGAAAGGTTGAGCATCTACTGTACATAGATGTTGTGAAAGGTTGAGCATCTACTGTACATAGATGTTGTGAAAGGTTGAGCATCTATTGTACGTAGATGTTGTGAAAGGTTGAGCATCTACTGTACATAGATGATATGAAAGGTTGAGCATCTACTGTACATAGATGATGTGAAAGGTTGAGCATCTATTGTACGTAGATGTTGTGAAAGGTTGAGCATCTACTGTACATAGATGATGTAAAAGGTTGAGCATCTACTGTACATAGATGATGTGAAAGGTTGAGCATCTACTGCACATAGATGTTGTGAAAGGTTGAGCATCTACTGTACATAGAAGTTGTGAAAGGTTGAGCATCTACTGTACATGGATGATGTGAAAGGTTGAGCATCTACTGTACATAAGTGTGAAAGGTTGAGCATCTACTGTACATAGATGTTTTGAAAGGTTGAGCATCTACTGTACATAAGTGTGAAAGGTTGAGCATCTACTGTATGTAGATGTTTTGAAAGATTGAGCATCTACTGTACATAGATGTTTTGAAAGGTTGAGCATCTACTGTACATAGGTGTGAAAGGTTGAGCATCTACTGTATGTAGATGTTTTGAAAGATTGAGCATCTACTGTACATAAGTGTGAAAGGTCGAGCATCTACTGTACGTAGGTGTGAAAGGTTGAGCATCTACTGTACATAAGTGTGAAAGGTCGAGCATCTACTGTACATAGGTGTGAAAGGTTGAGCATCTACTGTATGTAGATGTTTTGAAAGGTTGAGCATCTACTGTACATAAGTGTGAAAGGTCGAGCATCTACTGTACGTAGGTGTGAAAGGTTGAGCATCTACTGTACATAGATGTTGTGAAAGGTTAAGCATCTACTGTACATAGATGTTGTGAAAGGTTGAGCATCTACTGTACATAAATGTTGTGAAAGGTTGAGCATCTACTGTACATAGATGATGTGAAAGGTTGAGCATCTACTGTACATAGATGTTGTGAAAGGTTGAGCATCTATTGTACATAGATGTTGTGAAAGGTTGAGCATCTACTGTACATAGATGTTGTGAAAGGTTGAGCATCTACTGTACATAGATGTTGTGAAAGGTTGAGCATCTGTTGTACATAGATGTTGTGAAAGGTTGAGCTTCTACTGTACATAGGTGTTGTGAAAGGTTGAGCATCTACTGTACATAGATGATGTGAAAGGTTGAGCATCTACTGTACATAGATGATGTGAAAGGTTGAGCATCTACTGTACGTAGATGATGTGAAAGGTTGAGCATCTACTGTACATAGATGTTGTGAAAGGTTGAACATCTACTGTATATAGATGTTGTGAAAGGTTGAGCATCTACTGTACATCGATGTTGTGAAAGGTTGAACATCTACTGTATATAGATGATGTGAAAGGTTGAACATCTACTGTACATAGATGATGTGAAAGGTTGAACATCTACTGTACATAGATGATGTGAAAGGTTGAACATCTACTGTACATAGATGATGTGAAAGGTTGAACATCTACTGTACATAGGTGATGTGAAAGGTTGAGCATCTACTGTATATTGAAGAATCCTGAGTTAGCATATAAATTGTCCTTCAAGATTGATTGACCAAACACATCGACCTCATGGCGAGAGACTGATTACCTCAAACTCCTTCTTATCTTTTCCCGTTCTTCTTTGTATGAGACTGAAAAAGACACTGGCTGGCGAAACATTTTTTTCAGTAAAGATTTCAACTTGTCTGCATTTTAAACCATTTACATCACACCACTGCTGCCATTTTCTCCCATGGATACGTAACACAAGTATCAGTGTCAATAAGGTGTTAAACCTTCTTCACTGGCAACTTCATAGAACTTTTGACAGGTATTCGATGAACATGCATCTGAAAATAATTAAAGGAAGAGCAAATTACTCATTAGATATTATTTGGAATACGGAAACCCTTATCTTGTGCGTATAAACCATATATATTCAAAACAATGGGAAATTCGCATGCGATTATTGTTAGGAAGCTATTTATTCAATTCTTACTTCAAAATTCATTTTTTTAAATAAGTTTCCCCATTTACACTCTTTTACATTTTTAATTTGTTATTCATTAATATCTTAAGAACATTTTTGTGAAAAATGGAGTTCCGCTGTATTTTTTTTTTTGTTGAGGCTTGACTATTTTTGGGCCTACATCGACTATTGGTTTACTATCTTTCCAGGAGGATCCCATCAGAATGTTTCTGGCTTCCGTTGGGCTTGGTTAGCTGAGGTTCAAGTTTTGATGACAAGATTTCGCTTGATATAACTCATCTCTTTTTTTCTTTCGAAGTATAGCACATGAGTCTATGGAGCCCAAAGTATTTTGCCAACATGCTGCCACAGATACACCTGTGTTCAATGAAAACAAGGATAGGCGAAGTGCTATACAAATGCGAATGACCTGTATGTCGAGGCGAGTGTCCATAGAGGAATTAGGAACAACAAAATTTTTGTTTCTTGTGGCTTTGTCGAGCAACGTTTAGCAACTTTCTCCAGTGTGGTGTACCAATGGAGCTGTTTGTGGCGTTTAGAAAAAGCTGGGTTGCTTAAAGTCTGCAAGGATATCCCACAACAGT
Organism: Cherax quadricarinatus; assembly: GCF_026875155.1. Lineage (NCBI taxonomy): Eukaryota > Metazoa > Arthropoda > Malacostraca > Decapoda > Parastacidae > Cherax > Cherax quadricarinatus. Next base: position 7,242,645 of record NC_069414.1, read on the forward strand.
GGTGCCTCGGTAAACTTTGGGTAGCGAATTCCTACGGAAAGGGATGCAATACACAAAAACAGAAATAAGGGTAATGTTGGCCGTGCTGCCTTACTGACTTTCCTTTCTCCCAGTCTCACTGGAACTGCTGCTTGATATCACTGGTGACATTCCAGTTACAAGTTTAGTGCTTCATGAATATTGATTATAGGAGTTCGTTGTATTCACTCAAACTCGGCCTGTCAAAGGAAAATGTACACCTAAAGAAACAGGTTAACCTGGGCAGGGTTAGACACCTTGTGCGACCAAACAAGTCATCGTAGACACATGTGCAACATCTGGATATCTTCATTGTAGACGTTTCGCCATCCAGTGGCTTTATCAATACAGATTCTAGGACATAATAGGAAGACAGTAGAACTATATACAAAAGATGAGGTAATCAGTCCCTCAGCCTTGGAGTTAGTGTTCACAGCATCGTGGTGGCGGAGAATCTGGAGCAAAGGCAAGAAGACTGGCGGTTATATAGACGTCAGTGGATAGGGACGGGCAGCAGACGAGGGCATAGTCACTGGTAGGCGGGATTCCCCAGTGGAAGTAGGTCCTTCCCAAAGAGATGGGTTAGTTGCAGCAGCCGTGAAGAAGGTCTTGTAGATGTCCTCTGAACCAAGATTCCATGATGTTGCAGTGTCTGACAAGTTGTGCAAGAAAGGTATAAAATACCGACAATATGAAAGTTAAGACACATGTGCAACATCTGGATATCTTTATAGTATACGTTTCGCCATCCAGTGGCTTTATCAATACAGATTCTAGGACATAATAGGAAGACAGTAGAACTATATACAAAAGATGAGGTAATCAGTCCCTCAGCCTTGGAGTTAGTGTTCACAGCATCGTGGTGGCGGAGAATCTGTATTGATAAAGCCACTGGATGGCGAAACGTCTACAATAAAGATATCCAGATGTTGCACATGTGTCTTAACTTTCATATTGTCGGTATTTTATACCTTTTTTGCACAAGTCATCGTAGAGTGAAATTCCATTGTCACTAAAAGCGACGGATATATGTTATTATGTTAATCTCCAGGGTTTGTTACCAGGACCTCAGCAATGAGAGTGGCTACTCTCACCGCTGGGCAACGGCGACCAGTACTGCGACGGATATAGCCCCAACTCCATAAAGGTGGCAGCAAAGCATTAGCTAAGAACTATAGACCGATAGCTCTAACTTCCAACATCATAAAAAATTTTGAAAGAGACTGGGCAGGCGGTGCAAAAGACTTCCAATGGTAAGTAGGGGCGTCATTGGTGTCCGGGGCCCAAAACTGCTCAACAACCTCCCACCAGGGCATATGAGGAATTACCAATAGACCCATGGCTGCCTTCAAGAGGGAGCTGGACAGATACTTAAAGTTGGTGCAGGATCAGTGATTCGTATGTTGGACTAGGTACGGCCAACAGTAAAAGCCTGGTTGATCGGGTTCTGATCCACCGGGAGACCTGGTCGTGGACTGGGCCGCGGGGGCGTTGATCCCCGAAATACCCTCCAGGTAGACTCTAGGCAGGTAGGCATCTAAATCACCTATCATTTGCTTCAACCTAAACAGGTCATTTAGTTTTCCTTAAGAACTATGTTATTACCTGATAACCTTGAGATAATTTTTAAGGAAAGGTGTCAGAAGGTGATATATGAAGCTACTGGTAAGATGGATCTAACAGCGTGTCATTACCCAGTTACCGTATGTTGTGTTTACTGTACAAACTGGCTGTCAGTTTTCTTATCACTATGCAGAAAAGTAAAGAGAAGAGTGAATCACCGTGATTGATGCCCTCTAACGAGGTGATATTATTCCTTATCCTCATATCAGACATAGACAGAGATGTACACCACAGCACCGTATCGTCCTTTGCGGATGATACTAGGATCTGCATGAGGCTGTCATCTGCTGAGGACGCGGTTAACCTCCAAGAAGATATAAACAAAGTTTTCCAGTGGGCAACGGTAAACAATATGAAGTTCAATGAGGACAAATTCCAACTACTCCGTTATGGAAAACTGGAGGAGATAATAGCTAGAACAGAGTATACTACTGACTCCGGCCATACAATAGAGCGGAAAAATAATGTAAGGGACCTGGGAGTAGTAATGTCTGAGGATCTCACTTTCAAGGATCACAACAGTGCCACGATCGCACGTGCAAAGAAAATGATAGGATGGATAATGAGAACTTTCAAAACGAGAGATGCCAAGCCCATGATGATCCTTTTCAAATCATTTGTTCTCTCTAGGCTGGAATACTGCTGTACATTAACATCTCCATTCAAAACAGGTGAAATCGCAGATCTAGAGAGTGTACAGAGATCGTTTACTGCACGTATAAGTTCTGTCAAGCACCTTAACTACTGGGAACGCTTGGAAGCACTTGACTTGTACTCGTTGGAACGCAGGAGGGAGAGATATATCATAATCTACACTTGGAAAATCTTGGAAGGAATGGTCCCAAATCTGCACACAGAAATCACTCCCTACGAAAGTAAAAGACTGGGCAGGCGATGCAAAATGCCCCCAATAAAAAGTAGGGGCGCCATTGGTACACTAAGGAAAAACACCATAAGTGTCCGGGGCCCAAAACTGTTCAACAGCCTCCCATCAATCATTAGGGGAATTGCTAATAAACCCCTGGCTGCCTTCAAGAGAGAGCTGGACAAATACCTAAAGTCAGTGCCGGATCAGCCGGGCTGTGGCTCGTACGTTGGACTGCGTGCGGCCAGCAGTAACAGCCTAGTTGATCAGGCCCTGATCCATCGGAAGGCCTGGTCATGGACCGGGGCACGGGGGCGTTGATCCCCGGAATAACCTCCAGGTAACCTCCAGGTAACCCGCCGAACAAGTCGAATATTTCCTACAGTCAGCTGAAACTAAAAGAAAAAAATGCTATCGAAAGGTTCCCAAAACCACGTCTCAATTCACTAGTCAAATGAATTCTTGAAATGCTGTTAATTACATCCTTATCGTCGGGTAAGTTCCAGACGTAAGCCCATCTTGTATGAGACACTGCTTCACTGCCTTCAGCTGTCCCAAAACCAAGTTAGTTTGGCTGAAACAAACTGGCAGCTTCTACAAATTTCTCTTCCGCTTGGGCAACTAGACGGCGGAGAAGGTGACCGACGGTGATAGCGTCCTGTCCTTTCTCATGGCAGATATTTATGCAACGAAAAGGAACAGCTTAATTTCTTAAGGTATTAACCAGTCAAGACAGTTGTTGATGAACGTTGTTATCTCCGAAATGAGGATTCTACGAAGCCGCAGTCCACTGTAAGACAAACGCTTTATGTACATGTACATCATTTTTTAGCAAAATTTATGGTCTTGGGATGGCGTCATCTGTAAAACTGTTGTTGATGACACAGACTGCTCTGTGTGGGTGTTTGTTTCTTTGTGTTTTTGAGTTGTGGCAACGTCTCTGGGGATGACTGTGTCATCGCCAGAAATGTTCTGTGTTGCTTTCTTCAATTTTCTGAAAGCTTTTGCGTAAACTTTCTCCTCATCAGTGGCACTTAGATTTGTAGCGACGATTCGTCCACTGATGCGACAGAAGGATCAATTTATTTGCTATAGGGAAGTTATATACTGCTCAAATAATTTACCACCTCTTGCTTGTACAGCTAGACAAACGCTGCCAAACAGTCACAGGTGACTCGAAGATTCCGGGAATTTACCTGTAGAATGCAAAGGAGCTGCTTTCAGGAAGTGAGATACGTCCTACTTTCAGAAGTTTTGATTGTTTCCAGAATTCACCTTAACTGCTGGGACAGTACTTGAATCAACACAGCCATTCCTTCAGCAAACATCCGTTTTATTATTAAGCACACAAAATATCCTTCACACATATAACATGTTCCTTTAATCACTCTATTAAATGAACCGTGTCCTTGGCACTGTAACTGGCTAGTTGCAATATTAACGACATTTCTCAATTTGTTTTACAAGCCTGTGCTGGTGGGGCTAGCAGGAAACTTGAGAATGGAGGTGGACCGGACAAGTGCTTCATGGTGGGGGAGGTGAGGGCAAGGTGGGGGACAGTGTGGTAACAGAGGTAAGATGCTGTGGTCGTTTCAATATCCAGAGAAAAAATTATAAATATTTTTATAATAAATATGAATAATCATGAATATGTGCGCACGTGCATAAACGTGAAAATATTGCGAAATATCAAAGATTCTTAACAGAAGCCTTTTACTCTAGATTAATTTTTTTTAACAAAATCGTGTTAATTTTAGTTGAAGAGCTGATGATACAACTAAAAAAAATATGATATATATGTATATTATACATATACATACATATATTTATATATATATATATATATGTCGTGCCGAATAGACAGAACTTGCGATCTTGGCTTAAATAGCAACGCTCATCTTGCCATATAGGACAAGTGAAAATTTGTGTATGCAATAATTTCGCCAAAATGATTCTGAACCTAACGAAAAAAATATATTTCACTGTGTTTGTTTAGTATTAAATTATTGTAAACAAATCTAAAATATATTTAGTTGGGTTAGGCTAAAATAAATTGTTCTTGTTATAATAAGGTTAGGTAAGTTTTCTAAGATTCTTTTGGTGCAAAATTATAAATTTTTACATTAACATTAATGAAAAAAATATATCTTTAAACGTGTAAGAGAAAATTTCAGAAAGGAATTAATTTTAAATGAGTTCTTGCTAATTGACCAGTTTTACATATTCGGCACGACATATATATATATATATATATATATATTATATATATATATATATATATATGGTAGTAGGTTGGTAAACAGTAACCGCCTAGGGAGGTACTGCCGTCCTGCCAAGTGAGTGTAAAACGAAAGCCTGTAATTATTTTATATAATGGTAGGATTGCTGGTGTCCTTTTTTCTGTCTCATAAACATGCAAGATTTCAGGTAAGTCTTGCTACTTCTACTTACACTTAGGTCACACTACACATACATGTACAAGCATGTATATACACACCCCTCTGGGTTTTCTGCTATTTTCTTTCTAGTTCTTGTTCTTGTTTATTTCCTCTTAACTCCATGGGGAAGTGGAACAGAATTCTTCCTCCGTAAGCCATGCGTGTTGTAAGAGGCGACTAAAATGCCGGGATCAAGGGGCTAGTAACCCCTTCTGTATAAATTACTAAATTTAAAAAGAGAAATTTAGTTTTTCTTTTTGGGCCACCCTGCCTTGGTTTGTTGATATATATATATATATATATATATATATATATATATATATATATATTATATATATATATATATATATATATATATATAATATATATATATATATGTATGTATGTATATACATATTCATTAAGCCGGCCGTCTCTTATCGAGGCAGGGTGATCCAAAAAGATAGAAAATCCCCAAAAAGTAAATACTTTCATCATCATTCAACACTTCACTCATATATAATCACTGTCTTTGCAGAGGCGCCCAGATACAACAGTATCCCAAACCCCTCCTTTAAAGTGCACGCATTGTACTGCCCATTTCCAGTACTCAAGTCCGGCTATATAAAAATAACTGGTTTCTCTGAATCCCTCCAATAAATATTACCCTGCTCACACTCCAACAGCTCGTCAGGTCCAAAATGCCATTCGTCTCCATTCACTCCTAACACGCTCATACACGCATGCTGGAAGTCCAAGCCCCTCGCCCACAAAATCTCCTTTACCCCCTCCCTCCAACCTGTTCCAGGACGACCTCTATCCCGCCTTCCTTCCCCTACAGATTTATTCGCTCTCCACGTCATTCTACTTTGATCCATTCTCCCTAAATGACCAAACCACCTCAACAACTCCTCTTCAGCCCTCTGACTAATACTTTAATTAACTCCACACCTTCTCCTAATTTCCACACTCCGAATTCTCTGCATAATATTTACACCACACATTGCCCTTAGACAGGAAAACTCCACTGCCTCTAGCCGCCTCCTCGCTGCAGCATTTACAACCCAAGCTTCACACCCACATAAGAGTGCTGGTACCACTATACCAGCTAGGTAGTAGGTTGGTAGACATCAACCATTAGAAGACGTACTACCGTCCTACCAAGTGAGTGTAAAAAGGAAGCCTGTATTTGTTTTGCATGATGGTAGGATTGCTGGTGTTCTTTTTTTTCTGTCTCATAAACATGCAAGATTTCAGGTACGTCTTGCTACTTCTACTTACACTTAAGTCACACTTCACATACATGCATACGTTTATGAATACACACTCATCTGAGTTTTCTTTGATTTTTATCTTAATAGTTCTTGTTCTCAATGCTTTTCAATTTCATATCCATGGGGAAGTGGAATAAGAATCTTTCCTCGGTAAGCCATACGTGTTGTAAAAGTCAACTAAAATGCTGGGAACAATGGGCTAGTAACCCCTTTTCCCGTAGAGCTTACTAAAAAGAAAAAGAAGAATATATATATATATATATAATATATAATATATATATATATATATATATATATATGTATATATATATATATATATATATATATATATACATATATATATATATACATATATATACGTATATATATATATATATATATATATATATATATATTATATATATATATATATATATATATATATATATATATATATATATATATATATATATATATATATGTCGTGCCGAATAGGCAGAACATGCGATCTTGGCTTAAATAGCAACACTCATCTTGCCATATAGGACAAGCGAAAATTTGTGTATGGAATAATTTCGCCAAAATCATTCTGAACCTAACGAAAAAAAATATGTTTCACTGTGTTTGTTTAGCATTAAATTATTGTAAACAAATCTAAAATATATTTAGTTGGGTTAGGCTAAAATAAATTGTTCTTGTTATAATAAGGTTAGGTAAGTTTTCTAAGATTCTTTTGAAGCAAAATTTAAAATTTTTACATTAACATTAATGAAAAAGATATATCTTTAAACGTATAAGAGAAAATTTTAGAAAGGACTTAATTTTAAATGAGTTCTTGCTAATTGACCAGTTTTATATATTCGGCAACACATATATAAATATATATATATATATATTATATATATATATATATATATATATATTTATATATATATATATATATATGGTAAACATTGTCTCTACGTCTACAGCAGGACTCGAACCTGTTAACTCTGTATCAGAGTCCACAATACTTTACCAGGGAGCTAGATCCAAGATAAGTATGGGCGCTTAGCCGAAGCTAAGCGATGTTACCCCATACCCCCGGGCACCAAGCTCGTTTTGAAAGCTATTTCATCGAATCCTGCCACATGCAGTGGACAACGAAAGAGATTTGAAATGCTTAACAATTCGCAAACAGACGAAATTATTGACAAATATTGTCTCTACGTCCACAGCAGGACTAGAACCTGCTAACTCTGTATCAAAGTCCACAGCACTTTACCACGGAGCCAGTCTAACCCAAGATAAGTATGGGCTCTTAGCCCATACTCTTATCGAGGCAGGGTGATCCAAAAAGATAGAAAATCCCCAAAAAGTAAATACTTTCATCATCGTTCAACACTTCACTCATACATAATCACTGTCTTTGCAGAGGCGCCCAGATACAACAGTATCCCAAACCCCTCCTTTAAAGTGCACGTACTGTACTGCCCATTTCCAGTACTCAATCCGGCTATATAAAAATAACCGGTTTCGCTGAATTCCTCCTATAAATATTACCCTCCTAACTCTCCAACAACTCGTCAGGCCCCAAAAACAATTCGTCTCCATTCACTCCTAACACGCTCATACACGCTTGCTGGAAGTCCAAGCCTCTCGCCCACGAAAACCTTCTTTACCCCCTCCCTCAAACATGTTCCAGGACGACCTCTATCCCGCCTTCCTTCCCTACAGATTTACACGCTCTCCATGTCATTCTACTTTGATCCATTCTCTCTAAATGACCAAACCACCTCAACAACCCCTCTTCAGATCTCTGACTAATACTTTCATTAACTCCACACCTTCTCCTAATTTCCACACTCCGAATTCTCTGGGTCTAGCACCGTGGTAAAGTAATGTGGACTCTGATAGAGTTAGCTGGTTCGAGTCCTGCTGTGGACGTACAGACAATGTTTGTAAATAATTTCGCCTGTTTGCGAATTGTTAAGCATATATATATATATATATATATATATATATATATATATATATATATATATATATATATATATATATATATATATATATATATATATATTTATATATATGCTGACTATGTTTTACAGACTGTGGCTTGATGAAGGCCATTGTGTGGACGGAAGGTTATTAAAGAAGGCTACAATTATCTACATTAATGTCTCTAACAAAATCCAAAATACACATCAAAAATGTTTAAATATATTAATGATTTGTAATAAGTTACATTCCAGAGAGTACTTTGATATTAGTGAAGTGCTCCTGATCTGAGGAAGTAGATCTGCTTTTCATTCTACAGGCGTTTTATAACCCTTACCGGTTTAGTGCTTCCCAGGAATATAATAATATTACTATTTAATGAAGGAAAATTATAAAAATACTGATGGTACATGTCCGTTAATGTACCACAATTTCCATATTTACGTTAAATAAATGAAAACATTTAAATGAGCCGAAGACTTAAGAAATGTTCATAATGTTATAGGAAGTTTTCAAACATTCATTCGCCTTAGAAACAAAACCTGTTTTCTGCTGAGGATTATAGGAAAGAAATATTCTCTCTCTCTCTCTCTCTCTCTCTCTCTCTCTCTCTCTCTCTCTCTCTCTCTCTCTCTCTCTCTCCTCTCTCTCTCTCTCTCTCTCTCTCTCTCTCTCTCTCTTACTTCTTCGTTGCCACAAACATTATGTTATCAACGTGTATTATGTGTACCTCAGCACCAAGGTCATTCATTTTCCTTACTAATTCACACTTGTTATTTTCCTTTAATTTTTTCTCCTTGACGATCACCTTCCAGTTTAATGTGTAATTTATGTATAAATCAGCAAACAGCAACTATACCTGGGGTATAAAACCTCTGGGAGCGCTGAGGTGGGCGTCAGTAGCCGTCAAGGAGCGTAAGTAACAAGACTAAACTTCACAACACCTTCCACGCCACAATGATGCTCCGTGTACTGTTGGTCGT
>NC_069414.1:7254283-7256783 GCF_026875155.1 Cherax quadricarinatus
TTCAACTTTCTACCTTTACACACACTCTCAAACTTGTCCACTAACCTTTGCAACTTTTCTTTAGAATCTCCCATAACCACAGTATCATCAGCAAAAAGTAACTGTGTCAATTCCCATTTTGTATTTGATTCCCCATAATTTAATCCTACCCCTCTCCCGAACACCCTAGCATTTACTTCTTTTACAACCACATCTGTAAATATATTAAACAACCATGGTGACATTACACATCCCTGTCTAAGACCTACTTTTACCGGGAAGTAGTCTCCCTCTCTTCTACACACCCTAACCTGAGCCTCACTATCCTCATAAAAACTCCTTACAGCATTTAGTAACTTACCACCTATTCCATATACTTGCAACATCTGCCACATTGCTCTCCTGTCCACTCTATCATATGCCTTTTCTAAATCCATAAATACAATAAAAGCTTCCCTACCTTTATGTAAATACTGTTCACATATATGCTTCAATGTAAACTCTTGATGTACACATCCCCTACCCACTCTAAAACCTTCTTGCTCATCCGCAATCCTACATTTTGTCTTACCTCTAATTCTCTCAATAATAACCCTACCCTACACTTTTCCTGGTATACTCAGCAAACTTATTCCTCTATAATTTTTACAATCTCTTTTGTCCCCTTTCCTTTATATGAAGGGACTATACATGCTCTCTGCCAATCCCTAGGTACCTTCACATCAGAGCTTATTTCTTGGGTGGCATTGAAAACTGGGTTGGGCAAATGTTTTGTTAGTGGGATGAATTGTAAAGGGAGCATCTAACGTTAACACATGAACTTTTTTATTTTTCGTTCGATTTCTTTCATTTTTTTTTGTACGTAAAGAAGCACCTTTCAATAGTAATGTGACCAAGTTTCAATAAGATAGCTCAAAAAACAACTGAGAAAAAAATTATTTACTAATAATCATACATATTAAACAGTAACTTCGTAATGGGACTTGGAGAAGCTGTTTTAGCATTATCTACGCATAAAACAATGCTAAACTGTATTTCTAGTGTTTAGCCTTTCTGTAATTTATCCTTTCTTCATTCTTAGCTTGTAAAACAATCTTTCCTTTATTTTCTCTGTGAATTTCATTACATTCCTGCTATTATTAACGAATTTCGTGGCTCATATATGTGAATAACTTACTTCCGAGATAATCCGCGAAACAGCCGGACCACCGATTTTTTTTTTTTTTTCGAGAAAATAACATTTTTCTCAGTCTTATACTGCATTACAAGTGTATATCATAGTTACCCATGTTCGTTTTCTTTAATATAAGGACCCTGGAGGTGAAAGAAAGAGAATAGAAGCCCCTCTCTGAGAATGGGAATCTATTATTCCCGATGGAGCGCTCTGAGAATATGCCATATATTATTCATTCTGGAGTATTTACCATATTTCTTTGTTATTTATATTGTTTATTATGTCATATTAGATCAATTGTGATAGATAAATAAGCCGTAGAAGCTATAATAGCGTTATATTGAGCCATATTCCCCGGCCACCCCGAGACTGGAATTTTCCATGACGTCAGCAAAATGGTGCCAGGAGGTTCCTGGTTGGTTGGAACTCTACGTATAAGTCCCGCCCAATGCATTATGATGCCAAATCGTCAATTATTATCTTAGAAAGAAAAATACAATAAATACACGAAAAAAAAACGACAAAAAAAAATTGACGACAGGTGAGCACACCTGCCGCGGGTGGTGACGTAACCCTAGGTGTTTTTAAATGACCATAATTCCTTGTAGGAATGTCGTACCATTGTGTTGCCAGAGAGTTAAGCTATTTTTCTATAAGATTAACTCAATTTGTGAATTTTTTCGACAATTTTTCGTTCGCGCTCAGTAGATGCTGATTACCCCTAAAGGACCTGCCTAGTATGGGCCAGCAGGCCTCCTGCAGTGTTCCTCCTTTAAGAGAGAGAGAGAGATTTCGTTCGGATTTTTAACCCCGGAGGGTTAGCCACCCAGGATAACCCAAGAAAGTCAGTGCGTCATCGAGGACTGTCTAACTTATTTCCATTGGGGTCCTTAATCTTGTCCCCCAGGATGCGACCCACACCAGTCGACTAATACCCAGGTACCTATTTGCTGCTAGGTGAACAGGACAACAGGTGTAAGGAAACGTGTCGAAATGTTTCCACCCGCCGGGAATCGAACCCGGGCCCTCCGTGTGTGAAGCGGGAGCTTTAGCCACCAGGCCACCGGGCCTGGTGGCTAAAGCTCTTATGTTCCTCTTATGTTCTTATGTTCCTCTCTTTCATACATTTATTAAACAAAAATCCCAACCACTCCAACACTATATTTCCCCCCTGCTTTTAACATTTCTGTCATGATCCCGTCAGTTCCAGCTGCTTTACCCCCTTTAATTCTACGTAATGCCTCACGCACCTCCCCCACACTCACATCCTGTTCTTCTTCACTCCTAAAAGATGGTATACCTCACTGGCCAATGCATGAAATTACCGCTTCCCTTTTTCGTCATTGA
>NC_069414.1:7261783-7300188 GCF_026875155.1 Cherax quadricarinatus
CCCTCCCCCACCACAAATCATAGGTACAGGAGTGTAACCTGACCGAAGTCACATTTGGTTAAATTCGCTGTTAAATGATGAGCTAACCAATCCAATGGCTGACCTAGTCTACACATATGGTCTTCTCCGTTACCAATTTATCGATCAGATTAGATTCAACACCTCCCAGATCCAGGTGACTTGGTACATTAATATGTTAAATGTAGCTTGTTGCATTGAACATGCCAAATGGTAGAACGCAGAAATTGTGAACATTACAATAATTGTAAATGACAAGATCTCCTTTATAAGTGTGAGAGGTGCTTCGTAGTATACTTCAAGCAAGTCAGTCCTTGAGGAGAATTTTTCTTCCACTATCTGGGCGACAATGTCGATCGTAAGCAGTAGTGTAACATCATTCACCAACCTTCAGACAGCATATATTTTGCTCGTGCCGCCTGGCTTAGGTACCAACAAACATGGAGAGGCCCATGTTTGAGAAGGAAGTCAATCTCTTCCACGGCTCAGATACGATACGGAGCTTTGTTTGATAGGAGCAACACCTTGAATATCCACAACATGGTCTCCTAGTATACATAGCTCGGACACATCATATAATAGGTACATCACATAATAGTCTGGTGGAAAGTAAGTTTGATGTCTAAGGAACGGAGAGAGTTGTTGAGATTAGAAAGACCGGAAATGTAGGGAAGGCAGAGAACAGACGAGTTCCCAGGAGTAGAGAGTTTGGGAGAGAAGAAACTACTTTTAGCACGTCAGAGATCACAGCCATCCTATTGACTGGTCTTCTGCTAAAACTGTCTTCCCTACTTCCAACTTTAACAGTCACCATCTGGTTGAATCCTCCCTTATACACAACTTTCCTTGTATGAATCTTAGTCCTGGCTTCGTCTCTGTAGATGCCTTCCTCTCCCACTACATTGTAAAATGCTCCAAATTTCAGAACACTCGTGACCTAACCTGATTCCTCCTTTTTTTTTTCTTCTCCCTTCTTCTCCCTCTTCTCCTTTCCTCTTTCCTTGTTCTCCTTTGGGTTGTCTTTATTCTTCCCTGTGTATTTGTTCTTTCTTTATTTATTTTTTATTTGTTTTCCCCCCCTCGGTGTTCTTGCTCTTACCCTCTGTGGGAACCAACTCCCCTGCAGTCCTCCTCTTTCTTAGTATTTGACTGGCCCCTCCTACTCTTACTACCTCCCCACTACTACTTCCTTCCCTCCACTACCACCACGACTACTACTACTACTACGACCACCACCTCCTGCCTATATATACACATCCTGCTCTCCTTTTCGATAGTGTGACTTTGTAAATGGTCCAGATCGGACCGAAACGTCGTCGTAAGCTCCTCTCTTCTATGTGCGGGTTATTTGTGTATTGCTCCAGTCACGGTATTGTGCCTTTTTTTGTTATTTACTAACTTTGGAATGACGAAGCCATTAAATCATGTTTAAGGTGATTCAGTTCAACGTACGTTCTTACTTTACAATAAGACACCTACTGGCCGAGCTCTTTGAAGCAGAGAGGCCAGATATTGTTTTACTAAACAGTACCTGCCTCAAAACCCCTCAACGTATCCGCCATTATGGTTATACTGCACTACAGTCCCCCTATGATCCCCACGATGAGGTTGCCATCCTTGTCAAATCTAGCATAAAACATGAATTTCTCCCAATTCCTTTTATTCACCAACACTATCTTGCGGTCAGAATACACACCCACCTTGACCCTTTTATCTTTTTCACTACCTATGCTCGCCCAAACACTATTCTCAACATACACGACCTTTCCTTAGACTTCAACTTCACCAACATGCCAACATACCTACTAGCTGATATGAATGCCAAACACAGCGCCTTTCATCACACCAGTAACAACTAACCTGGTCACCAATTACTCAACTTCACAAACCACAAACACCTAATTCACCTCAGCCCAGACTTCAACACCTTCTACAACCACACAGGCCAAGGCAAACCTGACATCATTCTGGCTAACTGAGCCAGTTCTCTCTTTCAACACTACATATCACCTGGCCCTATTACAGGCTCTGATCACATCCCTGTCATCCTACACATCTCCAACCCTATCCTCATCCCAACCACACCTTCCTTCTCCTACAAGAATGCTGACTGGGATGCCATCAAACAACACATAGATAATACTAACCTCACCTATGACTACAACAACAAACCTATCTCTGACATTGACACTCAACTTGCTCTCATCCAGGACACCAACAGGCAGCCAACCAGGCAGCCAACACCGCAATACCAAAGAAAACCCATACCACTCATTATTCCTTCAAACCCTCAATCAGAACAAGAAGACTAATTATCTGCTACCACAACCGCTTCCTCTACAACACACACAGATTTAATCAAGTCTGATTAGATCTCACTTACCTCAGAATCAACATTCTACACAGTCTAGACCAAGACCACAACAATCACTGGTCACAGCTCATACTACAAGCGGTCAAACAGAGTATCAAAAACACCAAAGCCTTCTGGAACTTTATCAAAAAAATCAGAGGCACCACTCCCACCAAGAAATTCAAACACACACATCTCAGACCCGCAGGCTGCTACTAACATGTTCAAACACATCTGGGAGAACGTCTTCCACCCTCACCCACCCCACCCTAATACTATCCAACACATTCAGAACATAGAACACTGGAACACTAAACACACACGAAACAACACCAGACAGCCACATCCATCTGGACTCTCTTACTTCCTCCCAAGAACTCGACACTCCTTTCACCAACACAGACATTAAAACTCTCCTCAGACACCTTCCTCCCAAGGCCCCTGGTGCCTCTGGCCTAAACCATATTATCCTAAAACACCTTCCTGACTCTATCATTACAGCCTACATAAACCTTCTCAATGCCTCCCTTGCCTCTGGATACTTCCCTACCTCTTTAAAGCTGCTACTGCTATCCTCCTTCCTAAACCCAATAAAGACCACTCTGACCCTATAAACTATCGCCTTATCAGCCTCCTCGAAACTTTAGGGAAACTCTTTGAAAAACTCATCAAACATCGCCTTCGCAGATACCTGGAACACAACTCTCTACTTTCTGATGACCAATTTGGCTTCAGAATTCGCAGATCCACACAGGATGCCATTAACATTATTCTCAACTACATCCACATAAACACAAAACAAAGAAACAGGACAGCCCTGGTCGCGAAAGACGTGGAAAAAGCTTTTGACAATGGTACGATGGGCTTAAACACAAACTCTGCACTAACTTTAACCTGCCTCTCACTACTCGTAAACTCATCTGCAACTTCCTAGACGGCTGCACCATGAGAATCAAATTCCAAGGCTGCTACCCTGACTACTTCACACTAAATGCTGGAGTAGCTCAGGGATCTGTCCTTTCCTCTACCCTCTACATTTTATACATTAACGACATTCCAACACCTGTATACCACAACTCCATTACTCTAGCCTATGCAGACGACATTACACAACTCATCACTCACGCCAATATAGATACACTCACACACAAAACACAAAATGAAGTCGACAGGATAGCCTTCTGGGAACAAAAATAGAGGATCAAATTCAATGCAGCTAAATCCAGCATTACATATTTTAACTACAGGAAACGTGATCCTCCATTACCTGTCGAGCTCAGAACTACTGATATCCGCACCTACATCCCCATCACACAATCTGTCATTGTCCTTGGCGTTAATCTTGACTACCTTGCCTACACGGACACATTCACTCAAAGCATGCAATAGCTAGCAAGGCCTTTGTGGGCCTCTACAAGCTGCAATATGCCTCCCAACGCACCAAATTACACCTCTACAAATCCTTAATACGTCCTATTACAACTTACTCTCCTCTAGCCCTCTCCCTTGCAGCTAAAACAAACTTACTTAAACTGCAGCGTGTCCAGAACAAGGCGCTGTGCTGGGTGCTTGATGTCAGATGGGAGGACTTCGCCACAAGCGAGTATCTCCACGCCCAATTAGACATTCCTGCGCTGAATCTGTACTGGAAGACGCTTAGTAACAGACAGATAGACAAATTTGAGACACGACATGACTACTGGATCTGTCTCCTTGATGATGACATTCGCGACCCACAAACCGACACAACCTTTTCTACTCCTTGCATGATCCTGCTCCCAACCCTATCTACAAATAACCTTTGGATTCTCTGAAAGGTACCTCTGACCCAAGTTCGCATTAGCTGCTGGGTTAAGCCAAGGCTCAATTTACACTCTCTAGCGCTAATCTTTGCCTCTCCCGTCCTCCCCGCTCACCCCCACCGGAGTCCCAACAGAAGTGCCTGCCATGTCTATTCTCAATGTCTGTCCCACGATCGCCTTAGCTGCTGGGTTAAGCCCTGGCTCTGTTTCTACGACTAAGAACACTCCTCTCCTGCGCTATTCTTCGTCTGTCCTGTCTTCCCCGCTCATCCTATTGGGATCTTATCTGAACTTGTTCGTTCGTTCGTTCCTTTTCGTTAGTGTGACTTTGTAAATGGTCCAAGTCGGACCGAAACGTCGTCGTAAGCTCCTCTCCTCTGGTTATTTGTGTTTCCTTACAAGTAGTTTGGAAGTTTGACTACAGTTAATACGCCATATTTACATTACCACCTAACATTCATATAACATTAAAATTATAACAGGAAAATTATAAAAAAATCCACATTTGGGAATCCCCTTTGACCCAAGCGTGTCAGGAGAAATATTAAGTAACAATGGTATGAAGAAAGTGAATGCCAGACTAAATTTCCTCTACCGACAGGCGCTGTGTCTACCAACTGAGGCTCGCAGGACCCTATGTCTACCTCTCATACTAATAACTCACTACAGTTGTGACCGGGTGTGGACGTGTGAATGGCTTATTACTTTGTAGTTTGTTCATGATTGTAACCATGTACAGATGTGTAGATGGTTCATTACTTTTGCAACTTGTCATGATTGTGACTAGATCTACCTGGAGTTCATTACCTTTGTAACTTGTTCAGCTATCATAACTTTGGGGCCTAGTCCCTGGACCCATTATGTACCTCTGTAATCTTATAACTACCGCCTGCAGGATGGGTATAGGGTGCAAAATAAAGATATTAAACTACACTAAAACTAGCTCTCATACAATGTATTATAGACTACACTTGCTCTTCATGGTACTCTGCCTTAACAAAACAACTGAAAGATAGGCTACAAATCATCCAGAACAAAATGGTGAGATTCATTCCGGACCTGGGTCCAAGAGAGCATGTAGGCCAGGGTGAATTACAACAACTAGATATACTGAATGTTGAAGATAGAGTAAAACAACTAAAGTTACATCACATTTATAAAACTGCACACAACCAGTGTTCCCAATATCTTACTGCCAATTTTGTTAAGGCCAGGAACCCATGCAATTATAGAACTTTTTTTTTTTATTTTTATTTAAAAACAAGTCAATACATCATATAATAAATATTCATATAACCTCCACAACATGAGATTTATACGCCCTATCCACTACCTACTCTCGCCACTGATTACAAAACAGCAGGGCGGCAATAACAAAATATTACCCCCCCTAAAAGATATCCTTGGTGTGTGCCACTCAATAAAAATCTGGTACAAACAACATTCATCTTAAGAACAAAAAGGCTATCACCTGCCGCCACAATGCTGGATCTATTCCCACTATCTTTGTGGAAGCCATACCACGTGAAACAATGATTATAATATGAACAAAATATATTACAAGATCCCTGACCTATGACCCCGCTCGACAGCTCGAGCCCCATCCTCAAAACCCCACTGGTTGCTTGCCTACAGTGCAAGCCATATGTGCAGAATATAAACCAGTACAAATAAAATACTTTACACTCGAAGCCAGTGAACTTAGCGTGCATGATGCTTACACACTGACTGGCCGCAACCGACCATGACACATCAGGATCACACATGATGGGATTGCAGATCCAAAAGCCCACTTCCTGTTGGCAAAATAAAAAAACCCTAACCTTCCCTCCAGCAGCAGTTGCCACCGTCCAGCATTCTGGCATACCTTAATGCACGCAGGCGTTTGTAGCCATCAAGTAAAATATTCAGACACCTCCACTCACGCCATGAAAGACACCAGACAACCACTCGTAACAGAAACATGCACCAAACATGACAGTGACACACTCCACCCTGGAGTGCTGACTGACATCGAAAGAGATCCAACAGATGTACCCTCGCCACTAGACGGCAAGCCCGACGTTTATCCCCTGAGCTAATCCCCACCCCGACATACTAAGCATGTCATGTACCGAGAGGGTGCGGTAACCTTCAGAAAAACATACCCCCACCGAGTCCCATATAAATCCCTGTTCCTACACATGGTATGGAATACTGTTGCTGCCAGCACACGCTTCCTCACTTCCCAAGCATCCGATCCCCTCATGCACCAGGATACATATACGTAGTCCACCATCGCATATGCCAGGGCCCTTGCCACACCCTCCTCCAACCCCCCATATCTAAACTCAGTGCCCGCAATACAGACACATCCCCTCCCCCCCACCCTCCGCACCACCCTGCCCACCCATTTCCTGATACTCTCCAACCCCCTCACAAAAACACACGATATGATAAGCCGTTTCCTCTCCCCCACATAACCCACAATACCCCTCCCCACCCAACCTCTAATCCCTCAGTACCACACCAGATGGCAAGATGCCGTGCAAAAACCGGAACATGAGCTCCTGCACCCTGGGCTGTAAGCGCAACCTGCTAAATCTTCTCCAGATGCTTGCCCAATCGTAAATCGGGTATAACCCCTCCCCTGGGTGCACCACCTGTCCCCCTATCACCCGTTACAATGCCCCAACCTTTACCTTCCCAGGTTCCCAGGCCAATGCCAACACCCGCAAGACTGCCTCGCACTCACATAGGTCCACCCCCCCCATACAATCCTCGCAACACCTCATGAACTTTCCCCAACCGGCCGTCTCGCAAAACCTCGTTCCGCAATACCTCTCGCCTGACATAAATACACTTAACCCCCCGCAGTAAATCCAATAGTCCCATCCCCCCCTTTCGCACTGGCAACATGACCACCTCCCTTTTGAGCCACTCACACTTAGAACCCCACAAAAATCTGAAGATCCTCCTTTGGATGCTTTGAATCACTGGCTGTGTTAACGGGAACACTTGTGCTATAAACCAAATCTTACTATACAAGATCACATTGATCACAATCACCTTCTGCAGGATAGTGAGATGGTTCGGTCTTAGTGCTCCCAATCTCTTTACCACACGATCCTCCAACCGAGCAGAATTATCCTCCCTTGCCCTGACTAAATTTGCCCTATATACAATACCACATATCTTCAAAACCTCCACACAGGTCGTCACCACCTGACAACCCCAATCCGCCCTCCGTTCCCACAACCCCAACCCTAAAATTGATGATTTCTCTGCATTCACTACCATTCCCGATGCACCTCCGTATACCTGCACCACCTCCTCCAGCCCACCCAATCGCATCCCCTCATCCACCAAAAGCGTCACGTCATCCACGTACCCCACCAGACTTGGCCATGGCCAACCTTCCCCGCCCCTGTCCCCTATAGAAAGGGTCTTGCACGCATGCAAACAACAATTGCAAGAGTGAGCAGCCCTGTCTAAGGCCCCGCCCTAGCACCACTGCTTTCCCCAAATGCCTGTTGACTTGCACATGCACGCACGCTTGGTTATACAATGTTTTCACCCAACCCACTATTTACTCCCCGAAACCCTGAGACAGTAAAATGCGGCCTAAAGCCTCCCTTTCAGTGTCATATGCCCCTCTCCAGTCCAATGATAACAACCCCCTTCCCCCAACCACCAAAAGCAGCTACAAAATCCCGGAGGATACTGCGACCCGTCACCATCGAACAGCTGGGCAAACCAAACTGGCTCGGGGAGATTACCCTGTCAACCACACACTTTAGACGGTTACCAAGCACCCTTGCAAAGTGCTTATAGTCAGTGCACATCAACGTCAATGCACGATAATCCTTTAGGGTATGCTGATGTGCCCCCTTTAGAACTAAGACCACTATCCCAGTCGCTTGCCCCATGCCTAACCTACCCTCCCCCTGCTTCATTTCATTCAGGAGCCTGACCAAGAAAACCCGCAGCAATTCCCAATGCAACATATAAATTTTGCATGGAATCCCATCCACTCCCGGTGCCTTGCCCTTTCTCATACCAGCCAATGCTCTCCAAATTTCCTCCTTCTCGTTATCCCCTTCCAATGCCTTTCTATCACTCCCACCCAGGGGTTTACCCACGCAACTACTTACTTCCTCCAACAGCTTTTCATCAACCCCACAACTATTCCAATAACGAGCATACCACATGTCAGCATACATACCCATGCCCTCTGTCGACCTAAGCACCTGCCCCCACCCGATAGTTTTCCCCCTCCACACACACCTCTAACTGCGTAAGAGTCGTCGCCCTCCTACATTGTTGCTGACCCCTCAGGACACAGGACGAGGGCCTATCCCCCCATAGCACCTCCTCTATACCTGCCTGCACCCTTACGGCTTCGAACCTCTCATTCTGCAACTCCCTTAACCTCTCCTTTAGGGCCTCCATCTCCTCTATACGGTAGCTTCCCTGCAAAGCGCCCCCACTGTAGCAAGCATGTAAGCGCCGCTCTGGATAATTTGACAACACATATTTCATGTGGTTTATCCTCTTCCCTTCACATATGTAAAAATCCCTGATCCTAGCTTTTGCAATGCTATCCCATCAACCCACCACATCATCAACTATGCTCCCCTCCTTCCCAAGCTCCTCACATAGAGCAGCAAAACCCACCACTGCCTCCTCATCCCCAAGAACCCTCGTATTTAATTTCCAGTAACTCGTCTGCATTCTAACTGAACCCTCCCACCCCACCTCCACAACTACTGCCCTATGATCAGAATAAGGTGCCTTGTGATGTAGTTCAGCTGGGCTTGTGAGGTCTATGGGGAGACCTAATTTAACCAATTATATGGTCACACCTTGCCTTGGCAAACGTCTGTAGCCACGCCCACGTCTGAGGTCTTTTGTTCTTGACGGCGTCAGACCTAGGCGTCAGGTCGTGCACGTGGTTGTGGAGGGTGTTTGGACCACCATAAAAGCCCAAGGAAGAGCATGATCAGGAGATTCGAGTGGAGCTGCTGCTGGGGTGCAGAGCTCCTGAGCAGAGATTCGAGCGGAGCTGCTGCTGGGGTGCAGAGCTCCTGAGCAGAGACTTCGAGCGGAGCTGCTGCTGGGGTGCAGGGCTCGGGAGAAGGCTGCTGAAGTCTCTGGAGGAGACTGTTGGAGGCATTGGGCAGAGTACTGGCTTGGCGCAGTACTCGTGCTGTGTAGGTCTTGGGACCTGTGGCTTAGTTCCTGTGATGAACTGCCCTCTGAACTATATTGTAAGTTACATTCATTTTGGTCAAGTTGATTGTGTTCCCTGTCTCACTGCTTATGTGTACCACCCTATTTATCTAAACCACAATAATGTTCTGTTCTCAAATATATTATTGTACAAAGACTTAATAATAAACTGTTTGAGTAGAATAGTAATATTCACTGCCCACCGTTATTTATTCTTTTTTCCTATATTTTATTATGTTTATATATGAGTGAAGAATGGGCGAGGCATATGTTAGTGAATAGTGTAGAGTTAATGAGAGTGTCGTGGTGGTCACCACTGACCTGTCATTACCTACCTACCTCCGCTAATCATCTCACTCCTACCACCTCGCCTGCCTCTCCCCTGCCTACATAATCCCTTACTCCCATATTCCCCACTTATATCCTATTCAATCATTACCCCCCTACATGACAGCCTCTACCATACAGACAGAATCTATGCCAGCATGCTGCATAACATATAGTCTGTCTAACTTTGCCCCATAACCCTCCCTCACATATGAATGTTCCACCTACTATGAACCCCCGGCAGACACATCCCACAATTGCACATCACGGAGGAGCTCCCCCAAAATGAGTGACAATAAACCCGCCCCCCTCGGCGCCACATCAGCTCTTCTAACAACACAATTTCAATAATCCCCCCCACTATTGCAAGAGAAGGTAACGATCGTAAGAAATGCACCAGCTCTTCCCTCACAAAAGCATTCTTAATGTGCACTACATTCTCTGCCAGCGCGTACACGCACACAAAAGCCGCTTTCTCACCCCCCACCAACCATTCACCCTTATGATCCTGCCATCTACCCCCCCCTCACTCCTTAGCAATACGAACGGGCTTGCCATCCTGATCAAGATGGCTACCCCCCCCCCTTTAAGTGCTCTGAATGCGTCACAAAACTCTGATAGCCCTCCACCTCAAAATTCTTGCCAGCCTTCCAGTTATGCTCCTGAATATATGCTACATCCATACGGTATCTATGTAAGAATTTGCAAAACCAATCACGCTTCATTCTCTCACACAAGCCATTAACGTTCAGCGTCATACACCGGAGGCCAATTAATGCTTGTGACCCCTCCGGCCCCCATCCCCCTTTACATGTGCACCAGGGCCCTTCTCGCTGCCCTTACCACGCTCAACACTCAGGGCACCCCGGCCATCCTGCACCGCCTGTTGCTGATGCCTCCTCCCACCTACACTGCTAGCCTCCTGCGCCCACACCTTCTTTCCCGGGTGTTGGGCCGGTGTTAATTAAGACGTCATCAGAATCGAATGTTGCTGCTGCCCTTTTCCTGGTGACAACACTCTCTTCCATTGAAGAACTGGGTTCCTCCTCGCAATGCACCTCCACGGCTACCAGCTGCGCCTCTTTTGTACCCGGTGGCAGCCCGTCCACACCATGCCCAGCAACGCTCATGTCCGCCTCATGCCTAGCATCCACCTCTGATGCAGGCTCCTGGTCACCCAATGGTCCTGCCACTGAGGCCACAGGTGACTCAAACAATGACTGCATCATCGTCTCAACTGTCGTAGTGAAAACCTCTGTGCCCTCTGACACCTGCTGCGCCACCAGCAGTACTGGCTGCTCCAGTATCTGTACATCCAGGGTGGGCTTCACCACCGATGCCTCAACCATCTCACTCCCAAGTTGACCACGCCCTCCATCCTCCACCTGGGCAGACTCAGGAACGTCCTGCCTCCTGCCAGTGGGCGCTGCTTCCGCCAGTCGCCCTGCCCGGCCCCGCCTGCCGCACTCTGCTGCTACATGATCATGGTCTCCACATGTCCTGCAGGTTCTGCTCTGCCCGGCATACGTCACCATCACCTGAGTACTCAAATCCTCCAAGATGACATAAGAGGGTATGGGGTGACGGAGGGTCATTTTAATAAGAACATAAGAACATAAGAAAGGAGGAACACTGCAGGAGGCCTGCTGGCCCATACTAGGCAGGTCCTTTACAATTCATCCCACTAACAAAACATTTGCCCAACCCAATTTTCAATGCCACCCAAGAAATAAGCTCTGATGTGAAAGTCCCACTCAAATCCAACCCCTCCCACTCATGTACTTATCCAACCTAGATTTTAAACTACCCAAAGTCCCAGCCTCAATAACCCAACTAGGTAGACTGTTCCACTCATCAACTACCCTATTTCCAAACCAATACTTTCCTATGTCCTTTCTAAATCTAAACTTATCTAATTTAAATCCATTACTGCGGGTTCTCTCTTGGAGAGACATCCTCAAGACCTTATTAATATCCCCTTTATTAATACCTATCTTCCACTTATACACTTCGATCAGGTCTCCCCTCATTCTTCGTCTAACAAGTGAATGTAACTTAAGAGTCTTCAATCTTTCTTCATAAGGAAGATTTCTAATGCTATGTATTAATTTAGTCATCCTACGCTGAATGTTTTCTAACGAATTTATGTCCATTTTGTAAAACGGAGACCAGAACTGAGCTGCATAATCTAGGTGAGGCCTTACTAATGATGTATAAAGCTGCAGTATGACCTCTGGACTTCTGTTGCTTACACTTCTTGATATAAATCCCAGTAATCTATTTGCCTTATTACGTACGCTTAGGCATTGCTGTCTTGGTTTAAGGTTGCTGCTCACCATAACCCCCAAGTCCTTTTCGCAATCTGTATGGCTAAGTTCTACATCATTTAACTTATAAGTACTAGGGTTATGGGCACTCCCAAGCTTCAGAACCTTGCATTTATCTACATTGAACTGCATCTGCCACTTTTCTGACCAAGAATAGAGTTTGTTTAAATCCTCCTGAAGTTCCATAACATCTACGTTTGAATCAATTATCCTACCTATCTTTGTGTCATCGGCGAATTTGCTCATATCACTAGTAATTCCCTCATCAAGATCATTGATATATATTATAAACAACAACGGGCCCAAGACTGATCCCTGTGGAACGCCACTTGTTACAGATCCCCACTCGGATTTAACCCCATTTATGGACACTCTCTGCTTCCTGTCAGTGAGCCATGACTCGATCCACGAGAGCACTTTTCCCCCAATGCCATGAGCTGCCACTTTCTTTAACAGTCTATGGTGAAGAACTCTATCAAAAGCCTTACTAAAATCTAAGTAAATAATATCAAATTCTTTATTGTGGTCAACAGCCTCTAAAGCTTTACTGAAGAAAGTTAATAAATTAGTTAGACAAGACCGGCCTCTTGTGAATCCATGCTGAGTATCATTAATCAAGCTATGCTTATCGAGATGGCTTCTTATAATCTCAGCTATAATTGACTCTAGTAATTTGCCTACAATTGAGGTCAGGTTTATTGGGCGGTAATTTGACGGTAACGACTTGTCCCCTGTTTTAAAAATAGGAGTTACATTAGCCATCTTCCACATATCAGACACTACACCTGTTTGAAGAGATAAATTAAAAATATTAGTTAATGGTTCACAGAGTTCCATTTTGCATTCCTTAAGAACCCTTGAAAAAACCTCATCAGGACCCGGCGACTTATTTTGCTTCAGTCTGTCTATCTGCTTCACAACCATCTCACTAGTGACTGTGATGTTACATAATTTATCTTCTTCTAGCTCACTGTAAAAATTTATTACTGGAATATTGTTAGTGTCTTCCTGTGTAAAAACTGAGAGAAAATAATTATTTAAAATCAAGCATATTTCATTCTCTTTGTCAGTAAGGTGCCCATAGTTATTTTTAAGGGGACCTATCTTATCTCTAACTTTTGTTCTATAGACCTGGAAAAAACTTTTTGGGTTAGTTTTAGAATCCCTAGCAACTTTAATTTCATAGTCCCTTTTAGCTTTTCTTATCCCCTTTTTAATGTCCCTCTTTATGTCAATATACTGATTCATAAGATGGCCCTCACCTCCTTTGATACGCCTATAAATTCCTTTCTTATGCCCTAGTAGATATTTCAGCCTATTATTCATCCATTTTGGGTCATTTCTATTTGATCTAATTTCTTTATATGGGATAAACGCTCTTTGAGCAGCATGTATAGTGTTCAGAAAACTGTCATATTGATAGCTCTCTTCGTTACACCAGTCAACAGATAATAAGTGTTCTCTAAGCCCATCGTAATCTGCTAAGCGAAAATCTGGGACTGTTAATGGAGAAACTTCCCTCAGGGTAACCGGCATATGCACCTGTCGTCCATTTACCTTGTTGGGCAACATGTACAACACCATACCTTTCAAAAGCATGACGAATGTCGACCTCATTCGCCTCAAAAGGTACGTTCTGTACCCTCACCCACGTATACTGGCGGGAAACGTCCACCAGTCTGACACTTCCGGGGTCACTTCCATGCTAAGATCTTGATAATGATCAACAAGCCCCTCATACACCTGTGCGTGGAGCAATTTCGCAAATATCCTGAACGATCCATTGAGAGCCACGCCGTACAGCTCTTTGTCGTCAATGCTGTAGGTGTCCCTGATAATCAAGGGCAACAACTCCTGGACTTTCCTGGGCGTGATAGATCCACTCACTAATTCAATTCCAACAGTATTCACTCGGTGACGTGCAGCAAAGACCATGATGATCACTAGGTCGTTAGCTTGGCTGTCGACAGAGGGTTGTGAGAAGCGTGCACTCACCCCGGCAGCTAGGCGAGGAATATGTAATTATTGAACTAGGGGAAGGCAGAACAACTCTGCAGTACCTAGAGCCAGTGGTCAGGCTTCTAAGAAATTTTTCTGTACTGCAATAAAAGAGTGGAAAATACTGCCTGCACATGTCAAAGTCTGTCATAGTATGAGACAGTTCAAGTAGAGAGCCAAATGTACCTCATGAACAAGGCTACAGAAAGGTAGAGAGTGATTTCTTGAAAGAAAATAACTAATTTTACCCTTCCCCTAGTATATCTTCTTTTACTGTAACTGCATTTAATAAAGTTAAAATACTTACCTGTTTTTAACCTTCAAATATAAATAATTATTATCACAAGGACCCCAATGGAAATAAGTCAATCTGTCTGACTTTTTTGGAGTTATCCCAGGTAATCATATGCTGCTATGAATGATAATCTAAGTAACTGTATTTGCGTAGTGTCCTGTAGCTCAGTCGCTAGCACACTCAGATCACACACAGGTCCAGAGATCGAATCTCCGGTACGGATGGAAAACATTAGGACGTGTTTCCTTAAGGCACCTGTTGTTCATGTTCACCCATCAGTATAAAATGGGTATCTGGGTGTTAGTCGACTGGTGTGGGTCGCATCCTGGGACAAAACTGACCTAATTTGCACGAAATGCTCTGTACAACAAGTGGCTTTCTATAAAGTAGTATGTTATTGGTGTCAGCTAGGCCTGTATTCATGTACTTGTAGAAATAAAGTTATTATTAATATTATTATACCTGAATATACTTACTTAACTTGAGGTGAGAGGTTGGTCGAGTGTAGAATGTATGCTTGTATCATAAATTGTATTACCTAATATTAATAATAGAGTGAAATTCTGAATATCTGTATTCTAACATTCTTCACCTGTCTAGACTTCAGTGGACTGTAAGTATTAGGTTAATTGTGCCTGAAATGCCTCAACATGATAGTGAATTTCTTTGTTCCAATCAAATTATAAAATGTAAACACACACATTGTAACCTTAACAAAGAAATAAAGTTTGTTTGTTTGATATTATGTGTTATACTGATGTTAATGCTCAATAAAGTCTCAATTGTGGTGGCCTTTAAAAAACAACACCAATAACTTCAAGTTTATTAAAAGTTTTTCTTAATTATTGTCAATATTTAAAGCACTGGAGTAATTACCAATATTTATTTGTGAGGTAAGTAAGCACTGTCTCTCTCATATTGTTATTTATTACAATAATGTGATAAATCAGCAGAAATAATAATAATACTGATGCAAGTGATCACTATTGTGGAAAATACTGTATATATTTTCCAGAAATACAGTAGTTATATGTATATAGATGGCCATACTGTATTTAATAAAAATTATGTTATCGAAAATGGGAAGCTGCGCCTGCGCAGAAGAGACTCACCATTGTTGTTTGAATTGGACACAAACGTTAGTGAATAATGAGAAGAGTTTTTCGTGCTCTAGAGGTAAAATTGGGCTGACGCCTCTCAAATAGGAGCCGAAATTGTTGAATGTGCATTCCTGCATAACTTGAGATATCAGGCGACTGGACAAGACAACTCCAGGAACCTCAGATAAGTCTTATGTTATAACTCTGGCCAGTGTTATTTTCATAAATTTAGACATTGAGATTTTCTGAGTATGATACACCTTGATCTACAGTGAAATTTGTGAGTGATTTTAAGATATTCTCCTT
This sequence comes from Cherax quadricarinatus, assembly GCF_026875155.1. Taxonomy (NCBI): domain Eukaryota; kingdom Metazoa; phylum Arthropoda; class Malacostraca; order Decapoda; family Parastacidae; genus Cherax; species Cherax quadricarinatus. The sequence continues at coordinate 7,277,521 of NC_069414.1, forward strand.
CTGTTATGTGTATGTGTATCTATAATCAGTTTTTAATTTTAATATACAGTCCACAAATTTATATATTTACCAGAATTCCTAGTGATGTATATTTCATTTGTAATTATTATGTCTAGAGCAACTTGTGGATATGACAGTGGTAGGTATCGAAAGGGGACATTTTTATGACCTAGGTGTCCCAAATTCCTACTTGTCTATGTAACTCTGATAAACAATAATTATCTTTGTTATTTACTGGTATGTACATTATGAGTTACATACAGAAAAATGTATTTTTCCACATTTAATTTGCCCGTTGGTCCTTCTTGAACCGGAGGTAATTAGTGAAGTCATTAATTAGTTAATTACTTAATAATTATATGTGAAATGACAGAAAGAGGTGGATATTAAGTTCACAAATTTACTTAATGTGTAGTGGATTATAATTATTACAATATTAATTTGATAAGACAATTCTGGCCAAGATTTATATCAGTGTATGTGTAACTGATAAGCTTCAGTGTAGCTAAAATTTATATTATAATTTTCTTACATGTAATTGCAGATCTCAAGTAGCTGGGATTTATTCAAAGGTAGGTTGTGTCAGTGTTGTGAGTCGTGGTCAGTGTTATTAATTGAGTGGAATTTAATACATTGCATCATGGCTGAAAATGAAAAAATTAATGTAGAAGACAAACATATAGAATATAGAGCAAAAAAAAAAAAACATCACTGCAAGCTAGAAAGGGTCATTTAACCAAGGCATGCAATAAATGTTTGGAATTAATGAATCAAGAAACTGTGAATACTGATGATTTAAAATTGTATTTAGATGCTTTAGGGAATAGATATGATTCATACAAATATTATTACAACAAATATGAAGATTTGTTAGTAAACTGTGTAGATGAGACTGAAGTAGATCTTATGATTAATCAGTATTATGAATTAGAGGAAAAGATTCTTTCTTGTAAAAGTCAGGCCTTGAATAAATTAAAATGTGTAAACAAGGCAGTTAATCAGTCTGCTCCAACAAATAAGATGTCTTTGCCAAAACTCCCAGAATTATGTTTACCTGTATTTAATCCTGGAGAAAATTGGGAGGAGTTTTTCATCAATTTTTAAAGCAGCTGTGCATGACAGGAGTGACCTAGCCTGTGTAACTAAATTATTTTACCTCAAAGGACAGGTAAGAGGAGATGCTCACATACTCATACAAGCCTTTCCCAATGTAGATGACTCTTACAAGGAAGCATTTGACTTGTTGAAAGTCACTTATGGTAATATAGAACAAAGTAGGTTGGATCTAGTGAATATCATTATTAATTTAAAATCTCCAGATCACACTTACAAAGGTTTACAGAAGTTTAGAGTTAAACTGGAGAGCACTCTCAAAACTTTAAGTAATAAATATAATCTGAAGGAATCAGACTGGTTATTGAGTGCCATTGTAGAGAATAAATTAAGCTATAAAACAATTGAATGACTCTAGAACAAATATCACAAAGCTTATTTTGGTCTGGAGATAATAAGACTAGGTCTGCAAGAATTAATTGTGCAATTGCAGACCAGCCAACTAACTCATTTTAAAGATGCAACACATAATAACTCTGAGGTATCTGTCAAGTTTTACAAAGGGAAAAATTATCCCAATGGTAATAATCAAAATTCATTTCCTAAAAATAGTTGCATAGGTACATATCAAGTAGCAGGAATCAGAAATAATGATTCTCCACAAGGTAAGAAGAATAAGTACCCTCCTAAGAGTAGCCCAGTTAATAAGAAACCAGTCAAAGAAAAGAGAGATTGTCTTTTCTGCAAGTGTACTCATTTTTCTAAGAATTGCAGTAGGTTGGTAGACAGCAACCACCCAGGGAAGTACTACCGTCCTGCCAGATGACTGTGAAACAGAAACCTGCAACTGTTTTGCATGATGGTAGGATTGCTGGTTTCTTTTTCTGTCTCATAAACACGCTAGATAACAGGGATATCTTGCTACTCCTACTTACACTTTGGTCACACTTCACAGACACGCACATGCATATATATATATATATACATACATCTAGGTTTTTCTCCTTTTTCTAAATAGCTCTTGTTCTTCTTTATTTCTTCTATTGTCCATGGGGAAGTGGAAAAGAATCTTTCCTCCGTAAGCCATGCGTGTCGTATGAGGCGACTAAAATGCCGGGAGCAATGGGCTAGTAACCCCTTCTCCTGTAGACACTTACTAAAAAAGAGAAGAAGAAAAACTTTATAAAACTGGGATGCTTAAATGTGCGTGGATGTAGTGCGGATGACAAGAAACAGATGATTGCTGATGTTATGAATGAAAAGAAGTTGGATGTCCTGGCCCTAAGCGAAACAAAGCTGAAGGGGGTAGGAGAGTTTCAGTGGGGGGAAATAAATGGGATTAAATCTGGAGTATCTGAGAGAGTTAGAGCAAAGGAAGGGTAGCAGTAATGTTAAATGATCAGTTATGGAAGGAGAAAAGAGAATATGAAATGTGTAAATTCAAGAATTATGTGGATTAAAGTAAAGGTTGGATGCGAGAAGTGGGTCATAATAAGCGTGTATGCACCTGGAGAAGAGAGGAATGCAGAGGAGAGAGAGAGATTTTGGGAGATGTTAAGTGAATGTATAGGAGCCTTTGAACCAAGTGAGAGAGTAATTGTGGTAGGGGACCTGAATGCTAAAGTAGGAGAAACTTTTAGAGGGGGGTGTGGTAGGTAAGTTTGGGGTGCCAGGTGTAAATGATAATGGGAGCCCTTTGATTGAACTTTGTATAGAAAGGGGTTTAGTTATAGGTAATACATATTTTAAGAAAAAGAGGATAAATAAGTATACAAGATATGATGTAGGGCGAAATGACAGTAGTTTGTTGGAGTATGTATTGGTAGATAAAAGCTGTTGAGTAGACTTCAGGATGTACATGTTTTATAGAGGGGCCACAGATATATCAGATCACTTTCTAGTTGTAGCTACACTGAGAGTAAAAGGTAGATGGGATACAAGGAGAATAGAAGCATCAGGGAAGAGAGAGGTGAAGGTTTATAAACTAAAAGAGGAGGCAGTTAGGGTAAGATATAAACAGCTATTGGAGGATAGATGGGCTAATGAGAGCATAGGCAATGGGTCGAAGAGGTATGGGGTAGGTTTAAAAATGTAGTGTTAGAGTGTTCAGCAGAAGTTTGTGGTTACAGGAAAGTGGGTGCGGAGGGAAGAGGAGTGATTGGTGGAATGATGATGTAAAGAGAGTAGTAAGGGGAAAAAGTTAGCATATGAGAAGTTTTTACAAAGTAGAAGTGATGCAAGGAGGGAAGAGTATATGGAGAAAAAGAGAGAGGTTAAGAGAGTGGTGAAGCAATGTAAAAAGAGAGCAAATGAGAGAGTGGATGAGATGTTATCAACAAATTTTGTTGAAAATAAGAAAAAGTTTTGGAGTGAGATTAACAAGTTAAGAAAGCCTGGAGAACAAATGGATTTGTCAGTTAAAAATAGGAGAGGAGAGTTATTAAATGGAGAGTTAGAGGTATTGGGAAGATGAAGGGAATATTTTGAGGAATTGTTAAATGTTGATGAAGATAGGGAAGCTGTGATTTCGTGTATAGGGCAAGGAGGAATAACATCTTGTAGGAGTGAGGAAGAGCCAGTTGTGAGTGTGGGGGAAGTTCGTGAGGCAGTAGGTAAAATGAAAGGGGGTAAGGCAGCCGGGATTGATGGGATAAAGATAGAAATGTTAAAAGCAGGTGGGGATATAGTTTTGGAGTGGTTGGTGCAATTATTTAATAAATGTATGGAAGAGGGTAAGGTACCTAGGGATTGGCAGAGAGCATGCATAGTTCCTTTGTATAAAGGGAAAGGGGATAAAAGAGAGTGCAAAAATTATAGGGGATAAGTCTGCTGAGTATACCTGGTAAAGTGTATGGTAGAGTTATTATTGAAAGAATTAAGAGTAAGACGGAGAATAGGATAGCAGATGAACAAGGAGGCTTTAGGAAAGGTAGGGGGTGTGTGGACAGGTGTTTACAGTGAAACATATAAGTGAACAGTATTTAGATAAGGCTAAAGAGGTCTTTGTGGCATTTATGGATTTGGAAAAGGCGTATGACAGGGTGGATAGGGGGGCAATGTGGCAGATGTTGCAAGGGTATGGTGTAGGAGGTAGGTTACTGAAAGCAGTGAAGAGTTTTTACGAGGATAGTGAGGCTCAAGTTAGAGTATGTAGGAAAGAGGGAAATTATTTCCCAGTAAAAGTAGGCCTTAGACAAGGATGTGTGATGTCACGTGGTTGTTTAATATATTTATAGATGGGGTTGTAAGAGAAGTAAATGCGAGGGTCTTGACAAGAGGCGTGGAGTTAAAAGATAAAGAATCACACACAAAGTGGGAGTTGTCACAGCTGCTCTTTGCTGATGACACTGTGCTCTTGGGAGATTCTGAAGAGAAGTTGCAGAGATTGGTGGATGAATTTGGTAGGGTGTGCAAAAGAAGAAAATTAAAGGTGAATACAGGAAAGAGTAAGGTTATGAGGATAACAAAAAGATTAGGTGATGAAAGATTGAATATCAGATTGGAGGGAGAGAGTATGGAGGAGGTGAATGTATTCAGATATTTGGGAGTGGACGTGTCAGCGGATGGGTCTATGAAAGATGAGGTGAATCATAGAATTGATGAGGGAAAAAGAGTGAGTGGTGCACTTAGGAGTCTGTGGAGACAAAGAACTTTGTCCTTGGAGGCAAAGAGGGGAATGTATGAGAGTATAGTTTTACCAACGCTCTTATATGGGTGTGAAGCATGGGTGATGAATGTTGCAGCGAGGAGAAGGCTGGAGGCAGTGGAGATGTCATGTCAGAGGGCAATGTGTGGTGTGAATATAATGCAGAGAATTCGTAGTTTGGAAGTTAGGAGGAGGTGCGGGATTACCAAAACTGTTGTCCAGAGGGCTGAGGAAGGGTTGTTGAGGTGGTTCGGACATGTAGAGAGAATGGAGCGAAACAGAATGACTTCAAGAGTGTATCAGTCTGTAGTGGAAGGAAGGCGGGGTAGGGGTCGGCCTAGGAAAGGTTGGAGAGAGGGGGTAAAGGAGGTTTTGTGCGCGAGGGGCTTGGACTTCCAGCAGGTATGCATGAGCGTGTTTGATAGGAGTGAATGAAGACAAATGGTTTTTAATACTTGACGTGCTGTTGGAGTGTGAGCAAAGTAACATTTATGAAGGGGTTCAGGGAAACCGGCAGGCCGGACTTGAGTCCTGGAGATGGGAAGTACAGTGCCTGCACTTTGAAGGAGGGGTGTTAATGTTGCAGTTTAAAAACTGTAGTGTAAAGCACCCTTCTGGCAAGACAGTGATGGAGTGAAAGATGGTGAAAGTTTTTCTTTTTCGGGCCACCCTGCCTTGGTGGGAATCGGCCAGTGTGATAATAATAAAAAAAAAACAATTCATGGAATGATAGAGTTAAAAGATTGGAGGAACTTGACAGATGTATCAGGTGTTTAGGTAATCACAATGTAAAGGATTGTCATGCCAAATTAAACAACTGTTATCAATGTCACAAAGGAAGACACCACATAGTCATGTGTAAGGGTCTATATGATAATGTTGATAATAATGATAATGTTGACAATCCTGACACAACAGTGGCTAATGTAAAAATTGCTGCTAATGTTAATAATGATGGTTTTGCTGAAGTAGCCTTACCTGTGTTACAGGTAAAAATTGATGATAAAAGACATAAATCAAAAAATGTAAATGCATTATTGGACCAGGGATCCCAGCGTACTTTCATAAAACGTAAATTTCTTGATGGTATGAAAGTACAGATGGGAGATCCTACAACTTTAAAATGATCTGGTTTTCTCTTGGATAAAAGGGCTCAATTGTATGACACTGTTTATGTAACTGTCAGTTTGGGCAATGAGAAAAAACGTGTTAATGCAGTAATTGTAGATAGACTTCCAGAGAAAATATCTACAGTAGGGCTTAGTAAAGCTACAGAAAGACTTTCATATAATGTAAATTTAGCACCTTCTGGTGTAAGTGATGATTCTGAAGGCCCAATAAATATTTTGATAGGTAGTGACTATTATGCCTCCTTTTTAAAGGGTATGGTAAAGAAATATGGTGTCACCCTCATGAAGACTGCAGGAGGCCATGTAATGTATGGTAGGATTCCTCGTAATAATAATTCATGACTAGAGGAAACTACCAATACCATAACTGTGTGTCTTACTCAAGAAATCGTGCCCCAGTATAATTCTTCCATAGAGGATGGTGTTGAGCCAGTGCACAAATTGTGAGAATTAGACAGCATTGGAATAAATGTAAATGAAGAAAGTCCAGACGATTCTTTTACTCAGGAACAATGCCTGAGAGATGTAAAATTTGTATCTGGACAATACTGGGCACGACTTCCGCGGAGACTGAACCGTCCAGAATTGCCCACTAATTACAGAATGGCATATGGACAGTTAAAGGCTCAGCTCCGCGAACTGAGTAAGACACCAGAATTGTTAACTGCCTATAATGATATAATTGCTGAGCAGCTAATTAATAAATTTATAGAAGAGGTACCTCCTGAGCAAGCCAAAATTTATGGTCACTATTTGCCACATCACGGAGTGAAGAAGGACTCTAAGACCACTCCTTTGAGGATTGTGTTTAATTGTAGTGCCAGGAGTAACAAAAATGTACCTAGTTTAAATGACTGTTTGATGACAGGTCCGTCGTTGACAGAAAAATTAGGAGATACCTTATTAAATTTCAGGATGAAGAATTATGCCTTTACGGCTGACATAAGTAAAGCTTTCCTAAGAGTGGGTTTACAAGAGGCTGACCGGGATTGTACCCGCTTCTTGTGGCCTGAGAATCCTAGTGACCCACTTAGCCCTCTGAAAACCTTTCGCTTTAGGAGCGTATTATTTGGTGCTACATCCAGTCCGTTCCTACTTCAAGCGACGATAAATGCACACCTTAAACGTATGGAAAGTCCATCGAGTAAAGTAATGAGCAAACAATTTTATGTGGACAATTTCCTGGGTGTGATGTCAACTGAAGAGGAGCTGTTAATGATTTATGGAGAGGCTAATAAAATAATGCAAAGCACAAATATGCCTCTGAGGGAATGGAATAGTAATTCGTCCAAATTAAAGGACAAAATAAGTAAAGATTTTCCTGGAGATGAAGTGCCAAAATGTAGTAATGTATTGGGTTTAACTTGGGATACTGAGAGAGATTTGTTAATGTTAAAACCTAATAATTACAGTATGCCCAATAAATTAACTAAGAGAGTCTTGCTTGCTGAAGTTTCCAAATGTTTTGATCAACTAGGTTTAGTGTCACCCCTTACTATAAGAGAGAAATTATTAATTCAGGAAGCATGGAAACTTAAATGTGCTTGGGATGAAATTCTACCTGAGGAACTCATTAACAGGTGGGATAAATTAATTGGTGATTATGAGAAAATTCCTATGTTGGAGTTCCCATGCCAGGTGACCAATTCAAATGGGAAAAATGTACTCCACATTTTTTGTGATGCTTCAAAATTGGCATATGGAGCAGTTGCTTACCTTCAATGTAATAGTGTTATCTCTCTTGTTATGTCTAAGGCTAAAGTGTCTCCAATTAAATCACGTACTTTTCCTCAGTTGGAATTAACAGCCATTTATGTAGGTGTCAAATTAGCTAATTATATAAGAAATAAGTTGCAGGAGATAAATATTAATGACACTGTAATTTGGTCTGATAATGAGGTATCCTTACAATGGATTCGTAATGGAAACAGTAAGATTGTGTATGAACAAAACAGAGTTGCTGAAATTAATCAGATGCAAGAGAAGTATAATAGTTTGGGTCAGCATATGTTAACATTTAATCATTTACCTGGTGAGTAGAATCCAGCTGATTTCTTGTCTCGAGGTTTACCTTAAGCTAAATTTGTAAATGCTGTATCATGGTTTAAAGGACCAAGCTGGTTGGTAAATAAAGCTAATTGGCCTATACAAAAGGCGTATATTGCTCCTGTTGAAATTACTGTGACCACCACTCCAATAGTTTGTCCTTCTTTAGCCATTGATATAAATAGGTATTCTTCTTTACCCAAACTAATCAATGTAACTAAGTTGGTGTTTAAATTTCTAAACAAGATGAATATCTCATATAAGTTTTCACATCATCTTGAATATTGGATAAAGAGGGTACAGGAAGAAATCTATGGAAATGAGATTAAATTGATAATGGAAACAAAAATTGTGAAAGGTTCCATAATAGAGAAATTGGGGCTGTATTTAGAGAACAATGTAATTAGGTGCAGAGGTAGGTTACAAAATGCTGAATTGGGTGATTATGCTAAACACCCTATCTTACTGCCCAAAACTCATCATCTAAGAAACTTAATTGTTCCAAATGCCCATAAAAATGTAATGCATGGTGGGGTACAAGATACCTTAAATTGTATTAGGGAAACTTTCTGGATTCCACAAGGACGGCAAAGTGTAAAAAGGGTGATTAAATCTTGTGTAATATGTCACCATGTGGATGCCAGATCCTATATGTACCCAGGTCTTCCACCATTGCCAAAGGAGCGTGTACAATTAGTGAAACCATTTGATGTAACAGGTGTAGACTATAGTGGCCCAGTAATTTTAACAGGTACTTCAGATGGTGTTCCACTGAAAGTGTATGTTTGTTTGTTCACCTGTACTGCTACTAGGGCAGCTCATTTAGAAGTGGCACAGGACTTGTCTGCAGAACAGTTTATACAGCTGTTTCGAAAATTTGCAGCTATGAGATCCTGTCCGAGATTGATGATTTCAGATAATGCCACAAATTTTGTAGCAGGTGCTCAACATTTGATAGAGTTAAATAATAGTAACGATGTTCAATCTCTGTTAACCCAACGAGGGTGTACCTGGAAATTTATTACTCCTAGAGCCCCTTGGCAGGGAGGGCTGTAAGAAAGACTTATAGCTACAGTGAAGTGGTGTCACCGTAAAGTACTACACCTGAAGAAAATTAATTTGGAAGAATTCCGTGCAGTGTTAGTGGAGGCGGAAAATCGGATAAATAACAGGCCTCTCTCGTACATGAGTGGTACACCTGATATAGATAGATGTATTAACACCTTCTCACCTAATATGTGGAAGGAAATTGGAAGCTCCCCTGTCTATAGAGATAATCTGGAAGAAAGTGATGAAGATTACAATGATGCGGCAGTGTTGTGTGATAAATTTAAAATGTTAAATAAAGTAATTGATCATTGGTCTAATGTGTGGCATAAGGAATATCTTCTTACACTATGTGAACACTTTTATGGTGCGACAGAGGCAGTAAATCGACAGAACATACTGAACAACATCGAACAGTGTGGCCTCTGGGCAAAGTATTGACATTGTACCCAGATGCACAAGGTGTTGTCAGGAATGTCAAAGTGTTGTGTCGTGGCCAGGAAAGTTTAAGCACAATTAATAAATTGATTCCCTTGGAATTAAATGGTGTTCAATCAAATGTAAATGAAAATCTGAGGGAAATTGACACAAGTGATACGGAAGATAATGCTGACCAAGTGATACCGAAAAATGAAATCGTAGTAAGACCTACTAGGAGAACAGCCACTCAAGCCAGAACTGGCTGAAATCATCTCCTAAAGGAAGGAGTAATTTGAGTCGTTTAGCAACAAACTCTGGCCGGCCACAGTGTGGAAAATACTGTATATATTTTCCAGAAATACAGTAGTTACATGTATATAGATGGCCATACTGTATTTAATAAAAATTATGTTATCGAAAATGGGAAGCTGCGCCTGCACAGAAGAGACTCGCCATTGTTGTTTGAATTGGACACACATGTTAGTGAATAATGAGAAGAGTTTTTCGTGCTCTAGAGGTAAAATTGGGCTGACATCTCTCAAATAGGAGCCGAAATTGTTGGATGTGCATTCCTGCATAACTTGAGATATCAGGAGACTGGACAAGACAACTCCAGGAACCTCAGATAAGTCTTATGTTATAACTCTGGCCAGTTTTATTTTCATAAATTTAGACAGTTAGGTTTTCTGAGTATGATACACCTTGATCTCCAGTCAAATTGGTGAGTGATTTTAAGATATTCTCCTTCTGTTATGTGTATGTGTATCTATAATCAGTTTTCAATTTTAATATACAGTCCACAAATTTATATATTTACCAGAATTCCTGGTGATGTATATTTCATTTGTAATTAATAGGTCAAGAGGTACAAGCAAAACTGCACTACCCAACGTAGCACCCAGAATGACCAAAGATTGCCAACAGTGAAACCTACAAATCGAAAATATTAGAGATCAAAGGAAGACTGCCCACAAACCGAAAGCAACACCCCGCTGCCAGCCGAACAACGTAACCCCAAGCTTTGTATAACTACTTCTTAACTACAACAATTCCTGTAGTATTATGAGGCGCAATCTAAGAGGAAACAGCACCAAGGCCAGGAAGAAAACACCGAAAAATCAACTATTCAACAAGTGTAGCCAGGAAGACGCCGGCCCAGCAACCACCCCACTCACCACCGCTCAAGGCGACACCACAACAATAACAACAAATATGGCTGCCACCAGCCCATCCTCCCCTCTCTTCCCCGGATTCAACCTACCAAGTAGTCTCTCAGGTATGACCAACGATCCAGATACCCTAAAGACATGCATCTCCACCTTAGTTATTGAAAATATGAATCTTCGAGAGACACTAACAAAACAAGACACCAGGATGACACAACTCGAGAACAAAATCCTCAGTCTTGAACAAAAGTTATCAACACCAGGAATGACTAACTGTGACAAGACCATCCAAACAGTCATAGATAGCCATTCCCAACAAATAATATCTCTTAATACAAAGGTTGAAGAAGCAGTAAAAGAATGGAAGAACAACTTAGATAACCAGTTCAGTGACTACTTTGCTCTCCAAGAAGATAAAACTGAGCAAGATAAACTATCGGACGCAGTAATAGTTAACAGTCCACTTTTTCCCAGTGATATGAACCAAACAAAAAGTAAAGAAATTACTCTGCAGATCATAAAGGACCAAACAAGTGTTATTGTACCAGAGTCAGAAATAAAAGAAGCCAGGTTTACTAGGATCCATGGTAGAAAAAGTGTTATGCTTAGATTCCACTCACATGACAGGAAAAAAGACTTAATAATTGCATCTATTAAAGTAAAGAAAGAGGTATACATAAACGAGTGTCTTACCAAAAAACGTCAGAACCTCCTGTATAGAGTCAGAAAACTTAAGCGGGAGAATAATGACACAATACACCAATGCTTCACACGGGATAGGAAAATTCTAGTTAGGAAAACAAATGTAGGTCAACTGTACACAATCACGAACGAGAATGATCTATCACGATTTCTCAGGGATACTGATCTTACAGAGAATAACTGAATGTCCAACCTAAAAGCCTACGTAATGTAGTGTATGTTTTGCTCCATTATTGTTCAAATCTCGTAGAACAATCTCTTAGTAATTAAATAGTCAACTACCTCATTTTGTGATTTTACTAGTAAGCATAAGTCACCTTATCTAATTTTCTTATTTACTATTGTTTGCTTAAATATTAGCTGAATCGATATTTTCTCTGTCCATATTACTACCTATTTTTTTAAATACTATCAATTGATATTACTTACTAAAATTAATAATTACCATTTTTACTATCAATACAATTTACTCTTAACATTTTTGACATCATTTAATAACCATTACTTGTCTAATTACCTTAACCAGTTTTAATACCACATTTACTATCTTAGAGTACTCTTAATTACCTTGTACTGCCAAATAACCTCAAGTATAACTACCAGTGCAATTTTGAAAGAAATAAACATTACTTTTTCACTTATTTTGTAATCATTATTACTTACTAAAATTTTATTAAACACCATATTTACTACCAGTCAATTTTACTTTTGTACATTAATCATTATTTTATACTTCCCATAACATTTTGTTGCCAAATTTCCAAGTTTGTATATTCAACTCCAACCTTTATATTATCCTTTGTACCTGTGTACCTGTGTACCTGTGTACCTGTGTATCTGTGTACCTGTGTATCTGTGTACCTGTGTACCTGTCTACCATCTTACTGCCATATTATAACCAAGACATTGCCATTGTTATTTTTTACTTATTATTCTTTTGGTACTTTAATTTGTGAATTTTATTTTGTCAATTTAAATCTAGTTATACTCTTGATCTTGTCAACAACATATACCAGACTCTAGTGCAATTGCAAGTACCATTTCAATTTGTATTTTTATATTTTAAGTTTATATTATAAGTCCTATTCTAAGATTGTTTTCATATCTTAGTGACTATATTGTGTGTGCAATTAGTGTATATTTCAATTATATTATTGTTCAAGGCCCTTAACTATCTTTTGCTAACTAGTACCAACTACCTCATATATTTTTTTTTCTACTTTTTTTTATTATTTTGCTACCTTAACTTGTGTATTTTATCTTTTCAATTTAAATCTAGTTATACTCTAATTTTTGTAAACAGTTCTTTTGTAAGCAGTTCTTAGTCTGTCAGTATGTAGGTGAGGACACTATTAACCAAGCCACCTTGCTGCCTGTAGTGAAGTAGGTTGATCCCTCATAGTAACACCTTCATAAATGTTGTGATAAATGTTTGTGGTGAATGTTTCAGAACTGTTCTAATTGTCGAATGTTCATTTATATCATTGTTTCTCCTAATATGGTACATTATTATGTAACTCATGTGTATTTGGAAATATACCATTTGATAATATTAACCATGGTAATGTGTCCACATATTCCTGAATCACTGCTAATTGATTATCCCTTTTATAAAATCCACACATTTTTCTATCTTAAAAAATGTTTCATTATTAGTTATGTATTATTTTTTCTATTAATAATCAGTGTTAAAATGTCAGGAGCAAATTAAATGAAAGTACTATATAAGACTTGTGTGCCTTTAAATTATTTACAAACTTTTTCTTTTCAAACTTTTGTGGATCATGTGGTAGGTTTTTACTTTTAGCTCTGCATCATTTTAAGGGTTAAGGGACAGTAACTTCAAGGATGCATTGTTAATTGTCTTGCTGGGTGGGGTGAGTGGTGGTGTGGAAATTGTCATAATGGGATGTTTCCTGCTATTGTGTCTAATGATAACAGAATCATTCATATGTGTACAGGAGGACCCCACTTATACGGCAGGTTAGGTTCCAGGCTGCTGTCATAAGGCAAAAATCATTGTAAAGCAAATCACACTTTTTTCATTTATAAATGCATAAAATGCTTCATATCATGTTTTCACTATCATATATTAAGTTAGCAATTAAATTAGGCATTAAAAACAATAAAAAGTAAAATACACATAGAGTACACTCATTATTTACCTTAAAATATTTGTAGTCTTAATGTAGGGTGAGAGGTGAGTAGTATTTATTGTAGGAAGTCAGGTGGTAGGTATGGTAGCTTACTCAGCTACCATACTGACACAAAGTATGCGACTTAAATTTATTATTATTATTATTATTATTATTATTATTATTATTATTGTTGTTGTTGTTGTTGTTGTTGTTGTTGTTGTTGTTGTTGTTGTTGTTGTTACAGGGACTCCTCACTTAATGACCGAGTTCCGTTCCTACAAATAGGTCAGTAAGCGAATTGGTCGATGAGTGAGCAGCCGCCTCTTACTGAAATTTCAAGTCTGTGACTTTTTTTGGGGTTATCTTAGGTAATGTAAACATATACATAATGTATACATATACATACGGCAGGTTAGGTTTCAGGCTACTGCCGGAAAGCGGACATCGTCGGAAAGAGGAACGTCATTTGTTTCCACTTATAAATGTCAGATAATAAGTTTACACTAACATATATTAGGTTAGCAATAGAACAAGGTATTAAAAAACAAAAAGAGGATGAAGTGCCAGGATGTAGGACAACGACGATGTCAGCCAACTAAGTCACCTGGTGTGCCATGTCACTCAACTTGTGGTCAACCTGGTGAGCCACGACAGTACCCAGAGTGGCACCAGCCATAACATGAGGAAGGAAGTAAAGTCAAAAATGAGGTAGTATGCTTCCTTTGTAATTAATCAGGCCACATCAGGCCTAACTGCCCGAATAGATCCCAACCAATAGGGAAAATCTATATCCCTAGTAATATGACCCTGAAAGAAGTAGAGAATGGGATGACCCCTTATTAAAGTACTTGCCCAATCTCCCTTCAGGAGGATTCAAAGAAAACGGAAGTACAAACATTTAGAGATACTAGGGCTTATTGTTCTCTAATATGAGACGGAGTACTTCCCCTCTCGGAACAAACATCCTTAGAGTCTTTCGTTCTTCAAGAAGCTTTTGGGGGAGCAGTATTTTCTGTCCCTTTACACTAAATATATGTGCAGAGTGCATATTACACTGGAAATTTGGCTGTAGGTGTTTCTGACGGATTTCCTATGAAACATGCCCTGTTATTACTGGGCAATAACATTCATTCCAATAAGTGTCCAGAACCTATAGTGACTAATTCTTCTCCGATGTTGGCCATAACTCGGACAAAATCCCAAGGGATATCTGATGAGAATGCTACACATCCTTGGATGACTCTGATCTCGGAATAGCCAATTTGTTTTACGAGGAAAACTGGTCAGGGCCTCGTAAATTTAGTGAACATGCCCAGATCAAGCCTTCTTTTCCACGGTTGCAGGATTGCCAGATGTCTCTGTTTCCATGTCCACGGGACTGTTCTTTCGGGAGGAACAGTGAAAAGACCCTTCACTGAATTTTATTTTTCAGGCAGCAATGGGCAAATTCTCCTCAGATCACCCAGTCAAATATAAAATTAAAAAGACTTCTTAATCTGCACTGAGACTGGTAAGGAGGTAGAAGGAAAGCAGAAGATATATTGGTAGTTCCTAAAAAGTTTAGATCTCAAATACTACACATAGCTCATAACTCTTCGTTATGAGGCCATTTAGGAATTTCTAAAACCATGTATAGATTAAAAGAATTCTTCTGGCCAGAGTTAAGACAAGATGTAAAGAATCATATCCGCTTTTGTCGAGAATGTCAGCAGCCAGGGAAACATGGACACCCCATTAAACCCGCACCTCTCCATCCCATACTGCTGATGGATAACCTTATGGAGAGTTAATCATAGATTGTGTAGGTCTATTACCTAGGTCCAAGTCAGGGAATCAGTACCTATTTACCATTATGGATAGAGTAACTAGATACCCAGAAGCAATCCCCATGCACAGTATCAATACTAGAGCAATCCTTAAAGCTTTAAACAAATTTATATCTTGCTTTGGCATTCCTGAAGCTGAACATCAAAATGGTATATAATATCGACAGTTGGTAGGTAAGACACATAGGTAACAGTTATGCACCTTTATTCCGAAACATTTCGCCTGCACAGTAGGCTTCTTCAGTCGAATACAGAAAGTAGGCAGGAACAGAAGAGATGTGAAGACGATGTAATCAGTCCATCACCCTTGAAGTCGTAGAATTTAAGGTTGTCAGTCCCTCAGCCTGGAGAAGTTCACTACTACTACTACTACTACTACTACTACTACTACTACTACTACTACTACTACTACTACTACTACACTACTTCTACTCTGCACCTCTCCTTCCGACAGTATTTAAGTCTCCGCACTGTCGCTTGAACTTCAGATAGTTCCTGACTATGGAACTGAGCTTCTCCAGGCTGAGTGACTGACAACCTCAAATTCTACGACTTCAAGGGTGATGGACTGATTACATTGTCTTCACATCTCTACTGTTCCTGCCTACTTTCTGTATTCGACTGAAAAGCCTACTGTGTAGGCGAAACGTTTCGGAATAAATTTGCCTAACTGTTGCCTATGTGTCTTACCTACCATTCCTGAAGCTATTCAAAGTGATCAAGGTACTAACTTCACTGCCAAAGCATTTAGGGAAGCATTAACTAGGGTAGGAATAATTCACAAATTATCCACTGTCTATCATCCTGAGCCCCAAGCCGCCTTGGAAAGATTCCATTAAACGTTAAAAGCCATGATGAGAATTTTTCTTATGCATTTACCTACAGACTGGGATGAGTCACTACCTCTGTTGCTGTTCTCAGTAAGGGAAACTGTGCAAGAGTCCACAGACATAGTCCGTTCAAGCTGATCTTTGGGCACAATGTACGAGGTCCTCTTCGGGTGCTCAAGGAAGGATGGATTGGAGAAGACGCCTGCTCAGCAATTTGCAATCCTTCTTCAATGTTGCAGGTGGCATGTCAGTTGGCTAAGGCTAACTTAAAGGCAGCTCAAAATATGATGAAACAGAGGTATGACAGAAATTCAAAGTTTTGCTCCTTCCATCCAGGAGACAAGGTGTTGGTACAGGAGCCTATACCTGGCCACACCTTGAAAGCTAGATTTACGGGACCCATGCAAATTGTAAGTAAATTATCTGATGTAAATTATGTGGTATCTCCCCTTGACAACACCTCAAAAACTAAAAACTTACTACATTAATCAAATTAAAGTATTTAATACACTAGATAAAGTCCACGTAATGACCCCTGTCCTCTGCCTTTGTAGATCACCCTGAGCGGCAGCGGCAGGGGTTCCCATCAGCCCAGTGATGGCCTAATCAAGACCCACATAACACTAACATGTGTGGATACCCAGAATGATATAAATCAACTGCAAAATCACCCAAGAGTACACAAATTACCAACTAATAGGACTCGTTTTAAACCACCTCCTACCCCGCTGCCACTGAAGTGATACTCCACAACATTCACCCATCACCCATCGCCTACTATTCACCCGAAGCCACAGCCAATGGACAAGGGTCAGAGCAATAAAAGAAGATCCAGTAGCCAGCTAAGGACTCCAAACATCAAAGGTGAAACCAGTTATAACACGAGGAAAAATTTGTGGTACTGCTAGCCAGGACACAACCCTCATCACCCACCGGCATCACCACAACACACGACAGACAACAACAAACATGGCCGCCGCCACAGTCCAAGATAACTCCTTCCCAGGATTGATGTCAAGAAGATCACCGACCCAGAAATAGCTAAACTCCTTACGATTCAGAACCAAACGATCACCAAACTAACTCAAGAAATGCAGGAACTAAAAGCTACCCAATGCAGATTGCCTCAGCAAGATCACTGCTCTAGAATATAAACTAGACACTCTGGAACAACAAAGCAACACCCACACCCAGTCCTAGACACCATCAACACTCTAAAAGACCAAGTCACCCTCCTTACTACCAACATTATAGAGGAAAGATCAAGAGTGGACCAACAACTTGCCAATGTCATAACCAACTTCCAAGACCATAATGACCAACAACAGCTATCTGACGCTGTTGTAGTTAACAGCAAACATCTCCCAGCCACAGTCATCCAAGAGACCTGCATGGAGACCACCCTGCAACTTATCAAGAACAACCTTCGCATTAACATACGTAGTGATGACCTAAAGGATTGCAAACTGATGGGCTACCAAGCGGGTAAAAAAAACAGTGCTGTTAAAATTCCAAACTAGCCTACAAAGAAATAACCTACTGAAAACATCTATTTCTATGAAAACTGATGTTTACGTCAATGAAGTCTTGCCAAAACAAGACAAAACCTCCTTTATCGGCTAAGAAAATTACGCTATGCCCAAAAAATCCACCAGTGCTTTTTGAGGGATGGAACAATCGCAGTTAGGAAACAGCCCACAGAGAAGAGATACTTCATCTCTACATTGTCTGCATCGCTCTTGGGCCGTGTAGACCCCCTTGCCTGACGCTCCTCAGTAACCTGACAGCAGTGGTACGAGGTGTTGTGCATTCGCTGCCTGGATGAGGTAGAGTGCGGTCGTGCTTTGCACCCCTCTACTGTTTCCCAGACGAGCTACTCAGTCAACAGCATGGCGCCAGGTGTGCGCAGGAGAGTGAATACTGTGGGCATTGAACTTATTAGTGGGGCTTTAACGCCTACGTCAGTCGATGTGTTATTGCCCAAAATTATAAGAGAGACATACGGCATCAGAGACGAGGATTTATATGGAGTGGCACTGAACGGTGTATATAGAATTTTCGTGAAAGTGCTAACTGCTCAAGTATACGAGGCTTTGGTTGATCGTTACCAAGATGTCAGCATTAACGTAACACCGGCAGTGAGGGTCAAGTTGACGGATGTATCACGACATTATTCGTGCGTTAAGCTCCGCAACGTGCCTTTTGAGGCTGATGAGGTAGATATTCGAAATGTATTCGAACGTTATGGAACTGTACATTCTGGCCCAACATGGCAAATGGGTTAAAGGTGCTTACACAGGATTTCCTGAGGGTTCTTTTAATATCAAGATGACACTAAGGCATCCTATACCCTCGTATGTATATCTCGAAAAGTTTAGAACCCAGGTAATGGTAGCGTATGCGGGGCAGAGACGTACGTGCCGACTGTGTGGCGAATATGACCATATGGCGGCAGACTGTGGCAAGCGGAGTATGGCTCCTGGGCCGGCAAGGGGCGGAGCACCTGTGCATGAGCACCCGATGCCTAAGGAAAAACGAGGGCAAGGAGGAGGGCGTGGTCGCATGTGGAGTGAAGAGGTAGTGGCTCCTCCTGTGGAATCGGAAAAGAAGGGGTGATCCATGAATCACCTGGCCCATCAACAATGGCTCCTGGGCCGGCAAGGGGCGGAGCACCTGCGCATGAGCACCCGATGCCTAAAGAAGAACGGGTGCAAGGAGGAGGGCGTGGTCGCATGTGGAGTGAAGAGGTGGTGGCTCCTCCTGTGGAATCGGAAGAAGTGGTGATCCATGAATCACCTGGCCCATCTACAGTACAGTTGTCAAGTGAGGAGGTGCAGGAGGGCGCAGCAGTGAAGGCTATCGAGGAGGAGTTGGAGACGGTGATACAGGCTATGTTACAGTCTACGGAGGTGGAGAGTTACAGCGAACAAGAACCTGGGATCAGGGCAGATGGTGTGTGTGGGGAAGGGGAGGATCAGGTGGCACCTGTGGTGGACAGTGCGAGTGCCATGGAAGGACATGGAGGCGGATTAAGGGTGGTAGAGGTGGAAGTCCATTGTGTTGGCTCCCAGGACTCAGATATGGAAACTGAGGGAGCTACAAGGAAAAGGGCAGCAGCGTCGGATTCGGACGATGTTCTGACGCCGGCGCAAAGGCCGGGGAAAAAGACATGGGGTTATGGTACCCAGAGTGACTCTGCGAGGGGGCCCACAACAGAAGGGGGGGGATGGTTGGGAAGGAGGGGGAGTCTGTGGCAAAGGCACAGTCCAGGGAACGGTCTGAAAGGGAAGAATCTTGACATGAGGCGGGGAAGGAAACCTTAAGCTGGCCTCAGGTGTGTAACAATAAATATTAATGGTCTGTGTGATGGTGTTAAACGGGAGTGCTTCAGGATGTTTTTGAATAGGTATAAGGTTGACGTAGCTTTTGTGCAGGAGCACAATTTTAAGCTTGGTCGTGAATTAGTGGTGCCTGGGTATCAGGCTTATGTGTTGCCGTCTGAGCGTTTAAAAGGAGGAGTGGGTGTGTTGATCAGGGAGGCGAGCCCGTTTGTATTGCATTTGGATTCAGGCCTAATAAAAATACTAATGATGCTATTATACACATGCTAGAGCATATATACACTGCAATAGAGAAAAAAGAAGTCCCACTGGGGATCTTCATTGACTTACATAAAGCTTTTGATACAGTTGACCATGACTTGCTCCACGTAAAATTGTCACACTATGGTATTAGAGGGCACTCCCTCAACTACCTCAAGTCTTACCTCAGCAACAGAAGCCAATGTGTGTACGCAAATGGGGCAAGCTCTTCCGCACAACCAATTACAGTTGGTGTCCCACAGGGAAGTGTCCTTGGGCCCCTCTTCTCTTTCTCCTATACATAAATGACCTACCAAATGCTTCACAATTACTCAAACCCACACTTTTTGCAGATGACACCACATACGTCTTCTCTCACCCGAGCCCAGTCATGCTAGCCAATACTGTAAACACCGAATTACAGAAAATATCTACCTGGATAAGGACTAACAAACTTACACTAAACATTGACAAAACCTACTTCATTCAGTTTGGTAGCAGAGCTACAGATGTACCTCTTAACATAACGATAAACGGATCACCTATCACAAAGCTAACAGAGGGAAAATTCTTAGGAATCCACCTCGATAATAGACTCAAATTTCATACACATATACAACAAATTTATAAGAAAATTTCCAAGACTGTAGGCATACTATCGAAGATACGGTACTATGTTCCACAGTCAGCCTCCTGGCCCTTATCACTCTCTTATTTACCCATCTCACCTATGGAATTTGTGCAGGGGGCTCAAAACAACTAACCATCTCAACCACTAATTACCCAACAAAAGGCTGCAGTTAGAATGATAACAAATTCTCACTACAGGCAGCACACTCCCCCAAATATTCAAAACACTCAACCTACTCACCATACAAAACACCCATACTTATTATTGCACTTATTACATACTAGAACACTTAACTTTTGATATTAACCCCCCCCTCAAACATCTCCTTGCTAACCTCAACAAAAACACATGACCATAATACAAGGCACAGATCACTCTTTGATGTTCCTCGTGTCCATCTCACGCTATGCAAAAACTCAATGCACATAAAAGGCCCTAAAATCTGGAATTCATTACCTGTAAATATAAAAGAAACACTACCTGTTTATAAATTCAAGTCTCTTCTCAAAATTCACTTACTCACTCAAAACCAAATAAATACTGAATAACTGAACCATATAAATTGTATATCCTAAATGTTACTCACAATTATATGACACAAATGTTAAACCTAACTTTGTTATTTTTTTAAATACACTACCTAACAGAATACTCAATTCTACTGAATGAACAGCAATGCATGCAACCATAGGACCTGTCTTTGTAATACTCATTTGTATTTTATAGTTTCTGTTTACAATAAGTCTTATCACTGATTTCATCATTGCTTAGTTAATCTTAAGTTAATTTTAAGCCAGCCCGTAATGCTATGCATATAAGTGGCTTTTGGCATGCTGCTCTACCTGTATTTTTTGTACCTCTGTTTGTATGCTAAAATTTCTAAATAAATAAATAAATAAATAGGAAAGAGGGGGGGGGGGGGAGAGTATTACGTGGGAAGGATGGGGGATGGGGGGAAGAGAGGGGCGTTTGTGTGTGTGTATCCCCAGCAAAAGTGACGTGAAATGAAGAGGTTTTTTGTGCGGGGGAATGTGTACCCTACCATTTAAAACCGCTGTGGCGATTTGGGGGGGTTTGGGAAATTTGTGAAATTTTAAGAGGACGACGGGAACCCAAAGGGGAGTGGGATATTTTTCCTCAGTCGGGGGGCCTGTTTAAGGATCTCATTAGTGATTTTTCGGGGAGGTTTTGGGGGAGGGGAACATCGTTTA
This sequence comes from Cherax quadricarinatus, assembly GCF_026875155.1. Taxonomy (NCBI): domain Eukaryota; kingdom Metazoa; phylum Arthropoda; class Malacostraca; order Decapoda; family Parastacidae; genus Cherax; species Cherax quadricarinatus. The sequence goes on from NC_069414.1 coordinate 7,298,948, forward strand.
TAAAAGGGGATACGGCCACGTTTGGACGGGTTATTTTATCTCAGGGGGTTTTGGGTAGAGTCTTTTAAAACTTTGAAGGTGTCTTCCGATCAAGGGGGATTGGGAAGGTGGGTGGATGCTTTGGCTTTTAGCGGGGAAGTTTTTGGAAACGAACACGATTTTTTGGGGGATGGGAGGGATGGAAGCTTTTTGCTATTTTGGAACAGCTCTGTCCGCAGAAGGTGGGGAAGATTGGTGGGGATGTGGGATAGTGTGGCAAATTTAAAAATACGTAATTTTATTGAGGGAGGGAAACCCACATTAATCAATTGCGGTAGGTTTTTGAAAATTACTTAGAATCAATTACGGGGTTGTTACAGGGGGGGGGGCGGTGGCCGGGGTGTACCCCGGGGGAGGAATACACATGTTGAAGGACAAATAGGGATTCAAGAAGAACGTTTTTCAGCTGTTGGGACAGGCGGGGTTGGACGAAGTACTCTGGGGGGACAAGCCCTCAGCTTGTGGCTGCGAGGACAGAAGGTACAACACGAACGACTACAATACCGGGGTTTGCAAGCAAATTTTTGTGGGGGGGTTTTAGAGAGGGGCAGGATTAAGGGGGCACCCGGGGGGTGGGGCATATGCAGATGATGGTTTGAGGAATACGGGGAAAAATAGTGGGTGGATGGCGAAAGGGTCTTGGGGGGGTAGTAGTATGTGCCCTGCAAACTGGGGGATGATCGGGAAGGGACTGGGGGGGGGTCATTGAGGAGGGGGAAAAATGGGAGTCCTTTTGGGCAGAGGAAGGGGAAGGGCCCCGGGGTCGATGGTTTACCAAGCGAATTTTTTTACAGCATGGGGTTGCTTAGGGGTTTCTAATAAGGTTAATGAATGCCATGAAAAACGGAGGTAAATTTGGGGAATCCAGGGAACGCGGGGGTGGTGTTGGCCCAAAGGGGAAACAGCGAGTACCCTTTGGGGTTACCGACCATTTCGTTTCTTTGTGCTATTATAAAAATTTGCGAAAAACTTGGGAACGGCTTTAAAATTTTTGTGGGGAGGTCGTGTTTTAGTCTCAGTTTGGGTTACCTGGTAGGTCAAAAGAGCAGGGCCACGGGGTTATCAAGGGGGCCTGGGGGACTGGAAAGGGGAAGAGGGGCGTTGGTGGGTTTTATTGGGGAAGGGGGTTAGAAGGGGGGAAAGAAAGGTTTGAGGATATTTCCTACGACAGGGTTTGGCGAAGAATTTTTGGGGGGGGGGGT
>NC_069414.1:7303188-7322730 GCF_026875155.1 Cherax quadricarinatus
AAACGTTATCCCACGAATACCTACATTTGACAGTACGCTCTCTGGGCCACACTTAGAGAATTAGTGCCAGAAAAAAAGAGTAATATAGCTGAAACAACGTTTCAAGGAAAAGCTTAAAATGCATTGTAGCAGACGTAGCAATGTGATAGAAATAGTGGAAAAACCAAGAAGATTGACAAAAACTGTTATAGAATCAAACACAGAAGAGAGGAAGAGAAGAATAGAAAACAGTGTTATAAAAAGAAACATAGAAGAGAAGGCAGGAAGACTGGCAGTGTTATAGAAACAAGTATAGGCGAAAAGTCTATGTGTGTGCTAGCTCACTGTGAGCTGAGGGAGCTAGCTCGATTGCTAGCTCACTCAGCTCACACACTGAGGTCCGGAGTTCGAATCTCCTCCGGTACGGCTGGAAAACATTAGGGACATGTTTCCATAAGTCAGACACCTGATGTCCCTGTCCCTGTTTACTCATTAGTGTAAAATGAGTACCTGGGTGTTAGTCGACTGGTGTGCGTCGCATCCTGGAAAAAAACTGACCTAATTTGCAGGCAATGCTGTGCATAACAAGCGGCTTTCTATATAGTAGTATGTCGTTGATGTCAGCTGGGACTGTGTATCTTGTACATGTACTTGTAGTAAATAAAGATATTATTATTATAATGTTATAGAAACACACATAAAAGAGAGGACAGGAAGAGTACCTGGAGATACCAAGAGAGGGTATAGATCATTACCTCATCAACCAGGTTATTGCTGCTGGCCGCACAAGCCAACGTACGAACCATGACCCTGAATTAAGTGCCCGTCCAGCGCCTTCTTGAAGACAGCCAAGGATCTATTTGTAATTCCCCTATGTTTGCTGGGAGGCAGTTGAACAGTCTTGGGCTCCTGACACTTACTGTGTTGTCTCCTAGCCACTAGTGGCGCCCCTGCTTTTAGTGTATTTTTTAGCGTTGTTGCCTCTACTCTTTGCTGGTTTAAAGTGAATTTGTCACACAGAGTTGCCTCCTGGGGTAATGTCTGCTAAAACATTATTTGCTACATTCCTCCACTTTAAGTATTTTAAGCTGGAAATCGCCCAGCAGCAAGATGTTTGGGGCAGGAGTTGGGAGATTTTCCAGACAGTGATCAGTTTTCGAAAGCTGTTCCTGGAATTGTTGGGAAAATGCATCAGGAGGCTTGTATACAAACACAATGACAAGCTTCTCGTTTTCGATCTATACTGCCAAAACTTCAACTACATCATTTGAGGTGTTTAGTAGTTCCGAGCAAATGAACGACTCTGTGACATACAGGCCAATATCCCATCCACTTTGTTGCCTTTTTAAACTGTCTCCCAAGTTATTGCCTGGGATCCATATTTCGTTGTCAAAGTGATTCTTTTTGTGGGTCTCTGTGACAGCCGTAAACACTGTTTGACTCTGTGAGCAGTCAGTGAGGAAAAGTATTTTGTTGTTTGTTGATGACTTTAGACCCTGTATGTTTGCAAAGATAAATGTTGTCATGTTGATGGTATGTAGGGGGGCTTTGTTTGCTGGCATTAATATCTGGTGTTCTGGAGTGGAGGCCAGTGACTGCCCCTCATCTCCAGAAGTGTTCTGAGTTGGTGTAAGATTTCTGAAATTTCTTGCCAGTTTTTTCTTCCTGGCACTAGAAAAACCTCCTTCTCTGGAGTGGTTGTGGCTCTCATGGGTTCTTTCCCATGGCCTGAGTGATTTGTATCTTCTTGTTTCCGTTAGATGGTGTGCCTGACAATATATGTTGTAGCATTGTCTTTCGTGGACTGACGAGTGACACATTAACGGGTAAAATAAGTTGCAGGAAGAAGAGTTGCAGCCTCCTGTTGTCATGTGCGTGCTGCATTTTTTTGGGATGGTCAAAATTGCACGTCCTACCTGTTTTTCTAGATATTCCATGTCTGCAGATACCCAAGGCATAGAATTTGCGTAGATTGGCTTTCTGTTTGCCAGGATTTTATGTGGCTGTGTCTCCCCACTACCTTTAGCTCCTGCACTAACATCAGTGCTTCCACCAGTTTTTGCTGGTAATGTGTCAAAACTATTCCAAGAAGCATCATACCCTTTTATTCCATCTCCAGAAGTACTGCTACTTTGTACCTCTGGAAATTGTATAACGTTGTCTTCAACTCTTTCATCACGAGGGCCACTATCTCCATTTCTTGCACTGTCCTCCAGGACAGTAAACAATGTTGTAAAAGGAAACATAGAAGAAAAAGTAGGAAGAATACCAAACACAACCCGAACTAATGTGCTAATTATAGATAAAAATGTCAATCGGTGAAACAGTGAAGAAAAACCAAAGGTGTTAAAAGCTTTACTGAGAGAACGTATAGTTCTGTATACATCTTCATTAGTAACACGATATAGGCGTACCCAGAGTGAAGCTTTCTCCCAACTGGAGAAGCAGGTAGAAGAAGGGAAAAACATCGGACATCCATTACAGGTATCTGGTTACTGACACACCTCAGTGTCTTTCTTATCTATTGTCTGGAGTATAACATTTGCTGCCTCAGTGAAAGAACCTAACCCCTAAGTGCCGACACCTTAATGGTGACCCGTAAAAAGGAACTCCTTAGTGGTGACCTGTCACTAGTGTCCTCTAAGTTGTGACCCATAAATGGAGACCCCTTAGTAGTGACCAATAAGTGAAGACCCCTAAGAGGCGACCAATAAGTAGCATCCCATAAGTGGTGATCCATAAGTAGCATCCCCTAGGTGGTGACTCATAAGCAGCATCCTCTAAGTGGTGACCCACAAGTAACATGCCTTAAGTGGTGACCAATAAGTAGCGACCCCTAAGTGGTAGCCCATAAGTAACAACCCCTAAGTGGTAACCCATAAGTAGCAACCCCTAAGTGGTGACCCATAAGCAGCATCCCCTAAGTGGTAACCCATAAGTAGCATCCCTTAAGTGGTAACCCATAAGGAATATCAGCTAAGCGGTGACCCATAAGTGGCGTCCCCTAAGTGGTGACCCACAAGTAGTATTTCCTAAGTGGTGACCAAAAGTAGCATCCCCTAAGTGGTAACCCATAAATATCATATAATAAATCTGACCCATAAGTAACGACCTTTAAGTGGTGACTCTTAATTAGCATCCACTATGTGGCGACCCATAAGTAGCATCCCCTTAGTGGTAACCCATAAGTAGCATCCCTTAAGTGGCAACTCATAAGTAGCATTCCCAAAGTGATGACCCATAAGTAGTATCCCCAAGTGGTGACTCATAAGTAGCATTCCCTAAGTGGTAACCCATAAGTAAAGTAAAAGGACACAAGTGCAACTAATGTGACATTTATTGTGGCAACGTTTCGCTCTCCAGGAGCTTTATCAAGCCATTACAAACAATACATGGACATGTCGTAGGAACGACAACTTAAACAACGCCTGTGTACAACACCGAAATTCCACCAATCATCTTATGAAATTCAGAGACGCCCAATTAGTGATAAAAGAAACTAATTTCCGCACACGCAAGTGCCTTGAATCAGCATTGATCGCTGTTTCGAATACAATTAAACAAAACAACGGCAGCTTCACCATCTCCGAAGTCTTAGCTAGAATCCTCCTAAAAACAGTAAACCCTGCCATCACATAGTCTCTCCTGTTACACTACACAAAGCACAGAGAGTGAACACTGAAACAAGCTGCCTCATTCCAGTTTATATTTGTCCAACCTATTTTTATGTTACCCAAGTAATAGCTTTTATATCCTTTTACTCATGTACGAATTAATTGCTCTACCATATTGTATTACTTTTGTCACTACCACTACTACTACTACTACTACTACCACTAGTGAACATCGAAATGGTACCTCACTAGTATTCACCTCACTCTGAGCCTTTATATACCCTCTGTGTCCATGTATTGTTTGTAATGGCTTGATAAAGCTCCTGGAGAGCGAAACGTTGCCACAATAAATGTCACATTAGTTGCACTTGTGTCCTTTTACTTTACATATTGTCGGTAATTCTACCAACTTTATTACAACCCATAAGTAGCATCCCCTAAGTGGTGACTCATAAGTATCCATCCCCTAAGTGGTGACCCATACATAGCATCCCCTAAGTAGTAGCCCATAAGTAGGATCCACTATGTGGTGACCAATAAGTAGAAACCACTTAGTGGTAACCCATAAGTAGCAACCACTAAGTGGTAATCCATAAGTAGCATCCCCTAAGCGGTTACCCATAAGTAGCATCCCCTAAGTGGTGAACCATAAGTAACAACCACTAAGTTGTGAACCATTAGTAGCAATCACTAAGTGGGGAAGCATAAGTAGCAGCTACTAAGTGGTGACCCATAAGTAGCAACCACTAAATGGTAACCCAAAAGTAGCATCACCTATGAGGTGACTCATAAGCAGCATCCCCTAAGTGGTGACCCATAAGTAACATCCCCTAAGTGGTGACCCACAAGTAGCGACCCCTAAGTGGTGAGCCATAAGTAACAATCACTAATTGGTGAACCATAAGTAGCAACCAATAAGTGGTGACCCAAAAGTAGCATTTCCTAGGTGGTGACCCATAAGAAGCATTCTCTAAGTGGTGACCCACAAGTAACATGCCTTAAGTGGTGACCCATAAGTAGCGACCCCTAAGTGGTAACCCCTAAGTAACGACCCCTAAGTGGTATCCCATAAGTAGCAACCCTTAAGTGGTGACCATAAGCATCATCCACTAAGTGGTAATCCACAAGTAGCATCCCTTAAGACTTAAGTGGTAACCCATAAGGAATACCAGCAAATCGGTGGCCCATAAGTAGCATCCCCTAAGTGGTGACTCATAAGTAGTATCCCCTAAGTGGTGACCAATGAGTAGCATCCCCTTAGTGTTGACCCATAAATAGCATCCAATAAGTGTGACCCATAAGTAACGCCCCCTAAGTGGTGACCCATAAGTAGCATCCACTATGTGGTGATCCATAAGTAGCATCCACTATGTGGTGATCCATAAGTAGCATACCCTAAGTGGTAACCCATAAGTAGCATCCCTTAAGTGGTGACCCATAAGTAGCATTCCCTAATGGTAACCCATAAGTAGCATCCTTGAAGTGGTGCTCCATAAGGAATATCAGCTAAATGGTAACCCATAAGTAGCACCCACTAAGTGGTGACCCATAAGTAGCATCCCCTAAGTGGTCACCATAAGTAGCATCCCCTAAGTGGTGAACCCAATGTACATACCCCTAAGTGGTGACCCATAAATAGCATCCAACTAATGTGTGACCCATAAGTAGCACCCCTAAGTGGTGATCCCTAAGTAGCATCCCTAAGTGGTACCCATGAGTAGCATCCCCTAGTGGTGACCCATAATAGCATCCAATAAGTGTGACCCATAAAGCACCCCTAATGGTGACCATAAGTAGCATCCTATGGTGGTGATCCATAAGGGAATACAGCTAAGTGGTAACCCATAAGTAGCACCCCTAAGTGGTGACCCATAAGTAGCATCCCTTAAGTGGTCAACCATAAGTAGCACCCCCTAAGTGGTGACCCATAAATAACACCCCGGAATGTGACCCTGGGAAGCCCCCAAGGGGTGCCCCATAAGCAGTATCCACTTGGGGTGACCATAAGTAGCACCTCTAAGTGGTGATCTAGTAGCACCCCCAAAGTGTGACCCTAAGAAGCATCCCTAAGGGTGCCCCATAATAGATCCCTGCGTGGTGACCCATAATAGCTTTCCCTAAGCGGTGAGCCATAAGTAGATCCCCAAAATGGAAACCTATAAGTAGCACCCCCTAAGGAAAACCCATAGTAGCACCCCCAAATGGTAACCATTTTTAACACCCCCTTAAAAGGGGTTGACCCATAAGTTCCTATGGGGCCCCATAAGTGCATAAACTATGGGGCCCCAAATTTGAATTTTAAGTGGCCCCAAAGAAAAACCCCCAAAAGAACCAAGGGAACCCCAAAAAAGTGCAACCTTTAAAGTTTTAACCCAAAAGCACCCCCCAAAGTGGAAAAACCCAAATTAGCACCGGGCCGGTTTAAGAAGCCCCCCGGGCCGGTATTCAGTTGGCGGGGCCCCTTTAGTTACGGGTAACGAAGCGCCCCCTTCCAGTTGGGGGTGGGGGTGGGGGTCGGGTGACCCTTTTTTAAGTAAAATTAAATACATTCTGGCTTTTTAGATTAAATTTTAATAGGGAAAGACTCAAGACAACCAAAAACCCATTTACCAAAGCCATTTAACTATCTTGTTAGATCAGCATGTTTACTAGTTTAGGCTATTAAAGAATAAACACATGTACTTTATATTCAGAAAACCGACAGCACTATTACCCCCTTTAAAAAATCAGTTTATTGTTATCATGCTAATGCAAAAGTTTATCAAATCATATAAACCAAAAAAGTAAAGAAATTTTTTATTTCCCGGGGATTTCTTAAAAAAAATTTTTTTTGGGTTTTCATATGGCAAAAATCATAAATTAATTTGAAATAAATATTTTTTGTTAGACAGACTCAATGGTCAAAAGGTGGGTTACACAATTTGTTTTGGGCTCATTGTTAAACGGAGGGTTTTTTCACTTTTTTCAAAACAGAAAATGAACTTCCCCTTTCACAGTAGTAGCTGGAAGTGTTAGAAAGGCGAAAAACTATGTCAAATTTTTGGAGGTTTTTCTGAATACCTGCATTTCTTAAATGTTTCAAAGCAGCTGAGGGCGCCTTTTTTTCAGGTGGAGCTTTAATTGATTATTCCCCAAAAAAAGAACTTTTTCTTAAACAAATGTGCCCAAACATTGCTAAAGGTGTTGTTGCAATTTAATCAGTTCTCCATTCGCATTGGTAGTAGTAATTTGAACAAAAATCCAAACTTGTCATTGAGTTTGGTAAAATTCTTTTTATTCACCAATTCATAATCGGGAATCGGAATGAGAAGTATGTAGCGTCTTACATTTCTCCCCTTGGGTAAAACACAATTTTTTTGTCGGGCTTTTAAAAATTTGGGTGTTCCCTTTTCCTTGACCGCTGATGATCAGCCGGTAATGTGTTTTTCACCAGCAGTTTAGCTTTTCTTAAAACATTTCAAAGCTTCATCTTTGCGAAGTGAGCTTACAATTCCACTAACCGCTAGAGGTTAGCACAAGTAGCCATTTAAATTTAAATTTTCTGAAGTGTCTTTTTTCGGGCATTTAACCGTTCCAGTATACAGTCCCAAGGCACACAGAGAAAGGCCAATTCAAAATTTTCCCTTTTTTGATGCCAAGCTGGCGCTTCGCTTCTTGTTTTGCTGTCTGGTCTTATCCTCTCATTTGGATAAAAGCAAAAACTATTTCAGCAAAGCTGTCTTTCAAAGCATGTGTTCATCATGCTGCGCTGACCACTTGTTTTGTAATGTTTTTTTGATGACATCTCCAGAATGGTTGATTTTGGTATACTCCCCGTGCGTTGAAGAGAGAAAATTAAAGAGTGCTTGTAAAAGCCAAAAATAAAATCAGCGCCAACACCCCGAGCACTGACCACAAGATTAAGAGAATGTGCTGAAAGGGCACATATTCAGCAAGGGGGTTGATTTGTTTGATAGGGCTTGCAACCCATTAATTTTACCCGAAGTTACTTGCATTTCGTGCTCGGGGCCCCGGCAATCCATAATGGAGACATTTCAAGCAGAGTTTCCAGTTTCATTCTCATTGTTTCCATCAGGCCTGAAAAAGGAATGAATTTTATAAGCGCCCTACAGGCTTCCCGGGTCGACAAAGTGAACAATGAAAGTCAATTGTCTTATGTGAAATACTGGGTTTAATTTCACTATTGAAAGTATTTTTGCGTTTCACAGTTGCTGTGATGTTATGAGGACCTCTTTGTATCAGTTCAATAAAGTCATTTCATATAGTAGATGACATGTAAGAAAAAGTGCCTTTTTCCCCTTCCCAAGGGGTGACACTGATTTTTAAGAAAGGATCGAATTGTGCAAAGTTCTAGATCCTAGGAAATTGCCCTTGTTTTTCCCAAAAAAAACCCCATTTTTTCACGGAAACAATCCTCTTGAGCTAAGAATTTTTTCAACAGCAACAACTCTTCTAGAACTTTTTTCCAAAAGTGCGCTCTTTTTTAGTTTTTATTTTCCCAAAAGAGAAACCCAAAAAGCCTTTTCTGTGCACGAAATACACGGGGTAAAATGCCCTTTTTTTTTTTGGTGGGTTTTTTTTTTTCAGTTCTCAAAAGCTTTGGAATTTTTTATCATGAACCCCTTTTGTAAGGTATTTTCTTTGGGGAAATGCTTGCTGCTGAAAAAAACCTACCCCCGGGGCCCGGGATTGAACCCGCGGTCTAGGTCTCAAAACTCCCGCCGTCGCGTTAGCCCCTAGACCAGCTAGCCACAATAGATTTCCAACTAGGAATTTTACCCATAGGAAGGTTACACGGGGACCTCTGTGACCCAAATCAAGTTTTTACAGGGCAATTTTAGCTACGTGGCCGGGTTTTTTTCAAAGTGTCATTACATTTCTTAAGTCAGCTTGCAAGGAAAAAGTACACTTTTTCCGAGCTTTTGGTATACCATCCATGTCTTTTCACAGTTTTGAAAATTGCAAGTTTCCCATAAAATAGATGACTTAAACAAGACGACTTCCATCATCATAAATCCCTTGCTGTTTCCAAAGTCAATGTTCAGAGTTTGACTGAAATTTTCTGCAATGAAAAATTACGTAGAGAACTGGGATTTCATTTGGCCCTGGGCGGGTCTTTTTTAAGACAATCCTTGGATAAATGTCCTTGAACATTGAGAGGAGAACAAAAAAGAGATTGGTTTTAGAAATAATGGAGGGAGGGCTTCCCCGGGTTTATTCGATTGCGATTTAACTGTACGGGAACATCAAAACTTTTTCGGAGCATATCTGTGATCTTCTGCAGTTCCTACATCTTCTTTTTGTTTTCTTCTTTAATTTTTTTCTTTTTTTTACTGTGACCCCCCGCATAAGAAAATCCAACTCACGTTCAAGTGCCTAATGGGATGTACACTGTCTGTAATTGCAAATACAAATTTTTCTTTCAAATTTTTATTTTAATTTTTTTAATTATTATTAAAAAATTTTTTTTTGTCAATTGGGGGGTAGGCCCTTGTAGCCCCCTTTCCTCTGGTGTGCACTAAAAATTAAAAGTTACCAGAAAGGTGTTAGCCCTTGGGCTTAGGCTTTTTTTTGTTATAATAAAATAATCCAAAAGGATCTATACAGAAAATTTTCCTAGAATTAGGTTAGTGATTGGGGTTCGAATATTTTACTAATTCTCCCCCTTGATCTCCAATTTTCTTAACAGAAATCTACCGAGTCCAAGAACAATGCACAATGGTATTTATATTACCATTTTCATAATAAACTAAAACTTTTTTTTTCATGATTATGGCCCACCACCATAGATGGACATGAGAATTAAAGAAAGCAGGGACAATTTTTCAGTTTCACCCTACCCCGATTTTTTGATTGGCTTATGGTTTGTGGGGAAAATGTAGTAAAAAATTTATGTTTACTCACTTCGTCGCAACTTGAAAAATAGCATTTTCGACGGGAAATGATGTAGAACATCATCAATGAGATTGTTATTGAAATGTAAAGACTTAAAGACAGGACAAGTGCTTTTAAAAACCACAAACGAAAATCAGTTTGCGTTTTTTGGTTTTTTTTTATGATTTTTACAAAAAAGGTCTTTATGGGGGCCATGGTCTTTACTGGTCAAGTAACCCTATCAGGGACCTCCTTAAATTTAGAAGGAAAAAAAACATTTATCCATAACATCATTTCATCAATAACACTTCAGTTAAAATTTTCACAGTACAAGTCTAGAAAGTATAATTTCACAGAAAAATTTAAGAGGGGTCTCCCATCTCACCCCTTGCGGAAAAACACGTGTTTATGTAAAAAAAGGCGGTTGAGTGTTGCCATCTATGGTTAGGTTTATTTATTTTTATTTTTATTTCATTATTTATTTTTGTTTTGATTAATTTTTAAAAATCAATTTTATTCTCCAAACACTTGAACTTTTTAGGTAGGGACCCCTTTGCACTTGCACCATGTGCGCAGTCTTGGATGAGCCCCTGAACCCCTTGGACCGCGGGGCCCCCAAATGCGCGGGGTCCTAGGCAAATGCCTAGTTTGCCTATGCGGTAATCCGGCCCTGTTAGCATCCACTATGTGGTGACACATAAGTAGAAACCACTAAGTGGTAAATCATAAGTAGCAACTATAAGTAGCATCCCCTAAGTGGAAATCCATAAGTAGCATCCCTTAAGTGGTGACTCATAAGTAGCATCCCGTATGTCGAAACCCATAAGTAGCATCCACTACGTTGTGACCCATAACTAGAAACCTCTATGTGGTAATCCACAAGTAGCAACCACTAAGTAGTAACCCATAGGTAGCTTCCCCTAAGTGGTGACCCATAAGTAGCATCCCCTAAGTGGTAACCCATAAGTAGCATCCCCTAAGTGGTAACCCATAAGTAGCATCCACTATGTGGTGACCCGTAAGCAACATTCACTATGTGATGTCCCATAAGTAGCATCACCTAAGTGGAAACCTATAAGTAGCATCCCCTATGTGGTGACCCATAAGTAGCATCCCCTAAGTGGTAACCCATAAGTAGCATCCATTATGTTGTGACCCATAAGTAGCTACCATTAAGTGGTAACCCATAAGTAGAAACCATTAGGTTTTAACCCATAAGTAGCATCCCATTAGTGGTAGCTCATAAGAAGCATCCCCTATATCATGACCCATAAACAGCATCCCCTAAGTGATGACCCATTAGTAGCATCCCCTAAGTGCTAACCCATAAGTAGCATCCACCAAGTGGAGACCCATAAGTAGAAACCACTAAGTGGTGAACCATAAGTAGGAACCTATAAGTGGTGAACCATAAGTAGTATCCCCTAAGTGGTAACCCATATGTAGCATCCCCTAAGTGGTGACCCATGAGTATCATCCCCTAAGTGATAACCCGAAAGTAGCATCCAATAAGTGTGACCCATAAGTAACGCCCCTAAGTGGTGACCCATAAGTAGCATCCATTATGTGGTGATCCATAAGTAGCATACCCTAAGTGGTAACCCATAAGTAGCATCCCCTAGGTGGTGACCCATAAGTAGCATCCCTTAAGTGGCGACCCATAAGTAGCCTTCCCTAATGGTAACCCATAAGTAGCATCCTTAAAGTGGTGCCCCATAAGGAATATCAGCTAAGTGGTAACCCACAAGTAGCACCCACTAAGTGGTGACCCATAAGTAGAATCCCTTAAGTTGTCAACCATAAGTAGCATCCCCTAAGTGGTGACCCATAAATAACATCCCGGAAGTGTGACTCATAGGTAACGACCCCCAAGTGGTGACCCATAAGCAGTATCCACTATGTGGTGACCCATAAGTAGCATCCCCTAAGTGGTGACTCATAAGTAGCATCCCCTAAGTGTGACCCATAAGAAGCATCCCCTAAGTGGTGACCCATAAGTAGCATCCACTATGTGGTGACCCATAAGTAGCATCCCCTAAATGGTAACCCATAAGTAGCATCCCCTAAATGGTAACCCATAATTAACACCCCCTAAGTGGTGACCCATAAGTAGTATCCGCTATGTGGTGACCCATAAGTAGCATCCCTAAGTGGTGACCCATAAGTAGCATAAACTATGAGGCGACCCATGAGTTGCATTTCCTAAGTCGTGTCCCATAAGTAGCATCCATTATGTGGCAACCCATAAGTAGTAATCACTAAGTGGTAACCCATAAGTAGCAACCATTAAGTTTTAACCCATAAGTAGCATCCCCTAAATGGTAACCCGTAATTAGCATCCACTATGTGGTGACCCATAAGTAGAAACCACTAAGTGGTAAATCATAAGTAGCAACTATAAGTAGCATCCCCTAAGCGGAAATCCATAAGTAGCATCTACTATGTGGTGACCCATAAGTAGAAACCACTAAGTGGTAAACCATAAGTAGCAACCATTAAGTGGTAACCCATAAGTAGAATCCCGTAAGTGGTGTCCCGTGAGTAGCATCCCCTTAGTGGTAACTCATAAGTAGCATCCACTATGTGGTGACCTATAAGTAGTAACCACTAAGTGGTAACCCTTGAGTAGCAACCATTAAGCGGAACCCATAAGTAGCATCCCTTAAGTCGAGACCCAAAAATACATCCCCTGTGTGGTAACCCATCAGTAGCATCCCCTAAGTGGTGACCCATAAGTACCATCATCTAAGTGGTGAACCATAAGTAGCAACCACTATGTGGTGAACTATAATTAGCATCCCCTAAGAGGTAATCCATAAGTAGCATCCTCTAAGTAGTGACCCATAAAAAGCATTCTCTAAGTGGTAACTCATAAGCAGTATCCACTATGTGGTGACCCATAAGTAGAAACCGCTAAGTGGTAACCCATAAGTAGCAACTATAAGTAACATTCCCTAAGTGGTAACCCATAAGTAGCATCCCCTAAATGGTGACCCATAAGTAGCATCCCCTAAGTGGTAACCCATAAGGAACATCCACTATGTTTTGACCCAAAAGTACAAACCAATCAGTGGTTACTCATAAGTAGCAACCACTAAGTGGTAGCCCATAAGTAGCCTCCCCTAGTCGTGACCGATAAGTACCATCCAATAAGTGATAACCCATAAGTGGCATCCACTATGTGGTGACCAATAAGTAGCATCCCGTAGGTGGTAACCCATAAACAGTATCCCCAAAGTGGTGACCCATAAGTAGCATCCATTTTGCGGTGACGCATATAGAGCATTCCCTAAGTGGTGACCCATAAATAGTAACCAGTAAGTGGTGACCCATAAGTAGCATCCACTACGTGATGACCCATATTTAGCATCACCTAAGTGGTAACCTATAAGTAGCGTCCCCTAGGTGGTGACCCATAAGTAGCATCACCAAAGTGGTGACCCATAAGTAGCATCCCCTAAGTGGTGACCCATAAGTAGCATCCCCTAAGTGGTAACCCATAAATAGCATCAACTATATGGTGACCCATAAGTAGAAACCACTTAGTGGTGAACCATAAGTAGCCACCACTAAGTTGTGAACAATAAGTAGCATCCCCTAAGTGGTAACCCATAAGTGGCATCCACTATGTGCTAACCCATAAACAGTATCCCCAAAGTGGTGACCCATAAGTAGCATCCATTTTGTGGTGACGCATATAAAGCATTCCCTAAGTGGTGACCCATAAGTAGCAACCAGTAAGTGGTGACCCATAAGTAGCATCCACTACGTGATGACCCATATTTAGCATCACCTAAGTGGTAACCTATAAGTAGCATCCCCTAGGTGGTAACCCATAAGTAGCATCACCAAAGTGGTAACCCATAAGTAGCATCCATTATGTGGTGACCCATAAGTAGCAACCACTAAGTGGTAACCCATAAGTAGCAACCTTTAAGTTTTAACCCATAAGTAACTTGCACTAAGTAGTAGTTCATAAGTAGCATCCCCTAAGTGGTGACCCATAAGTACCATCCCCTAAGAGGTAACCCATAAGTGGCATCCACTATGTGGTGGCCCATAAGTAGCATCCCCTAAGTGGTGACCCATAAGTAGCATCCCCTATGTGGTAACCCATAAATGGCATCCACTATATGGTGACCCATAAGTATAAACCACTTAGTGGTGAACCATAAGTAGCCACCACTAAGTTGTGAACAATAAGTAGCATCCCCTAAGTGGTAACCCATAAGTAGCATCCCCTAAGTGGTGACCCATAAGTAGCACCCCCTAAGTGGTGACCCATAAGTAGCATCCCATAAGTGGTAACCCATAAGTAGCATGCACTATGTGGTGACCCATAAGTAGAAACCACTAAGTGGTAACTCATAAGTAGCAACCATTAAGTGTCAACCCATAAGTAGCACCCTCTAACTCGTGACCCATAAGTAGCATCCTTTATGTGGTAACCCATGAGTTGCATCCCCTAAGTGATGACCCATAAGTAGCATCCCCTAAGTGGTGAACCATAAGTAGCAACCACTAAGTGGTGAACCATAAGTAGCATCCCCTAAGTGGAAACCCATAAGTAGCATCCCCTAAGTGGTGACCCATAAGTAACATCCACTATGTGGTGACCCATAAGTAGAAACCACTAAGTGGTAACCCATAAGTAGCACCCACTAAGTGGTAGCCCATAAATAGCATCCTGTAAGTGGTGACCCATAAGAAGCGTCCCCTAATTGGGAACCCATTTGTAGCATCCCCTAAATGGTGACCCAAAAGTAACATTCTCTAAGTTGTGAGCAATAAGTAGCAACCACTAAGTGGTGAACCATAAATATCAACCACTCAGTGGTGAAGCATAAGCAACCACTGAGTGGTGAATCATAAGTAGCA
This sequence comes from Cherax quadricarinatus, assembly GCF_026875155.1. Taxonomy (NCBI): domain Eukaryota; kingdom Metazoa; phylum Arthropoda; class Malacostraca; order Decapoda; family Parastacidae; genus Cherax; species Cherax quadricarinatus. The sequence goes on from NC_069414.1 coordinate 7,317,534, forward strand.
TCCCCTAAGTAATGACCCATAAGTAGCATCCCCTAAGTGGTGAACCGTAAATAGTACCTACTAAGTGGTGAAGCATAACTAGCAACCACTAAGTGGTGAAGCATAAGTAGCAACCACTAAGTGGTGAACCATAAGTAGTAACCACTAAATGATTAACCATAAGTAGCAACCACTAAGTGGTGAACCATAAGTAGCAACCACTAAGTGGTGAACCCAGAGTGGTACCTCACATACGGAGGACCAGATTCTTGGATACATCAACAAGGAGCCCCCTAACCCAGCATCGTCTGATGGAGAGCTTTGTTTCTAGTAAAGGTTCTTGATCTAAGGAAGTGAATCCACCATCCTATTATTTGGATCAAACCAATTTATCTCCCATTTCCCAAATGCTATATGACCCTAAACTCAGCTCTTTCTGTTGCTGTCTTCCCTCAGATTATATCCACTGGCAGGACCGTCTGGCAGGTCACTGGCTGCCCTTTCTTGTATCCTGCCGAGCCGGTAGGGGCCCCAGGGGTGTCCCTAAGGTGGTGTCTCTTGTATCTCACGCCTGCGACCTTGCCACCAACGCTCTCAGGGTCCACAACCAAAACCAGCAGCAGCACCTGCAGCAACAGCAATCCGACCAGCAAGAGCATTACCAGCAAGAGCAATACCAGCACCAGCAATTCCAGCACCAGCAGTACCAGCAACAGCAGGAGGAGGAGGAGGAAGAAGGGCGGGTGTTAGAGTCGCTTCAGCCAAAGAAACATCTCGCTCTCTGTCACAAATTCATCTTTAACCCCACCAAGGACTTCTCTATGAGGTGGGTGTCGGAGGAACGGAACGGAAATTTACTTGTGGAGGAGGGAATTCTGTGTAGGAATAAGATTTTTCCTTGGTAAAGAGGAGGGTTTACTGTAGTATACCTGAAGTATACATGGAGTATACCTGGAGTATACCTTGAGTATACCTGAAGTATACCTGGAGTATACTTGGAGAGGGTTTCGGGTGTTAACGCTCCCGCTGCCTGATACTAGAAAGAGTTTTACGACTGAGAGATAATTGGACATGAATTTCCAGGTGAAATCTTGTTTTTTTTTTGTGCTAGCAGAGTGAACTTTGTGGGAAAAGTTTAAGGAAATAGTTTCATTGTGTAAAAGTTTTTTGTTTTAAGGGTTGTGAGGTGGAGGGGACTAGTTTTGAGTTATATTAAGACACTATTTGTGAACTTACTGCTTTTTGTTTAAGTACCAGAGTTTTGTGGTGGAGGAAAGAGTTTATTGTAGGAGAGTGCATTTATGTTTAGTGGTAAGACCTTCTCAACTCAGGTGTGCACTGTGTTCATCACCTGTTCCTTGTGAAGATAAGACAAGGGTCGTAGAAATATTCTATATTTAGACAACAGTTTTGCTCTGTGTAGAGCTTTATCATTTCTTGACAAAGCTTTACACACAGCGAAATGTTACCCCAATAAATACTTGTTCTGCAACCTGTGTCCTTTTTTTTTTACTAGTACTATCGGCAGCACACCATTTGTAAATCCGATTTGTTCCTTGTGTTCATCAGGCTGGTGGAGTGGGTTGAAGCGGCGCGGGCGTGGGGGGTGGATGAAGTCACCGTCTACGACGGAGGTGGCACCCATCCCAACGTCAGCCTCGTACTGAGGCATTACCAGAAGGAGGGGTTCCTCGATGTTCGACCTTGGACCAATCCTGGGACCCATCCCTCCATACCTCACCTCAACACTGCCCTTTATAATACTCAGAGGTGAGACACCTAAAAAGGTAAGAGGAGAGCCATTGTTGTTATATTTTTAGAGAGCTCCAAACACGTGTGGATTATTTAGAGTAAGAAGTGATAGAGGTTCGATCCTCCTTCCGCTTTTCAAGAGTCAGACACGCTATTCTCGCAGCCCGAACTCGTGGAGAATGAGAAACCTAAGTCGTAAAAGGGATGTCAGTGGTAGAACGCTCGGCTCTTCCAATTTTTTCGTAGGACAACTGTTGTCAAGTCTCATTCCTCCTGCTGTATCTGTTCATCTAGCAGTAAGTATGCACCTAGTCGACTATTGCGAGTAGCATCCAAGGAAAGGACTTAAGTGGTTTATCCTTGGTTAACAACCCTCAAGTGTTGTTTTCTTTCAATTCTTATTAGCAAATACATGAGGAAATGTTTTATCTCTAATTTACTGCACCACTTTATAAGCTAATTATGATTTGACTATTATTAGTTAAGCTTATTACTGTAAAAGTCTCTTATATTCGTTTTTGTTCGGTGGATTTCTTGATTGTTGACATATTATTATTATTATTATTATTATTATTATTATTATTATTATTATTATTATGTGTTGTTATTATTATTTATTTATTTATTTATTTTTTTAGCGAATTTCTTACCACTATGCTGGATGTGTTACGTGTAACTTGGTGTTGGCGGATTGTATTGGAGGTCCGTACATCTTAGTGGGTTTACCTTTTTTTTTTTATTCCTTCTCGCGCATATCCTTATTGTTGTAATGCTTGATGTTGCAGGTACGACCTGTTCACCATTGAGAACGTCCCCTACACGGACTGCCTACTGCGCCACATCGACACTCACAGGTACGTGGGCGTGTGGGATATAGACGAGTTTGTGTTGCCCACCACCCACACTTCCCTCCCAGAGATGCTGGACGAAGCTAAGGCCCGTGCGGCCTCCCTAGGCCTTTCACCCACCTCCTACCTGGCCCGCTGCTTCTACTACTTTGACGATCAGTCTGAGACACCCTCAGCTTACCTGCCTGAATACCTGCATCTACTACGTCACGTCACCCGCACCGTCAAGATGACACCCCCCAAGGTGTTCTCCAAGGCTATCCACGACACCTCGCGTGCCCTCGGTCTTCATGCCCACTTCGCCTTAGTCAACCTACAAGGAGAGATAGATCAAGAGCGTGAACTCTACCACCTGTACCCCGGAAACGAGGCTCACCTGGCACACTACAGACCCAAGTGCCAAGGAGAGAGCCAGAAAGAGTGCCAGACGACCTTTCGGCCCTACCTGACTCGTGACACAACTATGTGGAGACACCGGCACGTTATTTCCAAAGCCACAACACGAGTTCTCCGCAAACTGAATCTTATCCCTCCTTGATATGTTATTAAAAAAAAAGAAAAATTCGATTAATTAATTGGTACACAAATTTTCGCTTGCCTTATTCGGTAGAATAATATATAATAATATATATATATATATATATATATAATATATATATTATATTATATATATATATATATATATATATATATATATGTAGATGTCGTGCCGAATAGGCAGAACTTGCGATCTTGGCTTAAATAGCAACGCTCATCTTGCCATATGGGACAAGCGAAAATTTGTGTATGCAATAATTTCCCCAAAAATCATTCTGAACCTAGCGAAAAAAATTTATTTCACTTGTTTGTTTAGTATTAAATTATTGAAAAACAAATCTAAAATATATTTAGTTGGGTTAGGCAAAAATAAATTGTTCTTGTTATAAGGTTAGGTAAGTTTTCTAAGTTCCTTTTGGTGCAAAATTAAAAATTTTACATTAACATTAATCAAAAAAATATATCTTTTAAACTTATAAGGGAAAATTTTTTAGAAAGGATTTAATTTTAAATAATTTTTGCTAATTGACCCGTTTTACATATTCGGCACGACATATATATATATATATATAATATATATATATATATATAATATTAAATATATATATATATATTATATTATATAATATAAATATTATATATATAATTATATATATTTATATAATATTATATATATATAATAAATTAAATATATATATATATTAATATATATTTATATATTATTATAATATATTTATATATTTTTAAATAATAAATATAAAATATTTATAAAATATATAAAATATATATATAAATATAATATAATGTAGGGGTACACCTCTAGAACTGTCATAGCCCAACCTCATCCTCAGAGAAAAGAATAAACTTTCTTCAGGAAACTCAAGGTTTTTACGTGAAACTGTTTGAGAATTTCTCTACCACCCCTTATTTCAAGTATGGTTTTTATTTGAAGACATTTAATAATGGCCAAAATTCACAAAATACAACAGAAAGTAAACAACATAGGTAACTCAGGCTACATCTCGAATACTTCGTCAGCTCCCCTGCGGTGGGCGCGTGCCCCAATGCTGCAGGCATTTCCTCTCTGGATCGCAAAACTGGTCTCTAAAAGAGAAAGCTGGTCGCCCTTTTGGTCCTTGGTTTCTATGATGGCTTTTCACCAAGCTCTTTGAGGAACTTCAGAGCACGCTTGCCCCATGCTCCAATTGTCTCCGGCCTATTGGAATGAAAGTTTTGGCAGGGGAAGGTCTTCCATATTTTCGGATCTCTGGGTCCCTGGGTGGGAGCTCCAAACCCCTTCCTCTACGGAGGGATGGAAATAGGTGTCTGCCAATGTGGCAGACAGGTGTAGTCCAGGCAAACTCTTTTCCCTCCTTCCAGGTAGCATAGTGGCCTGTATTATATATAATATATATTTTATTATATTATAATATATATGATATATATATATATAATATAAATATATTATATATATAATTATATAATATATATTATATATTATATGTAGTAGGTTGGTAGACAGCAACCGTCCAGGGAGGTACTACCGTCCTGCCCAAATGAGTGTAAAACGGAAGCCTGTAAATTGTTTACATGATGGTAGGATTTGATGTCTTTTCTCTGTCTCATAAAAATGCAAGATTTCAGGTACGTCTTTCTACTTCTACTTACACTTAGGCACACTACAAAATAAGTACAGCATTTGTATATACACCCTTCTGGGTTTTCTTCTATTTTCTTACTAGTTCTTGTTTTTCTTATTTCCTCTTATCTCCAATGGGATATGGAACAGAATTCTTCCTCCGTAAGCCATGCGTGTTGTAAGAGGCTACTAAAATGCCGGGAGCAAGGGCCTAGTAACCCCTTCTCCTGTATAAATTACTAAATTTAAAAAGAGTAACTTTCGTTTTTCTTTTTGGGCCACCCTTCCTTGGTGGGATACGACCAGCTAGTCGAAAGAATGACAAAGATTTTTGTTTGAACCAAAATTTAGAAATTCATGGAACCTAACTTAAAAAAGTGTAACTTTTTTTTAGATAAATCCTGTTAGTATAGCATGGGCAGTTTAAATTTATTTCAATTAC
>NC_069414.1:7323230-7407764 GCF_026875155.1 Cherax quadricarinatus
CGAATAGGCGAACTTGCTATTTTGGGCTTAAATAGCAACGCTCATTTTGCCAATGGAAAAAGGGAAAAATTTGTGTATGCAATAAATTTCCCCAAAATCTTTCTGAAACCTAGCGAAAAAAAATATATTTCACTTTTTTTGTTTGTTTTAAAAATTATTGTAAAAAAAATCTAAAATATATTTAGTTGGGTTAGGCTAAAAAAAATTTGTTTTTGTTATAAAAAGTTAGGTAATTTTTCTAATTTCCCCTTTTGGTGCAAATTAAAAAATTTTTACATTAACTTAATCAAAAAAATATATCTTTAAACTTAAAAAGAGAAAATTTTAGAAAGGTTTTAAATTTAAATAAGTTTTTTGCTTTTGATCATTTTTAATTTTCGGCACGACATTTAATATATAATTATATATATAATATATATTATATATATATATTTATTATATATTTTTTTAAATAAAAATTATATAATAATGGGGGGGGAGGTCCCCACCTCTAAATGTCAGGGGCCCTACCTCAGAGAAAAGAAAAACCCTTGCTTCAGGGAAAACTAAAGGTTTTTTACCTGAAGTGTTTGAAATTTTTTCTCCTACCCCCCCCTATTTCAAGTATGTTTTTTTAAAAAGACAAAAATATATTGGCCAAACATTTTACAAAAAAAAACAGGAAAAAATAAAAAAAACATAGGTAAATCAGAGTTTCACTCGAATACTTCGTCCGCTCCCCCCGGTGGGGCCGCGTGCCCAGAAATGCTGCGGGGATTTTTCCCCTCTGGATCGCAACACTGAGTCTCTAAAAGAAAGCTGGGGCGCCCTGTGGTCCTTTGGGTTTTTTATGGCTTTTCCCCAGCTCTTTGAGAACTTTAAAAGCACGCTTGCCCCCCTACTCCCAAATTTTCTCCGACCCCATTGGAAATTTAATTATTTGCAAGGGGGAAGGTCTTCATTTTTCGGATCTTTGGGTTCCCTGTGGCTGGCAGCTCCATCCCTTTTCCCCTACGGGGGTAGGCAAGTGGTTCTGCCAAAGTGGCAGACAGGTGTTCCCACAATCTGCTTTTCCCTCCTTCCAGGGGTACATAGTGGCGTAAAATATATTAATGAACTTGGGAAAAAAATTTAATTAATACATGGACAAATAATTTTTAAATTTTTTTGGGTAAATGTTTGTGGGGGTGAGTTGGCAAAGGCCCTACCCAAGTTGGGTCGGCGCGGTCAGGTGTTTAAACCCTTGTGGGATTTAAAGGAGGTGTTGGCCAACCCTTAAAATAGCTTCTTGATGCTTCACTTTCATATTTCCTTGATAATGTGAGTAGTCCGAAAGCGCTTGGAATTTCTCCTATTTTTTTCAGAGTGGTTGTTTTGCATAATATATATATATAAAATTATATAAAATTATATTATATATATATTTTATATATATGTAGTAGGTTGGTAGACAGCAACCGTCCAGGGAGGTACTACCGTCCTGCCAAGTGAGTGTAAAACGGAAGCCTGTACTTGTTTTACATGATGGTAGGATTGTTGATGTCTATTCTCTGTCTCATAAAAATGCAAGATTTCAGGTACGTCTTACTACTTCTACTTACACTTAGGTCACACTACACATACATGTACATGCATTTGTGTATACACCCTTCTGGGTTTTCTTCTATTTTCTTACTAGTTCTTGTTTTTCTTATTTCCTCTTATCTCCAATGGGATATGGAACAGAATTCTTCCTCCGTAAGCCATGCGTGTTGTAAGAGGCTACTAAAATGCCGGGAGCAAGGGCCTAGTAACCCCTTCTCCTGTATAAATTACTAAATTTAAAAAGAGTAACTTTCGTTTTTCTTTTTGGGCCACCCTTCCTTGGTGGGATACGACCAGCTAGTCGAAAGAATGACAAAGATTTTTGTTTGAACCAAAATTGAGAAATCTCATGGAACCTAACTTAAAATAGCGTAACTTTTTTTTAGATAAATCCTGTTATGTATAGCATTGGTCAGTTTAAATTTATTTCATATTACTTCAGAGCAATGATATATATTTTTGGTATGTTCAGAATGAATTTACCATATTTATGGCAAAAAAAAATCATTCTGCTAATTCGGCAAAGAACACCTTTGCCTAATGGGCCAAACTCGGAGCTAGGCAGCAGTCAGAATGATAACAAATTCCCAATCCCGGCAGCATACTCCACCAATTTTCAAAAGTCTAAATCTGCTCACCATTAAGAACATCCACACTTATTCATGTACCTACTACATACACAGAACATTACACGCAAACATAAACCCTCCACTCAAACTTCTCCTCACTAACCTTAACAGGACACACGACCATAACACAAGACACAGATCTCTTTTTGTCCATATCACATTGTGTAAAAACTCTATGCACATAAAGGGCCCCAAAATATGGAAATCATTACCAGAAGATACTAAAGTAAGCCGGTCTGAGAATCAATTTAAGACTCTTCTCAAAAGCCGCTTAATCACCCTCGACTAAATGCTCAATACTAAGTGTTCCGATACTCAATACGTATTCCCATATCATAATTTCAATAATTACTTTTGAACCTATTATCCATTGTCGACAGGAATATAACTGAATCATTGTTTCACAAAAATCATTTTTTAATATATGAATATATCCTTTGTTTTATATAAATTAGATTCGCTTATAATTAACAGATCTACTGTACAACTATGATATAATTCTTAAGTGTTAAGTAGTCAGTAAGTCAATAATGTTAAGTTGGCCCATAATGCCTAGGCATAATAGAGGCTCTCTCTGCATTGCAATCAATTATTGTAAATACATAATCTCAATGTACTACAAAGACATAAATAAATAAATAAAAAGTAAAATAAATGCAATGTTTCAAGAGCAACTTTGCATAGGTAGGTTAAAGGGAGATAATTTTCTCTGAGGAAAGATAGCGTGTTGATGCCACCTTCAGTGCTTCACACACTTACAAAACTCGTCTTCTTAACCTTCTCCACTGGTATGGTAGAGTGTTAAGGTAGCATTCTTGTTGAACATATGGCCTGTTTACGGTTTTGTAACAATAACTTTTAATAAGAATTCAGGATTACAAAACAAATAACTAAAACTTAAAATCTTTTACTAGAAGAGTTTTAGCTTAATGCATGATATGTTATGATCAACATAAAATAAGGAGTTTAACTCTTACATTCCTCTTGGTACGTACTAGTACAATGATATGAATAAATGAACCTCTTGAGGTTGAGCTTTGTACTAAAATCACCAATAATATGCACCTATAAGGGCTATTAAGACCTAGCCACGAAGTAACTTACAATGCTTATAAAGACTTATCTGAACTATAAATTCAGAGTATACAAGAACTCGTAAGTGACGGACTTAGTCTCATTTCCATCCAACATGACTAAGAATAGCTTAGACCACACATTAACATAAAAGCCGACAAGGCTTATTCAGTCACATGGAAAGATTAATTTACCCGAGTATAAATAACTCGAAAGTGACAAGCTTAAGAAAGTCAATCATGAAAGAAAACGACCACAAGAGAACTTGACATGTCTCTTATGAGAGGTCAATGAGTGAAATGTGCTCCCTTGGCTATGCAAGCCCAGACTAGAAGTGGGAATGCTAGTCAGAGTGAGTGAAGGACATACTCTCAGCAAGTGCTGTAAAACTACTCAGAACAAGGGTTGTGAACCTTCTCTGAGCAGGTGCTGTAAACCTACTCTGTAAGAGTAGTGAACCTGCTCTGAGCGAGGGCGGTGAACCTACTCAGTAAGAGTAGTGAACCTGCTCTGAGCAAGGGCGGTGAACCTACTCAGAGCAAGGGCTGAGAACCTACTCAGTAAGAGTAGTGAACCTACTGCCGGTACCACTGAGTGATGGGGCCGACGTAAACGTTGGTCACGTGCTGGGGGAGACTTAATTTCCTGAAGTGCAAACCCCGGCACTTAACTAGGGTTTCCCATTTACATGGACAATTTTAAAGAACTGCTAAAAAAATTTAAAAATATAATACAATATTAGATTAGCTTATATATTAAAATTTTTAAAGGGCACACCCCTTGTAAAAAATTTGGGGGGTTTTTTTTTAGGCCTTTCTCGTAACACAAAACCAGGGGTGGTACCACGGGGACTTGTCACTCGTGATGGGAGCCTTCGTAAACCAGGGGAAAATAATTTTTTTTTTTTTTATATTTTTTTTTTAAAACCAATCATTTTAAAACATAAAAAAAAAAAAACCCAGTAGGGGAAACCAAATTTAAATTTTAACTGAAAAACGGGATTGTACTTACATGCCGCAAGATATTACAAAAAAAATTACATCAAGAACAAAAACCTAAAAACAAAATTACATTTCCCCGGGGGGTCATGAATTGACTTATTTAAAAAACCTTGCATATATTTTAAATTTTTTCATAAAAATTGACACTGAAAAAGGGTTCAATACATTTAAAAATTTAAAATATCAAAAAATTTTTATATCATTTTTAAATCCCCCCTTCACATTAATAAAAAAAAAACCAAAACCAAAACATTTAATTAAACAAAGATAATCTCTATTATCCCTTTAAAAATTCAGCTAAAAAAACATACCCCAAACTACAATAAACGGGAAAAAATACAGTTAGAACAAAATTTAAACAAGCTTTTACTGTTACAATACCCCCATTTTAAAATTTTCAGACAAATGGACTACGTCACTAAACTGTTTTGATATGTCTGTATACCATACAGACAAAAATTTAAACTCAAGAATTGCATGAAAAACCCCCGGTTCGGGGTAAAACCCTTTAAATTTTAAACTTTAAAAAAAAATCAATCATCCCGTAAAAAATTTTTATTACTTTAACGTCTGACCATGCAAAGCTAAATACAATAGAAAGAGTATATATTTATTTATTTAAAACATACCCCACCCAAAACACCCACACCCAACCCCACACACACCCCCAAAAGTACACAAAAAATTTTCACAAAATCACTTTAAATCATATGCACGGGTTTGCCAATGAAAAACAGGATATAAGTATTTTCCATCGAAAAAAAACCCCAGACGAAAACAAAAAAATAAAAAACAAAAAACCCCACTGCATGTCGCAAAAAACTTTTTTCTAAAGGGAATCATGTTATACAAGGACTGATACACATCAAAATTTTATACAAAAAAAAAATTACTTATTATACCTACATTCGGGAAAAGTGTTTATCTCCCAATAACGAGCCCTTTGAGCTTACACCCAAACCTTTGGATTACCATAAACCCCCAAATTAAAAAAAACCGGGAAAACCTTTCCCAAAACCCAAACATTCAAAAACAACTCTCCCCGCCCCCCCCCCCCGGGGAAGGCGGGGCCCGCTGTTGCCCCCCCTGACCCCCTCCAACCTATAAAACCCCCCTTTCCCATTCACTCATATCCAATCACAGATTTACGAAAAACCAAAAAGTTAGCATTTATCCCCCTTAAAAAGGGCCTGATCCCACCTCCCCCCATACAAATCTCTGTTCCCGGACCCCTCGTACAAATAAAAAGTTACGCAAAAACCTTTTCTTCTCTCCTCATATCCCTCTCCCCCTCTCCCCCACAAATTTATATTTTTTAATTACCATGATAAAATCAAAAGTTTTTAATGACCCCCTCGTCAAACCCCCCCTTTTTCTGATTATAGAGCACGCAAAACCGACACCCACGGCCCCCCCCCCTCTGATTCCCAAACCCAAAATTAAACCCAGTTTCCTAACCCCCTCAAACCCCTTCACAAAAGAAAAACCTCAGGGGTACGTTTTGTTCATCCCTCACAGATACCACACCCCCCCCCCTCTACAAACCCTGTCTGTTTCGTAATTTTCCACCGGACGGAAGGATCCCATGCAGAGAAAAAACAAACATCACCTCACGCCCCCGGGTTTTTTTTAACTTCAATTTACAAATCAAAAACCAAATATTTCCCCAGCATACATGGGGAACAAAACCCTCAATTTGGGAAAAAGCACCTACCCTACAAGAAACCTACACAAAACCTTTCGAACCTTTCTCAGTTCCCAAACCCTTTAAAACCCCCTCAAAACTATTTAAATTCCCCTAAAACCCCTTTTTCCCTCGTTACCACATCCCCACCCTGTCTTTGAAACCCTTCCCCAAAAACGCCCGCGTTCAACCCTCAGAAACACTTCCCATTTAATGAACCACTTTTAAACCCCTGTCCCCAAATCCAAAAACCAAAAACCCCCCACCCTGATTTTACAGGTAAATTTAAAACCCTCCCTCCGTAAAAAAATCAAAAGGGGGACCCCAAAAAAAATTTTGTAAACCCCCTTTCTTGGGTACCCCCGAAATCGTTTGTCCCTGAAATTTTTGGGGAAACACCGGGCAACTTTCCAAAACCTTACTATACAAAAAAAAGTTCAGGGATATCACTCGCTGTATCAGAGTTAGGTGCGGGGGTTTCTCAGAACATTTGACCCCCCACGTTTCCTTTTCCCAAAAAACCTATTCGTTTTTTTCTCCCGCCCCGGCAAACCATGTCACCCCTAAAAAATTAATACCAAAATTTTTAAAGACCCCGTTTTTTCTTTAACAAATTACATCCCCCCCCAAACCCCCCCCCCAAAAAAAAAAAACCCAAAACCCCCTGCACCTTAAACTTCGAAATATTTCCCTGCATACCCGTGGCATTCCAAAAAATTGCACCCTCGCCCAACACTCTCATTGACATCCCTGACGAAAGGAACAATGGTGTCGTAAACAAAACCAAATTTAAACCCCCGGCCAGGCCCCCCCACCCCCCACACTTCCTGCCATGGCGTACATAAGTTTAGGGTTTTAACCATTTTTTAAAAAAGGGGGTCTGGAAACACGCAAACAATATTTGGGACATGGGGCCCTTCCCCTGTTGGGCCCTCTTCCCATTCAATTTCCCCCCCCATACCCCCTTTAAATTCTGTATCCTCATTTTCGCCCCCCTTTTTTTCAAGTTTTTACCCCCTCGACTATTTCCCCCCCAAAAAAATGGGCTCCCAGTATAACCTGCAAAGTCCCTTTCCCCTTATATATGTTTCCCGCCCAGTCTGAGCCCAAAAAAGCCGCCCCTCCCCCACCCCCCCCTTTGTTCCCAAAAAATTCTCAGAATCCCCTGTCCCTTTAATCATCGCCCCTTCCCCGGGAACCGAACTGAGATTTTGGGCACCACCCTTCCACTTTCACATTTGAACCATTACCCCTAAATTTTTTTCAAACACCTTATAGTTTTTGCCCCCCCCCCCCAAAATCAGTGATATGGCTCGGTACTCCCCAAGGGGGGCTTTCCTTGACCTTGGGGGGCCCGCAAATACTACTGTGTTTCCTGCTTTTCCCCAAATTACCCTTTTTTCCTTTAAAATTAAATAACCTAAATTTAAATTCCTTTATCAACGCCCATTTTTGTAAAAAAAATAAAATTTACGGGGACCATCAATACCGGGAGCTTTCCCCTTCCCTTCCCCCTTTAAAGCATTCCCCTAAATTTTTCTGCCCTAAACGTCCCCCCTAAAGCCTTTTTGATCACTATTTTCCCAAATTTTCACGTAAAACGTAACACCCGTCCCCAAAGCCCCCTACCCCCCCCCCCTGTTTCCCTTTTTCTGTACCAGCCCCCCGATAGCCCCCAAAATTTCCCCCTTTGTGGTTGTTCTCCCCGCCCACTCTTTTTTTTCCCAACCATTCCGTTACCTTTTTAAAAAATGGGGATAGCCGTCAAACGCCCGCCTTTTCTTTTGATGCCGCAAAACACCAAAGCTGACGGCTTTCGCCCCAAAGCACTTCCTCCCCCCCCTGCCTGCCCTCCTTACAGCTTGAAAAAATTTATTTGCCCCACCCCAAAACCCCCCCTTTATTTTTAGTATTTCATCCATAGGGTAAATTATTTCCCCCCCCCCCCTCCCCTGCAAGCTCTTAACCTATCCCCTAAAAAAATTAGGCAGTCCCAAATTTTTAAAATTTTTAATTTCGTTTTCCTTCTTTTCAAAATAAAAAATTTCTAATCCCTTTTTTTGGACACTTTCCACCTTTTCACAATGTATCACTCCCCGTTCTTTTCCCACTAAGTCCCTCCATAGGATGAAAAAACCCCCACCCCTCCCCATCTTCCCAACACACTTTTATTAATTTTTCCAAAAAAACTTCTATTTTATGTCGCGAGCGTCCCCCACCCAAACCCCCACCCCCACTGCCCCATGGGGTTGAATTGTAGTTAAAAAGTACTGAAAGATTTTTCCCCTTACTCCCCGCAGAAAGGTAACTCTATCTAGTCTCGCAGCCAAAAAACAATCTAAAAAACGTATATTTTAGTCTCCCCCCCCCGCTCCCCCCAAAAGGGATCCGTAAACCCAACATCCCAATAAATCCCTAAGAGCCCCAGACCTATATCCCGTTCCTCTTGGGGGCCACATCACCCCCCCTGATTACCCCTATTCCGTCCCCCCAACCCCTTTGCCCCCTCTGGGAGTGAATTTAAAAAAAACAAAAGTTTTCCCCCACACCCCCAAACATTCTTTCCTTTATGTTAAATTTTTGCCGGGTTTCACACTCACAAAAAGACACCTTTTCCCCTCACCACCCAAACACACCCAACCCCCCTCCCCCCCCCCCTCCTCCCTGTTCTTGCAAAAAAAACGGGCCGTTTTCCCTTATTTAAAAAACCCACACCACCTTTTTGCGGGGATGAAAGGCAGGGTAACTACCCGAAAACCCGCCCCCTCCAAACCCTAACCCCCTTTTTAAATTGTGTCCGCGGAAACACAAATTTCCCTGGGTTTATTCGAAATTTTCAAAAACCCAAACTTTTAATACCGTAAATAACCATTTAAAATTTTCAGACATACACCTAAGGGTATTAAAGGGTTTAAACCCCGCTTTCTCATTTACTTTTCAAATCCAGGCTTGAATTTAGTTCAACCCCTTCGAGTGCTTTCTTTCCCCCCCCTTCTTCCGGTGCCTCCTATCTTTGGGTACCACCACCTACACACTACTTCACCCCTTGACCCCAGTCTTTTCCCGGCCTTTTTGCAGGCTTTAAAGGGCGTCAAACAGAATCTGAAGGGGCCCCCCTCTTTCTGTGGGGCAGTAAAGTTACCCCATATCTTGACGATGTTACTTTTCGATGAACCCCCACCTCCACCTTTAGAAAAGGTGTAATTTAGTGAATGGATGACTCCCAAAAACCATCACGCCCCAAAATTTTCATGTCTCGGGCTTTCTGGGAACGACGATTCTCCAATGAACCCCCCCCTCAGATGTAACATCCCCCTTTTGGTGGTGAAAACGTCTTCAAAAACCCCCCCACCAATTCCTCCCCCAATCCATGGAAACCCCCTTTTTACTTGTGCTCCCCCCTTTAAACCAAAAGGAGGAAAGACACTGATTTAGGCCCGTTGGGGGGGGACTCCAAATCAAACCCCCAGTCCCGTGTGCCGAAACCTACTTGCTCCACAAAACCCCCACGCCCTCCATCCCATGTTTGTTCCTCAACCCGCCCCCTTTGAAGCAGGGGTTCGACGTCCACACAGGCAAAGGGAAAGTTTCGTTGTACAGGGGCGGCTATGTGATCTACTCCACCACATAGGCGGCAAAGTTTGTCGTTGTTCCCCGGGACAAATTTTCCCTTACCTGGTCCTGAAATCTTTTTAGGTTTAAAATAGGATGGGTTTTGGTGCCTCAAAGTCATTTTGAGGTTGAAAAAACCCTTTGAAAACCAGCATAGGCTCCTGCCGCCCACGTACCATGTTGAGCATAATGCACCGTCCATACTTCTCAAAAACTTTCCTTATATCTGCCTCGTCCGCCTCAAAGGGAACGTTGCGTAACTTGATCCACGTATAATACGTGAAACATCTATCATTCTTACAGTGACAGCTGGTGTGACGTTAAGACTCACGTCCTGAAACTGGTGATTACGATTCATAAACCGTTGCAGATAGCAGTTTGACGAAAATTCGTTGTCCTCCGTTCAATGCTACACCATACAAGTCACAATCTTGTACTCCATAATTCTCCCGTATGATCTTTGGCAATAAGACTTGCGCAGAACTGGTCGTTATCGTTCCTTTAAGTAGCTCGATGCCTACAGTATTTATCCTTCGTCTCAGACTAACCGCCATCTTGACGATCACAGTGCACCTAAGTTGTTAGCCGAGGTGTGACAGCACCACTTCACACCACTGCAGCCAGGTAACTGACAAGGGCGCTCGCCTACACACAGCAGAGGGGTGCAGAGCACTACCGCACACTACCGTGGTCAGGCAGCGAATGAATATTAGGAATTTTGGCGAGCTTCGCGGGAGGCACGCTAAAATATTGGGGGTTCTTTACCCTGCTAGTCACAGTATTGTTGATTGCTTAAAAACACTCACTCGTGGATGCATTAGTATGTTCGTGAAGACTGGTATTCAAACTGGAGAGTGAAACTAGTTTTGTAGCTTCCATGGCCACGTATGTGTTCACATCAGGAGTGATATGTCCAAAGGTATTGGGCTCTGGTGGCCTGGTGGTTAACGCTCTCGCTTCACACGATGAGGGCCTGGGTTCGATTCCCAGCCAGAGTAGAAACATTGGACGTGTTTCTTTCCACCTGTTGTCTATGTTCCCCATCAGTAAAAAATGGGTACCTGGGTGTTAGTCGACTGGTGTGGGTCGCATCCTGGGACACTGACCTAAGGAGGCCTGGTCACAGACCGGGCCGCGGGGGCGTTGACCCCCGGAACTCTGTCCAGATAAACTCCAGATCTCCAGATAAACCTAATGTATGAAGCATTGATGACCGAGTAGACTACGGTGTCTCAGAATGTTGGCGGGCTTCCTGGGAGACATGCTAAAATATCGCACTCTTCTTAAATAAATAAATAAATAAATAAATAAATTATATATATTATATATATATATATATATATATATATATATATATATATATATATATATATATATATATATATATGTATATACATATATATATATATATATAATATATATATATATATATATATATATATATATATATATATATAATATATATATATATATATATATATTAACAAGTCGGCCGTTCTCCCACCTAGGCAGGGTGACCCAAAAAGAAAGAAAATCCCCAAAAAGAGAATACTTTCATCATTCAACACTTTCACCTCACTCATACATAATCACTGTTTTTGCAGAGGTGCTCAGAATACAACAGTTTAGAAGCATATACGTGTAGCATATATGTGTAGATCAAGTGTTTACGTTAAAGCATAAATGCGAACAGTATTTAGATAAAGGTAGGGAAGTTTTCATTGCATTTATGGATTTAGAAAAATCATATGATAGAGTGGATAGTGGAGCAATGTGGCAGATGTTGCAAGTATATGGAATAGGTGGTAAGTTACTAAATGCTGTAAAGAGTTTTTATGAGGATAGTGAGGCTCAGGTTAGGGTGTGTAGAAGAGAGGGAGATTACTTCCCAGTAAAAGTAGGTCTTAGACAGGGATGTGTAATGTCACCATGGTTGTTTAATATATTTATAGATGGGGTTGTAAAAGAAGTAAATGCTAGGGTGTTCGGTAGAGGGGTGGGATTAAATTATGGGGAATCGAGTATGAAATGGGAGTGGACACAGTTACTTTTTGCTGATGATACTGTGCTTATGGGAGATTCTAAAGAATAGTTGCAAAGGTTAGTGGACGAGTTTGGGAGTGTGTGTAAAGGTAGAAAGTTAAAAGTGAACATAGATGAGAGTAAGAAGATGAGGGTATCAAACGATTTAGATAAAGAAAAATTGGATATCACATTGGAGAGAGGGAGTATGGAAGAAGTGAATGTTTTCAGATATTTGGAAGTTGACGTGTCAGTGGATGGATGTATGAGAGATGAGGTTAATCATGGAAATGATGAAGGAAAAAATATGAGTGGAGCAATGAGGTATTTGTGGAGACACAAAACGCTATCCATGGAGGCAAAGAAATGAATATATGAAATTATAGAGGTAACAACACTCTTAAATGGGTGTGAAGCTTGGGTTGTAAATGCTGCAGCGAGAAGGCGGCTGGAGGCAGTGGAGATGTCCTGTCTAAGGGCAATGTGTGGTGTAAATATTATGCAGAGAATTTGGAGTGTAGAAATTAGAAGGTGTGGAGTTAATAAAAGTATTAGTCAGAGGGCTGAAGAAGGGTTGTTGAGGTGGTTTGGTCATTTAGAGAGAATGGATGAAAGCAGAATAACTTTGAGAGCGTATAAATCTGTAGGGAAAGGCAGACGGGGTAGGGGTCGTCCTCGAACAGGTTGGAGGGAGAGGGTAAAACAGGTTTTGTGGGCGAGGGGTTTGGACTTCCAGCAAGAGTGAGTGAGCGTGTTAGATAGGAGCGAATGGAGACGAATGGCTTTTGGGACCTAACGAGCTGTTGGAGTGTGAGCAGGGTAATATTTAGTGAAGGGATTCATGGAAACCAGTTATTTTTATATAGCCGGACTTGAGTACTGGAAATGGGAAGTACAATGCCTGCACTTTAAAGGAGGGGTTTGGGATATTGGCAGTTTGGAGGGATATGTTATATATCTTTATATATGCTTCTAAACTGTTGTATCTGGGCGCCTCTGGAAAGACAGTGATTATGTATGAGTGAGGTGAAAGTGTTGAACGATGATTTAAGAATTTTGTTTTGGGGATTTTCTTTCTTTTTGGGTTACCCTGCCTCGGTGGGAGACGGCCGACTTGTTGAAAAAAAATGTATATATATATATATATATATATATATATATATATATATATTATATATACATGCATATATTCTTCTTTCAACAAACCAGTCATATCCCACCGAGGCAGGGTGGCCCAAAAGGAAAAACGAAAGTTTCTCTTTTTACATTTAGTAATATATACAGGAGAAGGCGTTACTAGCCCCTCGCTCCCGGCATTTTAATCGCTTCTTACGACACTCATGGCTTACGGAGTAAGAATTCTGTTCCACTTCCCCATGGAGATAAGAGGAATAAACAAGAGCAATAAGTAGCAAGAAAATAGAAGAAAACCCAGAGGGGGGGTGTGTATATATCTGCACGTACATGTATGTGTAGTGTGACCTAAGTATTAGTAGAAGTAGCAAGACTTACCTGAAATTTTGCATGTTTATGAGACAGAAAAAAGACACCAGCAATCCTACCATCATGTAAAATAATTACAGGCTTTCGTTTTACACTCACTTGGCAGGACGGTAGTACCTCCCTGGGTGGTTGCTGTCTACCAACCTACTACCTAGGATGTATATATATATATATATATATATATATATATATATATATATATATATATATATATATATAATATATATATATATATATATATATATATATATATTTTATTTTGTATGTCGTGCAGAATAGGCAGAAGTTGCGATCTTGGCTTAAACAGCAACATTCATCTTGCCATATAGGACAAGTGAAAATTTGTGTATGCAATAATTTCGCCAAAATCATTCTGAACCTAACGAAAAAATATATATTTCACTGTGTTTGTTTAGTATTAAATTATTGTAAACAAATCTAAAATATATTTAGTTGAGTTAGGCTAAAATAAATTGCGCTTGTTATAATAAGGTTAGGTAAGTTTTCTAAGATTCTTTTGGTGCAAAAATATAATTTTTTACATCAACATTAATGTAAAAATTATATCTTTAAATGTATAAGAGAAAATTTTAGAAAGGGCTTAATTTTAAATGAGTTTTTGCTAATTGACCAGTTTTACATATTCGGCACGACATATATATATATATATGTCGTGCCCAATATGTATATATATACATATATATTCATATACATATATATATTTTATATATATATATATATATGTATTTTATATATACATATATATATATTTTACGACATATATATATATATATATATATATATATATATATATATATATATATATATATATATATATATATATATATATATATATATATATATATATATATATATTATTATATGCAAAACAACCACTCTGAAAGAATAGAGAAATTCCAAGCGCTTTCGTGACTACTCACATTATCAAGGAACTATGAAAGTGAAGCATCCAAGGAAGCTATATAAGGGGTCTGGCCAGCACCTCACTATCAGATCCCACAACGGTTAATCACGTGACGCGCGGCGAGCCAACTTGGATAGGACCTTTGCACAACTCACCCCCAAGCTATTCTACCCAAGAAAATTTTAAAATTATTTGTCCAGTGTATTATTAAATTCTTCCCAAATTCTATTAATTATAAATGGATCTAATTTACATAAACCAAAGGAAATATTCATATTATTGTCAAAACTGCTTTTTATGAAACAAGATTCAATTATATTCCTGTCGACCATGGACTTGCTTGATACTACTTTCTCAACTTTTTGAAAATCAATTGGATGGTTAAAATCTCTTACATGAATAAATAGAACATTGGAATCTTGTCCAGTTCTAATGCTATATTTATGTTGTTTTAATCTTAGTTCGAGATTTTTACCAGTTTGACCGTAATAAAAAAAAAAAAAAAAAAAAAAACTTTTGATAAAGAATTCCCCCCAAAATGCTGATGGATGTGTCTATAAGATTCCTTGTAAAATTTGGGATAAAGTTTATTACGGTCAAACTGGTAAAAATCTCGAACTAAGATTAAAACAACATAAATATAGCATTAGAACTGGACAAGATTCCAATGCTCTATTTATTCATGTAAGAGACTTTAACCACCCAATTGATTTTTAAAAGTTGAGAAAATAGTAAACAAGCAAGTCCATGGTCGACAGGAATTTTAATTGAATCTTGTTTCATAAAAAAACCGTTTTGACAGTAAAATGAATATTTCCTTTGGTTTATATAAATTGATCCATTTTAATTAAAAATTTGAGAAGAATTTAATAATAACATGGACAAATAATTTTTAAATTTTCTTGGGTAGAATAGCTTGGGGGTTTAGTTGGTGCAAAGGTCCTATCCAAGTTGGCTCGCCGCGCCCTCACTGTTTAACCGTTGTGGGATCTGATAGTGAAGTGCTGGCCGGACCCTTATATAGCTTCCTTGGATGCTTCACTTTCATAGTTCCTTGATAATGTGAGTAGTCACGAAAAGCGCTTGGAATTTCTTATTCTTTCAGAGTGGTTGTTTTGCATATTTTGAAATCACCTGTTCACTGTGATCTTATTGCACACACACATATATAATTATATATATATATATATATATATTTTAAAATATATATATATATATATATAATATATATATATGTACCTGGAAGAGGGTTTCGGGGGTCAACGCCCCTGCGGCCCAGTCTGAGATCAAGCCTCGTGGTGGATCAGGGATTGATTAGCCAGGCTGTTACTACTGGCCGCACGCAAGCTGACATGAACCACAGCCCGGCTGGTCAGGTACTGACTTTAGGCGCTTGTCCAGTGCCTTCTTGAAGACAGCCAGGGGTCTATTGGTAATCTGCTACATGTATGCTGGGAAACAGTTGAGCAGTCTTGGGCCCCTGACACTTATTGCGTTGTCTCTCAGCGTACTCGTGGCGCCCCTGCTTTTCAATGGGGGAATGTTGCGTCTCCTGTCGAGTCTTTTATTTTCAGGGGGAGTGAATTTTTGTGCAAGATAGGTTTTAATCCCTCTAGTATTTTCCAAGTGTATGTCATCATGTATCTCTCTCGCCTGCGTTCTGAGAATACAAATAAAGGGCTTCAACGTTCCCAAAATTTAGGTGTTTAATCGTACTTACGTGTGCCGTGAAGTTCTTTGACATCTCTAGGTCAGAAATTTCGCCTGCTGAAGGTGGGTAGTAGTGAACATCAGATCCAGCAGAGAGAACAAGCAATTTGAAGAGAATTTTCATGGCTTAGCGCCCTTGTTTTAAAGGGTTCTCATTACCCATCGTCAATTTTTCTAGCAATGCGGTGATTCATTGTTGTGGTTTGAAGGTGAGATCCTCTAACTTTACACTCCCAGGTTCCTTCAATTCTTTCTCGTTTCTATCATATGTAGAATTTGTTTTTATTTCCTGGTACAGTTTTATTTCTCGAGTTTTTATTTTCTGAGTATTTGAAATTTCTCTTGATGAACTTTATATTGTTTTTAGTGGTCCATTTGAGTTTGGTGATGTGCATTGGAGCCCTTGTGGTGCTTCGATGGGGGTTTCACCCATGTTAATTGGTGTCATCCCCGGGCAGACCGGAGTATGGTTTAAACATTCTATTAAAATGGGATGAGGAATAAACTGAAGATACAGGGGCATTGTGGAACGAGATTTCACAGTACGTGCCTTAGACTTTACTCGTTTCTTTTACGCTTTGTGATTGTTTGTTGGAAGTTTAGATCCATTCCACTTTTCCTGTCATTCCTTTGTAAAGTTTTTTTTGTCTTTTGCAGGGTCAATTGTCAAAGGCTTTGAAAGTCTTTTATACTAATCGCCATTATGTTTGTTTCTGGGAGCCCGGGACCTTGTCGTAGTGATCAGTAGTTTGCGGACAGGCAGGAGCGACCTGCCTATTCCATGTTACTTGGGTTGTGTAATGATGGGTATCCTAGATGTTGAGATTTGTTTCTTAGAACCCTTTCATGATTTTTATGATTGGATTTAGTGCTATCGGTCTGTAGTTGTTTGGTTTGCTATACTTCTCCTTTGTGAAGTGGGTTATATGTCTGTTGTTTTAGCAGCTGTGGGACGACCCCCGTGTCCATGCTCCCTCTCCATAGGGGGAAGATATTTACAGTGACTGCACTTTGCCAGAATATTGTATATGATTGTTTTATGAGTACCAAGTTCCAAAACATTTATGCAAAATTTCCTTCGTCAAATGATTTCAGTATTTAAAATATTCTCGCTTTTGAGGTGGGAAATTTTTTTGCTTCAGTAATTTGTTCAGCTTATTCACAAATGAGAATTACAAAAAAATTCTCTGCTCCCTTAAAAAATATGGGTTCTTCAGTACGATGAACCGGTATTTATTGGGCTAGGGCAATTTTATATCATTTATCGCTTTTCGATGTAATTTGTGTCACATAATACCCAATAGGTTTTCATTCAAAATTGGTTTCCTCTAAAAATAAAGATTTGGTTATTGATCATTTAAAACATATTTTGACTTTAGTTTTAATTCTGCGTTTCTTGACCCCTCATTTGGGGCCCAAACTGAATTTTCGATTGTTTTTTTGTTTTTTTTTTTTTTTTTTTTATTTTTTTTTTTGTTTTAAGAGGGACTTTCTCTGACGTTTTGGTTGGAAAATTTGTGAAATCATCAAGGAACTAAATGGTATAAAATCCCGCCCAGGTTGTTAGGTAAGAATTATGCAACAGTAGGTTCTTTATTATGAAACGTTTCGCCACACGTGGCTTCTTCAGTCAAGGGGGAAAAAAAAGTGATAGAAGCAGAAGATACTTGAAACGTGTAATCAGTCCATCCCCTTAAGTTTTGAGGTGTCAGTCCTCAGTCTGGAGAATAGCTTGTTCCATACTAGGGAAAACAAGCTTTCCCGATGAGGGACTGCCCACTCAAACTTAAAGGGTGATGATGATTACATCGTCTTCAGTATCTTCTGCTTCTATCAACTTTTCGTACTTGACTGAAAAGCCTATGTGTAGGAAACGTTTCAAATAAAGATACTAAGTGCATTGTGCTTCCTACTCAAGTGACTATAGGGCCTACATGCTACGGGAAAGGTGGGGGTCAGGATAACGACAAAAACGCCCGTCAATATGCGTTTGGGCACACAGCACTCAACGTTTCTTTACGTTTGTCACCATTGGTATCATAGAACATAAGAAACATAAGAAAGGGAGGATATGCAGCAGGGCCTTTTGGGCCCATAACTGGCAGGTCCTTACAATCCATCCCACTAACAAACATTTGCCCAACCCAATTTTCAATGCCACCAAGAAATAAGCTCTGATAGCTTATCCCTCTCATATGCAACCCCCACTCAAATCCAAACCCTCTCATAATGTATTTATCCAACCTATATTTGGAGTACCCAAGGGTTTAGCCTCAACCATGGGTTAGCTGTTCCACTCTTTCAATCCCCTATTCCAAATAATACTTCCTAATCATTCTAAATCTAAAACTTTCCCAATTGAACCCTTACGGCGGGTTTCTTTCTGGAGAGATATCCTCAAGACCTTGTTAATATCCCCCTTTTAATCCCATCTTCCACTTATTCATTTCGATCATGTCTCCCCTCATTCCTTCGTCTAACAAATGAATGTAATTTAAAGGATCTTTAATCTTTTTATAAGGAAGATTTATAAGGGCTATGTATTAATTTTAAAGCCCATTCTATGCGAATGTTTTCTAGCGAATTTTGTCCATTCTGTAATATAGAGACCAGAACGAGCTGCATAATCTAAGTGGGGCCCTTTAATGTTATAAAACAGCAGTATGACTTTGGATTTTCTGGAAATATAAACCACAAATGCGTTAATGTGATCTTTATTGACAAGTTTCCCCCACCCAGTGGGCTTTTTCAGTCAACATGATATAAATCTCTGTACCTTTCCCAACCAGGTAGATCGTGTGTGACTTAAAAAGCCCACTGTGTGGTGAAACGTTGTAATAAAGGATCACATTATACTGCATTTGTGTTTATATTTCCATTGTGCGTATTTATACCATTTATTCCTTCTGGATTTCTGTTGCTTACACTTCTTGATATAAATCCCAGCAATCTATTTGCCTTATTACGCACGCTTAGGCACCGCTGTCTTGGTTTAAGGTTGCTGCTTACCATAACTCCCAAATTTTTTCTCGCATTCTATACGGCTAAGTTAACATTAATTAAGCTGGTAGGTGCTAGGGTTATGGACATTTCCGAGCTTTAGAACTTTACATTTATCTACATTGAACTGCATCTGCCACTTTTCTGACCACGAATTGAGTTTTTCTAAATCCTCCTGAAGCTGTGAGACATCAACGTCTGAATCGATTTTCCTACCTATCTTCGTGGCATCAACAAATTTGCTTATGTCACTAGTAATTCCCTCGTCAAGGTCGTTTATATATATAATAAACAACAATGGCCTAAAACTGATCCCTGCGGAACGCCACTTGTTACAGATCCCTACTCAGATTTAACCCCATTTATGCACACTCTGCTTCCTATTAGTGAGCCATGACTCGATCCATGACAGCATTTTTCCCCAATGCCATGAGCAGCCATTTTCTTCAAAAGTCTCTGATGCGGTACTCTATCAAAAGCCTTACTAAAATCGAATTCTTTATCCTGATCAACGGCCTCAAATCTTTGCTGAAGATGGTTAATAAATTAGTTAGGCAGGAACGGCCCCTGGTGAAACCATGTTGAGTATCATTTATCAAATTATACCTATCGAGATGGCTTCTTATATTATCAGCTATAATTGAGTCTAGTAACTTGCCTACAATTGAGGTTAGGCTTATTGGGCGGTAATTTGACGGTAACGACTTGTCCCCTGCTTTAAAAATAGGAATTACATTAGCCATCTTCCACATATCAGGCACTACACCTGTTTGAAGAGATAAATTAAAAATATTAGTTAAAGGTTCACAGAGTTCCACTTTACACTCTTTAGGAATCCTTGAAAAAAGTTCATCAGGGCCCGGGGATTTATTTTGCTTTAACCGGTCTATCTGTTTGATAACCATTTCACTAGTGATTGTGATACTGCATAATTTATCATCTTCAAGCCCACTATAAAAATTAATTACTGGGATATTGTTATTGACTTCCTGAGTGAAAACAGAGAGAAAATAATTATTAAGAATAGAGCACACTTCATTTTCCTTGTCAGTGAGATGCCCAGAGTTATTTTTAAGGGAACCTATCTTATCTCTAACTTTTGTTCTATAAACTTGGAAAAAACTTTTTGGGTTAGTTTTCGAATCCTTAGCAACTTTAATTTCATAGTCCCGTTTAGCTTTTCTTATCCCTTTTTGAACGTCCCTCAATATACTGATTCATAAGATGACCCTCACCTCTTTTGATACGCCTATAAATTCCTTTCTTCTGTCCTAAAAGATATTTGAGCCTATTATTCATCCATTTGGGGTCATTTCTATTCGATCTAATTTCCTTATATGGGATAAATGTCCTTTGGGGAGCATGTATTGCATTAAGAAAGCTGTCATACTGATAGCTCTCTTCGTTACTCCAGTCTACAGATGAAAAGTGTTCTCTAAGCCCATCGTAATCTGCTAAGCAAAAATCTGGAACTGTTACTGAGTTATCCCTACTATCATTCTTCCATTCAATGTAAATGTAATTGAATTTGTGGTCACTAGCACCAAGTTCCTCTGAAATTTCTAAATTATTAACAAGGGATTCATTGTTTGCCAGAAAATAAGTCAAGCAGGGGTTTTTTCCCCTTGTTTGTTTCTGTCACAAACTGCTTCAAAAAACAATCCTGAACTAATTCTAAGAAGTCGTTTGATTCTAAATTCCCAGTCAAGAAATTCCAATCAATATGACTAAAGTTAAAGTCTCCTAGAATTACTACGTTATCGTGCCTTGTGGCCTTAACAGTTCCCTCCCATAGTAGTCTCCCTTGGTCCCTATCTAAGTTTGGGGGACGGTATATTACACATAAAATAAATTTTTCATGTCTCTCTGAAAATTCTATCCAAACAGACTCTGTATGTGTTTCTTCAGACTTAATACCCGTTTTTATGCAACAGTTCAAGCGATCTCGGACATACAGTGCCACCCTCACCCCCCTTCCCGATACTTCTGTCTACTTGGAACACTTTAAAACCCTGTATGTGACATTCAGCAGGCATGTCCCGATTTTTCGTATTGAACCACGTCTCAGTTAAGGCAAGTACATCAACGTTACCTGCACTAGCAACTAGTCTCAACTCGTCCATATTATTCTTAGCACTACGACTACTTGTGTAATATATATTCAAGGACCCTCCCTTTTCGTTTTTCTTCCTGATTTCTGTTCTTCCACTATGCCTGTTGCTCGCCATTGGCTTTCCTATGTTCATCAATAACTCTTCCTCATTCTGCCTATAACTGGTTTCCTTAAAACTCACACTATGCTACACTCAAAATGCATTGATTTTTTCCCTGAAAACCCATACCACTATCTATTTCTAGTTTAAAGACCTAACTGCTCCCTCAACTGCGTTGGCCAGTGTTCCCACCCCAAACCTAGATAAGTGGACCCCATCCCTGGCATACATGTCATTTCTGCCATAGAAGAGGTCCCGGTTGTCAATAAATGTTACTGCATTTTCCTTACAGTATTTGTCCAGCCAAACAATGACACCAATTGCCTGGAACAACCATTCATTTCCAAATCCTTCCTTGGCAAAATGCCACATATGACAGGTTTCCCACCCTTCTCCTAATTATCCTCTATTGCTGACCTTACCTGCTAATTAGGTCCTCACTCCTACGTCTGCCAACATCGTTGCCTCCAGCACTGAGACAGATAATAGGATTGCTCCCATTACCTCTCATGATGTCATTCAGATGGGTAACTATATCCTTCATCCCAGCCCCAGGAAAACACACTCTCTCCCTCCTACTCCTATCCTTCAAGCAGAATTCCCGATCCATGTACCTAATCTGGCTATCCCCAACAACAACAATGTTTTTACCTTCCTTGGCGCCGTCCGTCGTGATGCTCCCAGTAGTCGACTCATTTTCGTCAGGTAGCATAACACCTTCACTTGTGGAATTCGTCAAGACGTTCTCGATGGTTTTCGTTGGGGTTTCTAGGGATGTTCAATCACGTCAGCCCCAAAGCTCCTTGGTGTCGTTTTGACATTCCAGTAGAACACCCCCATTCGTTTAGTTAGCACCCAAAATGGGTTGGGAAATTTCCCCAGTAGTCTTCTGGGTCCTCGTTGTTTCTGCCTCTCCAACAGTCTTCTTGATCCTCAGCTTGGTTCCACGTTGCCCGGCCACTGACCAAGTTCCCCTTTTAACCTGGGGACTCACAACAGGAGGATTACTTCGAATCCTCTTTGTTCTCCTCCGTTAATGGGCGTATCTCCTGCTTAGCAACTGTAAGCTCTTCTTTCAGCTGCTGGTAAAGTTGCTCAAAAGAGGGCATCCTGATTCAGAATCACAGAGAGCACACAAACAGGTCTTCACTGAGCTAAGTACACGTCACCACTGACGAATTTGACAGTGTCCTGTACCCTACCGTGCAACGCTTGTTGGTGGGCCTGATCAGTTATTAACCTAGTTAACCAATGATTCTTCAGGACTAGTATATGGAGAGGAATTTTGAGTCCTGACCCTGCACCTCATAATATCGTCTGGGTCCATGTGGGGTCCCAGGTTTTGGACTAAATCTGGTTTCTTCGCGTACTTATTCCCGGTCTTCAGAAATTCATAGTCAGCCGAGAATTTGTCAGCCAGTCGCTCTCATGCGGCAAACAGTTGGGCCCGTGAATATCAAAATGGTATACATTATCGACAGGTTGGTAGGTAAGACACATGCACAACATTTAGGCAACTTTATTCTGAAACGTTTCGCCTACACAGTAGGCTTCTTCAGTTGAATACAGAAAGTAGGAAGGAGCAGTAGAGATGTGAAGACAATGTGATCAGTCCATCACCCTTGAAGTCGTAGATTTGAGGTTGTCAGTCCCTCTGCCTGGAGAAGTTCTGTTCCAAAGTCTGAAACTAACTGAAGATCAAGCGACAGTGTTGAGACTTAAATACTGTCGGAAGGAGAGGTACAGAGTAGTAGTAGTGAGATTGTAGCCACTGAGAGGTCACATCCCTCTCAGATCAAACAATTCTCACTTGAAAAAGTTGTCCAAGGCGTTTTCTCTTCTGTACCAAGATGCCATTGTGTTGCAGTGTCTGACAGAGTGAATATAAAAATGGTATACAATACCGACAGGTTGGTAGGTAAGACACATAGGCAACATTTAGGCAACTTTATTTCGAAACGTTTCGCCTACACAGTAGGCTTCTTCAGTCGAGTACAGAAAAAGGTCAGGAGCAACACAATGGCATCTTGGTACAGAAGAGAAAACACCTTGGACAACTTTTTCAAGTGAGAATTGTTTCATCTAGATTTGCAAATCTTTAAAGTGGTATACTTCACGGCTTATCTTAATGTTGTCTGCTGGACTAATTTATTACGACTTGTAAGATTTACCACAAATATCCATTAGTGAGTCAGTAAAACACAAGCTTGGTGAGCGGAGGTGATCTGCCTCCCCCAATAACTTCAAATGACTGGTGCCACATGCCCAACTACCTACATGTTGTGGGACTGTGGTAATTATGTAGGCCTATGGGGAAAAACATCGAATATACTAAAAAGTTACCTTCCTAATCTAGTTTAACTAGAATGAATATTACCTTAACGTCTTATGACTAAATTACCCTTATAATGTGATAAATGGTTTAAAAAACCCACAAGTTGAAGATTGAGACACTTATGCAACATATGGGAATCTTTATTAAGGAAACGTTTCGCCACACAGTGGCTTCATCAGTCCAATACTATTAAGACTTTAGGAGTGAAGCCTTGCAACGTCCCCCTGTCACCTGCCTACTTCACTTACATCCGCCCTTAAACCTCCCTAAAAGACAAAGCCCACAGAAAACTTAATTGATTTTCCACTTTTTAATAAATGTTTTAGAAAATTGACAAATGTCTTATTCATTATTCTCAAAGTAATGGGTAATGAGCCGAGACAGTGACTACATCATCTCACCTCATTATAAACTACGGGGAAACTTTACTCACTTCCACTAAATCTTTTACTCAAAATTCAGTCTAATACAGAGTAACAAATTAAAAACTAGGAAAATTAATGCATTAGTCCTCTCAATTACAGTTTATTAATATTTATACAATAATATACTTAGTCAAAGAGAAAGGGGTCTAATACTAAGACAACTGGGGGAAAATAAGAATATTGAGACATTGTAATACAATTAGCTGACGAAATGGAATATTAAAGTATAGTATAAAACCCCCGTCTCAGCTCACCCCAACGTCCTCTCTCAAAAAGCCTCCGATTATCTCACTTCAGTTTATAAAGGCCTTCAAACCCTAAGGATCCCATGGGATCTTCACCGTGTGCTCTGGAGCTCCATGATGGAACCTGTGTATGAGCATCAGCAGCTAACACTCTTCGCAAACAAACAGAAACATGAAACCTGATCTCATATCTGTTCTTCCATTTCTGACACACCTGATAAACCATACCACGGGTGAGGTTGAACCCGCAGCCAGAGAGTCGTAAAACTCCAGACCGACTCATTATCCACTGGGCCAGCTGGCTACAATAAGATCATCAAACTAGGCATATTTATACACCATAGGAAGGCTAGCATAGGAATCACTGTGACCACAAATGCAAGCCTTTACAGATGAATATCCCTTGCATTTGTGGTCACAGTGGTGCCTATGTTAACTTTCCTATGGTGTATAAATATAACTAGTTGGATGAATCTTATTGTAGCCAGCTGGTTCAGTGGACAACGCGTCGGTCTGGAGTTTTACGACTCTCTGACCGCGGGTTTAAGCCCCACCCGTGGTATGGTTTATTTGCAAACGTGTCACTACGATTTCGCGAGTCACAAACCTGATATTGGAGAGGCAGGGTTAAGATATCACATGTTATACTTCAAATGGCGGGCACAGCATGGGTTCACCATTTAAGAGAATAAGTTAACTGTTAACTGTTAACTGGTAAACAAAGCATACACAAGGGCTCTGGTGACCTGGTGACCAAAGCTCTCGCTTCACACAGCGAGTGTCTGGGTTCGATTCCTAGCCAGGGTAGAAACATTGGAAGTGTTTCTTTACACCTGTTGTCAATGTTCACCCATCAGTGAAATGGGTACCAGAGCGTTAGTCGACTGGTGTGGGTCGCATCCTGGGACACTGACCTAATTTGTCCGAAATTCTCAACATTAAATAAGGGGCTTTCTATATAGTAGCATGTCATTGATGTCAGCTAGGCTTGTATACCTTGTACATGTACTTGTAGTAAATAAAGATATTATATTATTAACAGAGCTGCATCCACACACATAAGTCTCACGTTGGCACTAGATTAGAAATGAGACTAGGCCAGAGCCTCGTGGCATAGCCTGGGGCACCGCTGACCTACCACGCATGCGTCAGCAGAGCAACTTTGCCATAAAAGTATTCTGTAGTTCGGTTACTAGTGCACTCAGCTCACATAATGAGATTCGTGGTTCGATCCCCGGTGCTGATGGAAACATTAAGACGTGTTTCCTTAAGACACCTGCTATCCCTGTCCACCTGTCGGCAAAATAGGTACCTGGGTGTTAGTCGACTGGTGTGGTCGCATTCTAAGGACAAAACTGACATAATTTTCCCGAAATGCTCTGCATAACAAGGGGTTTTCTATATAGTGGTCTGTCAGTGATGTCACACTAGTATTGATGAAAGTATTCAACACAAATACATTATCAACAATCAAAGAGTTTTAAATAAATCAGCAAATGACTTTGGTGATTAGTTCAACAAATTATGGATGAATATATTTAAAAGAGGAAAGTGAAAGGAAGTCAGACTCTTGCACATACAGGTTACAGTCTATTTGAATCCAGAGTTCATGTAAGGACTAATCAAGCGCCCTTAAAATAACTTAAGAGTAAAACTTATGAGTAAGAACTGCCTCTTGAAGACTCATTCAGACAAGACACTGAGTCTGCATTATTACAGGGCCATATGAAAATTAATATATACAATCATAAAGAAAAACGAAAGTAATTAGTCCATCCTATGTAATGATTATATTAGACACGAGCCAAACCAAGCAGAGAAGAAGGTCTCTGTCTCAAACACAAGTGAAACACACAGGTAACACAAAGTGAACTTCGTTAGTACGTTTTCCCTTGCTCGATCACTCACCCACTTAGCTCACACACTGAGGTCTGGGGTTCGAATCTCATCCGGTACGGCTGGGACGTGTTTACATAAGACAACTGCTGTCCCTGTCTCTGTTCATTCATCAGTATAAAATGGGTGTTAGTCGACTGGTTTGGCTCACATCCTGGGGCAAAACTGACCTAATTCGTCCGAAATGCTCTGCATAATAAGCAGGGTATCTACGTAGTAGTATGTCATTGTTGTCAGGTACTCCTGTATACCTTGTACTCGTTGAAATAAAGTTATTATAATTATTATTAAATCTGGAAGTGGTTGTCACAACACTTAGCTTATAGTAGCAAATTAGCACAACAAACAACAAAAATTAATCACACCATGCAAAGTTAAAAGGAAAATAAACCAGATCATGCAGTTAAAAAAGACACAACCGCTCGGTTGGTATCACACTCGGCTCGCACACCGAGTGTCCGTGGTTCGATCCCCCAGCCAGTTGAAACGTTGGGCATGTTTCCTTACACCTGCTGCACCTGCTCATCTAGCAGCATGTATGTACCTGGGTGTTAGCCGACTGTAGTGGGTTGCATCCTGGGGCCCTAAGCTTTGAAATGAACTGAGATAAGATAACAGCTCTTAGCTTGAAGGTAGGATAACAGCTCTTAGCTTGTAGGTAGGATAACAGCTCTTAGCTTGTAGGTAGGATAACAGCTCTTTGCCTGTAGGTAGGATAACAGCTCTTAGCTTGTTGGTAGGATAACAGCTCTTAGCTTGTAGGTAGGATAACAGCTCTTTGCCTGTAGGTAGGATAACAGCTCTTAGCTTGTTGGTAGGATAACAGTTCTTAGCTTGTAGGTAGGATAACAGCTCTTAGCTTGTAGGTAGGATAACAGCTCTTAGCTTGTAGGTAGGATGACAGCTCTTTGCCTGTAGGTAGGATAACAGCTCTTAGCCTGTTGGTAGGATAACTCTTAGCCTGTAGTTAAGATACAGCTTTTAGCCTGTTGGTTGGATAACAGCTCTTAGCCTGTAGGTAGGATAACAGCTCTTAGCCTGTAGGTAGGATAACAGCTCTTAGCCTGTTGGTAGGATAACTCTTAGCCTGTAGTTAGGATACAGCTCTTAGCCTGTTGGTTGGATAACAGCTCTTAGCCTGTAGGTAGGATAACATCTCTTAGCCTGTTGGTAGGATAACAGCTCTTAGACTGTTGGTAGGATAACAGCTCTTAGACTGTTGGTAGGATAACAGCTCTTAGCCTGTTGGTAGGATAACAGCTCTTAGCCTGTTGGTAGGATAACAGCTCTTAGACTGTTGGTAGGATAACAGCTCTTAGCTTGTTGGTAGGATAACAGCGCTTAGCCTGTAGGTAGGATAACAGCTCTTAGCCTGTTGATAGGATAACAGCTCTTAGCTTGTTGGTAGGATAAAAGCTCTTACCCTGTAGGTAGGATAACAGCTCTTAGCCTGTAAGTAGGATAACAGCTCTTAGCCTGTTGGTAGGATAACAGCTCTTAGCCTGTTGGTAGGATAACAGCTCTTAGCCTGTTGGTAGGATAATAGCTCTTAGCCTGTTGGTAGGATAACAGCTCTTAGCCTGTAAGTAGGATAACAGCTCTTAGCCTGTTGGTAGGATAACAGCTCTTAGCCTGTTGGTAGGATAACAGCTCTTAGCCTGTTGGTAGGATAGCAGCTCTTAGCTTCTTGGTAAGGTAACAGCTCTTAGCCTGTAGGTAGGATAATAGCTCTTAGCCTGTTGGTAGGATAACAGCTCTTAGCCTGTAGGTAGGATAGCAGCTCTTAGCTTCTTGGTAAGGTAACAGCTCTTAGCCTGTAGGTAGGATAACAGCTCTTAGCCTGTAAGTAGGATAACAGCTCTTAGCCTGTTGGTAGGATAACAGCTCTTAGCCTGTTGGTAGGATAACAGCTCTTAGCCTGTTGGTAGGATAATAGCTCTTAGCCTGTTGGTAGGATAACAGCTCTTAGCCTGTAGGTAGGATAGCAGCTCTTAGCTTCTTGGTAAGGTAACAGCTCTTAGCCTGTAGGTAGGATAACAGCTATTAGCCTCTAGGTAGGATAACAGCTCTTAGCCTGTAGGTAGGATAATAGCTCTTAGCTTGTTGGTAGGATAACAGCTCTTAGCTTGTAGGTAGGATAACAGCTCTTAGCCTGTAGGTAGGATAACAGCTCTTAGCCTGTAGGTAGGATAAGAGCTCTTAGCCTGTTGGTAGGATAGCAGCTCTTAGCTTCTTGGTAAGGTAACAGCTCTTAGCCTGTAGGTAGGATAATAGCTCTTAGCCTGTTGGTAGGATAACAGCTCTTAGCCTGTAGGTAGGATAGCAGCTCTTAGCTTCTTGGTAAGGTAACAGCTCTTAGCCTGTAGGTAGGATAACAGCTATTAGCCTCTAGGTAGGATAACAGCTCTTAGCCTGTAGGTAGGATAACAACTCTTAGCCTGTAGGTAGGATAACAGCTCTTAGCCTGTAGGTAGGATAACAGCTCTTAGCTTGTTGGTTGGATAGCAGCTAACACAGCTCTTAGCCTGTAGGTAGGATAACAGCTCTTAGCCTGTAGGTAGGATAACAGCTCTTAGCCTGTAGGTAGGATAACAGCTCTTAGCTTGTTGGTTGGATAGCAGCTAACACAGCTCTTAGCCTGTAGGTAGGATAACAGCTCTTAGCCTGTAGGTAGGATAACAACTCTTAGCCTGTAGGTAGGATAACAGCTCTTAGCCTGTAGGTAGGATAACAGCTCTTAGCTTGTTGGTTGGATAGCAGCTAACACAGCTCTTAGCCTGTAGGTAGGATAACAGCTCTTAGCCTGTAGGTAGGATAACAGCTCTTAGCCTGTAGGTAGGATAACAGCTCTTAGCCTGTAGGTAGGATAACAGCTCTTAGCCTGTAGGTAGGATAACAGCTCTTAGCCTGTAGGTAGGATAACAGCTCTTAGCTTGTAGGTAGGATAACAGCTCTTAGCCTGTAGGTAGGATAACAGCTCTTAGCCTGTAGGTAGGATAACAGCTCTTAGCCTGTAGGTAGGATAACAGCTCTTAGCCTGTGGGTAGGATAACAGCTCTTAGCTTGTAGGTAGGATAACAGCTCTTAGCTTGTAGGTAGGATAACAGCTCTTAGCCTGTAGGTAGGATAACAGCTCTTAGTCTGTATAAAATAAGTCATTGCGATACACAAAAGCAAAAATAAAATAATAACATTAGCTGGAAGTGAAATGGCGCCGTTAAAACCGTAAAAACCAGAAAATAGGATCAATAGCAATAGCAAAAATACCAACAAAAGAGAAATTCTCATTAGTGTCCTCAGGTAGTGCCCTAAGAAAACCACAATGAACAGTACTAGGTGGAGCCTAGAGCACATAAAAATATATGCGCACTGGGAAATATCGGTATTTTTCAGAACCGTTATGCTCAGTTTCCAGGTGGGGAAATGTAGAGGAAGGGGGAGGGGTAGGATGCCAAGAGAGGTGTCAGTTAGGGTATATACTTGATTACTAAGAATTAGCCTCGTAACTCCTGAGCTAATTATACACTATAATTACTACATTACTACTACTACACATATATAAGTTATAGACAGTAGTTTAGCTTAAGGCAGTAGTACACTTTCCATAAACAATAACGCCTTAGGCACCTCCAAGCCCACCTGTTTGAGTGCCCACGGAGGTCACAGTTCAGTCACGGTTCAACTGTGAGAATAAGTAAGTAAGTAAGTAAATTTATTCAGGTATACACAATACAGTTACATAGAATTATCATACATAGCGCCTTTCCCTGTCCTTGGGCCGTGAGTACACTCCTACACAATACGATCAACACAGGCAAGGGACTCACTAGCTGGAGCAGGCAGTTGCGTGACTCACACAGGTATTTCTCAGGTATCCCGTACCCCTAACACTACCACATGAATATTGGTGAATGCATTCAAGTGTATACACATTTATAGAGGTGGCACCCACGACCAGAGATTGCCATAACAGCTACCTGTCACAATTACACTGAATACTGAGAGGAATAAAATCAGTACCCCATTGATTAAAGTTACCCTGGAATGGTGCGGCCGTGACCCCACACACACACGCTGCCATAATCCCCCCTCCCCCGCCCACACACACACACGCTGCCTTGATCCCCACTCCCCTGCCCACACACACACGCTGCCTTAATCCCCCCACCCCCGCCCACACACACTAGCACTCAAGTCACCCATGATAAAAAAAATCACGAAACAATACCAAAATAAATGTCTGTACTGTGCAACACAAAAAAGATTGAGCATAAGTAACATTCCTTGACTAATATGCAGATAAGTGTTCACCAAGATACCTGGAAACAATGCACTTAGTATCCAAGGCACAGGAAAATTACAACAGTATTGCACAGTGCACAGTTAAGTGCTAATTTGCACACAACTAAAATAAAAGCACTGAATAAGAAAATAGTACAACAAAGTACTGTAGCAGTGAATATAGAATAATTAAGAGAATATAAAAGATGCAGGAGACGAGGCGATAGCCAGTAGGCAAGTCCAGAATCAGTTGACGGTGCTGATATGGCAATGGCGACATCTGTTTGCAGCTGAAGGAACACCTCACGATGATGATGTCCCAATGCACACGAGAGAGAGACGATGCCTTTTCGTTGATCTACGATGACAACAGCACATCACCGGCCGGGAAGAAGACTTCCTGATATCTCTTGGATCATGTCCTTTCGACATCTCAGAGGAAGGCGGAGAAAACAGCAGTTGTTGTTATGGCATCTGCACCACGTGATTCCAGGAGTGCTGGCAGTTGGCTTAGCACGGCCGGCCGGTTGGGCATGTAAAACCACTGGACATGGCCTGGAACACAAAGTTGAGGGGCTGGCTTACCAATGTATGAGCGACAGGTGCACATAAAGCACAGATGGCTCTGCTTGCTTAATAAGGCAGTTGTTTAGAACTGGATTAGAAAATGCCTTGCTTGACAAGGCAGGAATGTTCACAGCGGACGTGTGGGCAGAGCAGTTGCTCAGACAGGGCCAAGCCTTCTTAGAGACGATACCAGCTTACTGAAGTCTGGGATGGCTTACTGGTGGCACAAGCTTGCTTCAAGTCCTAATTCCTTCATCTACCACTTGAAAGGAAATTTTAGGGCTCAAGATAGCATACAGCAGGGTTGGAGAGCTGGAACACACAGGAGCACAAGCTAGCTTAGCCTGGGTTAATGGCGGTGAACAGGCCTAACTCCTAGCACTATCACAGTAACAAAGTCCACGCCCAATATACAGTAAGAAAGTGAGAGAATGCGGTGGGTAGTGAATGGGTCAGCATAAGGCAGGCTCCTGTTAGGCACGCCTCCAGCACTGATGGTCTCCAAAAACTCCGTAACTAGGCACCAGCTGCCACCGTCTGTTATACCCCCATTAACGGGCATAACATGGTTTCGCCAGTTAACGGAACGAGTAAAAGGACATCCTTAAATCTTGCAGTTCATTATAACTTGGCATACACAAGAGAGTTGCAGCCACACACGCCCGCCTCAATCTATCACCAGATTTGAACCAAGACTAGGCCAGAGTCTGGCGCATTGCATCAAAGGCGTAGCCAGGTTCTAAAGTTAGGGGGAGCAAGCACATAAAAAAGGCGCAATGACACGTACCAAATAATTCTAAATTATAATATACATTTTTAACTTGTATTTAAAATCGAAACACAAGGACGATACAGTTTTAAAGTACATAATTGTTGTTTTGAATTTAAAATCAAAACACAATAAAAAAGTTTTTCTGTAAGTTCGTAAATCTTAAAACAATAAAAACATATGTGTTACTTAATTATTTTAAATTTAAAAGTAAAATGAAAAGATAACGAAGCAATGTGAAAAAGCCTCCAAGAATGAAGCCCTGGGTGTGCTCTTGTGCGACTCAGTTCTTTTCTTGAGCAGTAATGGCAGACCAGGTTACTATCATCCACTCGGCAAATGATACCTTTTGCTAATTAGATATTCTTCACGTGGGACATCCAAATAATTTTTTCTTTCTATTTTTCATATTCATTTCACTCAAAACTCGAGAAGGCGCAATTCGATCACCTTCAAATTTTTGGTGCTGGTGCACAGAGACTAGGGCACGATGCAGGGATCAGTGGTGCTGGTACACCACCATAGTAAAGATCTATGGTATGGTATCAGCAAGCTTATATAAAGCAGAGTGTATGAATGGCCCGATGCACGACTTCTTCAAGCTTGACTCATCAGATAAATCTCCAGTGCTGTGCATGGTAGGTGATTTTAAGTTGAAGAACTATAATAAGTCATGTATTACAAACACAGGTAATGAATGGCCTGGGAGACCTGATTATAATGGGAATTGGAGCAAACAAACTCAGCAGTAGACTATAATGTATATTTTGCCTTCACCCACTATATAGAGATATGTACACTACACACAATATGTACAAATAGAATAATAAGTGTACACCACGGTAACAGATGGCAAAACAGAAGCCAGAGAGAGAGCACTGTGCTCAACCAGCAGGCAGGCAAGTCTGCCAATGCTTATTGCAAATGAACCACGTTGCTTCAGCTTTGGGTACTCTATTGATCGTTAAACCCTTAGCATCAGTTCGCTGGTTAGAAGGCAGCTTATATGGGAGTGTGACATATGTTGAATAAATTGTAACATACTCTTTGCATGCCACATCATGTAAATGTAAATGCCAACAGCATTTTTAAAAAGTATCAGGATTAGTTCATTGTGATGAGGTTGCATAAGCAGAATTAATCCTCTCAAGTTTCATGGCAGAACACAACATGCCGAAACACTTGGTAGTAGTTTTAAAGAAACTTCTGCCAGACAGTGATATTGCAAAAGTTTTCATTAAAGAATACTTAAGCTTCCTAGTACATGCAGAATGTTAGAAAGTTACTAACATATGCATAAAGAACAAATTTTCTTTAATTTTCAGTGAGAAAGCTGACGTCTCGGTTTTGCAAGTACTGACACTTATTGTGAGACTTTTTGACAAAGTAAGGTCAGAAATAACAGATTCACTTGTAGATATTGTGCAAGTTGGCGATGCCAGTGCCACATTATTGTACAAAGCAGTGAAGAAAGGTATTTATAGCCAGAGAAAGTCCCATGGACAACGTAATTGCATTCGCAAGTGAGAGCTTTTCTACCGTATTGGGATCAAACAATGGTTTCTAGGCGTTTCCTAAGAAAGGCTTTCCAAATATTTTTCTCCTAGAGTGTATATGCCTCCAGCATGGTTTTCGTTGCAACTATCTGTTCTCGTGTCTGGAATAATTTCTGATAATCATATGTTTTACAAACTAAAAAGGGGAATCATGAGTTTCTGTTGATCCAGGAAGTGGCATTTACCCTATGTCAAGCTGTCACAAACAGGGTCGTCCTCTAGAACTAAAGTAATATCAGTAATTTTGGAGTTGTTTAATTTTCAGATTACAACTGTAATTTGAAAACTAAACAAGGACGAAGAAAGCTGATGATGTTCTATAGATTTATAGAGTAATGGTAAACTGTACTCAGCCATTTCTGTTGAATACCGTAGCATCCTTCGTCTGTTCTTATAAAATGAAATTTCACTCAAACAGCTACTGTCATTGACCCACGGGATGCAACTTTGTTCAAGAGTCTGGAAGATTTCGGTCTTTGTGGAAGATGTGAGGGACTGCTGGTGACTGAACCACTTCAGGAAAAAGAAGAATTATTTCGTATCCACAGATATCAGAAGCTCTTTCAGATAAAAGAAGCCTGAAATCATTTGTGAAAGTAGCTATTCATTTTCAAACACTTTTGCCGTGGCAAGATCTTAATAAGTTACATTGATAATGGAGAGATCTTTTGCACACCATGAACTCCATCACTGACAACAGTGCGTGTGTATTACCTGGAGGTATTACCTGGAGTTTACCTGGAGAGTATTCTGGGTCCCTTATTATTCTTATGTTATGTCAATGATATGCCTATCAGTGTCAAGTGCAAACTCCTACTGTATGCAGATGACAGTGCTCTGTTAGTGACAGGTAAAGACCCACAAGATATTGCTAATGTTTTAACACTGGAACTGGAGTCCTGCAGCAAATGGTTAGTAGACAACAAACTATCATTACACCTAGGGAAAACTGAAGCCATTCTCTTTGGAACGAAACATAAACTGAGAAGGGTAAATGATTTTAATGTTCAGTGTAATGGGGAGTCCATCACTTTGGTTTCATCAGTAAAATATCTGGGAATCCACTTTGACCCATGCATGTCAGGAGAATTGATAAGGAACAGTGTAGTAAAGAAAGCGAATGCCAGACTGAAGTTCCTGTATAGACAAGCACGGTGTCTACCTACTGAGGCTCGCAGGACCCTATGTCTAGCCCTTATACAATGCCATATGGATTACGCTTGCTCTTCATGGTACTCTGCCTTGACAAAAAAACTGAAAGATATACTGCAAATCACCCAGAACAAAATCGTAAGATTCATCCTGGGGCTGGGACCAAGAGAACATGTAGGCCAGGATGAATTATAGCAGTTGGATATGCTGAATGTTGAAGACAGAGTAAAACAACTGAAGCTAAATCATGTTTATAAAATTGCTCACGAACAGTGTCCAGAATATCTTGCTGTCAATTTTGTCAAGGTTGGGAACCAAAGCAATCATAGTACTAGGGGGAGAGAGCACAACTTTGTAGTACCCACAGTCAGTGGCCAGGCGTCAAACACCTTTTATTGTACAGCAATAAAGGAATGGAACAGACTACCCGCACATGTCAAAGCCAGTCATAGCATGAACCAGTTCAAGAAGACTGCCAAAAAGTGTTTGATGAATGAAGCTACAGAAAGGGAGGGGAATGATTTTCTATTTTTTAGCTAACATGCGTGTAAATTTTACCTTATTCCTAGTAATGACCCTCGTAATGTAGATAGTCTTAATGACCCTCGTGTAGTAGACAGTCTTTTTAGTATGATAATAAGATGTTATCTTCATTTTAGAATAATAAGAAAATATTATAACCTTTATATTATAATAATAAGGTATAAGGACCCCAATGGAAATAAGTCACTCCGTCTGACTTTTTTGGGTTATCCTAGGTTCTCTACACATATGCTGCTATGTATGATAATTCTATGTAACTGTATTTGTGTATACCTGAATAAATTTGCTTACTTACTTACTAACGCCCCCGCGGCCCGGTTTGTGACCAGACCTCATTGTGGAACAGGGCCTGATCAACCAGGCTGTTACTGCTGGCTGCACGCAATCCAACGTACGAACCACAGCCTGGTTAGTCAGGTACTGACTTTAGTTGCCTGTCCAGTGCCTTCTTGAAGACAGCCAGGGGCCTATTGGTAATCCCCTTTAAGTATGCTGGGAGGCAGTTGAACAGTCTTGGGCACCTGACACTTACTGAGTTGTCTCTTAAGGGGGCCGTCGGGGAAAATCTGTAACTCCGTTGTTTACCGTCCGATTTTCTCCAGTTTTGGTACACAAGACAAAGTCGTTTCACTCTTTCTTGAAAATATTTATCAAAAATATACCTCAAACAACAACTGAGAAATGACTGATTTACTGAAAATGCCATAGTGTTAAACTTTTATCCTATATGGAACTACGTGAGGTTGTTTGGACACTTGGTGCCGAGAGAACAATGCTTATTCTTATTTTCTGTGACCACTTTTCTTTAAATGAACGTTTCTTTATTTCACAAAAAAATAAAGTTTGTTAGTTCCTTTACTCCCACATAACTCCCAAAGTATTTGGAATATTTCCAAAATTTGTTTAACGTGCTAGTGACACCTCTGCTTCTAATTGGGAGGATGTTACATCGTCTGCCGAGTCTTTTGTTTTCGTAGTATCTCTTCTGCCTGCGTTCCAGGGAGTACAGGATCAGGAGCTTCAAGCGCTCTCAGTAATTGAGGTGTTGTATCTCAGTTATGCCTGCCGTGAAGGTTCTCTGTACATTTTCTAGGTCAGCAATTTCACCTGCTTTGAAAGGTGCTGTTAGTGTGCAGCAATATTCCGGCCTAGATAGAACAAGCGACCTGAAGAGTGTCATCATGGGCTTGGCATCTCTAGTTTTGAAGGTTCTCATTATCCATCCTGTCATTTTTCTCATCATTGAGCTTCATTTTGTTTTCTGCAACCCATTGAAAGATTTGGTTAATGTCCGCCTTGAGCCTTGCAGTGTCTGCAATGGAAGACACTGTCATGCAGATTCGGGTGTCATCTGCAAAGGAAGACACGGTGCTGTGGCTTATATCCACATGAGGATGAGAAACAAGATGAGAGCGAGTACTGTGCCTTGCGGAGCAGAGCTTTTCACCGTAGCCACTTCAGACTTTACTCTGTTGACTACTACTCTTTGTGTTCTATTTGTCAGGAAATTATAGATCCATCTACCAACTTTTCCTGTTATTCCTTTAGCACGCATTTTGAGCGCTATTACGCCATGGTCACACTTGTCGAAGGCTTCTGCAAAGTCTGTGTATTACATCTGCATTCTTTTTGTCGTCTAGTGCATCTGGGACCTTGTAGTGACCCAGTAGTTGGGACAGACAGGAGCTACCGGCTCTAAACCCATGCTGCCCTGGGTTGTGTAATTGATGGGTATCTAGATGGGTGGCGATCTTGCTTCTTAGGACCTTTTCAAAAGTTTTTATAATACGGCGTGCTTGTGCTATTGCTTTACTGCCCCCTTTGTGGAGTGGGGCTATGTCTGTTGTTTTTAGTAACTGTGGGACGACCCCCGTGTCCATGCTCCCTCTCCATAGGATGGAAAAGGCTCGTGATAGGGGCTTCTTGCAGTTCTTGATGAACATGGAGTTCCATGAGTCTGGCCCTGGGGCAGAGTGCATGGGCATGTCATTTATCGCCTGGGTATAGTGATACTTTGATCGCGTAGCTCTCAAAATATGTTTATTTAATGTTATTCATGGCAATTAGATGATGTGTCATCAGGGATCCGTTTACGTGTATAACGTTGTAAATGTTTAATATGGGACATTTACAGTGATTATTATGGCTGTGTAGTACAATAGTGCGTACTATCATCGTGAGCAAGTTCCAATCTCTTTGGTCTTAGATCATATTTGTATATGGTTTCGCTCGTTTTCATAAGTTTTTAAGTAGGGAAGAGGTTTATAAAGTAGAGGTTGATTAAGGTTTAACAGCTTATAACCCTTGCCAGGGGAAGATTCAAAAATTGTCCAGGGAGCCATTCTTGCCTGTATCGAGGGTAAGGTGTTAAATTTCTTTTCTGATTTAATGAGATTTAAATGTCAAGAAATATTTTTTTATAACAGTAGTAGAAACAATTTACTGAATAATAATAATATAATAATAATAATAATAATAATAATAATAATAATAATAATAATAATAATAATAATAATAATAATAATAATAATCAATGAAAAACAAAAGGAGCTGTTTTACAAGAACGTCTTTCGGAGCGGGCCAGTGGGAAGGGGAGGGGGTCATCTTTGCGTTTTCCGAGAAAAAGAGATCTTTCGCAGTACTTCAGAGGGACGCTCTGGCCCCCATGGGCCTTTTTCTGGAGTAATCCCTGACATTTTCAGTTGTAGCACGTATTGGTACTTGTTTTACAAGTCCTGTAATGTGTAGGTCGATGCAATCATTAAGTCTCTGAATGTATTTTCAGGATTAACGATGTATTAGTTTTATTTCGCTATCAAGAATGAATATAATTACGCACACTGGCGTAGTATGCCCTGCACACCTTGTCGTGATTGAATTTCCATCACCAAATATGCAAGC
The DNA here is from genome assembly GCF_026875155.1 of Cherax quadricarinatus. Taxonomy (NCBI): domain Eukaryota; kingdom Metazoa; phylum Arthropoda; class Malacostraca; order Decapoda; family Parastacidae; genus Cherax; species Cherax quadricarinatus. The sequence goes on from NC_069414.1 coordinate 7,360,837, forward strand.
TGGTATTTACAATATGTACACTATTTACATTATGTAAAGGAATGTAAGACGAAGTGTACAACACGGTGATCAAAGGAGGCAAGAATGCAAGAGCTAGACCAGCATCATAGACAAGAATGCTAAAACTCGTGTCACAAATGAACCACATTGATTCACGGCTTTGGCGGGCCTGTCTGTGATTGGCCGATGAACTGAGGTACTAATATAATGAAGGGGCCCCTATTGATCATTAAATCCTTAGCAACTGGTTCACTGGTTGGGAGATAGCCTATATGGGAGTGTAACATACGCAGAGTAAAATGTAACTACTCATAGCATGCCACACCACCACCCAAAAGAGCTCTAAATAGTCAGGGCTAGTCATCCCCTCCATGGCATTGAACACTAATGGAACTGACTTTCCTCTCAACTATCTAACTCATTAGTGTTCGACTCCAAGAGACTTCCAGTCAAACATGATCCTAGAGCGAGACAGCAGACAGTAGGGCTAGCGTAGGTACAGACACGTGCAGAAGGTAGCAACTGTCTCTTCAATATAAAGCCTTATGGCCAGATTAACAAACATTTTATATTATGACCATAAAGGAAAAAGAGGAGCTTACTACCCATATGGCAGTACACAATAGATGTTTAACACGAGTAATTGCTTCCTGGCAATCTGTGGTCCAACAAAACTGATTTTTATTACTGGTAAATGAGGTCAGGAAGGGGGCTTCTATATCTGCAAAGTTCCTACAAAAGTGCCTATAAAAGCCTATCATTCCTAAAAATTTTAGTAGGAATTTCTTATCGTGAGGTACTGGGTAATGTTTAATAGACAATACTTTAGGAAATTTAGGGGCCACTTTACCACTACCTACTTCATAGCCCATGAACGTAATAGTAGACTGGCCAAAAGATGACTTACATAGGTTAATCATTAGGTGAAAGTTTATAAACCACTTAAGGCAGGAAACATGTTGATTCCGTAAATCGGAAACACTACTATATCGTCCAAATAAGCTGTCGTGCCTTCAGGCCCATTAATAGCCTGATGGATCAGCTTTTGGAATGTTGCAGGCAAGTTCTGCATTTTGAATGGGGTTCTAGTAATGTCTTCCTGGAATTATGAAGATAGAGGTCTCCATCGCTTTATCTGCTCATGGTACCTGATAGTCACCTTTAAGGAAACAAAAGGGGCCTTACCCACAAAGTCCATAACATCATCAAAACGTGTCAGAGGGTAATCATCTTGAACAGTGACCTCATTCACCTTACGGTAATTGGTACAAATCCGGATTCCTTCACCAGCCTTCTTAACAAGGATGCAGGGTGAAGCCCATTGATTGGACTCTCCTCCACTCTTGCCACCTCCTGCTGAAGTAGCCTCTGTTTTTCAGGATTAGCTCTGTAGGGGAAGAGTTTAACAGGTTTAGTAGTTCCTACATCCACATTGTGTTATCCCTGGGTGCACTTTCTCGGAACATCCGAAAGTATGTCAGGATAAATTTGTAGACGAGTAGTTAAGTTTTTACTTGATCTTTAGCACATCCCAAGATTAAGGAGTGAGGGTCCTCGAGGAAGGCTGAGTTAGGCAGCTTAATTTGAACCTATGGAAATGCATGCAAGGAATCAGGGTCATCTACAGAGGCAGAGGACAAAGTCATTATTGGGACTTTAGGTGGGTCACAAAAAGCTTTAATTTGATTTTGGTAAACTTCACTTGCTTTGGGTTTATCAAGAGGTGCTACCCCAGTATTTAAATCAGAAATTTTATTTATTATTTGCACTGGTCCCATAAATTTAGCTTTTAAGTTATGACCAAGTACAGGTTCCTGGACCAACTACTTGTCTCCTGGATTAAGGGGGAATAAGAAGCCACAGCATCCCTGAAAGTGGATACCTCAATAGGAATTTCGTTCTAATTAAGGGAGATATGGGACTCATAAAATGGTGCCATGCAAACATCCATCTCTTGCTGGTTGATTTTAGCTAACACATTATTTTTTCCCAGAGGCTGGGGCCTATTTAAGTTACCACTAGCCGCTAGATTAACTAACTTGAAACAAGGTGGCTTCATATGACCAGTTTTGCAGAAATGGAAACAAACTATATGTTCGGGTTTTGGTTTTACTCCCTGTTGACTTTATAGCTGATGCCATTCACTATACTGACTTTGTGTCCGACAGTGTTCACCATACTGTGTGTCTGATGTCATTGTTCACCATACTGACTGTGGCAGACATTGTTGTTCACTTCCAGCCTCCCACTTTGTTTTTTGTCAGCTATCCATCCATCCATACTAGGCTGTAGGGAAGAAAGATTATAAGACCATTTTGACATGAAGTGGTTGGCCTCAAATACGTCAGCAAGCATGGCTGCCTCTAATGCAGTTACCAGTGAATGGTTCTCCAAAAACACCCAAACTTCTGGCCCAATAGACTCCAGCAAATTATCAACGACAATCAACTACAACTTTGTGAAACTCTTAGATTGCTAATGAACAGTCTACATGAGACTGATCCAGCTGAAATCGGTGATAAATAGCCCCTGTAGCAACAGAAATCTCACTTTGGTATGCCATATTACTTGCTTCAACCTTTAATTTGTTATGAATACATTCACGAAGTTGTGCAACAGTAAGAGGTAGTTGATATTCTGTACCAATAGAATGAGCAATTCTCCAGCAGCAATATACAGCATGGGCAAATGTAGTAGGGTATACTCAGGCACTAGTCGCTTAACACGTGTTGGTGGCATAACCTATTATAACAAAATGTTGTTTGTGATATAGGTAACATGCAGCAATAGCACAGTATGACTTGCAGGATACACACAGTAGCAAGGCTCATACACTATGAACATTAAAATGGTATAAAATACCGACAGGTTGTTAGGTAAGACACATATGCAACAGTTAGGTATCTTCAAGGGTGATGGACTGATTACATCGTCTTCAAGTATTTTCTGCATAATAAAGATACCTAACTGTTGCATATGTGTCTTACCTAACAACCTGTCGGTATTTTATACCATTTTAATGTTCAATCTGTCAGACACTGCAACACAAGGGTTTCTTGGTACAGACCTGCAATCAACTTCGACAACCTCCACTAGTGAGAGCGGCTGGATTTGAGAGGGACCTGACCTCTCAACATCTGAGTTCTTACCTCTTCTAGTGACCTACGTCTCACCTCTTGGCGCTATATAAGGCACCATCCTGTCACTTCATCTTCATGTTGTTTCATACTATGGAACAATGCTCTTCTCCAGACTGAGGGACTGACCACCTCAAAACTTTAAGGGTGATGGACTGATTACATCGTCTTCAAGTATTTTCTGCTTCTATCAACTTTTCTGTACTCGACTGAAGAAGCCTACTGTGTAGGCGAAACGTTTCGAAATAAAGATACCTAACTGTTGCATATGTGTCTTACCTAACAGCTCATACACTATGCTGAAAGTCATAGCAAGGCTGACATGCAATGCCGAATGCGATACCAGAGACAATAAGAATGATACAAATACCAGCTCCAGCTCCCAGACAGGCCCCCATATTACAAACACAGGTGTAGTATGGCTTTCACACCTTGGCATAATTGAACAGATAGTGGAACAAGCAAAGATCCCATGATGTTGCAGTATTTGACAGATGTCAGACACTGCAACATCATAGGATCTTGATACAAAGAATTCTTCAAAAACTTGTCCAACGTTTAGACGAAGACCTACTTAGACTAGTGGATGGTTCTACTATGACCCTGCCTCCTCCTGCTTCGCCTCACCTGTCTACAGTATATAAGCCACTTCTGCGGCCCTATGCTGCACAATCTACAAGACTGATGGATTGAACATATCGACTCCAGGCTGAGGGACTGATTACCTCATACTCCTCTCCTTACATTATTCTCCCTTGTATGGACTGATGAAGCCACTGTGTGGCAAAACGTTTATTCAATAAAGATTCCCATATGTTGCATAAGTGTCTCAATCTTCAGAAGTTATATGACTTGCATTTCCTTCACCAAATAAGGAAGCTGATATTTATAATTTGCACACTATTTACACTATGTACAGTAGTGTAAGAGCAAGTGTACAACATGGTGATCAAAGGAGGAAAACGGCAAGAGCCAGACAAAACACTGTGAAAGACTAGCAGCCTAGACGAGTCTGCTAAAACTCATGTCACACTTCAACCACATTACTTTACAGCTTTGGCGGGCTTGTTTGCGATTGGCCGATTAACCGAAGTACTGATATAGCGACGGGGCCTCTATTGATCCTTAGTACCTGGTTCGCTGGTGGGGAGACAGCCTATATGGGAGTGTGACATACATAGAATAAAAATGTAACATACTCACAAATGTTACAGTTCAGAATCAGATATATCTATGCTGCGGAATATGAAATCTTATTGTGTTATTAGTATGTTAATGGTACAATTAAACGATTGAAATGTTACATATGAGTATTATCTTTTTAATATTTTTCGTGTGTGTATTATTTTTTATTTGGTTTCGTCTGTGTATTATGTGTTTCTTCTTCTTGAGTATTTTTTGGGGTTATTGATTTTCTTCATTAAGAAAAGTTTTGGTTAGTTTGGGGTATGCATTTGCTGTGATCCCCTTATGCACTTACTTTTGCTAGTAAAACTATTTCGAGTAAAAATATTGAAGTTAACTGAATGTTTGCAAACACTAAAGGGCTTTAAAAAATATAACAAATAAATACTGCAGTGCCTTCTATTCTTCTGTATGCTGAAAGTCATTTAATGCTCCTTTCTCGTGCCCCTGGATCAGGTGATACCGTATAGTACCCCTTAGGAGTGTTTCTAGTTAAGCTAGAAATGTATGTTTTTCTTAATAAATTACCCACAGGGTAATGGTTATTATATATATATATTATATATTTTATATTTTTTTTTATTTTTTTTCAACCGGCCGTTCCCACCAAGGCGGGGGGCCCCCGAAAAAGAAAATTTCACCATCATTCATCATCACTGTCTTGCAGAAGGGTGTTTACACTACAGTTTTTAACTGCAACATTAACACCCCTCCTTCAGAGTGCGGAATTGTTTTTCCCCTCCCCAGGACTCAAGTCCGGCCGCCGGTTTCCCCTGAATCCCTTCAAAATTTTGTTACTTTGCTCACACCCCAAACAGCACGTAAGTTTTAAAAAAACCATTTGTCTCCATTCACCCCTATCAAAACCGTACGCATGCCTGCTGGAAGTCCCAAACCCCCCCGCACACAAAACCTCTTCCCCCCCTCCAACCCCTTTCCCAGGCGCCCCTACCCCCCCTTTTTCCACTACAGACTGTACACTCTTTAAGCATTTGTTCGCTCCCTTCTCTCTACTGTCCGAACCACCTCAACAACCCTTCCCAGCCCTCTGGACCGTTTTGGTATCCCCACCCCCTCTAACTTCCCCAAAATACGAATTTTCCCGCATTATTTCCAACACATTGCCCCGACATGACATCTCACTGCCCCAGCCTTCTCCTCGCTGCAAATTTTATCACCCCCGCTTCACACCCATTAAAAGCGTTGGTAAAAAATACTCCCTACATTCCCCCCTTTGCCCCCAAGGCAAAGTTCTTTGTCCCACAGATCTAAATGACCACCAAATCTTTTTCCTCTTTAAAACTTGATTTTCCCCCATCTTTATGACCCATCCCTGACACGTCCCCCCCAAATATTGAATACGTTACCTCCTCCATATTCTCCTCCAATCTGGTATTCAATCTTTCATTTACCTAATCTTTTTGTTTCCTCAAAATTTCCTTTCCCGTATTCCCTTTTAATTTTTTCTTTTGCACCCCTTTCAAAAACATCACCATTTTCTGAATTCTCTTCAGAACTCCAAGAGCACATGTCATCAGCAAAAAGCAGCTGTACAAACCCCCCTTTTGGTGTGATTTTTATCTTTTAAATCCCCTCTTTCCCAAGCCCCCGCATTTATTCTCTTACAACCCCCCTCTATAAAATATATTAAACAACCCCGGGACATACACATCCTTGTTTGGCCTACTTTTTCTGGGAAAAAATTTCCTTCTTTCCTACATACTCTACTTGAGCTCACTATCCTCGTAAAAACTCTTCATGCTTTCGGGTAAACCTACCTCCTACACCATACACTTGCAACATCTGCACATTGCCCCCCTATCCACCCTGTCATACGCCTTTTCCAAACCCATAAATGCCACAAAGACCTCTTTAGCCTTATCTAAATACTGTTCACTTATATGTTTCACTGTAAACACCTGGTCCACACACCCCCCTACCTTTCCTAAAGCCTCCTTGTTCATCTGCTATCCTATTCTCCGTCTTACTCTTAATTCTTTCAATTAAACTCTACCATACACTTTACCCGGTACACTCAACAGACTTATTTCCCCCTATAATTTTTGCACTCTCTTTTATCCCCTTTGCCTTTATACAAAGGAAAATATGCATGCTCTCTGCCAATCCCCAGGTACCTTACCCTCTTCCATACATTTATTAAATAAATTGCACCAACCACTCCAAAACTATATCCCCACCGCTTTTAACATTTCTATCTTATCCATCAATCCCGGCTGCCTTACCCCCCTTTTATTTACCTACTGCCTCACGAACTTCCCCCCCACTCACAACTGGCTCTTCCTCCTCCTACAAGATGTTATTCCTCCTTGCCCTATACACGAAATCACAGCTTCCCCATCTTCATCAACATTTAACAATTCCTCAAAATATTCCTTCCATCTTCCCAATACCTCTAACTCTCCATTTAATAACTCTCCTCTCCTATTTTTAACTGACAAATCCATTTGTTCTCTAGGCTTTCTTAACTTGTATCTCACCCCCAAAACTTTTTCTTATTTTCAAAAAAAATTTGTTGATAAAAATCTCACCCACTCTCTCATTTGCTCTCTTTTTACATTGCTTTACACTCTCTTAAAATTCTCTCTTTTTTCCCCTATACTCTTCCCCCCTTGCATCACTTTACTTTGTAAAAACTTCTCATATGCTAACTTTTTCTCCCTTACTTCTCTCTTTACATCATCATTCCACCAATCGCTCCTCTTCCCTCCTGCACCCACTTTCCTGTAACCACAAACTTCTGCTGAACACTCTAACACTACATTTTATAAACCTACCCCATACCTTTCGACCCCATTGCCTATGCTCTCATTAGCCCATCTATCCTCCAATAGCTGTTTATATCTTACCCTACTCCCTCCTCTTTTAGTTTATAAACCTTCACCTCTCTTTTCCCCTGATGCTTCTATTTCCTTGTATCCCATTTTACCTTTTACTCTCAGTGTAGCTACAACTAGAAAGTGATCTGATATATCTGTGGCCCCTCTATAAACATGTACATCCTGAAGTCTACTCAACAGTCTTTTATCTACCAATACATAATCCAACAAACTACTGTCATTTCCCCCTACATCATATGTGTATACTTATTTATCCTCTTTTTCTTAAAATATGTATTACCTATAACTAAACCCCTTTTATACAAAGTTCAATCAAAGGGCTCCCATTATCATTTACACCTGGCACCCCAAACTTCCCTACCACACCCTCTCTAAAAGTTTCCCCTACTTTGCATTCAAGTCCCCTACCACAATTACTCTCTCACTTGGTTCAAAGGCTCCTATACATTCACTTAAACATCTCCCAAAATCTCTCTCTCTCCTCTGCATTCCTCTCTTCTCCAGGTGCATACACGCTTATTATGACCCACTTCTCGCATCCAACCTTTACTTTAATTCCACAAAATTCTTAAAATTTACACATTCATATTCTCTTTTCCCCTTCATTACTGATCATTTAACATTACTGTTTACCCCTTCCTTTGCTCTAACTCTCTCAGAAAACTCCAGATTTAATCCCATTTATTTCCCCCCACTGAACTCCCCTACCCCCTTCAGCTTTGTTTCGCTTAGGGCCAGGACATCCAACTTCTTTTCATTCATAACATCAGCAATCATCTGTTCTTGTCATCCGCACTACATCCACGCACATTTAAGAACCCAGTTTTATAAAGGTTTTTCTTCTTCTCTTTTTTAGTAATTGTATACAGGAGAAGGGGTTACTAGCCATTGCTCCCGGCATTTTAGTCGCCTCATACGACACGCATGGCTTACGGAGGAAAGATTCTTTTCCATTTCCCCATGACAATAATAGAAATAAAAAGAACAAGAGCTATTTAGAAAAAGAGGGAAAAACCCAGATGTATGTATATATATTTTAATGCATGTGCGTTGTCTGTGAAGTGTGACCAATGTGTAAGTAGGAGTAGCAAGATATCCCTGTTATCTTGCGTGTTTATGAGACAGAAAAAGAAACCAGCAATCCTACCATCATGCAAAACAGTTACAGGTTTTTGTTTCACAGTCATCTGGCAGGACGGTAGTACTTCCCTGGGTGGTTGCTGTCTACCAACCCACTACCTATATAATATATATTATATATAATATATATATATATTATATAATATATATATATATATATTATATATATATGCAAGGAATTCGCAGAGCAGGCGAAAAATACACAAACACTGATCTCTGGCTGAAAGGGGACTCGAACCTACGAACTTGGAACAAGGTATGCAGTGCTTTACCAATCTACCCACACTGGACCAATACCTTGGAGTCCAGCTTGCGCTAGACTTTGATCCAAGGCAGCCAGCTTTCGAGGAGAAGGCTTACAGCTTTTCATCTCATCCCTTGTTCCAAGGTTCGTAGGTTCGAGTCTCCTTCAGCCAGAGATCAGTGTTTGTGTATATTTCGCCTGCTCTTGCGAATTCCTTGCATTGTTAAAATCTCTAGTAAGGCTGATGCATGCAGGGGATGAGATGAAATGCTTGAATAGAATAAGGCATAATTGTGGAGGAGCTAATAAATGTGGCAACACCTACGACTGCTGCACCTCTCCTGCCTACGGTTTATAAGCTCCTTCTCCGCACTTATGCCGTATTCTATTCAAGATTGATGGACTGACCACATCGACTAAAGGCTGAGGGACTGATTACCTCATTCTCCGCCTGTTCTTCAAGATTCTTCTTTGTATGGACTGATGAAGCCACTGTGTGGCGAAACGTTTCCTCAATAAAGATACCCAAGAGTTGCACATATGTCTAATTTATCAACTTGTCGGTTCTCTGAACCATTGATCTACAAGATTTCTAATGCTATGTATTAATTTAGTCATTCTACGCTGAATGTTTTCTAACGAGTTTATATCCATTCTGTAATATGGAGGCCAGAACTGAGCTGCATAATCTAGGTGAGGCCTTACTAATGATGTATAAAGCTGCAGTATAACCTCTGGACTTCTGTTGCTTACACTTCTTGATATAAATCCCAATAATCTATTTGCCTTATTACGTACGCTTAGGCATTGCTGTCTTGGTTTAAGGTTGCTGCTTACCATAACCCTTAAGTCCTTTTCGCAATCTGTAAGGCTAAGTTCTACATTATTTAACTTATAAGTGCTAGGGTTATAGACACTCCCGAGCTTCAGAACCTTGCATTTATCTATATTGAACTGCATCTGCCACTTTTCTGACCAAGAATAGAGTTTGTCTAAATCCTCCTGAAGTTTCCTAACATCTACGTTTGAATCAATTATCCTACCTATCTTTGTGTCATCGGCGAATTTGCTCATATCACTAGTAATACCCTCATCAAGGTCATTGATATATATTATAAACAACAACGGGCCTAAGACTGATCCCTGTGGTACGCCACTTGTTACATACCCCTCTCGGATTGAACCCCATTTAAGCACACTCTCTACTTCCTATTAGTGAGCCATGACTCGATCCATGACAGCACTTTTCCCCCAGTGCCATGAGCAGCTATTTTTTTTAACAGTCTCTGGTGCAGTACTCTATCAAAAGCCTTACTAAAATCTAAGAAACAACATCATATTCTTTATCATGATCAACGGTCTTGAAAGCTTTATTGAAGAAGGTTAATAAATTAGTTAGGCAGGAACGGCCCCTCGTGAATCAATGCTGAGTATCATTAATCAAATTATGTCTATCAAAATGGCTTCTTATATTATCAGCTATAATTGACTCCAGTAATTTGCCTACAATTGAGGTTAGGCTTATTGGGCGGTAATTTGACGGTAACGACTTGTCCCCTGCTTTAAAAATAGGAATTACATTAGCCATCTTCCACATATCAGACACTACACCTGTTTGACGAGAAATATTAAAAATATTAGTCAATGGTTCACAAAGTTCCATTTTACACTCTTTAAGAACTCTTGAAAAAAGTTCATCAGGGCCCGGGGATTTATTTTGTTTTAACCGGTCTATTTGTTTGATAACCATTTCGGTAGTGACTGTGATATTGCATAATTTATCATCATCAGGCCCACTATAAAAATTAATTACTGGGATATTGTTAGTGTCTTCCTGAGTGAAAACCGAGAGAAAATAATTATTAAGAATAGAGCACATTTCATTCTCCTTATCAGTGAGTTGCCCAGAGTTATTTTTAAAGGGACCTATCTTATCTCTAACTTTTGTTCCATAAACCTGGAAAAAACTTTTTGGGTTAGTTTTAGAATCCCTAGCAACTTTAATTTCGTAGTCCCGTTTAGCTTTTCTTATCCCCTTTTTAACGTCCCTCTTAATGTCAATATACTAATTCATAAGATGACCCTCACCTCTTTTGATGCGCCTATGAATTCCTTTTGTCTGTCCTAAAAGATATCTGAGCCTATTATTCATCCATCTGGGGTCATTTCTATTCGATCTAATTTCCTTATATGGGATAAATGTCCTTTGGGCAGCATGCCAGGAAGCAAGTAAGTGTGGAGCACCATTCCAGGAAGCAGGTATGTGTGGAGCACCATGTCAGGAAGCAAGTAAGTGTGGAGCACCATGCCAGGAAGCAGGTAAGTGTGGAGCACCATGTCAGGAAGCAAGTAAGTGTTGAGCACCAGGTCATGAAGCAAGTAAGTGTGGAGCACCAGGTCAGGAAGCAAGTAAGTGTGGAGCACCAGGTCACCAAGCAAGTAAGTGTGGAGCACCATGCCAGGAAGCAGGTATGTGTGGAGCACCACATCAGGAAGCAAGTATGTGTGAAGCACCAAGCCAGGAAGCAAGTAAGTGTGGAGCACCATGCCAGGAAGCAGGTATGTGTGGAACACCATGTCAAGAAGCAAGTAAGTGTGGAGCATCATGCCGGGAAGCAGATATGTGTGGGGCACCATGTCAGGAAGCAAGTACGTGTGAAGCACCAAGCCAGGAAGCAAGTGTGGAGCACCATGCCAGGTAGCAGGTATGTGTGGAACACCATGCCAGGAAGCAAGTAAATGTGGAGCACCATGCCAGGAAGCAAGTAAGTATGGAGCACCATGCCAGGAAGCAGGTATGTGTGGAGCACCATGTCAGGAAGCAAGTATGTGTGGAGCACCATATCAGGAAAGCAAATAAGTGTAGAGCACCATGCCAGGAAGCAAGTAAGTGTGGAGAACCATGCCAGGAAGCAGGTATGTGTGGAGCACCAGGTCAGGAGGCAAGTAAGTGTGGAGCACCATGCCAGGAAGCAGGTAAGTGTGGGTCCTCATGACACGATACAGGTAAATGAGGATCCTCAGGTCAGGAAGCATGCAAATGTGGAACGCCAGGTCAGAAAGCAGGTAAGTGTGGAGCACAGGTCAGGAAACAGATAAGTGTGGAGCACCAGGTCAAGAAGCAGGTAAGTGTGGAGCACCAGGTCAGGAAGCATGTAAATGAGGAGCACCTGGTCAGGAAGCAGGTATGTGTGGAGCACCAGGTCAGAAAGCAGGTAAGTGTGGAGCACCAGGTCATGAAGCATGTATGTGTGGAGCACCAGGTCAGGAGGCAGGTAAGTGTGGAGCACTAGGTCAGGAAATAGGCAAGTGTGGAGCACCAGGTCAGGAAGCAGGTATGTGTGGAGCACCACGTCAGGAAGCAGCCAAGAGAGGATCCTCAGGTCATGAAGCAGGTAAATGAGGATCCTCAGGTCAGGGAGCAGGTAAATGAGGATCCTCAGGCCAGAAAGCAAGTAAGTGTGGATCACTAGGTCAGGAAGCATGTAGGTGTGGAGCACCAGGTCAGAAAGCAGATAAGCGTGGAGCACCAGGTCAGGAAGCATGCAAATGTGGTGCACCAGGTCAGGAGGCATGTAAATGTGGAACACCAGGTCAGAAAGTAGGTGAGTGTGGAGCCCAGGCCAGGAAACAGACAAGTGTGGAGCACCAGGTCAGGATGCAGGTAAGTGTGGAGCACCAGGTCATGAAGCAGGTATGTGGGGGGTACCAGGTCATGAAGCAGGTATGTGTGGAGCACCAGGTCAGGAAGCAGGTAAGTGTGGAGTGTCAGGTCAGGAAGCAGGTACGTGTGGAGTATCAGGCCTGAAAGCAGATAAGTGGAACTAACCCCATCATGGGCAAGCAGACCACTGTACTATGTTATTCCTAATCAAAAACTTGCATGTTTATTTAGGTTGGGTGCTGCAATGTACTTCCTATGGGCGAATTTTGAAACAAAATCTGGTTTCTATTGCCCCTTTGGGATTTAATAATAACATTAATACTACTACATAGAAAGCCCCTTGTTATACAGAGCATTTCGAGCAAATTAGGTGGTCAATTTTGTCCCCAGGATGCGACCCAAACCAGGCATCCATTTTACTGATAGATGAACATGGACAACAGATGCCTTAAGAAAACGCATCCTAATATTTCCACCCGTATAGAGGATTGAGCCCCAGACCTCAGTATGTGAGCTGAGTACGCTAGCAGTCGAGCTGTGGGACACCAATCGAGCTGCGGGAAGTGGCTGTAACAGTTAATTCTGTGATTTTTTCGTTCGTAGGTGAGGTTTACTCTGTGTAAGAGAGCAGCATCATATCTGAGTTATAGTCCGTGAAGAATGTTTAATTCGGCATCTATATTCACGTCTTAGCTATAATTCTTAAAAAAACTTTCCATTTTCTACGAATAAGATGTTTCTAAAGAAAACCATTTTTATTACATTTACTTTATTTTTATTTCACTGATTGTTTTAGATGATTGTGGCGAGCTCAAAAATATTTACAAAATTAATTTTCTTTTTAACACATCGGCCGTTTCCCACCATGACAGGGTGGCTCGAAAAGAAAAACTTTCACCATCATTCACTCCATCACTACCTTGCCAGAGGCGAGCTTACACCACAGTTATAAAACATTAACACCCTTCCTTCAGAGTGCAAACACTGTACTTCCCATCTCCAGGACTCAAGTCTGGCCTGCCGGTTTTCCTTAATCACTTCATAAATATTATCCTGCTCACACTCCAACAGCTTGTCAAGTCCTAAAAACCATTTGTCTCCATTCGCTCCTATCTAACATGCTCATGCATGCTTGCTGGAAGTCCAAGCCCATTAGCACACAAAACCTCCTTTACCCCCCTCCCTCCGTTACCCTGCCTTTCCTCCAATACAGATTTATACACTCTTGAAGCCATTCTATTTCGTCCCATCCTCTCTACATGTCCGAACCCCCTCGACAACCCCTCTTCAGCCCTCTGGATAATAGTTTTGGTAATCCCGCCCCTCATAATTTCCAAACTACGAATTCTCTGCATTATATTCACACCACACATTGCTCTCAGACACGACATCTCCACTGCCTTCAGCCTTCTCCTTGTTTCAACATTCACCACTCATGCTTCACGTCCATATAAGAGTGTTGGTATAATTATATTTTCACCTACAGTTGCCTCCCAGGTTCCAGGGTGTGCAGTTGTCTGCTCTGCCTGGCCCTCTGATGGCGAAAATTGACTTTACCCTACAAGATGGAGGTTGATCTGTTTGTGACTTGAAAAAGCCCACTGTGTGGACGAAACGTTGTCAATAAAGGATCACATTAAACTGCATATGTGTTTATGTTTCCATTGTGTCGGTATTTTATACCATTTATTTTCATGGAGGGTAGCCGGCGACGGGTTAACACCATTTGTGTAGAACTGCAGAGATCTTTGCTGGATCATAATGCTGATGTTCTCTTCCAGATCCTGCGAGACACATATAAGATCACCAATAAAGACATCTATGGAGTTTCCGTAAACGGTGCTTCCCGGGTTTTTGTCAAGTTCACGACTGCTGCGGTACATGAACATGTCCACAGATATCAAGATATACGACGTCAAGTGACCCCAACGGAGACAGTATGTCTTCTAGACGTGTCCCGCACTTACAAGTGGGTCAAGATTCGTAATGTCCCTTTTGAAGCTGATGAGTATGAAATGCGTAAAGATTTCAGCATATTTGGCACGATCCACCTGACTTACGCAGGTGTATGGGGCCAGAGCCCGTTTGAAGGTAAACCTGACGGGTTGTTTTCAGTGAAAATGTCCATCAAAATCCTCATTCCGTAGTTTGTCGTCCTCGAGGTGTTCCATACTCAGGTATATGTGTATTATCCGGGGCAAAGGAAGACGTGTCAGCTATGCGACGCTTATGGACACATGGTGTATCAATGTGATCGTCGGTGTTTTCGACAACAAGGTGAGCAATGTGTAGCTTCAGACGCTGCTACACAAGCCCCTGAGTCCAACACCCGTGCAACACCAGCACCTCAACAGCCTTCCCGCGGTGCACCTGCCACTACACCCGACTCGCCGTGTGTCACATTGCCTTGCTTGGAGAAGAGTGTTGCTGATGACGGTGTGGCAGTGCCGTCAACTGATGTTGTTCCGTCACCTGAGGTCGAGCTAGGCCTTCCTGTATCGTTTCCGGAATTATATAGTGTGGCTGAGGAGTGTACAGCGCCACTACCCACCCCAGTTGCGTCCGAAGATAGTATTGGTAGCCCGATTTCAACGATTGTGACTCCCGATGGACCCACTACGATAATTACTAACGTGGATGTTCATGCGCATGTGACTGAGCCTGCCCGCATCGTCGCTGACGGGAGTTCCCGTAAGCGGGCGGCAGGGAATTCCAGTAATGATGACGAATTGACACCTGGATAACGACCTGGAAAAAAGTTGTGGGCCGCAATTACGGCTGGTGGTTTTGAAGGTGATGCCGGGGTGGGGAGTCTCCCGCCTGGTGAATTTCGTGGATAGACGTGATGTTGCTCAGTGTCAAAATTTGTGTTCACGAGTATCCCATGTGAGAAAGCCAGCATCATTCTAGTTCTAACAATAAATGTCATGGTTTAAGGCTCACATAGAAAATTGATTTATTTCTTTTTGACTGTTTTGTTTTAATCAAGTCACAATTATCGAATTGGTGATTGAAGATACAGAGTACTTTTGTGTAGGGTTTGTTAAGAGTGCGCGGTTGAAGGTTGTGTGGCATTGTTGATACGAGAGAGCAGTCCTTTTCGGTTACATCATTGGGAAGTTGCGTCTGATTGTCGGTTAGTGCACGTTGACGGTGGTGGGGCATGATGAGCGTCGGATTCATTAGCTTCGAAGGTTATTTTCATTACCAAGGACTAGTAACTTACATTTATCCATATTGAACGTCATCTGCCATTTTTCAGACCAAGACATTAATTTGTCCAAATCCTCCTGGAGTTCATTGCTATCCTCCTCAGACTGTATTATACGGCCTATCTTTGTATCATCAGCAAATTTGCTCATGTCACTCGTAATTCCTTCATCAGGGTCATTAATTGTAGTCGAATGGTTCAGAGAACCGACACATTGATAAATTAGACACATGTGCAGCTCTTGGGTATCTTTATTGAGGAAAAGATACCCAAGAGTTGCACATGTGTCTAATTTATCAAGTTCATTATTGTAAATTATGAACAGGAGAGGGCCTAAAACTGATCCTTGTGGAACGCCACTAGTGACTAATCCCCATTCAGATTTGACCCCATTAATGGAAACTATCTGCTTTCTATTGGTAAGCCATGCCTCTATACATGCTAGAACATTACCTCCTATATCATGAGCTGCCACTTTTCTTAAGTCTCTTGTGAGGTACTCTATCGAAGGCTTTACTAAAATCCAAATAAACAATATCATATTCTTTATCACTATCTACTGTCTCAAATGTTCCATTGAAGAACGTCAGCAAATTTGTCAGGCAGGAACGACCTCTCGTGAACCCATGCTGAGATTCATTTATCAAGTTAAGCTCTTCAAGGTGACTTCTGATAATGTCAGCAATAACTGATTCTAATAACTTGCCCACTATAGATGTCAGGTTTATTGGACGGTAATTTGAAGGAGTGGACTTATCCCCTGATTTGAATATTAGAACCACATTTGCCATCTTCCACAACTCTGGCACAACACCGGTAAGGATGAACGCATTAAACACACTCGTTAATGCCTGACTAAGCTCCATCTTGCATTCCTTTAGTACCTGGAAAATAACTCGTCGGTCCCCGGGGACTTATTTTGCTTCAGTTTGTCTATCTGTTTGATAACCATGTCCCTCGTGACAGTAATAACAGTTAATTTTAATTCATCAGGAACTGAGTAATTGTTAATTTCTGGAATCTCATTTATGTCTTCCTGTGTAAAAACTGACAAAAAATAGTCATTAAATAAGGAGCACATTTCCAGTTCATTATCCGTCAGCTGTCCATTCCCAATTTTCAGAGTTCATACTTTTTCCTTCACCTTCGTCCTATACACCTGAAAGAACCCCTTTGGATTGATCTTTGATTCATTAGCAACTGTAATTTCATAGTCACGTTTAGCCTTTCTAATCCCCTTTTTTACTTCTCTTTTAAGCTGAGCTTATTGGTCAGTAAGGTTAACCTGTCCTCTTCTGATGCGCCTATAAATTCCCTTTTTTCCCCTAATAGATGCTTTAGCCTTCTGTTAACCCGTTTGGAACCGTTATTATTAGACCTAATTTCTCTCTGAGGAATGTATATACTCTGAGCACGGTGTACATTATTAAGAAAAAAAAACCATAAATGCAGATCCCTTCGTGATCATAAGTATGATCATCGTCAATAATATCATTTGCCAGATAATCCCAATCGAGATTAGACAGGTGTTCCCTATGTCCATTATAATCGGCAGAACGAGAATCAGGGATTTTTACCGTATTATCATTATTCTTGTATTCCCAGTTAATGCTAAAAGTGACGGATTTGTGATCACTTGCGCCAAGCTCTTCAGTGATCTCTAGATTATTTACGAGTGTTTCCTTATTTGACAAGACTAGGTCTAGCAAATTATTACCCCTGGTAGTGATCCAAGCCTGGAGGTCGGTATATTACACCTAGAATTAGTTTTTCTTGACCTTCTACAAGCTCTACCCAAACAGATTCTGTTACTGTTCCATCTATTTTTATACCTGTTTTCGTGCAGCAATTAATATTTTCTCGAACATATATTGCAACACCTCCCCCCTTCTCATTACATCTATCCACATAGAACAACTTGAATCCTTGAATATTACACTCACCAGTCATATCCCGACACTTTAAATCATACCAGGTTTCAGGTAATGCAATGATATCAAAGTTCACAGCACATGCTACCAAACGTAGTTTATTAATCTTATTTCTTGCACTTCGACTGTTAGCATAAAATACCATCATATGTTTTTCTTCTGCACATTTTTCCTATTCACCTTCGATTTTTACACAATTTCTGAAATTATCATTTCCCAGAGTTACTCCATGACGGTTATTATTAAGATTCTTAATATCAGAGAATAAGTCAATATATCCATACTCATTATTTATCATTTCTAAACCCATACCTAACAACCCCCTCAACTACAAACTTATGGTTGAATAGTGTAGATCTTAATGCTACTGATTGCGGAAAGGATTTAGGAGTTCTGGTTAGCAGTAATCTGAAACCAAGACAACAGTGCATAACTGTTTGCAATAATGCTAACAGAATCCTTGGCTTCATATTAAGAAGTATAAATAATAGAAGTCCTCAGGCTGTTCTTCAACTCTATATATCCATGGTTAGGCCTCATTTAGATTATGCTGCACAGTTCTGGTCACCATATTACAGAATTGATATAAATGCACTGGAAAACGTACAGAGGAGGATGACAAAGTTGATCCCATGTATCAGAAATCTCCCCTATGAGGATAGACTGAGGGCCCTGAATCTGCACTCTCTAGAAAGGCGTAAAATTAGGGAGGATATGATTGAGGTGTTTAAATGGAAAACAGGAATAAATAAAGGGGATGTAAATAGAGTGCTGAATTATCCAGCCAAGACAGGACTCACAGCAATGGTTTCAAGATGGAAAAGTTCAGAATCAGGAAGGGCATAGGAAAGCACTGGTTTGGTAATAGAGTTGTGGTTGAGTGGAACAAACTCCCGAGTACCGTCATAGAAGCAAAGACCTTGTGTAGTTTTAAAAATAGGTTGGATAAATACTTGAGTGGGTGTGGGTGGGTGTGAGTTGGACCTGACTAGCTTGGGCTACCAGGTCTGGTGCCGTGCACCTAGGTGGTCATTGTTCAAGGCCGGGGGGTGGCATGGATCTGCTTCGCATGGGTCAGTAGGCTTACCGGCATTTGTAACCATGAGCGTTGTATCGTCAATATAGCCAACAATATGGATACGCTTACCGCACTACCCATTACATGGATGCTGCTCACACCCGGCCCCAGTGCCGTATATAATGGATCTTGATAAACAGCAAGTAAAATCTGTGATAACGGGCAACCCTGGCGAATCCCATGATGCAAATATTCAGATGTACCTAACTTCCCATTTACCTGGACGCGGAAACTCGCGTCAGTGTACAAACACATGACCCACTTAACAATCGTACGTGCGATTGAACTTCATCTGCCATTTTTCAGACCAAGACATTAATTTGTCCAAATCCTCTTGGAGTTCATTGCTATCCTCCTCAAAATGAATCATACGGCCTATCTTTGTATCATCAGCAAATTTGCTCATGTCACTCGTAATTCCTTCATCAAGGTCATTAATGTAAAGTAAAAGGACACAAGTGCAACTAATGTGACATTTATTGTGGCAACGTTTCGCTCTCCAGGAGCTTTATCAAGCCATTACGAAGGGTGTCCAAATAACGTCTGCATGAAATGTCCATTATGTTGCGGTGTCCGACAGATTGTAATAAAGTTGGTAGAATTACCGACAATATGTAAAGTAAAAGGACACAAGTGCAACTAATATGACATTTATTGTGGCAACGTTTCGCTCTCCAGGTAATGGCTTGATAAAGCTCCTGGAGAGCGAAACGTTGCCACAATAAATGTCACATTAGTTGCACTTGTGTCCTTTTACTTTACATATTGTCGGTAATTCTACCAACTTTATTACAAGGTCATTAATGTAAATTATGAACAAGAGAGGGCCTAAAACTGATCCTTGTGGAACTCCACTGGTGACTAATCCCCATTCAGATTTGACCCCATTAATGGAAACTCTCTGCTTTCTATTGGTAAGCCATGCCTCCATCTATGCTAGAACTTTACCTCCTATACCATGAGCTGCCACTTTTCTTAAGAGTCTCTTTTCTGGTACGCTATCGAAGGCTTTACTAAAATCCAAATAAACAGTGTCATATTCTTTATCAGCCTACTGCCTCAAATGTTCCATTGAAGAACGTCAGCAAATTTGTCAGGCAGGAACGACCTCTCGTGAACCCATGCTGAGATTCCTTAATCAAATTATGTTCTTCAAGGTGACTTCTAATAATGTCAGCTAACCTGACCGCTATAGATATCTGGCTTATTGGACGGTAATCTGAAGGAACGGATTTATCCCCTGATTTGAATATAGGAACCACACTAGCCATCTTCCACAACTCTGGCACAACACCAGTAAGGATGAACGCATTAAACACACTCGTTAATGGCTGACTAAGTTCCATCTTGCATTCCTTAAGTACCCTGGAAAACAACTCGTCGGGCCCTGGGGGCCCGACGAGTTTGATAACCATGTCCCTCTTTTCAGTAATATTAGTTAATTTGAATTCGTCAGGAACTGAGTAATTGTTAATTTCTGGAATCTCATTTATGTCTTCCTGTGTAAAAGCTGACAAAAAATTGTCATTAAATATGGAACACATTTCCAGTTCATTATCCGTCAGCTGTCCATTCCCAATTTTCAGAGGTCCTACTTTTTCCTTCACTTTCGTCCTATACACTTGAAAGATCCCCTTGATTCATTAGCAACTCTAATTTCATAGTCACGTTTAGCCTTTCTTATCCCCCTTTTTACTTCTCTTTTAAGCTGAACATATTGGTCAGTAGGGTTAACCTCTCCTCTTCCGATGCGCCTATAAATTTCCCTTTTCTCCCCTAATAGATGCTTTAGTCTCCTGTTAACCCATTTGGGATCGTTATTATTAGACCTAATTTCTCTCTGGGGAATGTATATACTCTGAACACGTTGTACATTAAGAAAAAAGTCATAAGCGCAGATCCCTTCGTAATCAGAAGTATCATCATCGTCAATAAAATCATTAGCTAGATAACCCCAATCGAGATTAGACAGGTGGTCCCCAAGTCCATTATAATCGGCAGAACAAAAATCAGGGATTTTTACCGTATTATCATTATTCTTGTATTCCCAGTTAATGCTAAAAGTGACGGATTTGTGATCACTTGCGCCTAGCTCAGGGGGCATTCCGCAGCAAGCAACGTTACCTTGAGGAAGTTGGATGTCTGCGTGTGAGTCATGGAGCATTGTGATGCACCCGGATGAGAGACTGGAGGTGAAAGCAAACGTGCCTGCTCTCTAATTCTGTCTAGATTACTTAACACTATGCTACGGCAAAATGGCAGCCAGGAAGTCATCAGTCAACCTCCTTGGCTATACTCCACTTTAATGATACTAGTTTCTTCCCAGTCGCCACAGGCTCCAGTGGTCAGACTCCAATCTTTTAGTTAAGCATCCTACGCCGTACTTGCTGAGATGGATGAGCTAGTGAAAGAAAAAACAGCGCCTTGGAGACCATCCAAGTTTGAATATCATGGCTTCCAACCAAAAATCAATATCTGTTGGAGAAGGAGACATGCCAATTTTTTTACAAATCATCGCCTGCTTCCTTAGGCTTGACGACTCCAAGACGAGTGAATGGTCGGTGAATGCTCCCTTACGATTTGTGTGCCAAAACCATGCGTCCGTTTTCACTGCCGATGGAAATAAATGGTATAAAATACCGACACAATAGAAATATAAACACATATGCAGTATAATATGATCCTTTACTGACAACGTTTCGCCCACACAGTGGGTTTTATCAAGTCACAAACAGATCTACCTGGGTGGAAAGTACGTGAGTATTTATAGGATGAGGTCAGGTTGAGAATGATGGGTCAGGTGGATAATGCTGCATGTGAAAATCTACCAAGTAGGGTCATAGAGTCTAATACCATAGGTAGCTTTGTAGAGAGATTGGATAAGTATAAGTGGTAACACGTACTTAACTCAGTGGTGACCTGTACTTAACTCAGTGGTGACCTGTACTTAACTCTGTGAAGACGTGTCTTGTGTACTCTCTGTGAATCTGAACAAGATGTCCTCTCTAGAGCAACTCTACCAGCAGCTAAAGGAAGAACTGAGGATGGCTAAGCTTGAGATACAGCGATTGACTGAGGAAAACAGGAAGATTCGTAGTAATCCTCCTGTTGAGAATCCTCAAGCCAAGAAAGAAACCTGGACAGTGGCTGGAAAGCATGGGACAAAGTTAAGGATCAAGAGGGCTACCTGACGAATGTGAGTCGACAACTGAGAACATCACGACGAACGACGCCAAGGAAGGTAAAACATTGTTGTTGTTGGGGATAGCCAGGTTAGGTACATGGATAGGGCCTTCTGCTTGAAGGATAGGAGTAGGAGGCAGAGGGTGTGTTTTCCTGGGGCTGGGATGAAGGATACTGTTAGCACCCGTCTGGATGACATCATGAGAGGTAATGGGAGCAATCCTATTATCTATCCCAGTGCTGGAGGCAATGATGTTGGCAGATGTAGGAGTGAGGACCTGATTAGCAGGTATAGGTCAGCAATAGAGATAATTAGGAGGAAGGGTGGGAACCCTGTCATATGTGGTATTTTGCCAAGGAGAGGAATTGAAAATGAATGGTTGTCCAGGGCAATTGGTGTCAATTGCTGGCTGGACAAATACTGTAAGGAAAATGCGGTAACATTCATTGACAACCGGGACCTCTTCTATGGCAGAAATGACATGTATGCCAGGGATGGGTTCACTTATCTAGGTCTGGGGGGGGCACTTGCAACGCGGGGGGGAGCTTTTGGACTTTAAACAAATGTTAGGGGAAGGGTTTTGGGGGAAAAACAGTGAAGTCCAGGCAGAAATATTATATTCTGGGGAAGTAAAAATAGGCAGAATTGGGGGATATTAAAAGCCATGGCACCGGGTGAAAGGAGAGTAATAGTTTAAAAGGAAAAGCAAAAATGAGCGGGAAGGGTAAAAAAAAAGGGGGTTTTTAAAATAAAAATTTATGCAATACCCGTATGCAGGAAAAATAGACGATTGAGACAAGCAGTGCGGGTATCATTGAAGTATTTCCCATAACTGAGAGTGGTTTAATTAAAAAAGCGAGAAAAGCCCCAAATGTCACTTTTCAGGGTTTTAAATTGTTTCCAATAAAAAAGTATCGGGAAGGGGTGGGGTGGCATTATGTCCGTTTGCTTGAACTTTTTGCATAAAAACGGGTATAAATCTGAATAACACATACAGACCCGGGATAGAATTTTCAGAGGGCAGAAAAATTATTTAGATGGGGACCAAAGGAGACTACTATGGGAGGAAATTTCAAGACCACAAGGCACGAAACGCAGTAATTCAGGAGACTTTAATTTGCTTACTATTTTTGGGCAACAAGGAAACCCTTTTAATAATTTAGAAAACAGGGGAACTGGAAAACAATGACACAAACCATTATTTTTAGCATTGATGGAAGTATGATAAGGATAACTCAGTAACAGTTCCAAATTTTTTTTTAGCAGATTACATGGCAAGAAACACTTATCTCTGTGGACTAGGGTAACAAAAGAAGCTATCATATGACAGCTTTCTTAACACAATCGCGCCCAAAGACATTTATCCCATAAAGGGAAAATTAGATCGAATAAAAGGCCCCAAAAATGGATGAATAATAGGCTCAAATATCTTTAGGACAGAAAAAAGGAATTTAAGCGTATCAAAAGATTTTGGGGGCCTTTAAATTAGTAATGACATTAAGAGGACGTTAAAAAGGGGTGGGAAAAGCAAAGGGGACTATAAAAATTAATTTGCTAGGGATTCAAAAAACTAACCCAAAAAGTTTTTTTCCGGGTTTTTAAAAAGAACAAAAGTTTAGAGAAAAAATGGGCCCACTTAAAAAAAACTCGGACACTTACGAAAGGAGAATGAATGTGCCGATTCTTAAAATTATTTTCCTCGGTTTTCACTCGGGAAAGACCTAAAAATACCCCATAAAAATTTTTTATAGGGCCTGAAAATGATAAATTATGCAAAAGGTTTAAAAACGATGGGCCTTTTAAAGCAAAAAAATCCCGGCCCGATGAATTTTTTTTCAAGAGTTTTTAAAAGAGGAAAAGGGAATTTTTTTTAAAACCATTGAATAATTTTTTAATTTTTCCTTCAAACAGGGTAGGGTCTGATAGGTGGAAGATGGCTAATGTAATCCTTTTTTTTTAAAAGCAGGGAACAAGTCGACCGTAAAATTACCGCCCAAAAACCCTAACCTCATGAGGAAAATTACAAGAGAAATTTATACTGATATTAAAACCCATCGGGATAACCAGCTTTTTAAATGATACTCACATGGATTCACGAGGGGCCCGGTCTTGTCTAACTAATTTATTAACTTTCTCTAAAGGTTTTGACTTTTGATCACGAAAAAGAATTTGATTTTGTTTACTAGTTTTTAGCAAGGTTTTTTGATAGATTTCCTCACTAAAGATTTAAAGAAAGGGGGCAGCCAGGGCTTTGGGGGAAAGTGCCCTCATGGATCGAGTCATGATCAAGACGGGAAAGCAGAGAGTGTGTTAAAGGGTTAACTCCGAGGGGGGACTGTAACAAGTGGTTTCCACAGGATCAGTTTTGGCTCGTTTTTTTATAAATATATCAATAATTTGATGGGGAAAATTACTAGTAAAATAAACAAATTCCCCCGATGACACAAAGAAGGTAGATAATTGTTCAAACGAGATATCAAGAAACTTCAGGGGGATTTAGACAAACCAGTACCGGGCCAGAAAAGTGGCAGATACATTTTACTTTTAAATAATGCAAGGGTTTCAAACTCGGGAGGCCAAAACCCCTGGCATTTATAATTTAAAAAATGTAGAACTTAGCCATACAGAATACGAAGGGGACTTGGGGGGTTAGGGTAAGCAGAACCAAACCCAAGACAGCATGCCAAACGTACATAAAAGGGCGAAAGATTACTGGATTAAAATCAAAAATGTAAGCAATAGAAATTCGCGTTATATTTACAGCTTTTTACATCATTAGTAAGGCCTCACCAGTTACCACTCAGTTCGGGCTCCAAAACAAATTGCCTTGTGAGCCTTCCCCTTTTAAGTGGACGCAGCCCTTACTAGAGTCTGCACCTATGAATGGAAAGGCAATTTGGGGCGACAGGCCCGGAGCTTTGGGCCTAATAACGCAGTTTTTTCCAAAGGGAAAAGATCAAGATCCCGCCGAGAAATCTCTTGCAATGATGTTTTAGGGGCCAGATCCTGTGAATAGATTTTCGTATCACGATATAAACTTGAGTGGGCAGGGCCCCACCCATACTTGGGGTGTCATTGATAAAAGCTGACCTTTCAGAAACAAACCGAGTATGTCAGACCCGTCTCCACTCAGACTCAACGCCATGAACCATACGAGCACCCGGGTGGGGGGAGCAAAGAGTACTTTTGCTCGACTAATACAACTATACGCCGCTCATTATACGGTGCACCGGCGTTTTCTCACCTCCTGCAGAGCGGTAAAGGGGGGAGGTTCGTACAAAATCGGGGGAAAGAACTGTTTGGGGAAACCCCCGTCTGGACCAAAAAAATGTTCCCGCTGGGCCCCCGGGTTCCTTTTCCCGGGTGACGAGTAAGATACATAAACCCTGCAAAATAGCCGCGTTTTAAAGGCACAAAGGGATCCACTAAGGAGCGGAATTAACAACAATAACACAAGATCCTACACTCTTCACGGGCTACTCCTGGTTCGTTCGTTTTTGCTGCTGGGCGGGGGCTGCGCCTAACAACTACTCATGGAGAAAAGTTTTTGCCTTTCCGTTGCTGGGGATCATCACCCCTCATTGGGGCCCAGACCGGGCCCATGTTTGATTTTTGCAACTACCTACCCCAAGTGCCGCATCAAAAAGACAAGCGGCACGGCAAGGGCAAAACAAGTTATGTATTTCACAGATGGTTCTGTCGACTCTGACAAAATGAGCAGCACGTACTGTACCACAATGTCCCCAACAAGGGTGGCGACCCCGACCACAACGACCTTCAAGCTGAGCGGTGGGGAATTTAGCAGGCATTTTCACATGCCCTACGACATCGACCCCCACCTGTCATACATGTTGACTCCACCTCTGCAATCAATGCCCCTCCCTCCCTAACCACAGAAATGTTCACTCACACATCGACCTGAGCATAAAGACAGCCTTAGAAGTTCAGGGGAACAGATCGACACTGAACGGGTCCCCACCATCGGCATCCGGGAAAAGAGGCGGCAGATGATCACTTTAAGCAGCCACGAGTATCCCATTTTTGGGGTTTTCGTCCCCACGCCCACGACAGACCCAAAATGGTGGCTGCCCGAGCAAAGAAACTTATGGGGAGTCTTAGGTGATTCCCATCTCAACAGGGTACCGAGCGCGACCAGGGGGAACCCCCCCCTATAGATAGAAGCTGGTCCCAAACCCCGTGTACCGCCATCCATCGGGTTCGTTTTGGGGTTTTCCCCCAGCCAGGATCTGGTAGAAAAGGCGGGGGATGTGCCATACGACACACGTTGTCCAGCGCCCCCAACACCCCTGTCTCCGGTGCCAACTACTGAGACACTCCGCAGGCAACTAGCACGATGTCCCCTCCTAAGACGACCCAGAGAGGACTGCGCCTGTACTAGTTTATCATGGAGTCAACGAAATATACAAGCTGTTGCCTGTGTCTTAACAACATATCCTCCTCCTCGCTAGTGTCCACAGTTAGGAGTACATACAGTGTTGTCGCTTTTGAGACACACCAGATGTACGACCAAAACAGTGCTTGAGCAGCATACGTTGCAACATTGCAGAACCCTTTCTCCTTCGGGAGTCAGAGACGGGTCATCGCAAGATTAAGACCCGTGCCAGGACTCCGGTCTGGTGGACATTATACATACATACATACCTCTTTATCCACTTCCTCATCCCTTACCTAAGCTTCCACTTCCTCTGCACCCACCTTCGCCCACCCCTCCTCCACCATATCCAAGACTTCATCCACCATATCCAAGACTTCATCCACCATATCCAAGACTTCATCCAGGTACAACTCCACCTCCTCCAGACGAAATGCACCCAACCCTAAACCTGATGTAGTAAGAAAGTTTTTTCTGTCCTATCTAGGGTTTCGTTGATCTTTTTGCTACCACCTCTTCCTTACTAAATGGATAGAAATAAATGGTATAAAATACCGACACAATGGAAATATAAACACAGTGAGCTTTTTCAAGTCACAAACAGATTTACCTGGGGTGGTGGAAGGTACGCGAGTATTTATAGTCAGGTTCAGAATGTTGGGTCATGTGGAGAATGCTGTATCTGATGATCTACCGAGTGGAGTTATAGAGTCTAAAATCTTGGGTAGCTTGGAAGGGAGATTGGATAAGTATGTTAGTAGACCTTCTCCAGTGTTCCTCCATTCCTATATTCTTATGTGGGATAGCGATGCTGCAGTCATTACAAGGGATTAAGTATACCCCTGCAGAGGATGGAAGTTTGTCCTGTCTATTACTGGTAATGTCCTTCATGGTAGTGGTTGTGGAGGTAGATACTTGGAATGAGGTATTGGAAAAGATATTGGAAACGTGTTTGGCAATGGAGTTGGTGGGCAGGACTATGTATCTCTTCTCGCCAGTGTCTTCTCTGGGTGTGTTGAAGATGTTTAATTAAGTACCTACTACACAAGCCATCGATCTCTTGCACAGGAAAATTAACGATTCACTTGATCTTCCGTTTCCAGCCAGCGATTTCATCGACCTTGTTGAACTATGTGTTGGCTTTACGTGTTTCTCTTTCGAAAATCACCTCTTTCAGCAGACTTTTGGACTACCCATGGGTTCGCCACTCATTGACGTCCTGGCAAACCTATACATGGAATATCTGGAAACCGAGCGTTTCTCCACCATTATTCCTTCGTCTGTCACCTGGCTCCGTTATGTTGACGACATTCTCCTCATAACTCCCAGACACTTCAACGTTCAAGCTCTCCAAGACAAGCTCAACCAAGTAGAGCCCTCAGCCCAGTTCACACTTGAAGAAGAAGTCGACAACACTCTTCCTTTCCTTGATGTTCTTCTCTGCAAAGCTGACCATGAATATGGAAAATTTTATAGGGTGCTTACCTGTATGTACCTCAACATTATATACATACCAGTAATCTCATTGGGAGACAACCATATTGTTTACCGTAGTCACCCCGTGTAGACATGTGAGAAAACTTAACCACCCCTGGTCACGGCAGGTGGTCCCTTCGACCTCACAATCTTATCCATATCTATCCGAGACCAGTATGGATTGGATAGCACCCACAAGTACGGTGCTACTAATTAATTGTGGACTGTATAGATTATATTAGTGTAACTGAATGAAGGGGGGGGTAGGTTACACATGGATATATCCATCAAGGAAAACCACTTGTACATAATCTCTCCACTTACCAGATATTCTCTGGTGGTCACTTGATGTAGCTGGATCACTCATAACCTATCCAATTACAACATACCTAACTGGCCAGTATCAGTCTGCTATAACTAGAAGGGTTACTTAACTGTGGGTGATTGATACTCCTTATTTCCTCCATTCACCATCTCATTTCGATGTTCTGCTACACCGACACGGTTCTCATTCCAGCAGGACGAGGTACCTGTCGGTTTGTCCCGGTTTAGAAGTCGTGCTTCCATAAAGCTTCCCTATCCTCGGTACGAGAATCACACATTCACTCTGAGCAGGGCGATCTATTTCACATCCCGCATTCTCTTAACTCAATGTTATTATCACTGATTACATTACCATTCACAAGTCGATTTAACCTCTCATAATTATTATACACATTAGAGGTCACTCCATTAAGATCTGAGGCCGATGAGCGAGGATTAACACACGGGTATTTCCCCTGGACACACACCATGGCCGTGCACCAGTCACACCCCGTCAAACCATTATTCACTAATTTTACCACCCTTTTACGGTGGTCCCGTAAATCACGTTCCCTTACTCTTCACCAGGAACAGTTACGACACTTTCTATTATGAAATGAGGCCTATATTAATCCTTAGGCCGCCGTGAATGCCAATTTCGTGGTTCCATGCTTTCCCAGCCTCCTCACCACATTCAAAAACACTCCCGCCTCCCCATGGCCCGAGTCGCCCCAAACCCCCACACATCCGCACATGCGCAAAGGGAACTCTTGGTTCTACCCTATTGTCAAATACATTTTTGACTCACATCGACACATCAAACACCTACCAGGCGCCACAGCTTCGGAAAATCAAAAATTTTCCACACTGCGGCCGGGCGGAGGTCGTTGCTAGACGACTTACATAATGTGGAGTACAATTTTCCCATCTTCACTGGCCACCTGGCTTGGGAACTCCAACATTGATATTTACATAATCACCCATTAATTCTTTCCACCTGTTAACTCCTCAGGTAGGGCTCCATCCAAAGCACACTTAAGCCTCCATGCTTCTGGTATTAACAATTTCCCTCTTATTGTAAGGTATGACACTAAGTCTATGCTCTCGGGGCTAATTTGTTGGGCATACTGGAATTATGAGACTTTACAATAACAAGTCTCTCTCAGTAAACCCAAGTCAGCCCCAGCACATTACTGCATATAGGCACCAACTCCATGGCCATCCAATTTATTGAACCCTCAAAATGGACTAATTAGTGTTCCATTCTCTCAGGGGCATAAGCCTATGCTCCCTGGATTAATTTATTGGGCATACTGGAATTATGAGACTTTAACAATAACAAGTCTCTCTCAGTATCCCAAGTCAGCCCCAGCACATTGCTGCAGATAGGCACCAACTCCATGGCCATCCATATTTATTGATCCCTCGAAATGGACTAATTAGTGTTCCATTCTCTCAGGGGCATAAGCCTATGCTCCCTGGATTAATTTATTGGGCATACTGGAATTATGAGACTTTAACAATAACAAGTCTCTCTCAGTATCCCAAGTCAACCCCAGCACATTAACTCCATTAGATCCAGTCATGGTTAGAGAATTATTAATCACTGATTATGCAGATTATACAACTTAAGTAGGCGCCTTATAAGAGTAATTCTTGCACTTTACTCTTGTATAAATCCTAGCCACACATGTGCTAGCAATTAATTGGGCTAATTATCATCCATCACACGATCGATTAAACTTGTGCACCCTACACCCACTTCCTTCAATCAGTCACTTAATTATTAAGTAATTAATTCAATTAATTTTTTCACTGATTGCATCCGGTTCAGGAAGGACCAACGGGCAGATATGGAAAATTTTATAGGGTGCTTACCTGTATGTACCTCAACATTCGATCCTGTACTCCCTGGAATGCAGGCAGAAGAGATACTACGAAAACAAAAGACTCGGCAGACGATGTAACATCCTCCCAATTAGAAGCAGAGGTGTCACTAGCACGTTAAGAGACAACTCAGTAAGTGTCAGGTGCCCAAGACTGTTCAACTGCCTCCCAGCATACTTAAGGGGGATTACCAATAGACCCCTGGCTGTCTTCAAGAAGGCACTGGACAGGCAACTAAAATCAGTACCTGACTAACCAGGCTGTGGTTCGTACGTTGGATTGCGTGCAGCCAGCAGTAACAGCCTGGTTGATCAGGCCCTGTTCCACAATGAGGTCTGGTCACAGACCGGGCCGCGTGGGCGTTAGTAAGTAAGTAAGCAAATTTATTCAGGTATACACAAATACAGTTACATAGAATTATCATACATAGCAGCATATGTGTAGAGAACCTAGGATAACCCAAAAAAGTCAGACGGAGTGACTTATTTCCATTGGGGTCCTTATACCTTATTATTATAATACAAAGGTTATAATATTTTCTTATTATTCTAAAATGAAGATAACATCTTATTATCATACTAAAAAGACTGTCTACTACACGAGGGTCATTAAGACTATCTACATTACGAGGGTCATTACTAGGAATAAGGTAAAATTTACACGTATGTTAGCTAAAAAATAGAAAATCATTCCCCTCCCTTTCTGTAGCTTCATTCATCAAACAATTTTTGGCAGTCTTCTTGAACTGGTTCATGCTATGACTGGCTTTGACATGTGCGGGTAGTCTGTTCCATTCCTTTATTGCTGTACAATAAAAGGTGTTTGACGCCTGGCCACTGACTGTGGGTACTACAAAGTTGTGCTCTCTCCCCCTAGTACTATGATTGCTTTGGTTCCCAACCTTGACAAAATTGACAGCAAGATATTCTGGACACTGTTCGTGAGCAATTTTATAAACATGATTTAGCTTCAGTTGTTTTACTCTGTCTTCAACATTCAGCATATCCAACTGCTGTAATTCATCCTGGCCTACATGTTCTCTTGGTCCCAGCCCCAGGATGAATCTTACGATTTTGTTCTGGGTGATTTGCAGTATATCTTTCAGTTTTTTTTGTCAAGGCAGAGTACCATAAAGAGCAAGCGTAATCCATATGGCATTGTATAAGGGCTAGACATAGGGTCCTGCGAGCCTCAGTAGGTAGACAAAGTGCTTGTCTATACAGGAACTTCAGTCTGGCATTCGCTTTCTTTACTACACTGTTCCCTATCAATTCTCCTGACATGCATGGGTCAAAGTGGATTCCCAGATATTTTACTGATGAACCAAAGTGATGGGCTCCCCATTACACTGAACATTAAAATCATTTACCCTTCTCATTTATGTTTCGTTCCAAAGAGAATGGCTTCAGTTTTCCCTAGGTGTAATGATAGTTTTGTTGTCTACTAACCATTTGCTGCAGGACTCCAGTTCCAGTGTTAAAAACATTAGCAATATCTTGTGGGTCTTTACCTGTCACTAACAGAGCACTGTCATCTGCATACAGTAGGAAGTTTGCACTTGACACTGATAGGCATATCATTGACATAACATAAGAAAAAAAGGGACCCAGAATACTCTCCAGGTAAACTCCAGGTAATACCTCCAGGTAATACACACGCACTGTTGTCAGTGATGGAGTTCATGGTGTGCAAAAGATCTCTCCATTATCAATGTAACTTATTAAGATCTTGCCACGGCAAAAGTGTTTGAAAAGAATAGCTACTTTCACAAATGATTTCAGGCTTCTTTTATCTGAAAGAGCTTCTGATATCTGTGGATACGAAATAATTCTTCTTTTTCCTGAAGTGGTTCAGTCACCAGCAGTCCCTCACATCTTCCACAAAGACCGAAATCTTCCAGACTCTTAAACAAAGTTGCATCCCGTGGGTCAATGACAGTAGCTGTTTGAGTGAAATTTCATTTTATAAGAACAGACGAAGATGCTACGTATTCAACAGAAATGGCTGAGTACAGTTTACATTACTCTATAAATCTATAGAACATCATCAGCTTTCTTCGTCCTTGTTTAGTTTTCAAATTACAGTTGTAATCTGAAAATTAAACAACTCCAAAATTACTGATATTACTTTAGTTCTAGAGGACGACCCTGTTTTGTGACAGCTTGACATAGGGTAAATGCCACTTCCTGGATCAACAGAAACTCATGATTCCCCTTTTTAGTTTGTAAAACAATGATTATCAGAAATTATTCCAGACACGAGAACAGATAGTTGCAACGAAAACCATGCTGGTGGCATATACACTCTAGAAAAAAAATATTTGGAAAGCCTTTCTTAGGAAACGCCTAGAAACCATTGTTTGATCCCAATACGGTAGAAAAGCTCTCACTTGCGAATGCAATTACGTTGTCCATGGACTTTCTCTCTGGCTATAAATACCTTTCTTCACTGCTTTGTACAATAATGTGGCACTGGCATCGCCAACTTGCACAATATCTACAAGTGAAATCTGTTATTTCTGACCTTACTTTGTCAAAAAAGTCTCACAATAAGTGTCAGTACTTGCAAAACCGAGACGTCAGCTCTCTCACTGAAAATTAAAGAAAATTTGTTCTTTATGCATATGTTAGTAACTTTCTAACATTCTGCATGTACTAGGAAGCTTAAGTATTCTTAATGAAAACTTTTGCAATATCACTGTCTGGCAGAAGTTTCTTTTAAAACTAATACCAAGTGTTTCGGCATGTTTGTGTTCTGCCATGAAACTTGAGAGGATTAATTCTGCTTATGCAACCTCATCACAATGAACTAATCCTGATACGTTTTTAAAAATGCTTGTTGGCATTTACATTTACATGATGTGGCATGCAAAGAGTATGTTACAATTTATTCAACATATGTCACACTCCCATATAAGCTGCCTTCTAACCAGCGAACTGATGCTAAGGGTTTAACGATCAATAGAGTACCCAAAGCTGAAGCAACGTGGTTCATTTGCAATAACATTGGCAGACTTGCCTGCCTGCTGGTTGAGCACAGTGCTCTCTCTCTGGCTTCTGTTTTGCCATCTGTTACCGTGGTGTACACTTATTATTCTATTTGTACATATTGTGTGTAGTGTACATATCTCTATATAGTGGGTGAAGGCAAAATATACATTATAGTCTACTGCTGAGTTTGTTTGCTCCAATTCCCATTATAATCAGGTCTCCCAGGCCATTCATTACCTGTGTTTGTAATACATGACTTATTATAGTTTTTCAACTTAAAATCACCTACCATGCACAGCACGGAGATTTATCTGATGAGTCAAGCTTGAAGAAGTCGTGCATCGGGCCATTCATACACTCTGCTTTATATAAGCTTGCTGATACCATACATAGATCTTTACTATGGTGGTGTACCAGCACCACTGATCCCTGCATCGTGCCCTAGTCTCTGTGCACCAGCACCAAAAATTTGAAGGTGATCGAATGTGCGCCTTCTCGAGTTTTGAGTGAAATGAATATGAAAAATAGAAAGAAAAAATTATTTGGATGTCCCACGTGAAGAATATCTAATTAGCAAAAGGTATCATTTGCCGAGTGGATGATAGTAACCTGGTCTGCCATTACTGCACAAGAAAAGAACTGAGTCGCACAAGAGCACACACCCAGGGCTTCATTCTTGGGGCTTTTTCACATTGCTTCGTTATCTTTTCATTTTACTTTTAAATTAAAAATAATTAAGTAACACATATGTTTTTATTGTTTTAAGATTTACGAACTTACAGAAAAACTTTTTATTGTGTTTTGATTTTAAATTCAAAACAACAATTATGTACTTTAAAACTGTATCGTCCTTGTGTTTCGATTTAAATACAAGTTAAAAATGTATATTATAATTTAGAATTATTTGGTACGTGTCATGGCGCCTTTTTTATGTGCTTGCCCCCCCTAACTTTAGAACCTGGCTACGCCTTTGATGCAATGCCCAGACTCTGGCCTAGTCTGGTTCAAACCTGGTGATAGATTGAGGCGGGCGTGTGTGGCTGCAACTCTCTTGTGTATGCCAAGTTATAATGAACTGCAAGATTTAAGGATGTCCTTTTACTCGTTCCGTTAACTGGCGAAACCATGTTATGCCCGTTAATGGGGGTATAACAGACGGTGGCAGCTGGTGCCTAGTTACGGAGTTTTTGGAGACCATCAGTGCTGGAGGCGTGCCTAACAGGAGCCTGCCTCATGCTGACCCATTCACTACCCACCGCATTCTCTCACTTTCTTACTGTATATTGGGCGTGGACTTTGTTACTGTGATAGTGCTAGGAGTTAGGCCTGTTCACCGCCATTAACCCAGGCTAAGCTAGCTTGTGCTCCTGTGTGTTCCAGCTCTCCAACCCTGCTGTATGCTATCTTGAGCCCTAAAATTTCCCTTCAAGTGGTAGATGAAGGAATTAGGACTTGAAGCAAGCTTGTGCCACCAGTAAGCCATCCCAGACTTCAGTAAGCTGGTATCGTCTCTAAGAAGGCTTGGCCCTGTCTGAGCAACTGCTCTGCCCACACGTCCGCTGTGAACATTCCTGCCTTGTCAAGCAAGGCATTTTCTAATCCAGTTCTAAGCAACTGCCTTATTAAGCAAGCAGAGCTATCTGTGCTTCATGTGCACCTGTCGCTCATACATTGGTAAGCCAGCCCCTCAACTTTGTGATACATTGTCCTCTTCGCTTACGGGCTGAGTGGACGCACTGCGCAAACAGCTCTTGCTTTCTCTGGTGCGCAACTTCCTGTTTTCACCAAGATGGCTGCCAGTTACCGCAGGAGGAGCAACACCGTGTGTGTTGACCTTTGTTAAAAGGGGCAATTTACCCTACGAATGCCTCTGTTTTATTACCAACGATTATACGGGACACGTTTGGCATTGAAGCTGAAGACTTACACGGAATAGCACTTAATGGATCATCACGAATCTTCATAAAGTTCTGCACAGTGGAGGCATATGAAAGGAGGGTGACTCAGTATCAGGAAAGAACATCACCCGTATCATCTGGTCTGGAGGTACGCCCTGCGGGATGCCTCAAAATACTACACCTGGGTGAGGATCCGCAACGTCCTTTCGAGGCAGACGATGTGATATCAGAGAGACATTCAAAGAAAATGGTGAGGTGCATGATATAACTTTACTTCAAGGGACGGAGGGAATCTATGAAGGGTTTGCCGGCTGGATCTTACCCCGCAAGATGTTTTTTAAGAAAAACCTATTCCATCGTAGTTGTCCTGGAGGATTTTAGGACACAGCTGTACGTGACCACGCGGGACAACGAAAGACGTGTCGCCTGTGCGGCGCTTTTGACCACATGGCGGCCGGATTGGTAGAGCAACAGCGCCGCGGCCTTGGGCGGCAAGTAGCCACGGAGTCTCAGCGGAACCTCTGCCGAAGATTTGAGTGCAGCGGGCCACAGGTAAATGGGCGGGGGGGACGAAGTGGAGGGCGTGTTAGGGAATTGTGTGACATAACAAGTGGCTTCGGATACTCCCCGCAAACGGGCCCGGGAGTTGAGCAGCACCTGTGGGGGTGGGAGAGACCGGTGATCCACAGAGTTATCACGCCCTACAGGGATGATTAAGTTCTTTCCCTGGACGTGCCTGCGGAGGAGAACCCAGCTACAGACAGGAGACTTCTGACGGTGAGAAGGGAAACTTGATTGAGCAGATTCCAGAGCCTCTGGGGTCAGAGCCTGGCATGTTGCAGTTGATCGGTGGAAGCTGAGGTGCACAAGGGCAATGGAAATACTGATATGGAAATTGAGGGCACATCTAAAAGAGGGCTGGAGGCTCGGGGATGAGGAGGTTATAACACCAGCTCAGCGTCCCAGGGAAGAAGACGTGGGCGGGAAAAGTGTTAGAAAGGGCGGGGTATGCACAGAGGGGGGGGGGGGCACAGGCGGGAAAAGAGTGCACGAGAAAAGACAGAAGCAGCAAAAAAGTGGAACAGACAGGACACAGAGACATAGAGGAAAGCCACCCTTTCTGAATCTTTAAGTGTCTAACGATAAACGTGAATGGCCTTAGAGCTGAGGGTAAACGAGTATGGTTGGGAGGAGGGTTTTGCGGCGTTTTAACATTGATGTGTGTTTTTATTCAAGAACACAATTTCAAAGTATGGCAGAGAGTTGAGGCTGAACGGTTTTAGGATGTATGTTAGTAGTTCAGGGAAATTAAAGGTGGGGTGGCAGGGGCAGTGAGGGAGTCCAGCCCCATTCCACATGCTCAAGTGGAAAGAGGGAGGGGAGGTGAGGGTGGAGGGTGGAAGGGATATGGGGCGAGATTAGAGTATGTTTTCTGGGGATATAATGCCGGCAGATAGTAACATAGGGGTTAAGGTGAATTTGTAAGAGGTTTTGCTTTTCTACATGCGGGGTTTAACCAATGGTTTCTATAATAGTGGGGATTGGAATTGGGGTAATCAGGATAAGGATGTGGAACCGAGAGGGCAGGGTGTGTGTTTGGGGGTTATTGAGGGATTTTTTGAGGGATGCCGGGGTTTATGAAAATAGTCGGGGGCGATGGGTGAAAAGTAGAGTAACACTTTATGCGGAGGGGTTATGCTGCCAGGTTGGATCGTATATATATAACTCGAGATATAACATAGAACGTGTAATGACGATAGATTTAGGTTTTTTTCGGACCATCGTGCAGTTTTGGCAGAGATGGCATGGGAAGGATGGTTCGTAGGTATGTGGGTTATTTGAAATGAATGTGAGGCTACATCAGGGAGAGGGGGAGGGGTTGTTTTTTAGGGAAATGGTGGAAGCAACTATGGGAGGCTCGCAACGAGAGGAGGATATCTTGGGAAATGGTGGGAGAAGCACCTAAATTGCAGATTAGGGAGTATTACCAGCATAGGGGAAAGGGATGAGGCGGGGTGGAGGAAATGGTTTACAGAAATATTTAGGGGGGGCAGCTAAATGATTGTTATGAAGGGGGAGGGGGGGCTAGACATGGGGGAAATAGAGGTTTTAAGGGGAAGATTGGGGGATATACAAAATTTCTCGTTTTGATGCGATACGTGTGGGGGAAAGGGTTTTTTAGAGGAGGTTCTATGGGGTGACAAACCGTCAGGATGTGTTTTGAGGAGATTTAGGAATAGGCAACAGATGACCACGATTATGGGATTAGAGGTGTGTAAAGGGTGGGGGATATAGGGGGGGCAGGTACTTAGTACCACCGATGGAATGAGCAATTAGCTGATTTTTGGGTTTAGGGAGAATTTTAAGCAGAGGGAGGGGGGAAAGAGAGGGAGGGAGAGATTCTGGGAGAAGGAATTCGGGGTATTTTAGGGGAGGAGGAGAGTGCGGTAATAGAGGGTAGGATCAGTGAGGAGGAGGTGGAGGAGGCGATAATGGCTTGAGTAGGGGAAAAGCGCCGGGCATTGATGGAATTCCTAATGATTTCTATATTACACTTTGGGATTGTAGAAGGAATGTCTGGTCCGGTTGTTTAACTGTATGAAGGAAAGGGAGTGTTGGGGAATCGCGGGGCACGGGGTAGTAGTTTTGGTCTATAAGGGAGGGGGGGGGAAGACCTTGGGTGCTTTAGGGCGATCTCCCTCATGGTGTGCAGATTAAAAAGTTTTTGCGAAGGTTTTATGTAACCCTATGGAAAAGGTGCTTGACCGAGTCCTACATAGAGGAAAGTGTGGGATTCCAGGTCGAGTATGCGTGGGGGGCAGGGAAGAATTTAAAGGGATTTTGTGGAGGTAGACAACGGGGGGGATCTTGGGGATTGATTGGAACCCAGGCTTATGACAGTGTAGATAGACATATTTTTGTGGTTGTTTTAAAAAACGGGGTTTTTGGTGAGGGAGATTGTGCGCTGGGCGACTACTTTGTATACGCCTGCAACGGTCAGGGTTCAGGTTAATGGAATTTAAAGGGTTGCCAGTGCAGATGGGGATGGGTTTGCGACGGGGTTTTGCCCCTTGTCTCAAATCCTCTTTGCATGCATGCAGGACCCTTTTTTTTAGGCTTATAGAGGAAGGAGTGTGGGAACAGGGAGAGGTGGGTCCTGGGAGATGTGGTATTGTGGGGTATGTGGATGACACCACAGTTTTGGTAGGAGGGAAATAGGATTGGGGAATGTGGGACGTATAATAGAGATTTTTTGGTGGGGCGACAGGGATGAGGGTTAATGGAGCAAAATCAAAGTTATTAGAAGTAGGCACGTGGGGGGGGGGGGGGTTGGGGGAACAGTATGGGTGGAACGTAGTGGATAGAATTAAGATATGTGGGGTTGTGTATATGGCGGACGCTGGGGGGGCACAGAGAATAAATTCCAAGGAAGTAGTGAGTAGAGCGATGGTAGGATGCGCGGGGGAGGGCTGGGGATGTAAAAATTGCAGCAGAGGGTTTGGGGGTAGTAAATACACTTGTTTACAGTAAAAGTGTGGGGCGTGGCAGAAATAATCCCCTGAGGTCGTGTGATATTCAGGAACGGAGAGGGTGGTTTGAGGTATTTTGTGGGTTATGGGAAGCCATGGCTACGGGAAAGGGGGTGGTGATGATGGGCGTGCGGCAGGGTGGGCTGGGTCTTATACCTTTGGACACACGAGTAAGGCAGTGTATGTTTAAGCAGCGATACTTGAGGGGGGGAGGGGAGAGGGGTAGAAGGGTGGGAGAGGTCATGAAGGATGTGCGAAAATGGTGGAAGGGAAAGGGACTACTGGAGTGGTGAAGATATGGTGCGAAATTTTGGCAGTAAGGGGAACAAAAAAAGTAAGGGTAAGTAGGCTTGTGGAGGACAGTAGGCAGGGTACAGTGATACAAGGGAGTAGCTACATACCCCCAAAGTATGATTGGAGGGGCATTTGGGAAGACTTTCGGAAGATCAGATTAAGGGCCAAGGGTTCGTGAAGAGGTTTATAGATTCTTTATGGGAATTCTAGCTACAAGGTCAGTGCTATATAGAATGGGTTATGTAGGTGCTGGCACTTGTTTGCATTGTGGGAAGAGAGACGGCTTTTCATGCCATAAAATTTTTTGTGAAACCTTGGGTTTTGTAAGGGCATGGTTAGCGGAGTTCTGGGTATAGTGGCGGGAGGGGAAGAAAGCATTTCGACTTTGAGGGCTTTGCATTTTGATGTGGGGAGGGTTTCCAAGACATTCGGAGGGCAGTGATGATGTAGTGGCAGAATTTTTTGTAAAGTGTCCCTTTGGTGCATTTCGGGAGGTGGGGGGTGAAAAATAGGGTGCGGGCGCTTGCGGCGAGTGTGTATCGTACAGTATGCAGAAATAGGCTACATATGGGGGGTTGTGGGTAAAAATTTTCCCTTGGGTTATCGAAATCTGTCGGTAGGTGTAATGTTAGTGTTGGTGTAGTTTAGAGCTGGATTGGGCTGGTTCTCCCTAAACTGGCATTCTTGTTTTTTTTTGAGATTAGTGGAGGAAAGGAAGGTGGAATAAAAGTGTGTGGTAGTGGAGCATATGGGTGTAAAGTCGTTAGGAATGGGGGGGGCGTAGGGGGGTGAACTGGTGACATTTGGTTAAGAGACAGGGGTTTTATGACTTTCGACGTCAGGTAAAGAACTTGAGCATGGAAGGGAACGTGAGTTGTGTTTTTTTTAATACAGATAGCAGGGGTCAGGGATGGCAGGGGGTGGCTTTCTGAAGTGTCTTTTGCCAGGTTGGTTTTGTTAATGATTGAGGTAGTACTGCCCGGTACATGTTTTATTAGGAGCCAAAGTTATATTGTGTAACTTAGTGCATGACAGAGTAAGTCTGATATTGCTCTGGAACATTGTTAATAAATATAGAATATCTTGTTGAACATAATACATAAAAAATGGGGAAAAAAAGTATAGTGATGAGTTACAATTTCTAGTGTACTGTTAACCATATTAGTTGTATTCTTCACTTTGTCAAATAATTACTATCATATATTGTTATAAGTTATTTATGTTAGTTCTTTTTTTATACGTTTTAAGTGAACAAATGTAAGGGGTTTTGACTCTAATGCAAGTGGCATTTTTCTTGCACTGGGGAAAAGGGGGAAATGTAAAGTAAATATGATTTGGGTCATAACGAAATGTCATGGATATATGACACTGTATTTAAAAGACGGGAAGGATTGTGAGGGTTGTCAATATATGTATTATTTCTTATGTAAATTTCATGGAACTCAGGTGATAATAATGACACCTATTATGTCGGGTGATAAGTATTGATATTATGCTTATTGTAATATAAATTTTATTGATGAAATGTATAATCTGGTTTTTAGCTTTGGAGTAAAGAGATAAAAAGCATAGGGGATGGGGATATTTTGTAAAACACAAAGATGAATCAGCAGTATGTAATTAGAAAATGTAACATTTTTTATTTTTTTTTGTGGCGGAGACGATAAGGGTTCTCATATTCCTTTGTTTTTGTACCTTAATGTATTTTTAAATTTAATGACTGATGGAGGTTATGAGTGGTGACGGCAGACACAGTTACTAGACATGTGGGGGGGGGGTGAAGAGTCAGCGGTAGTGTATTAAACCCACCACCGTGCACGATATTGATTGTTATCATGGGGTATATGAGGTTAGGGTGTGGATTGGTTTCTTTGGTGGATGTGTGCCATCATGTTCAGGGCTTTTCTTGTAATTATAGTCAGCCTTTTAGATGGGGTTGTGGTTTATACATGTTTTTCAATGATATCCTTAATGCTCTAATAAATGTATAAGAGATGTCAATGAGTATACTCAGGTGAAAGTGGTATGTTTTTTCAAGGGGGGGGGGGGGAGTTGTCAGCATTACTAAAATAGGACTATCGTTTTTATTATAAGACCATTTTTTCACGTGAAGCACGGTACATAAAAGTAGTGTTTGATTGGAGTGCAGCAGCCAATTCTGATGTCATTATATAAGTGCTTCTTTTGGGAAAATTTGTGTAGTCCACTGCAGATTTTTCGTTTACTGCCTGTACTTGTTACATATTGATTATGTTTCCCATAAAATTTTGTACCTGAGTTTAAATAAAATATAAAAAAAAAAACTTTGTGTTCCAGGCCATGTCCAGTGGTTTTACATGCCCAACCGGCCGGCCGTGCTAATTATTATTATAATCAAGGGGGAAGCGCTAAACCCGGAGGATTATACAGCGCCTGGGGGGGGGATGTGGAAGGCATTCAGGCTTAATTCGGGGAACTGGAGCACAGATCCAATTCCCTAAATCAAGAGCCCCTCACCAACATCAAGGAACCTTCCTTGAGGGGCGGCCGTGCTAAGCCAACTGCCAGCACTCCTGGAATCACGTGGTGCAGATGCCATAACAACCACTGCTGTTTTCTCCGCCTTCCTCTGAGATGTCGAAAGGACATGATCCAAGAGATATCAGGAAGTCTTCTTCCCGGCCGGTGATGTGCTGTTGTCATCGTAGATCAACGAAAAGGCATTGTCTCTCTCTCGTGTGCATGGACATCATCATCGTGAGGTGTTCCTTCAGCTGCAAACAGATGTCGCCATTGCCATATCAGCACCGTCAACTGATTCTGGACTTGCCACTGGCTATCGCCTCGTCTCCTGCATCTTTTATATTCTCTTAATTATTCTATATTCACTGCTACAGTACTTTTGTTGACTATTTCTTATTTAGTGCTTTTATTTTAGTTGTGTGCCAATTAGCACTAACTGTCACTTTGGGAATACTGTTGTAAAATTCCTGTGCTTGGATACTAAGTGCATTGTTTCCATATCTTGGTGAACACTTATCTGCAATTAGTCAAGGAATGTTACTTATGCTCAATCTTTTTTTTGTTTGCACAGTACAGACATTTATTTTGGTATTGTTTCGGATTTTTTTTATCATGGGGGACTTAGTGCTAGTGTGTGTGGGCGGGGGAGGGGGATTAAGGCACGTGTGTGTGTGGGCAGGGAGTGGGGATCAAGGGAGCGGGTTGTGTGGGCGGGGAGTGGGGGTCAAGGCACGTGTGTGTGTGGGCGGGGGGGGATGATTAAGGCAGCGTGTGTGTGTGGGGTCACGCCGCACCATTCCAGGGTAACTTTTAATCAATGGGGTACTGATTTTATTCCTCTCAGTATTCAGTGTAATTGTGACAGGTAGCTGTTATGGCAATCTCTTGTCGTGGGTGCCACCTCTATAAATGTGTATACACTTGAATGCATTCACCAATATTCATGTGGTAGTGTTAGGGGTACGGGATACCTGAGAAATACCTGTGTGAGTCACGCAACTGCCTGCTCCAGCTAGTGAGTCCCTTGCCTGTGTTGATCGTATTGTGTAGGAGTGTACTCACGGCCCAAGGACAGGGAAAGGCGCTCTTCTCACAGTTGAACCGTGACTGAACTGTGACCTCCGTGGGCACTCAAACAGGTGGGCTTGGAGGTGCCTAAGGCGTTATTGTTTATGGAAAGTGTACTACTGCCTTAAGCTAAACTACTGTCTATAACTTAAATATGTGTAGTAGTAGTAATGTAGTAATTATAGTGTATAATTAGCTCAGGAGTTACGAGGCTAATTCTTAGTAATCAAGTATATACCCTAACTGACACCTCTCTTGGCATCCTACCCCTCCCCCTTCCTCTACATTTCCCCACCTGGAAACTGAGCATAACGGTTCTGAAAAATGCCGATATTTCCCAGTGTGCATATATTTTTATGTGCTCTAGGCTCCACCTAGTACTGTTCATTGTGGTTTTCTTAGGGCACTACCTGAGGACACTAATGAGAATTTCTCTTTTGTTGGTATTTTTGCTATTGCTATTGATCCTATTTTCTGGTTTTTACGGTTTTAACGGCGCCATTTCACTTCCAGCTAATGTTATTATTTTATTTTTGCTTTTGTGAACCGCAATGACTTATTTTATACAGACTAAGAGCTGTTATCCTACCTACAGGCTAAGAGCTGTTATCCTACCTACAGGCTAAGAGC
This sequence comes from Cherax quadricarinatus, assembly GCF_026875155.1. NCBI lineage: Eukaryota > Metazoa > Arthropoda > Malacostraca > Decapoda > Parastacidae > Cherax > Cherax quadricarinatus. Next base: position 7,403,440 of record NC_069414.1, read on the forward strand.
TGTGTTAGCTGCTATCCTACCAACAAGCTAAGAGCTGTTATCCTACCAACAGGCTAAGAGCTGTTATCCTACCAACAGGCTAAGAGCTGTTATCCTACCAACAGGCTAAGAGCTGTTATCCTACCTACAGGCTAAGAGCTGTTATCCTACCAACAGGCTAAGAGCTATTATCCTACCAACAGGCTAAGAGCTGTTATCCTACCAACAGGCTAAGAGCTGTTATCCTACCTACAGGCTAAGAGCTGTTATCCTACCTACAGGGTAAGAGCTTTTATCCTACCAACAAGCTAAGAGCTGTTATCCTACCAACAGGCTAAGAGCTGTTATCCTACCTACAGGCTAAGAGATGTTATCCTACCTACAAGCTAAGAGCTGTTATCCTACCAACAAGCTAAGAGCTATTATCCTACCTACAGGCTAAGAGCTGTGTTAGCTGCTATCCTACCAACAAGCTAAGAGCTGTTATCCTACCAACAGGCTAAGAGCTGTTATCCTACCAACAGGCTAAGAGATGTTATCCTACCTACAAGCTAAGAGCTGTTATCCTACCAACAGGCTAAGAGCTGTTATCCTACCAACAAGCTAAGAGCTGTTATCCTACCAACAGGCTAAGAAATGTTATCCTACCAACAGGCTAAGAGCTGTTATCCTACCAACAAGCTAAGAGCTGTTATCCTACCTACAGGCTAAGAGCTGTTATCCAACCAACAGGCTAAGAGCTGTATCCTAACTACAGGCTAAGAGTTATCCTACCAACAGGCTAAGAGCTGTTATCCTACCTACAGGGTAACAGCTGTTATCCAACCAACAGGCTAAGAGCTGTATCCTAACTACAGGCTAAGAGTTATCCTACCAACAGGCTAAGAGCTGTTATCCTACCTACAGGCTAAGAGCTGTTATCCAACCAACAGGCTAAAAGCTGTATCTTAACTACAAGCTAAGAGTTATCCTACCAACAGGCTAAGAGCTGTTATCCTACCTACAGGCAAAGAGCTGTCATCCTACCTACAAGCTAAGAGCTGTTATCCTACCAACAAGCTAAGAGCTGTTATCCTACCTACAGGCAAAGAGCTGTTATCCTACCTACAAGCTAAGAGCTGTTATCCTACCTACAGGCAAAGAGCTGTTATCCTACCTACAAGCTAAGAGCTGTTATCCTACCTACAAGCTAAGAGCTGTTATCCTACCTACAAGCTAAGAGCTGTTATCCTACCTTCAAGCTAAGAGCTGTTATCCTACCTACAGGCAAAGAGCTGTTATCCTACCTACAAGCTAAGAGCTGTTATCCTACCTACAAGCTAAGAGCTGTTATCCTACCTACAAGCTAAGAGCTGTTATCCTACCTTCAAGGTAAGAGCTGTTATCCTACCTACAAGCTAAGAGCTGTTATCCTACCTTCAAGCTAAGAGCTGTTATCCTACCTACAAGCTAAGAGCTGTTATCCTACCTTCAAGCTAAGAGCTGTTATCCTACCTACAAGCTAAGAGCTGTTATCCTACCCTTTAAGCTAAGAGCTGTTATCCTACCAACAAGCTAAGAGCTGTTATCCTACCTTCAAGCTAGGAGCTGTTATCCTACCTACAAGCTAAGAGCTGTTATCCTACCTACAAGCTAAGAGCTGTTATCCTACCTTCACGCTAAGAGCTGTTATCTTATCTCAGTTCATTTCATAGCTCAGGGCCCCAGGATGCAACCCACTACAGTCGGCTAACACCCAGGTACATACATGCTGCTAGATGAGCAGGTGCAGCAGGTGTAAGGAAACATGCCCAACGTTTCAACTGGCTGGGGGATCGAACCACGGACACTCGGTGTGCGAGCCGAGTGTGATACCAACCGAGCGGTTGTGTCTTTTTTAACTGCATGATCTGGTTTATTTTCCTTTTAACTTTGTATGGTGTGATTAATTTTTGTTGTTTGTTGTGCTAATTTGCTACTATAAGCTGGACAACTGGAACAACTTTTATGGCAAACATGTTTGTAGAAAGGGATGGGGTACACCTCTGGGGCGGGGGGGGGTGCATTGCAGACTCGATTGAGAAGGCCTTTGGTGAAACCCTTTGATTTTAAACTGAGGGAAAGATAGAGGTATGGGTGTGTGGGGGGAAACAAGCGGGTTGAAAACATTTGGGGTTTGGAAAACAGTAAATGTATAAAAGGATTCACATGAAGTTTAATAAGAAATAGATCGGTCACAAACAAAGGGGGGGGAAGCAGGGGGCAGAAGGGACTACCCCCTTTAAGGTTTACTATATATAGCAGGATTAAGAAAAAAGATAGATGAGCTAAGATTAAATTTCAAGTGCAGGAAACATAGATTTATGCATAACAGAGACCTGGGCTCAATTGAAAGATGAGGATCCCTCTGAATGTCCATACGGCTATAAATTATTCCCCACTGACAGGGTCAACAGGAAAGGTGGTGGGGAAAATAGCGATGTTTTGTCAAGACAATTTAAATTGTTGGTTAGACAAGTATTAAATTGAGCGTCAGCCACTGAATCGTTTGGTTTTAAACTTCTCGGGGCCGAGAAAAAACTAAATTTTGGGTGTGATTTCGGGGGCCCCAAAACTTTAGGGAGTGCGTAAACTTTATGGACGAAATTGTAAAGGCATCTAATACGAAATGTTTGTAAAGGGGGGATTTCAATTGAAGATGAGGAGCAATTTTTCAGGAAATTTGGCAGGGGACTTTCTTGTACATCCAGGATTGTTTTTTTTTAAAAAAAGTTTGTGACAGAGCCCAATAGGGGAAATAACCCCCTTGACTTGGTTCTTTCCCGTAGGGGAAACACTAATTAATATTTGAGGGGGTTTTTTTTTGAGCTTGGGGAAAGTGAAACACAAATCACTCGTTTTGTAATCATGGTTCCCCTAATAATGGCAATCAAGTCTCCGTCCCGACTTTCGCTTGGCTGATTTCATTAGGACTGAAAAATTATTTAGGTGGGTTTGAACTGGAAAGACCTGACTAAGGGTCAGGTAGGTGGTGATGGTTGCCGATATGATCTTTCCAGGGCATATTTTCTAGCTGCTCATTTCAAAATTATTTTCCCAAATAGGGAATCAGATCAAACAAAAATGATCCTAAATGGAATGAAAAATAGTTTAAAATATCGATTGGTCAAAAGAGAGGCATATATAGGCAAAACCCAAAAGAGGAGAGGGGCAATTGAGAAATCGATATATTCAGTTAAAGAAGAAATAAAAAAGGGAATTAGAAAAGCAAAAAGAATTATGAGGTTAAAGTTGCAAGAGAATCAAGACAAAACCCAAAAGGATTTTTCGGTATACAGAAGTAAGATCAGGGACAAATAGGCCCACTCAAAAGTTCCTCGGGTCAGCTCACTGACAGTGATGGAAATGGGGTAGAATTTTTAAACACATACTTCCTCTCAGTTTTTTACACAGGAGGATACCAGCGATATTCCAGTAATGATAAATTATGTTTGAACCCGGGCGATAATAAACTGTGCACTATTAGGGTCACAAGTGACATGGCCTTAGGCAAATAGTTAAATTAAAACTAACAAATCCCCAGGCCCTGTGAACTTATGCAAGGGTTCTAAGGAATGTAAAGAGGAGCTTAGCACACCTTTGGCTAATCTTTTCAACATATCACTACAAACTGGCATGGTGCCAGATAAGTGGAAAATGGCAAATGTGATACCTATTTTCAAAACAGGTGACAGGTCCTTAGCTTTCGAACTATAGACCAATAAGCCAACCTCCAACGTGGGAAAATTTAAGGAATCAATAATTGCCGAGGCAGTTCGTAGCCACCTTGAAAAGCATAATTTTAAACAAACGATCCCCAGCATGGTTTTACAAAGGGGCGTTCCTGCCTTACGAATTTATTAACTTTTTTCACTAAGGTATTTGAGGAGGTAGATCATGGTAATGAATATGATATTGTGTATATGGACTTCAGTAAGGCTTTTGACAGGGTCCCACATCAGAGACTATTGAGGAAAATTTAAAACACATGGAAAGGAGGAGAGATTTTTTTCCAGGATAGAGCAGGTTGACAAATAGGCAGCAGAGAGTTTGCATAAATGGGGAGAAATCAGAGTGGGGAAGCGTCACGAGCGGTGTTCCACAATCTACATAAACGACATAGATGAGGGCATAAAGAGCGACATCGGCAAGTTTGCTGATGACACCAAAATAGGCCGTCGAATTCATTTGACGAGGGGCATTCGAGCATCCCGGGAAAATTTTAAAAGATGATGCAGTGGTGGAAAAAATGGGGATCAGTTTAATTAGACAATGCAAAGTTCTAAATGTTGGACGGACTTAAAAAACCCGCCACATATAAACTAAAA